>CM055965.1:22810000-24010000 GCA_029531755.1 Holothuria leucospilota
CACACAACCCTGTCCACTTATCACAAGAAAGTGTCGTTTTTTTTTTTTCTTTTTTCCACGTACCTATTAGTAAAAGTTATTTTTAATACAAGTTTTGAGTTCTCCCATCTTACATTGGTCACTACATTTCCTCACTGAATTTTGAATATCTGTACCCATACATTAGTGCTGCAGACATCTTTGCAAGCACACAGTAATAGTAAGTCTGCACTAAAACTTGTCTTAAAGCATCAGTCAAGGGGTTAATATTCAGTGATAAAACTTTTTGCAAGATTAATTAATGGTTCCTTTTTAATACCCATGACAATATCTTCATAAATTAAGTCCATTGCCTAGCTCTGTGCAGAGCAAACAGGGACTGTGGAGACAGGCTAGGCAGGCTTTAGTCCCTCCAATTTTTCTGCATTTGGGCCACCTTTTCTGCATTTGGGCCTCCTTAAACTGGGAACTGGGGCACCTTTATTTTCTTGAACACATTGGGCAGCTTCACTAATTAGCCCCTCTACTTCAAAATTGACTCTGCAGTCCCTGGCAAATTTCTGTGTTCAATCTCCGAGGAGAAATAAATTATTTCAAAGCAAACATGATAGCAAGCAGCACAGAAAAGAATTGATCCATGCATGGCTATTGTAGCCAACATTGTCAGAGACCCTACCCTCTTTGTCAATGCCGGTATATAACTACTCTATCACCTTGTTAGCAACTTATAGATGCAGCCTTTATGTTTGATTTGCAATTGTTTGTGTGGAAAGGATTAAATTGCACAGACTGGAATATTATTGACATGTCTCCATTTAAGGACACTACTGTACATGATGAATGGGCAAAATGCATTTGGCATAGTGAAAAATGTGCTATTGAAAATGTACACAAGAATCATTAGTATGCAAAACACGATTACATTTCTAAGTTCAGACATCTGTATTTTCTGACTCACATTACCCTAATACTCTCATCCTTACCCAACCCTTGTGCTAACACTAACCTCAATGCAGACTTGTCAGAATATAGAGACTGTATACTTTCACACTATGTGGACTCTTTGCAAGGATGGCTGGTGTGCAACTGAGTGATGCCCTTCTCTTCTGGGACTTATCTGGGATTTAACCAGGGCCAATTAAAAGGAATCACACTCGTAATATTTCCACAAATCACATCCCCACTTATTAAGTGCTCACTATGCCCAGGTATGGGTGGGCCATGATTACAAGTGACGAGTGCATACAGTAAATACCCAATCTGCTGTGATGCATCACCTAAGCTTTCAAAGAGATCTCTCATCAATGCTGGCTGATGGCTGGCTTTATTGACATTAGTACCCATATGTACAGTTGCTATTGATGGATGATCTGTCATACATAATACACAGTAATAATTCAATAACACATAAGTGCTAACAATGACAATTAAATATGCTTTATTTTCATCATAATATTGCAACTGGTACATTTCAAGGCACACTCAAAACTTTCAACTTAACATGCTACCACTATATCCCTCTAAACAATTTAACAGACACCCAGCATTTCAAAGGCATGGTGGGGTAATATCAGGTTTCAAACCTCATCACCAGGGTCCACTGCATGCTTCAAGCTATTTGGCATTTGTCTTTCTCAGAATGCAGAAAGATTGAATTTCACACATATCCTATTAAACACTAAACAGACTCCCCGTCATGCTACTTGTGTAGATCTGAAGACTTGTCTATGAAGTCTGCTTCATTTCTTCCCTATGGTGGTAAGATTCAACCAAGCAAAAAGTGATTTTGTAACAACTTTTTAGAAATGAAGGTCCCTCATGCCCTTTCAATTCAGCATGGTTTAAATCAAAACTGGCATGAAAGGCTTTCCCAAAGAGCAAACTTAGCTCTAAGGATGATGCTTTTCAGGGCATACTCATCACATGGATTTACTCTTCAAAATTTCCCAAGTGAGACAAAAAGATACAAGTTCCATGGACCTCAGGTGACAATTCATCCAGGAGCATTTCCACAAGTTTGATTTCACGCCTGGACTTAGATCTTACTCCATTGAGTCATAATTGGGGAATAAGACCCGGAACTGATCTGCTTGTACACGTTAGTAATGACCTAGAGCAAAGGAAGTGACAAATTTTTTTCGTTCAGAACTAATTATTCCTAAATCCCATGCAAATACTGTATCCTATGCCCAACACATAGAAGCAATGTGCTACACCTTGGCAGTCATGCAAACAGGTCAAGAGCAGTCGCCCCAAACTTATTTTGAAGCAACAGCTAAATCTCACAATTTTCTTCTTATTTCTCTTCAAAGTATCTTTCATAATATTTTAGGACTTCAGTATTTCATATTCAAGGTAAACCAATCAGTTACTTCTAGTAAATTTCACATTTGAGGAGAAAAAATATTGTCACATGACTCTAAAGAGCCAATCATGAAATAGGACAGTCTACTACACTACTTCAAGTTGGGGTGACTGCATTTCCCCTTTAAAGACCTGTGGTAATGTATATCACTTGCAATTTCCCATCCTGATTGAACCTTCTGCTGAGTACTGTGTGAGAAAGGCAAACAGCTGCAGGCTAGTTCATTTTTTCCATCTGTGGCACCACCATGCCAGGGCAAATGGAAATGGGATCCACAGCTGAAAGGCAGATGCTGTGGTCTACCTGTATTGGTCAGTACTGGTTCTCACACTCAGAGATGGTGCACTGATACCAAACACTCATAATCATATGACATATACTGCAGGACTGCCCTGTACTGTAGTCTACAGACCACTGGTCCCACAAGCTACTGGTCCCTAAAGATACAGGATCTACAGTAAAAATGACAACCCATCATCCGTCAGCCCATTTGTCTGACAACCCATCAGTCCTACAAATTATACCTGCTTAGAATATCCCATTGGATGTACAATGGTATGAATTTAACATTACCGGTAGCTGCATGGTCCTACTAATAGGCTGCTGGGCTATAAGGCAGAACCATATACTCAACCTCTGAAGAGCCTACACTAGACTTAATCTGAATGACAACACTGAGATGGTGCTAGGATTTGTTGGACGGGGGGGGGGGGGCAAAATCTCCACAGGGGAAGGAATGTAGATTTTCTGACAAAGAGAAGGTTGAATCCCTGACAAAGATGATGAGTGATGAGTTGGAAGAATGATGAATGCAAAGTTTGGAATCTTTTTGAAGTGTTACTGAAGATTGGAATTGAAGTCCCTATATTGAATAAAAACTGAAAATTTGGGGGTTTTATCCGAAAATTTAAACCTTTGGGGTTTTCATGTAAGAATCTACACTTCTCCATAGCAAAAATAAGTAAACTTTTGGGAGGAGTGGTCTCCATTGGGGATTGCATGCTTTGTTGAACCCATTAAGACGCCCAGGAAAAATTAGAAAATTTCCCCCGTGGCAACCTTCCTTGACTGGGGGCCTACATTATGGCCACCCTGTCCTACCCCCCACCTTTCATAACCCCTGGAAACTTGATGTTCATTAAAAGTTGTGCACAATTGTTTACTGGCAGACAACCATTTTTTTGTTTTCACAAACAGAAAATTCAAAACGGATGGCAAAGACAAATGGTAAGCTTTTAATACTCAAATATGATACAAAAAAATGTCCGTAAATCATAAAAAAAAAAACAAGGAAAAACTCTTAAACAGTCATGTTGTCAATAGAATCTACTGCATCTTTAGACCTATACTTTTGTGTATTATTTTACTTCTCATCAATATCACTGAGCTAGCCATTCACTGTTCCTTAAAGCCTTTCTTCATCCAAAATTAATGCAAGCATGAAATATTTATAAAAACACACATTTGCAGAGATTCATGTAATAATTGACTTGTTGAGATTAAATGGCATGCAACATGTGTAGTGTACATGTTAATGTTAGCTATACAAACTATTCTGAAAAAAAAATTAAAGAGGATAAAACTAAAAAGAAAAAAAAGATTGATTGCTAGTCATAATTGAGAGGAAATGCATCAGGAGGGAAACATTCTCCCCACTCCCAGACCACCACCATAACAGAAATACAAATAACAAATACTGTAAAGCGATGTGCCTAGGATCATTTGAGTGACAGTCAGTCAATACCTTGAGGTACTGTAGGAGTCTAAGTGTAGGGTGCTGTATGTCTGCTTTCTGCAAACAGAATTTTTCATCTTTCATAATATGTACTATAAGAATTACCTGTGATGCTAGGAAATAGACAGCTACAGTATGAGGGGATTAATAATTTTTTTTTCAAATAATATCGTTGGGTGAGGCCACCAGGGCGGACAAAAACCTGACAGTTCCTGTAGCTCAAATGAAATGAGATTTCTACAGTGAGCACTAGACCATAAATTGAGGCCAATCCCAAAATAGTTTTAGGTGATTCAGCTAATCAATAAACTCATCTATACATTATGACTGATAATTATATTAAGTTCAGAAAATGAAATTAAACACTAAGTTACAGTTTATCTAAGGGCTGATTACAATAACCAAGTTGCAACAGAAAGATTCATGCCTATAGGAAGCACCCTTCTGTCACAGTATAGTGGTCTTCACCACATAACACACAGTATATTAAAATACAGATTTTTCACAAGCATTTAATCAGTATATCAGTGGCATCACATAAAATATATTTGCAAATGCCATCAGCATATGGATCCAAGTCTGTTATTTCTAGGGAACACTGACAACAAGATCTGAATGACTGACCTGGCATGTTGAATTTTATTAACATTTTAAGATGACTTGTGGAAACATGAATTTGGGAACTCAAAAATATAATTATGCTGCAAGTAAAAGAAGGGTCTAAGCTCAAAACAAGCTTTGATATATTAGAGGGGTACTTATTCTAAGCAATCTGGTGAAATTTCCATTGAAATCCGATGTGTGAATGATTCTCAAGATATCAGCAGATAAAGTTGTCACATTTTCCACACGAAGTCATCTTGAAGCAAGCACATACAATGTCATACCCTCACATTAATGATCAGTCTTTTGTTTTTCTTTAAACTTTATCACCTCACCAATTTTCTCCTCAAAAATGGAATGCTATTGCAACGTGATTGCATGAGAGGCATGGGAAAATTACAAACTTCACATTCCCCATGGGGAGGTCCTATCCCTATTAATTTCAAGGTCAACACAACAGACTGAAAAAACAAAGGAAACAAAGCATTCCTTATCAATGTGAGGAAGTGATATCAGGGAGCTGCCTATAATGAATTAACTTCCACTTGCCTAAAGCTCACTTTGGGTCACAAATATTGTAACTTCTTTTGCTGATATCTCGAGTAATACAAGTAAGATTTGAATGAAAGTTTCACCAAAATGCATAGATTTAGTTCCTCTTTTACATATGAAAAGTAAATTTTTGCTTAAACCCTTCTTTTAAGATACATTTAAAAACAATAGTAAACGCTTAGCAAGTATTGTGCTTATTCTTCTGTATAAGCAGATCTGAAGTATAATTATACCCTTACGAGCAACAATAATTTAAAAAATTGATGTGTATGTAATAAAATTGTGACATTACTATGGTAACAACACTCTATATGTTTTCTTTATTGCTGTTTGTTTCTGGCAGCTACAGCTGAGCTGAAGGTAGAAACTGAGATGCGTGGACAGCAATGCATTCTCCTTAATATCGCATGTTAAAAGCGCTACCCTACTGTATGCCTCACACAAGTCACAAGTGTAGGATTACTGAATAGGCAGAAATCACATAAAATGTTGACACTGTTTACTTCTGAATTGACAAGGTTTAGCTGACACTGACACGAGTAGAAAAATCAGTAAATGCTTACTTTGCAGCTGTAAATTTAAATTCTCAATGTTAGTTCACCACACTGTAGCAAAAAACTTGTGGACTAAATTTTGAAACAGACACAGTTGCCTTTTGTTCACGTCTTTGTTTAGAAAAAGCAAAACGTTCAAGCAAAGAGTAAAATTCTGTTCCAAAGCACATAAAACTGAGGACAGCATATTGGAAGGGGTTAAGACGGAATGGGGAAGTGGTTTACAAGGCGTATACCTGTAGGTAGCTTGGTCAAGGGCTAGGGACATTTTAGGGAGGTGGTTAAGAGCAGTATAGTGAAGGTGTCACAGATAGCTTACAGTCAGGGAAGGAATGAGAATGGAAGAATCAAATTTCAGAAAGCAGAACATTTTTCATGAAGGAGGCAGTACATTACAATATTAGTCAATATGACTATCTTAAAACAAAATTTATTTTTCAAAACCACCAATCAATAGAAAATATTTTCATGACAGCATATAGTATAGCAGCTCTTTAAATATAAATGTAACCTGCTATGTTTCATGGTAACACATCACAACAGTGTACAGTCAGAACCTGGATATTAAAATACTGGCAGCCAATCTGTCATTAGAATTAAACTGGAATTATGAAATACAGTAAGACAAGACTAGAGAATGTGTACCACTGCAGCAGCACTATATCCTAAAGCATCATGTCAAAATCTCAGCCAAGCTGCAGCATCTGCAGCCATGCTTTGCTCCTGCAAACAGTACAACAGCATATCAATTCAAACCTGCTCTTGTAATGAGCACTGAAACAAAACATGGCTGCAACTGGTGCAGCTTGGCTGAGGCAGCTGCAGCTGTACAGTATTTTGAAATACAGTAGTGCCTACGTGAAAATTCTTTCATTTGATCTACATGCAGAAAAGTTACTAACTGTTGAACAATGACCCAGTATCCTCATTATAACTGGTTCAACTGTTTCTACTTTAAGTAAATTTCAGTAAAATAAGTTAGCAGCACAGCCTCTTAAAAAGTTACTCTGCCAGTTCAGAACTTCAGTAAAGGAATGAATTTTAACTGGAGTAAAAAACTTGCAAGTAAATTTACTACAGCATACTTTTGTTTTGCTTACAGTATGTCGCATGGCATGGCAAACGTAATGCACACAAACAGTACAATGATTACATACAGTATAATGAGATGTATATTTATATCTTCAATTAGCCAAATATTAGTAAAATACAACAGAAAGAAAAGAAACACACAAGAAAAGAACATTCAAATAAAAGTTTTAAATAATAAATTTACTGACAAAATTTGGTAATTGACTGCAAATTTCACAGAACCAATACTTGACAAACTCAAGAGCAAGGTTTTTCATTTTTTGGTATTTAAAGCATCCATGATATCATAGGCCAATGTTTTCAGCTCAGCAAGACACAGCCTGTAGCATAAATTTGAATAACACAAAAAAATTAACTGAACTGGTAAACAAAACATAGCTTTTACTGGAAAAGAAATACTGTAAAAGAATACCAGGTTTCATAAATGCAAAATATTTTGCAAGCACTGTTTGCCATTTCTCAGCAAATTTTCATATTCTGAATTTTCAAGCCTTTTAACAAAGAGCTCAAGTTTTACCCATTAGCTTCGCTTTCAAAGAAGAAACAATAAAACTTAACAGAGTACAGTACGTCTTGTGGACCCTATATCAGGTCTGTTGTCATAAAAGACAATTGAAACAAGAAATATGATAGATACAGTAATAAATTTTTTACAAGCACTGTAAAAATAATTTGTCAATAGCAGGGTAGTCAAACTTTTTCTCAGTGGAATGGTGCACTGATAATGACAGGCAGTAGAACCAAGGAGTGTGCATGTGCACATGCACAGAGTGCAACCCCATACAGGGTGGGGGCAAGGGGATCCTAACTTTTGTTTTAAAACCCACGGAAGACTGTTTCAAATTTCAAATATATAAAGCTCGTGAAGTTTGGTATTGTAAGCAGCAAAGACGGAATGTTGACACACATACTTTACATTTTATCGTTCACTCAAAAAGTTGGCAAATGATGCTTTGGGTGGCAGATAACCACCAACAACCACTTAAATACTTTTGACTATCCTGCATTTACTTATTACAGGACTTAAATGATAAATATAATTTGTATTTGAAAAGCAAGTCTCAGCTAAGGTTACCGGGACAACAAATATGATTCTTTTCCCACTACCCTAGTCCTTCAGTCCCCCTCCCCTCAAATACGCCAAAGCACCGCAATTTTACAATTCAAACATAGAATACAGTCATTTTATAGGTATGATTTGTCTGACATTACTCATCCATTGAAGTAAGAAAACATCACTTTTATCACCCAATTAAGTTTTCTTTATTCCTTTTCAAATTCAGATAGAAGTAAAATACTGGGGGTTGTGAGATACAGATGAGGGTCTTTACAAAAGACAAATTACTGTACCCTGTAAAAGTATTGTACCCTCTCACATCCCAAAATTTACCAAATACAGCAATCCTTCATCTTACGGGCCAAAAAATGCCATACCTATACGCTACCTTGGCATTTTCATTACAACATGATGAAAAATCCAAGAAATAAATTAAAATCTAGACTTAGATACTCCAAAAAATCTGAGATAAAGTTATGCATTGTACATGCATTTAAAAGAAATTACACAGTCTTTAATGTATTCCATGACCCCTCCAAGCCTGAAAACTGACAATAAAATTCTCCATGACTTTCTAGCCAATTGAAACTGTGTCAGTTAAACACTTTTCAGTAGTTTTGGGTTTTACCACACTATAGCAGCTCTCAACAGCTTTAGGTTGAACAATTAAATACAAAACGACTGTGTACCATACAGTTTCATTATGATGCTCCCAAAAAAATACCTTTCCACCTTATTTTTTAACCTTAATAACTACAGTGTACTTTTAAAAAATGGAATTCTTTAAATACTGTATAGGCCTACAACAAAAGCACCAATTACTAATGAAAGATTTCAGCTCTGTCAAAAAATAATGTACAGCAGAATAAAAAAAAGTTTCATTAAAACAGGGAAAGGAACACTAACTTAAGCCGAACAACACAGATAAAAGGCCATAAACTTTTTAAGAGAAGGTTATATACAGTACACAGTGTTCAATTTTAAGGAATTAGCAATGGTTGTCCGAAGGACTACCACATTGTAAAATTTGGTTGCCCTGCTCAAAATAAGGTAGTCCCAAGTGTAACCATTTTTGCAAGTTCGCAACCATGGAATTGATAATGCCCCATTATCGCCAGCCTTCCAAAGTGGCTTTCACTTTTAGACAAACCCCTCACCCCACCAAAAAAAAGACAAAAACAGATATCTACTGTGTACGAGTAGTGCTGTCTCGTGGCATGCATTAGTACATTGTGGACATAGTTATTGTTATGATGTTCGCATTGTGGGTTAATAAATTAAACATCTCTAGATTGAAAGCACTGGTGTTGCAACATCAGCACTGCGAATTCGTAGCTTGCACGAAGGAATTCAGCTTCTCTGTGTACAGTGCAAGCCTAGTGGCCTACTAGTGGTGTTTGTACGGGGCACATACAGTATTTCGGCTTGATAGTGTTATCATGGGAAATTGTGATGAACATGTGTAATCACCGCACTTTGCTGCAAATCTTTTGATGCAATTTTTAAAGTTCCTTGCTTGCGCAATTCATTGAGCTGCTAAATGTAAACATCACATCACTTTCCTCAAAAGATTTGGTTGTCCTGACGTACAACCTTACACACCTGTTTTTGCAAAATCTGGTAGTCCTGACAGAATTTTTGGTTGTCTTGGGCGAGAGTACTACCCTTAAAATCGAACACTGGTGCCTCTACAGTACTGTATGTTCAAACCTCTCATACATACTGTAACCCAATAAATACTCTCACCTACTGTAAACCTACAGTACTTAACCCTTATCCTAACACTGACCTTCATGTAAACTTGCTGAAATATATTGCACGGTCGAAAAAGATATAGGGACAGAGAGCAGTCAAATTTTCATAACATGTTAATAAAAATGATGGCTTTTACTTTCATGCTGACAGGGAGGTTCTGAGACTTTAAAACACTATTTTACCAAAACCTGCCAATGAAGTTGGATGTTTGCAAGCTTTGTGCCAGACAGACAATTCCATACTGGCTATGAAACTGGTTAAGTGGGCAAGCCCCGTTTAAAAGATACACGTATGTTACTACACTCCTTTAAGTGCTAACTGTGTTTGGTTCTTTGTAATCACATAATGATTCAATTGTCACATTTTTGCACCGTAAAACTTTGGTAGGCCTGTGAAGCAATGTTTGTATCAGTAAATACTAGTACACATATATGTTAGGAAATATGAAAGGATTTGATAAATTCCAAAGATATCCCAAGTTTGAGTTGACTGGCCATGCCCTTTAGTACAGTAATTACAGCAATACACTGTACTTATGAATATATTTCATGTTCTGTACTGTACATCTCTCATCATCTACTGTGGAAATTTTAGTACGCTAATGCCACCCAGTGTTGAGTTAATATACTGCACCCAAACAGGCTTTTAAAATCTATACTGTATTGTACATGACAGGTTCTCTTATACTATATCTACTGAAGAAATGTATTTACCAATGAAAATTTGCCAAATTGTACAATGTAAAGAACAACACCTTAGTTTTAACACAGTCTATGATATGCCATACAGTAGATGCAGTGTAAAGCCTCCTCAGAAATTTAAAAAAGAAATAATGTGATTTATTTCATTATCATGTCTCCAATGTAAGGGTAGGATGACTGCAAACAATATATACAGTCCCCTAATGTCTCAGTGTTTCTTACTGGCCTTAACATGTTGTAACATAGCACCAAACAACTGTACTGTAAATATTAGTTTAATACAGTCCAGAATTTTTTTCCATAATTCAGCCAATGTAGCTACCCCTCAAGATGTGTTTCTACCCTCCCCCCCCCCATTCCTAAAAATTTTCCCACAACAATGTATTGGATTGATTAATTTGAACTTTTCCAGAATTTAACACTTTGCTTTTAACAAAGTTATTGTTCATACACAAAATTTACAAAATGGGGGGATGCCTACTGCACCTGAAACTTCTCTCCAGGATGGTCAGATAACACCCTCTTCCACCCAAAAGAAAAACACAAAAAACCTGCTCACAGTCTAAGAAATGCATCTTCTGACAATTTCTTTCAGCCTGACTGTTCTAATCCCACAATTAATTTCTTTAACCTTCAAAAGTACAGCTAGTACAGTTAAGTAGCCTTTTCTCAAAACAAAAGGTCCTTTTCTATACTGCACTACAGTATCTTCAAATACTTTTAAGTTACAACACACATTATTACTGAGACTTGTCTGTACCAAGCAGTTCATTCCAAAACTATTGCTGGTATACACTTGATAAGTTGTTTTGTATGCTATCGTGTTTCCTTTTTCATTCCTGATGCTTGAATTCATAAGTTCAGCTTAAGGGCACATGCTCACCAATACACCTTAGACTGTAATACTATATAAGCTCACAACTTCAGTACAATTCCATTTGCATAACTTTGTAATGAATGAAGATTAAAACTGACATACGTCTGCTTACAACTTTTGGCATCCGGTCTCTTTGAGAGAGGCAAAGACAATCTGATTATTAAAAGAACATCGTGCATGATTTGTATAAAATGAAATTAAAATCCCAGTCCAAAAGTCAAATATTTATACTCCTTTATCAGTTGTAAATATTTATTACTTTTATGTTTTCATTTCTGTGAGCCAAGACCAGCCCGCTTTTTTGGCAAAAATAAACATACTGTACAACTAGACACTGGCAGCCGGCTGAAAGAAAAGCGCAAGAAGGAACTCAATTGTTTAATGCCTGAGCATTCTCAAATTACAGCAAATTTGGAAAAATGGATTATATTTAGCATGAGGGATTTAGCTCAGATTTCAAATAAAGGAGTCCATTCTTAGCAACCCTGAGGAAGGTCTAAAAAATTTCCTGTTTTGACCTTCTTAGATGTAAAATTGTACAATATTTGATTCATATTGCACCCACACTAATGACCCTAACATAAGGGTTATTGTTCTGAACATGTTGCTTTTCTGATACGTACAGTACGAAAAAAAATCATGGGGGGGGAGGGGGGTGAGGTTGGTGGTGTGGTGATGGCCTTCTGTGTGACATTCTCTGGCTAATGCCTTGTTTGAAGTACTGAAAAACAGTTATAGTATTGTATTTCCTTTCATTTTGCTCCTCTGTGTACACTGTTCATCAAAGTCACCCTGCAAATGTATGATACTCAAATGAACATGGCAATAAAATTCCTTTAAAAGTAACACTACTATATGAGACTGAGACACAGAAGAAAGAACATCACCATTTTAAGGCATAAATGGCCATTCTTTCAGCAACATTTTGCCTTTTAAGAAACTAAGTTTGTTATATACAAAGGTACCACCACAGAGGGTACAGCTAGGTTATTCAATTCTACTTCAGAGTCGTGCCACTGTTACTGTCTTGTCAAATAGGCAGCTCTGTTTCCTTCACCCATACGTTTAACTATCAGTTCACTACTACAATTCTCCAATATCTGCACCTACTTCAGCCGTTACTAAAGAAAATGAAGCCTAATGTTATTATCAGAACACAATATTTTTGGGTGCCTGTAGTAGGGCTGAGACCATGATGCCATTAATCACAAAATGTTGGCATACATGTAGAATAAATAAATAGTAAGAAGCTACTATCAATTTGCAAAACTCATTTTTTTTCTCTCCCTGTAATATCCATCTCAACATACAGTAGATCTGTGATTTTCACCAATTTCTTTGTCCACCTTACCTCATCTCAAATCTTTTCTTTATCATTTTTTTAAATCTAAGAGACCCTGCACTGTTCCATGCCAATGTTTCTCACACACAATTATTGGCAATTACTGAATTAGGTTTAAAATGACCATGGAATATAATATACTGTACTAACCACATAATATGCAGACCTGCACTTTGGCATACTGCCTACAGTAGGTAGGCTAATATTTGCAGTCAATCTCTAACAATCACAAAAGTTTGTGATAAAACCTTAAATGGTTTTGCTACACATTCACAGCCCTAGCCTGTAGCAGTTATGACTTCACTGTAAAGAATGTGAGGTGGAGTCACAGTTCCATTTAAAGTAATGACGCCTATAAACGCTGTGATTTATAGACTCAAAAATTATTAAAATGCTGGCACTGCCAAGCTTTTACAAAATCTAGCATACCCAATTAGTGGCAGGTACCAACTTCAGTAAAATACAGTACTGTACTTCACTCTGGACTGCTTGGTAGAATCCGATAACAAAAATAACACCATGACCATTCCAAATGCTGAAGACTTTGTAGTAGCTGATTAATATAAAAGCTAGGTCCAAAAAGAAATACTTAGGCCCCTAAATGAAATGGTGGGCCATAACCCCTCAAAATATTCAAAGGAGTACAGTTCACATATGCCTAAATGATGATGTGGGCCAGTCCCTGCCCCCTTTCAAAAGTTTTATGGCGTAAACATGTTCGGTGGTCCTTATGATAATAGTTTTCTATTGCAGACTGATCAAGACTTTACAGCCTAGGTTCTCAAGTGGTGGCCAAAATTTTAATAAGATAAACCTTTTGAACAAAGTCCTGCCTACTACAATAAACTTACAGCAAAATCCAAGCAAAAGTGGCCCACGGTTCAGAAAACATGGGAACTCCTCCTTTACAGCTTCAACAAACTGAAAGGAGTCTTTAGTAATTTCAGAAACTGCATTCACTTTAGAAAATGAAACCACAACCAGGTCTCCCTCATCTGAAATACAGTATTTTTGTGTGTGATATTTGTTTTTTTTTTTTTGTTTTTTTTAAATTCTGCATGCCTTTTGTATTTAAGGTGTTTCTATTAAACAGCCTGGATAAGGCAGCTACTGTAAAATTGTCCTGAAATTTTCTGCAGACGATGACTTTCTCTGAGGGATAATCTGACTCAAAGGCACAATCCAGAAAACCCACACCTTAGCATGATGGAACACTGTTCAGAAGTTTCTCATAAATGTGCAACAACATGAGCAGAGAGTTAATTTCATTTTGCTGCCATCCATGTTGTAGGTGGCTTCTTTACAGTAATGAAAACAACTTTCACATTTCATCACTTTGTACTATTAGATAAAGAGCACAAACTTGTAAATCTATACGAGACCCTAACGCGAATCTCAAGACAAATGAGTCAGTTCTTTACTTGCAGGCACAAAGTTCATGTTATCTATACTTTAGTAAATCTATCAGTTCAACTCACCCCACCAAGACAGAGTAAAGGATTGTTTGAATAATTTGTGAGGTGAGGTGGCAGAAGCTTCAGTTTCAGATATATTAGCTGGCATCGTTCTGTCAAAGTTCCACGGTACAGTATCATTCACGTTTCCTCATCCTCTTCATCATAAAATGAGAGCAGACTCGCATTTTTTACTTTCTTTCCTTTTGTGCCCTGTTTACTCTTCTCTTTATCCTTTTTCTTCTTCGATGAGCTGAACTGCATGCGAGTTGATTCTTCTTCTTTTCTCTTGGCCGGTTTCTTGAACATCAGCTTGCCTGGAAGTAAGGTACTCGCTGCATCATCACCTGACGAAACGGCTTCTCCTGAATGTATGGTATAAAGAGAAAATGAGGATAAAATTTTTTAACATGATCCAAGAAGACCAATGTTGTACAGTTGAATTGTTCCTAAAAGACAATATTTGGGGCAACTCGATAAATTTGCTCCCATTCTGAATTCAATGGCTTGTTTTCTGCCAACTTCCCTTTTTTCAAATTGCTATAAGCAGTGTTCGATTTTAAGGGTAGTCCTGTCGCCCGAGACAACCACAAATTCTGCAGGACTACCAGATTTTGCAAAAACAGGTGTGTACGGTTGTCCGTCGGGACAACCAAATTTTTTGAGGAAAGTGATGTGATGTTTACATTTAGCAGCTTGATGAAAATTTTGCGCAAGCAAGGAACTTTAAAAATTGCATCAAAACATTTGCAACAAAGTACGGTAATTACGCACGTTCACCACAACTTCCCACACAGTCACTTTATCGAAATGTGCATACAGTAACACTATCAAGCCAAAATATGTGCCCTGTACAAACTCCACTAGTAGGCCACTAGGCCTGCACTGTACACAGACAAGCTGAATTCCTTCGTACAAGCTACAAATTCATATTGCTGATGTTGCAACACCAGTGCTTTCAATCTAGAGATGTTTAATTTATTCACCCGCAATGCGAACATCATAACATTAACTATGTCCACAATGTACACTAATTAATGCATGCCACGAGACAGCACTACTCTTATACAGTAGATATCTGTTATTGTTTTTTGGGGGGGAGGGTTGTCTAAAAGTGAAAGCCACTTTGGAAAGCTGGTCATAATGGGGCGTTATCAATTCCATGGTTGCGAACTTCCGAAAATGGTTACACTTGGGGCTACCTTATTTTGAGTAGGACAACCAAATTTTACAATGTAGTAGTCCTTTGGACAACCATTGCTAATTCCTTAAAATCGAACACTGTATAAGTACAAACTGATACTGTACCACTTTACAAAAGTCCAACTTGCCTTCCTTAACTAGAGAAACAGTACAGTATGAAATGTGTTGTAAAATGATTGGCTTTCCCATCAAGAATGAGGCAAGTGTAATATTCCAAAAAAAGATCAAAAAATAAATCATCAGTGGCCATATTTAGGAAACCATGATAAGCCTAGCTGGTTACTAAACCAGAAAGCCAAAAGGCTTTGTGATTCCTTGCCGAAAGGGGGGTGTTTTGTTACACTGAGGTTTATCCATCAAATTTATACTTCTCTCCTCGATCATTTTTTATGATGTGGTCACAATTTGAGACTTTGACCTCTGCCAAAAACAATAGGGTTCTTCCTCTCAACATGACAAATCTACATACCAACTATGAAAAGTATCGGTCATTCCTACCTCGAGATATCGCGATTACAAGGTTTTTGGACGTCGACCTCTGGTGACCTTGAATGACCTTTGACCTCTGCCAAAAACAATAGGGTTTTTCCCCTCAACATGAGAAATCTACATACCAAATATGAAAAGTATCGGTCATTCCTATCTTGAGATATTGCGATTACAAGGTTTTTGGACTTTGACCTCTGGTGACCTCGAATGACCTTTGACCTCTGCCAAAAACAATAGGGTTCTTCCTCTCAACATGACAAACCTACATACCAACTATGAAAAGTATCGGTCATTCCTATCTTGAGATATCGCGATTACAAGGAGTGTCACAAACACATACACACACACACACACACACACGACATCACCATCGCATAGATTCCTTGCCTGCCTATGGCAAGGAATCAGTAAACCAGTAAGTACACTGTTGCAAAGCATAGTCGGCAAGTAGTCAGTATATACTCTAAATCACTACTAAACATGTTAATAGGGTTGGGCAATATTGGCTTTTTACTATCGCGATAATAAAACAAGAAATTATCGCGATATTTGATAATTACGATAATTTTCCTAAGACAATCTCCATGCAAGCTCTATGCTGATAGTGGAGTAGTCAGGGTTAAGAATATGACTGCGAATGACTGCAAATTTGTTTCGTTCTCTCCTCGATTGAAAAATGTGGAGAGAAATGACAAACTTGCATTGATTTTACATCAGTTCTATGTAATAAAAGAATACCTTCAATAAAAGAATTATTTTGGAGACAACAAAAAGAAGAAAGAAATCAACACAAGGCAAATCATTTCACATTTTTTCCACAAGACATTATCCTCATCTTCAAATTCTTATTATCATATCGTCTTGCAAAACAAATTATCGCGATAACGATAATTTTTGATATTATCGCCCAACCTTACATGTTAAGTTGCTAGCTGAATGACCCATCCTACAGTAGATAGAAATTAAACAATTGTTTCACTGACTGCTGGCATTATAGTACAACATGGCCAGAAGTTTCATGCGCTTCTTTTTATGCTAAGATTTTAGTTGTCAACTCATGATGGACATAAAAGACTACTGCACCTTTCATGCCATTATCTCTTTTGTCATCACATCTAACTGAATGAATTTCAAACACACAGCACCATAATTCCAGTTACAGGCCTGATTTTTAAGGAAATTTTCAGGTTGCCCATCGGACAACCTGAAGCTAAATTTAGGCTGTCCGAAATAGTTTTTGGTTGTCCGAATGAAAGTGACGAACAAGAGATGAACAATTCTATTTCCTGTCTCTGCCATAGAAAACAAACATTTACTTTAAATTCTGCATTTTTCCATATTTATTGGCATGGTACAATGATGAATGGTAGTCAATACCATTGTCTCAATGCCACTTCTTAAGGAGATTTTTATGACATACTTTCCTGCTGATGTAGGGAACTGTTCAGTTACAAATAAAATCTAAGAGAGAAAGTGGTTGTCCGATGCAAGTTTTACCCGTCACGGACGATCGGACGCGTGCTAAATTTCAGCCCTGAATTACTCTACAGTATATTGTTGCCAGCTATATACTCATAGTATGCAACTAGTTAGTAAAATTCTTTGAAAGGTTTAACATACAGTATTCTGATTTACTTGTAAAATTCACAGGTGGCACCTACGCAATTTAACATACTCACCCTTAAGCCTAGGTTGCTGCTAAGTAAACAAGTGCTGTCTAATGAATATGGTCCCTGGTATATTTCAAAATGCAACATGCTACAGAAACTGGTCCAATTGTATGACAAAATATGTGGCAGTGTTTTGTACATGCAGTTTTCCTCAAGATTGTCACTGATTTTATGTAAAAGAAATCAACAAACCCCAAAAAATATTTACACAATTTTATAACTTCATTGCTGTCTAAGTGTTTTTCCAGTAAAATTACATGTTACAAGGAAATGGAGGCAGTCAAGCTCACAGAAGGATGAGGAACACAATCTTCTTCATCACCTCCCAAGGCCAGGACTAAAGTGGCCCAAAGGGATAAAAGATTTCATACCTGACTGGTTTCCATGACTACCAGTTGCTTTCTTGTGTGCTTCATACTCTTCCTTGGTTAGGTCACCATCCTTGAGGACTACCACCAGAGGTTGCTCATCATCTGCATCTGGGCGATCATCTTCATCATCAAGTGGCAAGTTTGCCTTCTGTAACAAAAAGACAAGAACCTACAGTAGAAGTAGTGATCAGAGTTTCCTTTCAGGATTTTTCTATCGAGTTAAAGGGAATATAAACCTTGTCACATTTATCATGGATTCGTGGAAGGAATACCAATAATTCAATGTTCAGCTTTGCAAGAAGATGTCACACACTGGAGTAAAATGTACACATTAAACATTACTACCTGAAACAAAGTTTGACATGTTGCATATGTACGCAGTTGAAGCTGACTGGTTTGTTATGTACGGACATTTTCTTTTATTTTAATAATGCACAGGGCAACAAAACATACTGTACGTACCATGATACCTGCGCATAAGAATGAGTTTTTTATTACCTAAGGGTATCATCAACTCTGCCAGTTTCTTACAAAGTTGGTTGCCATGGTGTGTTACTAAAAATAGAACCAACAGAAGTTACAGAACATCTGTATCATGGATGGACAAGATGAATTCATGGTATTTCACTTTTTAGTGTCCTGCATACTTGGATTCTACCTATTTAACTTATATACATACGTGTAAGTTCACAAATGGTTTAATGTATAGACACAGCGTTCGACAAATCCCCCGCCTGACAGTCCAGGACAAGTAAAAACTTACTCGGGTAAGTGCATTGTTCAATATCATTACCCGCCGGGCAAGTACTCTTGCAAAGTCTCCTCCACAATTGAGTTCAAAGGCATATTAAAAGTGGACAAGTATATAGATATTTATGCGCACAAGTAGACTAAGAGAACAGATAGCCCGATGGACAAATAATGAAAAAAGAATTTGTCAAAGCCTGATAGACAAAAGCTGTATTAGTTTCCTTGTTAACGTAGCAGATATGTCCAAGCAACCTTTTATTTCTGTTTATTGAACATTACAGAAGTATTTCTAGGCATCATAAATGGACAACAGACTTCACAGACCGAAGCAAAGGTCAACAGAGGGTCCACTAGATTTGAGAAAATTTACAAGTTAAAAAAAAGCTGAAAGTTACCTATCAGCTACTAACTTGATGCCACACAAAAGACTTTGGAAAATTTCATTCATTCCTAGCTGGAAGGCTTACAGTAAATAAAGCATGATTTGTCGTGGACAAATACACTTCGGTCAACAGTCATGGACTGACACATTTCTTCCCATGGACTGACACTTGAGGAGAAATTTTTAATCTTGGATTTTTTCTCAAAACGGGATTGATTTTGAATAGACAGGCCTACAGCTTTGCAAACACTCATTTCCCTGTTTGGTTCTTCCATTTTGTCATAAGGGCATTTGAGTTTATTCTGTTATGGACAAACATGGTATCAAAAAGTCCGTCCACGAAAGAATTTCAAAATAAATTCAACATACATAAATACTGAATTTTGCTCTAATGACCACACAGTAAAGAATATATGTAGTACTGATAAGAAGGCCTGTTTTCTTTTTTCACAAAATATTTACCACTGGGAAAGAAAACAAATTTTTCCAACTTAGTTTGCATCATAGACAGACGTTACTACATCATGTTTATTGTAAACAACCATGTAAAAATGATAATTACACTCCAAGATTTTTCTTTCAAATTCAGTATGATTATGGAATGAAGTTCTCCCTATATATCCACACAAAATTTAATACAGAACATGACTAGAATAGTATTTATTTTAAATGAATTTGAACAGAAATAAATTTCTGTCTACTGAAAGACATGCTATTCAAACCCCTTGTATAAAATGGTTTATCCATCTATACAGTATTTGGACATCATCAAGAATTTTCTCTATTTATTCCAGTAGATAGTCATGTCAAATTCGGCAATTGCTTTTACCAAAATTATCAATACAATGTGCCCAGGAAACTTACTGATTCTCATTTATTCAAGCTGAGTTAAAGCTAAGAATAACCTGTACTGTAAATGATTCAAATTAACTGTACCGCACCCGTACTAAAATTTGCTCTGGGTGTGTAAGATCTGGCCCTCAAAGCTACTGTAGCTTGCATAGGTTGGTATCTGGTTGCACAAACAGGGGTGGCCGGGGGACCATGCCCCGTCGGGAACTCTCCCTCGCCCCCCCCCGCCCCGTCGGGGAAATTTTGAGAAATTTTCCGGTTTTGTCGGGGAGCCTTAATCCGTACCATAAAGAAAGAAGTCCTAACGACCTTCAGTCGCCCCGACAATCTGCTTGATTTTGCTCATACTGTAGGAAGGGCAGATTTTTCAAAAAGACCCCAAAGTTTCCAATTTTCCTTACAAAAACCCAAATTTTTCAATTTGCTTCCATAAAAATCCAAATTTTTCAAATTTTTTTCAATAAAACTCCCAAATTTTCAATTTTTAGTAAAAAAAGCCAAACATTTTGCATTCTTAGTCCTTTTGTCCTTTGTCAGGGCTTCAGGCTGCTTGGCCCCCCCCCCCTCGTTGGGCAAATCCTGGTGCCACCCCTGTGCACAAACATTGCTAGAAATCATATCTGACTATGTACTCGGGCACGGATCCAGACATTTCGAAAAGGGGAGCTGAAAACCCCCTTGCATATTCTCCTAGATTAACATGATGCTAATTTTCACGTATTTATTATTGTTGATGAGGCCAAAAAGGGGGGACTGAGGCAGGGAAAGCCCCTTTTGGATCAGCGTCTGTATATTTTGAGTAAGTTGCCACTGCTCCACAAGGAACTTAAAATTTGGGCTAGCCTTCTGCCTTCATCCATAAACACAGACAGGCTACACACAATTTTTACTCAGTAACTCACTACTGTAGGCCTACCCCATATCTTAACTTTCTTAACTGATTCACAGGTACAGTATAAATATTTGACCACCCTCACACTATGCTAATTTTCTGTGAAACTGAGTTATTGCTACCCAAAAGTAAAAATTATAAGCCACTTGACTTGCCTGCACAATGTGAAAACCAGCCTAAGTTCAGCCACACTATCCTACAGTACGTATACCAATAGTGTGAAACACATTTTTGGCTTGTATTTTTCAGAACTTATCAAATTGTACATCGAGTCTCTTGCATATTCAGTACAAAGACCAAGTCTTTCATACAGTATTGAAATAACCTCGCAAATGTTTTAAAATATCGGTGAACACACTTTTATATGGTTCACAGTACACATAGGCTAGGCCCACTGTAACTTAGGCCTTGTTTATTTTGGGGCTAAAATTTGAATTTCCCACAACTTTTCACGTTTCATTATTTCACCCATTCCTAAGCAAGTGGTGGAACCATAAACTACTGCCTGATGTACGGTAAATTACTTGGTTACCCAGTTACTCTGATTACGACAAAAGTCACAAACAGTAGGCCTAATTTTTATTTCGTTAAACTAGTCCAATGTTGTAGTGTTATGCACACTAAAACAACGACTAAAAGTCACCTTTGAATCAACGGTTGGTCCCTCTTTGTAACCAATTTCGCGTTTGAACTTTGCTAGAAAGCTGGGTTCCTTTGGTTTCACGTAATCAATGGATTGCCTGCCTCTTCCTGCCATTTTAAAATTGTTGCAGTGAAATAGTGTACAGATCATCGATGACAATGTTGGCAACTTTCCGATCCCCAGCACCTGTTTCCAATTTCTATGTAGGCCCCACGGAGTTCTGTATTGAAGTCCGTGGCAGGCCCTATATGTTATTTATCTATCATACGAGAATAAGTATTTTCATCGTTTGTAAACACTGCCAGCAACACGAACAAATTTAGCTATGGTAGCCCTTACACACCATTTGATGAAACGGGTAAGGAGCTTCACATCCAGTTGAGAAACGGAATTACTAGATTGAAGGTGAGGATTCAGCTCATTTCTGCTTTCCTAACTAGCTAAGTGAGCATTCTCTTCGTATTTTCCTTTGTCCACTTTTATTTTAAACGATAAATAAGATTTATCGAAAATTTATACCAAAACCCAACAGAAAATTTGGAGTGGCACCAGATAACGGAGGGAGGCGGAACTTAGGACAGCGGAGAGGGTGAAGGCGTCGGGGAATTCAAGTTTCGTTATTGTCTAACATTGAAATCCAACTGACTTGACCAAACCAGCTGACTAATTTTACTAGAAGTCAGGTTGCCTTTATTTGTTTGAATCTTTAATATTCAATGTTTTATATAGGCTATACATAAATGAGAGATACTTGTAAGCATAGGCGTAGGAAGCTTTTCGAGACTGGGGGACTGAACCTTGTTTCGCCGGGATCGCCGTCCTGGGGGAGGCGTCTATAGGGTGGAAAATTTTGGGGTATTTGAAGCAGGCCCGTAGTCAAGGGGGGCCAGGGGGAAGCCCCCCGTGGAAAATTTTTCGCCCCCTAGAAGATCAAAAATTAGCATTGCCGTAATGCATTTTAGTATGTTTCGCCCCCTCTGGAAAATTTTTCGCCCCCTAGAAGCTTTTTTGCCCCCCTTCAGCACCTTGTCTGGCTACGGGCCTGATTTGAGGGTTCTCAGATGCAATTTGGTGCAACATTTTGGACAAACATTAAGGAAACTTACTGCAAATTTCTGACATTTCTTACAGAAGAGACAAATAAGGGGTTTTTGCTCTTGGATCTTGGGGGATGGAAGCATACTTCAGCCCCCAAATTTTTGACTGGGGGATAAAGCCCCCAGCCCCCCCCCCCCTCCCCCCGCTTCCTACGACTATGCTTGTGAGCGAAATAAGAGATTTGTAAGATTTAACAGATTTTTAAAATAAACTTGGGGCGACTGCTATATCTCCCTTTAAGTTCGACTGTCCAAGTTACAGGAAATAAATAACCCCACGTTTATTTTGAAACATTACTACCTAGGCCTAAATCTTAAAACACTACGTTTATGTCCAGATTACTACCATCTTCCATGATGCTTTTTAACATAAATACTGAATATAGAACCTTTTCACCAACGTCACAAAGCCGCCATATTGGACGTAGTTCGAGACGCTATGGTGCACGTACGCACATCAAGTGACCAAACAAGTGGTCGTACTAGTGTTCGTAACTTCGTATGATATAACATGTGCACTTGCTATTGCAAGTGCAAAGATTTACGGCATATAACGGCTCTTTAAGTGTGCCTCCAACATGGCGGCGTAAACAAAACGTAGCGTCAAGTGAAAAGGGTCTTTAACAGGCAAACCAAGTTAATTATTATTTTCTGTAACTGCATTGATTTAGCACTTCAGTAACAAAATAAAAGTAATCATATGATTTAACAAACGATTTCTTTGCGATTGTTTTCTTCACGAATTAAATTTTGTAATGCCATACTACGCAACTATATACTGTGGTATATTAGTGTTTTATTTACACTATTGACTATTCACTTCCTAAAATTGCTTAATTTTCCTTGAAAGGAAATATAAAATTCCCTCAAGACCTATCGTAAATGCTGTTTCCTGAGATATATGGGGTATGCTTTCTTCGCACATTGCGCTCCGACTGGTGGTGGCGCTTTGGCGAAACCAAGTGACAGACTTCGAGACAAAGTGACAGACTTCAGGACTAACAGTCTGACTTAGGGTCGGACATACTGACTCAAGGACCTGGTGAAAGACATCGGGACAGACAACTCTTAGGACAGACAGGCTGTCCCTGGGTCCAGTGGCGTAGCTACGGGGGCATGAGCTGGCACGTGCCTCCCACGACAAAGCCGTGCCACCCAGATGCCCCCTATGGAAAATTTTGGAATGTACAGTTTTACATATAATAGTCCTATAGTCTATATATAGAGAGAAAGAGAATTCAGAAATTGTGCCCTCCCAGGAAAAGTTCGTGACCCCCCCCCAGTCCCCCAGTCCCCCCCCCCCCGCTCAAAAAATCCTGGCTACGCCACTGCCTGGGTCCGTACTGAGTGACTCGGGGAACGACTGAGAGGGCTTGATGGACAGACTTTCAGGGAAACCTGCATTAAAATTTCGGTCAAAAGTGATGCAGCCTCCCAACCCTCATTAGAAACTTATTGTCGCCTTTGCTTATGGTAACGGATATTACTTTTGTCTACATTTCCTTTTCTTTCACTGACACACTGAAGGCGTCAGGCTAATGAAGGGCTAAAAGATAACAAATATAAATATATTCATTCACTCTTTAGGATGAAATCCCAGCAGATTCCATAGCTTTATTTTAAGAGGGAATCACATTATGGCCTGAAGGCTTTACCGTAGAAACGATCGTTGAATCCGAAAATATTGATATCCTTGTTGTCTTTTTCTAGGTTTATTTTCTTTAAAAATATACAAGCTTGCAACTTAATTACCTTTAAAAAGGATGCAAAGGAATATCGAAGTAAGATGTGGTCACATGTGCAAGAAAGAATAAACACAATTTTACCAATGTACAACACGTTAGGTTGCCTTGTACAAGCCTAGTTGTGTAGGTTAACATTAGGTCCTTAAATTCTCATTTTAGTCAGTATTTGCGACACTTCGGGATGGCAAACCTCGTCCCGATTTCTACGGTAGCTTTCAGTGACCCTATATGTTTTTCCATACAACTGTGCTATTCTGTGTAATTTCTGTCAAATATTTGAAGCTTCATGCATTTATGTTATGCAGTGGCGTAGCCAGGATTTTGTTAGTAGGGGGGCGCTGGGGGGGCTTGACCATTTCATGGGAGGGCGCCTTGTTACTATCTAAGCGGAGCGCCACCATAAGTTAGCGCGGAGCGTACCAAGAAAATTTGAGATTTTAATACATCCCAGATCGCCGGAAATGGCACTTGCCAGGCTTGATAGCAGCCATCAAGATGTGCAGTTTTGGTGAAAAAACGTAAAGTTTCATTTTATTTTATTCTCACGAGGTAGCGGTGGGCTAGGTTCCTGCACATACTGATACTCGCTGTCAGTGACAAAAGCCACGCACCTAGGCCTAGACTATGGTGGGTACTTTTATAGCCTATGATAACCATTGCATTCGGCGTAAATTGTGAAGTTCACATACCATTGGTCTCTTTGTAATTCACAGCAGGAGTGGTGCTAGGATTTGCCCGTCGCGGGGCCAGCGACCCCAAGTGACGACATCCCCGATTTTTTGAGGGGTTGGTGAGGGGGATTTGAAGAAAATCTGTGTACTATACCATGCCATACTGATATATTGCATAAAATTTGTATATACTAGAGAAGCAGAGGCACTGATTTCATGTTTCTCCCGGAATCTAACTTCGTTTCCCTTTTCGTTTCGTTTCGTTTCGTTTATTTGTTTTATCACTTCACGCATACATACAAAAATACATGATGAATGGTAATAGAGACATATGTACATGAGGTGAAGGGAAGTACACGAAAAACCCTGCTGGGCTTGAAAATATGAACTCCCCAGAAATACAAATCAAACGACGTGCAATAGTAGAATAACTTCAGAATAACTTCTGAAATTGCAAAGCGCGCGAAATTTTTTGGGTAAGCTTACATTAGAAAAGTCTGTAGGCCTACTTATTTAAAGCTTATATAGGTCAATTGTCCGAGCAGTTGGGCCTTATCTTGCATAACGTATATTGTACTTCCCTTCTAGAATCACTAGCCGTACCGCACGACAGTCACAAAAGAACATTAACTATAGGTTTAGCGAAATGAGATGAAATTTCCGACATTTACGTAAATCCATGTATTCTACTTATTAAGTTACCTGAAAAGGAGGAAAGGGTTTGTACTAAATTTAGCTATAAGTAACGGAACTGAGGAAGAGCGTGCAGAGCGTACCGAAAAATTTTGGGTTTTATTGCAGAAACGATCCTTTTGAAAGCCAAAATAGTAAATGGACCATGGGTAGCGACAGAATTTTCCCCACAGGGGCCGGGTTATGCCAGTGACCCCAAGTTCCGACAGCCCCTTTATTGAGGGGTGGTGAGAAGGGGATATGAAAGAGCCGAACTATCGGCCAACGCCATTGCAGGACATATTTTGCATAACATTACTTAATACTTTAACCGCCGAGTTGAACTGATAGTGTTCTTTTGAATCTGAATTTTGACACTGCAAAGCGCGCGAATCGCGTGAAAATTTTTGGTTGGCTTACACAAAACCCATATGAAATCATTGAGTACAAAGACAAAAAAATAAAAACGGTTGGGGTTGTAACTTGTAAACCGTATCGGAGAAAAAATACATTGTGTCGACACCACCTGGACTACCTGATGAAATAGCCAAACTTTCCTCTGTGAGTCGCTCACCAACTGACCCTACCGCATGACACACACTAGAGAACAGCAACTATAGGCTTTGCGATATGGGATGCAATTGACGACATCTATAACCTGTGTACTGTGCCTACATTTTTCTTGGTAAGGTTGACAGGACTTATGCTATCTAGCTATGTGGAATGGAACTATTGAAGAAACTGGAGTGAATCTAAAGCGGGCGTAGCGCGCCAAAAATTTTGGGTTCTGATTAAAGAAATTGTCCTCTTGAAGCCACCCTAGCGCCACCCCTGCCTCAAAGTCTAGAGTATAGAATTTAAATGTCCAATTTTCCGCCCGACTGAGACAAAATATCTGCCGGATTTAGTCAGGTTTCTGACATTTGGGGGCGGCTGCCCCCCTCCCCCGGCCCGTACGGCCATGCCTGGACTACCAGATGAAATAGCCAAACTTTGCTCAGTGAGTAACTCAGCAACCGACCGTACCGTATGACACACACAAGATAACAGCAACTATAGGCTTTGCGATCTTGGGATGATATTTACTATCATCTCTATATAAACTGTGTACTCTACCTACCGTGTAACTTGTAAAGTGAACAGGACTTATGCTATCTAGCTATGTGGAATGGAACTTACAATATATTGGAGAAACAAGAGTAATTCACAGCGCGCGAAGCGCGCCGAAAATTTTGGGTTATTTATAAGAGAAATTGCCCTCTTTAGAGCAAAAAAAATAGGTATATCGTATATTATTATCAAGTTGAGTAGTGAGTTGAGTGAATTTTTTTTTGGCCCAGATCGCCAGTGGGGGGCGACTGGGGGGCGACAAGCTTTCATGGGGGGGGGCTGGCGCCCCCCACGCCCTCCCCTGGCTACGCCACTGATGTTATGGATTAAGGTGGCATTTTATAATAAAATGCTTTTCCAAAGTCCCCTCGACTCTTTGGAAGTGAAAAGGGACGAAACCAAACATTACTCCCGAAGGACTTCTACTCCCCAAATTCGAAGCTATCGTCCCCGAAAGGAAACTCAACAAACTTAAGTTACCAACCCTCTCGACCTCCAGACCTCTACACTGGGTACACCGAAAGTGTTACATTTTAGGCCAATCGTGCTATTTTATCGCCGTACAGGTAATGTATGGGGAGAAGAGATATTGTACTTCACCTATCATCAGAAATGTGTGTGTGTATATGCACGCGTGGGTGGGTACGAGTGTTGTGTGTGTGTGTGTGACCCAAAACTTTGCGTACAAGCAAACGCATGTAGGGAAGGCCTGCTATGCACATAAGCGTCCTCGCCATAAGGGCACAAGGGGGGTTGGGGGGTTGGTGCGTACAAGTGAGTAGGCCTGTGGTGTATCATGTCGATTGAGAGCGCCGCGCCGTAGCTCTATCTTCTCCACAAAAGTACTACCACAGTATGAAAGCCAACCTTTTTAACGTATGACAATTCAGATATATTAATCCATGAAAATCCAAGAACCTTCAAGCTATTATGTACGACATTTGATTTAAAGAAACCTGCCACAGAAGCATGATTCACTTGACAGGAAGTATTTATTTGCACTAAAAAGCGGGGGAACGCTTAATGTAATGACGTAATCACTGCCTGCAGACATGAAATTGAAGCGACGGCGAGCGACCAACTGAAAACTGATATTACATCGTCTTCAACTTAAAGCATGCCTACCATCCTACGCTGGACGAATAAAACCACACAGTAATTGCATATATAATAATACGATGCAGTTAATTGGTAGCCATTTCCGACTTTGCAAGTTGTATAGCATTCGATTGCCCTGTAAAACATTAGCCTTCTCGGCGGACCCTGTATTACTCCTGCACCCTGCTTTGGCTCCACTTCTTAGAATGTGTACGTCCAACCCAAAAGTGTACATTCAACACCTGTGAAGGTTATGGTATGCACCTACGTCGTTGATTTTTATCACAGAAAACAAAGTATGGGGCAGTGTTAACTAAGAGCAATTGGGTATATGGTGATCCGTGTGGTGCGGTAGTCATTTCCGACTTTGCAGTCCACGGTCCCCTCAAGATTTTGCAAGGTCGGCACTCAAGTTTGTCCTTTACGGGAATCCAAAAAGCAAATCCGACTTCTAGTCCAGTCTGAAATGTCACCTTTTTGCCAGTTGTATTTTTTTCTGCTGTACTCGAAATTTGTTATAATCAAGGGCCGCGGAGTCAATTTTGAAGTGGGGGACTAATCATCGAAGAGGCCCAATATATGTTCAAGAAAATAAAAGCCTATCATTCCAGTTTAAGGCGGCCCAAAATGCTCAGGGCAGAAAAAGTGCGGGGACTAAAGCCCCCTAGCCCCCCCCCCCCCGTCTCCACGGTCCCTGATAATGTTGAGTAGACATCAGAGAATCAGAAAACTATGTGCTCCATTTTTTTTTTTTTTTTTTCATTTGCAAGGGGGGCCCATAGCCAGCAACTTCAAAGTGGCCACCATTTTGGTCATTCTGGCTGGTTTAATTGAAGAAAAGCCCTTTTACTCCAGCACTTGGGGTTTAAAACCTCTTTTAGAATTAATAGTGGCAAAATTAACGCAGTGTCCCACAATGTACTAAATGTTCTCAGCAAAATATTGATTGGCTTTTCTGTAGTCAGTGACTTAACATGTGGCCCTTTTCGCCGACAAACAGCAATTTTGGCACTGCAATTTCAAGCGCTTGGAGCCATTTTTAGTACCAAATTTTCTGAATCTGTGTCACCACACTACCTAATCTTTTGTTCATGGATAGCAGGATAGCTATAGGTATTACTTGGGGAAAATATGGACTCCCACATTTAAATCTAGGCCTCTAGAAAATGAGTGGTACTGAAAATTTGCAATTTCTTCAGTGTTTTTCGTTTGAAATTGGCACCTGGGATGGAAAAAAAATGTGGGTTTAAGGTCCATTTTTGATCACTTATATCTCCATAAGCTGATAAGTACCATAATGGATTCAGCCATCTTCATGAAATCTGTAGTCTTGTGCCTCCGTGGTACACAGAAAGATTGGGTCGCGTGGGTATAGGCCTACACAGTTTTAAGAAATTTGGTACTCAAAAATGGTCCCAAATTAAGCGCTAAGACAGTAAAATTGTTTGTCGGCGAAAAGGGCCACATTTCACTACAAAACAACCAATCAATATTTTGATGAGAAAGTTTCGTATATTGTGGGACACTGCGTTAATTTTACCACAATCAATCCTAAAAAGGTTTCAGACCAAATGCTGTTGCAAAGGGGACAGCCTGCCCGATATTCATAAGGTTCATTGTTCATCAGGGTCGTTATTCATAACATGATGAACGGCAAAAATAAGGTTCATTGTTCATAAGGTTAGTTATTCATAAAAATAACTGATGATAAATGATAAAAAGGTTTATTATTCATAAGGTTCCCTTTTTATAATCGAGAATAAGGTTCATTGTTCATAATCGAAAAAGGTTCAATGTTCATAATAAAAAAGGGTTCATTATTCATAACAAAAAGTGTAATCACTATTCATAATTGAAAAAAGGGTTCGCTATTCATAATCGGAAAAAGGGTTCGTTGTTCATAATCGAGAATAAGGTGCGCTATTCATGTAATCCCCCCAAAAAATTCCGACTAGTCTCTTTGGAAGGCCAGTTACAGCCAATCTAAATAGACCACATAAAACCGCCGTTAACATGTTGTAGGCAACACATTGGCCTATCATTCCTGCCAGTTTTAAGGGTGTACCCCCTTCCACGAGATACAGGAAGCCTTTAAGGCTAAAAAAACGCCCTTTCCAAAACATAATGAATATTGAACCCTTTTTCCTTTTATGAATACCGAACTCTTTTTCCAATTATGAATAACGAGCCTTTTAACGATTATGAATAACGGCGATCACGGGGGGACGGGGGACATGTCCCCCTCAATATTTTTAGTGGGGAACATAATATCAAATGTCCCCCCAATATTTAGAGGTATACAGAAAAAATGAATGTAACACACATTTTCGATGTGAATAATTGTGATATCCCTATTCATGACAGCAATACAGATCAGAAATATGATCTGTGTCTTCTAGAATGCACTAAATCGCTTAGCTCCCAGAGGCTTCGCCTCTGGACCCCAACAGAGGTAGCACCAGACTACGCCCCTGGTCCCCAACAGGGGACCTATGGGGCAACCAGACTGCAGGCAAGGACTCCTAATTTTTCAAACTTTCACAGGGGAAGGGGACACCCCACTGGGCCATTGTCCTCCATCACTGATGTCGCTATTTGTTTTTGTTTTTTTTTTTAGTTCCTAAAAATACGTAAAGTTTCAAATTTGACTTCAAAAGGTAGAATATGTGGCACCAGATTGCATATAAGGATACCTAACTTTTCAAAAATTTTCAAAGGGGACCGGGATACCCCTCCCCTTATACTCCTCCCCCGAACGGCGATCACATTACATAGTGCTTGCCCCCGTGAGAGAAACCCTGGCTACGTCACGGCCCTGTACCCCTGGTCGGAGGCCCAAAGTGTTCACCCAAGCAAGCAGAGCCGTAGCGAACGGGGGTGTGGGGGTGTCACACCCCCTAAATATTTGGTCGCCGTCGGCAAATTTTCGGTCTGTCGGCCAAAAGGGGAGAGGGAAAGGAAAATAAGAGGAAAAGAGGAAAGGAGAACTTAGAAGAGAGAAGAAGGAAAAGGAAAGGGAAAGGAAGGGAGTGAAAGGGAAGACGGAGAATAGACCCTTTTCCAAATAGCAATTGCAATGGATTGTGAGATAGAGTTCTGGTAGGCGATGTTGTTGTTAATGGCATTTTGCTGTGGCAAAAAATGATGCACACCAAAATTCTATCCCACAATCCTTTGTAATTCCTATTGGGAAAAGAGTCTATGAAAAGAAAAAAGAGAAAGACAGAATGTGAGCGCGTAGCCAGTCTGTTATCTGCTCTTTCGATTTTCGGCTCTTCATTAAATTGCCCCATTCAAGTTGAAGGCCCGTCGGCAAATTGATTATGGCGTATCAACGGCCGTCGGTGTAATTGGACGAGTGACTGAGTCCGTCGGCAACTCGTGGGATAGAAAGGGAATTAAAGGCTTCCGTATAGGCGCACTATTTCAGGTCATCTGACCAGGCAGCTGTTCTGCACATTATTCCTCACTTTATCATCACCATGGGGAGCAAACCCCGATTACCCATGGAGAGAACATCCTTAGCCCGTTTTCTTAATCCTCACCTTGATTTCAAAACACATTTTGCAAACTCCTCAGAAAGGATCCGGTTTACCGCCCACAAACATCCTGGGAAGAAAATAATGCATCCTGGGGAAAAAATAATGCGTGTCATGCGTGTCTTCACTGCAGTCTCAGGCTTTTAACTTCTGAACGCCAAAACGAAACAGATACAGACCCCATCCTGGCTTTCAAAGCATATTTTGAACGCTTGTATTCAGATTCGATTCTGAACACCTTTTTCTCCCTTTTTGAACGCTAGACGCCTACCTGAACATGTACCGTATTTGAACTCCTGACGCGTCTAGTGTTCAAAAGCTGAACGCATAGTGTTCCAATTCTGAACGACAGGTTCAGTTCCTGAAGTATAGTGGCATGACGGACGGGAGGAATAGCGCTAGCGCCCTATACACATCAAAAATATCCGGAATCTTTGCATTGGATAATGCATTATGAACCAAAATCATACCTCTCCTGCATGAGACTTAAATTTTTTACCCAGAGATTATGCTAAAACCTCAGAGCTTCCGGGGGAGAAGCCCCATGGACCCCCACCAGGGGCCCTAAGGCGGGCCCAGTGTTTTAGCCAGCTCCATTTGTGCAACAATGTCGTATAAACCACGACTAATATCGCACAAAAAATCTGACAAGCAAATTCTACCCGGGTGTAAATTGTGAGGTTCCTCATTAGGGCAGAAATCCACTCAAATATTGCACCATTTGCGATCTAGGCACCTTTCAACTTCCAAAAATTTCCAAAGGGGAGTGGGACACCCCTTCCTCTTAGACCCCTCCTCCAGGCCACAGATCAGTAAATGTCACATACAGAAAACGTCCTAGGTAAAACACTGGCGGGCCTCTGGATCCCAACTGCTTAAAACTGTAGCGGCCTGACGAGAGTAATCAGGCGCGTAGCCAGGGTCTTCGGCCCGGGGGGGGGGGGGGGAAATGAAAATTTTCGTCCCGATTTCATGATTTTTCAAACTAATTGTAGAGGTGCCCCCCCCCCCCTCCACCGTTTCTTTTGGGTCTAGTTTATCACAACGGGACAAGTCCGGAAGCTTGGGAATAGAATTGGGGGCATGAGAATAAATTATCGACTTGATATTCAAATGGCCTTATCAGTACGCGAACTTATAGTCACGATGATCACAATTTAACTATTTACCATAATTCGATTTGATGAAGCCGGGGTGAACTGTCAGTGGTAAACTCGGTGTAAGATCGAGGAGGAATCATTCTTGAGGGATCAATGCCTTTCTTCAGAGAGACCCTTTGAGACTTTATCATCGCGGAGCGCCACCACCAGTTGGCTCGAAGCATACAGGGAATATTTTGGCCAAACTGCCTTCCCAAACTACACTGAGGAAATGATCCTTCCCGGGGTGTTGTACGTTACACCAGTGGCGTGGGCAGGATTTGTGAGGTGGGGGTAGACTGTGAATTCCACCGACTGGCACAGAGAAAAGTCCAACTGGCTAGACGCAAACTATTAACAGGGGCGTAGCAAAAAAATGTCAAGGAAGTGGGAGGGACGCAGCTCATAGAAAGTCTCTCAGCGCTCCGCGCCAACCGATGGTGGCGCGGAGGCAAGGAAATTTTGGTCCAAAATGCCTCCCAGATGGCTGGAAATGGCACTTCCCGGACCTATTTATCGCATAAGAAAAGGGGAAACACTAGCACTATTGTAAAAAGTAAACATAATAAAATACTAAAAATAAGGTGGGCGGCTGCCCTCTTCCTCCACCCCTCGCTTCACGCTTGCCTAATGACCAGTATAAAGGTAGTCATCTTTATAACTAGATGATTGACCGTTCTTCAGACTGCTATTTGTTTAGTGATTATTGTTATAATAGAGAGACAAAAAATTGATTGTTCGCCGTCCCGGGGGAGGGGAATTTTTGCTTTTAGAAGCTCGCTGAGATGAAAAATGGTGCTATATTTGACACATTCTGAAGCATGTTAAAACACCCGTAACGGCCAATTGGGGGAGGGAGAGTGCGCCTGATGCTCGGCCAATCTCGGTCAGACTGCTTCCGATTTCCCCCGACTAGCTGATTTTCCCCCGACTACTTACAACGGTGGGGGCCATGGTCCCGGCCCCCATTGCGCACGCTACTACGTTACACTCCAAAAGTACTACATATTTTGGGTTTTAAGATGTTAGGAGGACTGCTGCCAAAGTCAGCCACACCAGGAGGTCCCCTGAGAACAAAATTAAATTGTAAGTGCATAGAGCTAAGATTTATCACTTTATATCTAGTCAGCTGGGAAAGCAAAATATGGGTGGAGCTTGCCCATGTTTTATTCAAATTCATGCTTATAGTTTCTCTTGGCAATTTTTCTTGGCCACTCATTAGGGTTCTGACACCAAACCCCAATAAGTGACGACGCAAGTGGATACTTTCCACTCATTGTGTGACTTTGAAAGAAAATCTGCACCGGGACATTTATTTTAAGTATCCCTTTTTGATAGTGATTAAAAATAAAAATCGGGACGGTAGTTACTATATCCCTATAGCTCCCACAATGCACTGAGCCTTGCTTTACGTCCATTTTTCTATCCCCTTACTCTGACTTCTCTGCTTCATAGTCTGTCCTTCCGAACTCCCTAGTCGTCTAACGCTCTCTGTTCCCTTTCCTAGTTCATCTTTTCCTCTTTCTCATGCACAATCTGCCTCGCTTCATCCCTCGTCCCGTTTCTGCCTTCTTAGCCCTTTTCTTTCTCATTCCCTTTGGTCTTTTCCACGGTCCCTAGCCCTGCCTGTATCAGCTGATAGTATACTCGTCCCGTCGATATTTGAACCAGTGCTCTACCTTATCAAGCCCGTTTCCTTCTCTCCATCCTTTCCTTCCATCGATAATGATTCCTATTGTTGTTATTTTATTTCCCTTTTCTCCTGTTGTTTTCCCTTTTTTCTCCCTTCACCCCTTTCCTCTTCCCCTTCCCTTTTCCTTCTCAGTCTTTTTCCCTTCGTTTATTTTTTTTTTTTTCATTTTTCCGTCGTCCCGATTTTACTTCGATTTTTCGCCCGGGGGGGGGGGAAGTCTGCCCCCTGCCCCCCCCTCTGGCTACGCTACTACCTAATACATTAAAATTATTGGGAATCTTTGCATTTGATGATGCATTATGAACCAAAATATATCCGTTCCTGAGACTTCATTTTTCCGTGGCACGCAGAGATATGCTTAAAACCTCAGAGCTTCCGGGGGCTTTGCCTCCTGATCGGGCCCAGCGGGGCAGTACGTCAGTTGCCCCTGGACCCCACCAGGAGCCCTAAGGCGGACCCCACCGGCTAAAGCTCGTTTTCGAGGCGCTACGCATTGTCAGATCTGTCGGCAAAATATAATCTCTACACCCCCCCCCCCATAACACCTTCGCTATATGCCCCAGCAAACAAGTGTCCCCCCAATAATTTGGATCGCCGCCCTAGCTGCTTATGACTAAAGAACCTTATGAACATTGACCCTAAGCTTATGAATAAAAAACCCTATGAATATTGGGTAGACCCTGTCGCAAAAGGGCTTTTCTTGAGCTAAATCAGCCAAAATGATCAAAATGGCGGCCATTTTAAAGTTACTGGCTACTATACCCCCTTACACATAAAAAAAAAAAAAAATGGAGCACATATTACTTTTCTGGTTCTCTAATGTCTGCTCTACATTAAATCAAATATATAGCAAATATAGCAGCGGAAAAATGCAACAAACCAAAATATACCAGCCCTGCTGAGCCGCTGCGATCACTAACTTTTGTCTTCGATCGCTTTCGTAGCCACCTGTACGTAGGTTCTGCTCTGGCATCCCTCTACCAGCTCTGGTGATTGCGGCAAAATAAGTACTGCTTATACAAAAGGTCACGAAGGTTATTGCCAAGGAGAATGTACACGCTAACCCCGACAATATAATATGCGTGCAATCGATTTGTACTACAGAGGAGGATGTTAATGTGGTAAGTGTAGAGCATGCATTGTAACGTTTACGTTACCCCAGCGCCGCCAAGTGCACCGGGATTCCGGTCGAGGCATGTAATGTACCTACGCCACGGGAACGTTAGGTGTTTCAGCAAAGCCTTAGTCCCATGATGTCCTCACTGACGGAATCACAAAAGGACTATTGCCGTTGCATTTCACTATGGTACAAGATTCCTAATGGAGTTTAGCAAGAAGAGGAAAATCGAAGAAAATATTGGTGGTGTTCAAAATGCAGTCACAGCACCCGTACGAAATTTCTGGTAGTCAATTCAACGCAGTGTATCGACAGTGCAGACCACATCCAACAGCTTTCAAAAGCCTCAGACATCGGAGCAAAATTGGGTAGGCCCTACGTTGAGTAACGTTAGGCTTCAAGTGGAAAGGCCCATCAAACTACAACATGGCCTTTTTGCTTACTGAAGTTAAAAAGAGAAAGAAAGAAAAAGCTTCCAAATTACTGATGTCAAGCCATAGCACGTCTGTTTCGATTTTAATTTCAGTTTTAGGACGGATCAAATTGTTAGATTCCAAGTTTGTAGTAGGGTAAAACGCCACATGAGTCTAGGGAGAGAACGTCATCCCTAAACCCCAAAATATGGTTAAATAGTACTCATTCGTATGATATCCTAGTTATTTGTGATTCGGAGATTGCTTATTTTAGAGGCCACTTAACCCTAACCTAACCCCTAAACTGACTTAACCCTAACCTTATCCCTAACTGAACCCCAGGCAAAATCGAACCCCCAGGTGGAACCACTGACAAACCCTGTTTTAACAATAGGGTGACGTTCTCTCCTTAGTCGCATGTGTAAAACGCCCAGTATCCGACCGCTTAAGGATTTACTGTTCCTGTTACCAGTTATTCAACTAAAATAGAATATTACCATTACTTTCTTTGCTACCTTTGTTTGTGATGTCTATTCCATGTTAAAATTAAAAATTATTTCCTAGGACTGATGCGAGGGGGGCACCAGACCCACTGGTTCAAACAGCCTAGAATTCAACCTAGTATGAGCAGTATTCAGTTCATCAACCCAAAATTCGACCGCAGTAATAATTACTGTCAGTTTATAGCCCTGATTTCAATGATGATTATTTAAAAACCTAGTCTTTGATATTTTATCTGAATAATTTGTAGCCTTGTTCAATACCAATAAAAAATTAAGGAGTGAATGAAGGAATTAATTTTGGTTGGTCGGATACCGGTTAGTTAAATTTTTGTAGCCCAGAATTCAACCATAGCTGTGTTATGTATATGTATGGTTGAATAAACAACTTTTGGAAGTGGAGCCCAGTATTCAACCTTCCCCAGATCTGAAAAAATGGCATTTAAATTTAAATTTTTCAAGTGTGTGACTGGTCTTGCTAACCTCACTTCTCAGTTCCTACAAATATTGAAGAAGAAATGTCTTCAATTGGGGAAAAATTGAGAGTGTAAATAACAAGAAATGCTAAAACTGACTTTTAAGGAAAGTCCACTTTTATGAACTTTACCCTGCCAGATGAAATGAGAACTAAAATATAGTGTCAATATTGCGGAATTGGGCCAGTTTTTTATATCTGTTGGAACTTGGAAGTACAGGGTTAGCTTCAAAGATTATTTGTGAACATATTGACAATTCTGTTATGGGATAGGAGAGACATATGAATAACAAAAAGCGGTCGGGTAGCCTACTGGGTGGCGGTCGAATATTGGGTATTTTACCCTACTTATTTATTTTACCTGGCCTACTAAATATTATTAGTAGGCCAGGTAAAATAAATAACGTTTCCCGTCCATGCCGCATTTAAACATACCCTAAAGCTAATATGAAAATGGTCTTGCCCACATGTCTTATATCCAGCGCTGTGATTGTATTTATTCTTTTGGCTTATTATACCCAGAATTCCATAGCTGAGTCAGTTGAACCTCTGTGTTCTGACAGGACCATGATCAGACACTTTCATACATCCAGACATGTGACTTGATAGAGTGACAGATAAGCCCCAGTTCAAAGTACAGTTGAACCAGTAGCACTGGGCTCAGTTCGATCCAGTTGACTTCCACTTAGGTCCTACTTAAATATCAAACCTTGTCAGTGGCATAGGAACCGGGGGGGCCAAGGGGGCCATGGCCCCCCAGTATGATTTGAGGGGGGGCCAAATGTCATTTTGCCCCCCCCCCCAATAATTGCGACAGTTTACAGTTTCATTTTACCCATTTTTGACAATTTCTCTAATAAAAACCTAAAATTTTCGGCACGCTACGCGCGCAGGAGAGATGCTTTGGTTTCTTCAATAGTTTCATTCTACATCACTAGATAGCGCAAGTCCTTCCCCCCTTACCATAACACGTAGGGAGAGTACACAGTTTATGTAGAGGTCGTAAATTTCATCCCATATTGCAAAGCCTAGTTACTGTTCTCTTGTGTGTCATGCGGTACGGCCAGTTGGTGAAGGACTCACCGAACAATATTTGGCTATTTCATCGGATAGTCAAGGTAGTTTCGATACAATGCATATTATCCCCTATACAGTCTAGAACCCCTACAGCTTTTCTTTCTTATTGTTTTTAATAATTACATAGGCCTATGTTTTTTTGTGAAAAATGACCTGAAAAATTTTCACGCGCTTTGCAGTTTAGATTCCAGAAAAAACATTTAATCAACTCGGAACTTAGCTTCTATAGTATATACAAATTTTATGCAATGTATGACCCGAATGAAATGGAGGCCAGTACTGTGACACAGGCTTTCTTCAAATCCCACCTCACCAATACTCGACGGCATTGGGGCTGTCGGAGTTTCGGGTCATTGGCCGTTCGCCGGGCAAGTGGGGCTACCTCTACTCAACTTAATAATAAGTTAACAGACTCTGGCTGTAGAAAATCTCAGTTCCAACTAATCCACTGAAATCCATGGGGGATAACTCAACGCTGAATAATTTTGAATAAAGTCGGATAGATTGTAACAGACTTAAAGTGTTAAATTCAAATCAAACTTAACAAAATTTGCACAACAAGGACACATCTTAATGGCTCCAAAAATCATGGCAATCGCCACTTCCGGTGATTTGGGATGTATTAAAATCTCATATTTTCTCGGTACGCTCCGTCCATGCAAACCTATGGTGGCGCTTTGCTTGGATAGTAAATGGGGTTCAAACTTCCAATCCTCGGACCCCAAGTCCAGGCCAGCTCAACTAATCTGTCCTCACAGAAATGTGTTTTATAAAAAAAATCAAATCAGTCTTACATTTTTCACATTTTTCAAAAATTGCACATCTTGATGGCTGCTATGAAGCCTGACAAGTGCCATTTCCGGCGATCTGGGACGTATGCAAATCTCAAATTTTCTTGGTACGCTCCGCACCAACCTATGGTGGCGCTGAGCTTAGATAGTAAATGGGCGTCATCTCCACAAAATCCCCAGTCCTCCAGAGCCTCCTAAACAAAAAAACACCCCTGCATGGTGTTGTTTTTGTTTCCTTTTGCTTTGAATATTTTTATTTTGCTCAAATTAAAATCGGAAGAATCACATTGAGCAAATGTGTTTTAGTGTGGGAAGGGGGTTCAAGGTTGAGAAGTCACATCTGGTCTGGCCCCCCCCCCCCCCCCAATGTCAAACATCTTCCTATGCTGCTGCTTGTTCAACCCAACTAAATCCAGTTGCTTCAGTAGGAAATTTGGGCAAGCAAAACCTAGTGGAACATAGTTCAACTCAGTTAGGAGCGGTGAAACCCAGTTGATTTTAAAATATGGTTGAGCAATTTCAGTCAAACTCGTTACTTGGTTCAACTAAACTTCCAACCAGGAAACATTGGTTTTGTTTCAAGAAATAAAAGACTTCCAATTTTATAGGTATTCCTGACCACTGGCCCAAACCTAACCAATAACCCTACTGTCTCTACAGTCTACACTGACTTTAAAAATAGAAATATGGGGAAAAGAGATGTGGTACTGTATGTATATAGCAGTCATCGCTGGTCCACCATATGGAAAAAAGAAGAAGAATGTTTCCATTTATGCAGCAAAGTGAGCAGTGGGTCCAACATATCCACATGATTCTCAAGATTTTTCAGCAAGCAATTCAATGTTTGGCATCTTATCATACATAAATAGGAGAACATTTTTTCCCTCCAATTGCCAAAATATACAGTACCTCTAAATACCAAAAATTCCAGGCAAGGAGCTTCCCAGATTCCGATCTATTCCTCACCATCCCTTCCCTTCTTTGGATTATTTCCACCTGGACAGTATTCCCTTACACTACTTTCCTATGAACAATTAACACTGAATAATCATCAGCCATGACAACTCTCTCCTGGACAACCCTCCTCACCAGAAAATATGGAATTATCAAGGGTGTCTGGGTTGGAATTGTCTTAGGGCACAGTGGTCAGGGGGAATCTCTCTGGAGAATCCTTCCAGACCTGTGAGAATAACAGGATTTGCCAGGAATGGTGTCCAAATCCCTACATCCCACAGCAACATGAGAATCTCAAAGACTCCATTGCGAAAAGATATTTGGTCAACCAATAATTTAGTACCAACTACACACTCTTTTTCTTCCTTTCACTTTCAGAGTTGATACAAAGACAAGATATCCAGCAGGATATGGCTACTTCAACAATTATTATGACCAGGAAGAGTTGTCTCTATCACTCAGACCAAAACAGTTACAACTTAATGCAAAGGATCCTGAGAGGACAAATGGATATTATTCACCACAACACAAGAACACATGGTACTACCAGAAGATTCAACCATCAAATCTACAAGCTGATCTTGGATTAGATCAGGTTTGTGTTCAAGCCTTCATATTTTTTTAGTAATGTCAGGCCTTGAAGGGATCTTTTTTTACAATGCTAAGTGACCACAAATGTGGGGGAAGCCTATATGGCTTATAAATTACAACTTGTCATCGGATGGCTAACCAACTGAACAATTAAGATCAGATTTGGTTTCTTTTGAAAGTCCAGTTCAGGTGGGAAAACCGTAGATTGCTCTTGGATGAAAAGCCCACCTTACTCTGACCCAGCTGGGGATTGGACCGTGAACATTTTGGTTGCCAAGCTTCGTGGCTTCAAATACCACCGCCTTTATCCAATCGGCCACAGCACCAGTACTTATTATTCCTAAGATCATTAAATGGGTATATCTCACCAAGTCTTTGAAATTACACATACTGTACTGTATCCATATTTACAGTACTCTAGCTACACATGATATACTTGAATTTGCAATTGAATTGCTTGTAAATGATGTACTCTTTAACTTCTTGGTTTTCCTGTGATACATACAAAGTTTGTGTTATGAAACATCAAAAACATCATTCTGAGGAAAGCAAACTGTAAGGCTGGGGAGGTTTGATTGGTTTAAGTGATTTTTCAAAAGAAGGTTGCAGTGGTAGGTGTCTTTGAAAGGGGTTGTTGCATTACCCACATGCACCCATAGATGGACATTAACTTCAAGAACGTTAGAATACTTTTCTTGCCAAAGTCCCATTGGCCAAGGCTGAACAGCAACAAAGCAATCTTCAAAGGTTACAGCTCATGAAGGTTTTCCAGCGTTTACATTTTACATTTTAGTCAAAAGGCAGAGAAGCAAGAATGTATGGATAATGTACATGTCTACAGAATGGTAGAGATAACATCTGCAAGTCTTTAAGGGATTTGCCAGTGACAAAAATCAATGACTGTAAAAAATGCAGAAAATTTTTCTCTTCTAGGAGGTGAAAACGGCATCTCAATAGCTTGTAGCATTTGGAAGATACTAATTTTCAAAGAAATGCAATTTTTTCTCAAGATAAAATGCATTATGAGAAATCTGTGATGTCATCACGGCACATTAATTTGACAAAGCATTAAATTTCTTTATGATATTGACAATGTTGTAGGGAATATTTAGCAACTTTGTTTGTTATGCCGTACATATGGCGTAGATTTATGCTAAACCTACATGGAAAGATATTCAAACATTCCAACAGTATCAAATTTCAAGGACAACAGGACATTCAATTATAAAGGAAAACAAAAGCAATCTGAGGCAATGTGCCCACTTTACATAACATTCTGTGACCTTGATGAGAACTGGAGGTATTTTTGGACAAAAATAAGTAAACTTTAATATTAGATATCTTGAGTTAGGAAAAGAGTATTGCTGCGGGGTTTAGAGGGTATGAACTGAATTTTTTGGTTTCGATGGTAAGAGAAACCTATGCGTTCATGATGGCGTGTTTGTGTATGTACAGTATGTGTGTGTGTATGTATGTATGTGTGTTTGTGACACTTTGCTCGTTAACACGATATCTCAAAAACAAAAACTGCAACAGTTCTCATAGATGCCCCATATTGAGAGGAAGAACCCTATTGTATTTGGTGGGGTCAAAGGTCACTGGGGGTCACCAGGGGTCAAACTCTGAAAACTTTGTTAACACAATATCTCGAGGTAGGAAGCTTTGATGAATTTCATATTTTGTATGTAGATGTGTTATGGTAAGAGGAAGAACCCTATATTTTTTAGTGGAGGTCAAAGGTCATCTGGGGTCAATGGGGTCAAACCCAGAAAACTCCGTTAACACGATATCTCAAGAAGGGAAGCTCTGACAGTTCTGAAACTTGGTACATATAGATGCCCCATCTTGAGAGGAAGAACCCTATTGTTTTTGGTGGGGGTCAAAGGTCACCTGGGATCACCAGGGGTCAAACCCTGAAATCCTTGTTAATAGGGGTCAACCAATAATCGGATCGGATATCGGATCGGGCCGATGTTAGGACTATCGGTAAAACATCGGATCGGCGAAATATAGCAAATTGCACTTGCCGATGTCTGCCGATGTTTTGTGCGTCGAAAATTTCATTTACGTACATCGGGGACGTCTAGTGATAGTGATTTCTTACAACAAAGAAATGAACAGATAAATAGGATTAATCATTTTATTACGACCGACAATAGCCCTAGTGATGAACTAGGGCTGTCAATTTCAGTTTAATCTCCTAAATTCCGTATCAACAGCGTAAACTGGCTCTATTGACAGGCACTGTGATATTCGCAATATGCACAAGCTTTTAAAATCTGTAGGTAGAGTCTAGCGATCATGTCCACCCACTTTTAGTTTCAATTCACCGAAATTTATCAGTGAACGAAACGAAGTGTGGAATTCGCAGTCATTAATTGTATGTTTGATATAGGGCCGAAATGTACGCAAACACGGATACCTTAGACATGTACGTGTTCTGTTCTGTACAGAGAAGTTCAAGTGAAATGCACCATGAAAGCACAGTGAAGCCAGTGCATGTGTAGGTCCGTAATTGTGTGCAAACACCCATACATTAGGCTACGCACCTGTTCTGTAATGACGTTGACGCACATAGCAAGAACATGGGGCGTGGTCTGGGAAATAACGATGTTTTTGATCGCTGCTTGTACGACTAAATTTCCAGTTGTTACATCATAGTTTGCAGTAGTTACGGCGGATGCTTTTTATGTAAGACATGCATGTTCATTTGTGTGAAGTTAAGAGTGCCATGTGCTTTTATGGCTTTCTTAATAAACGATGTCTGCAACATCACCCCGATACCCAAAATTCCTAGCTGCATAACCTTGCACACAGCAAGCTTTCTAGCGCGGCTAGCATGGAACAAATATTTACATATGGCTATATAGTACATGCATGCATGCATTACGTACTGCTATATGAAATACTCAAAACAAATTTACACGTGTAAGCCTACACAATCTGTTTATGTGTAGGTAAAGCATGGAAGGATGGAGCGAAATGGCCAAGTACATGCACTGAAATCTCGGGCTTATTTCTGTTTTAACGTTCATTAGTGCGAGCGACTTGGGCTACGAACAGAGAACGAAAGGTATTGCATTTTGTTAGGGGAATTAGTAGGCTTACTGTGAGTAGGTTAAAGTCAGTTCAATCACGGAATTATGTGCTTTGAATGAAGAGTCACCGATAATCCGCCGATTGCTTATTTTCGAAGCTTTATTTGGTCATAGAATTGTCATATAAACATCATTTTGTGAATGAAAGGTATAAGCAAAACATGGAGGGGAATATTTAACGGAAATTCGTTTAAGCCGATGTGCATGCACAGGCATGGCTCACGAGGAATAAGGAATGTTTGATCGTGCTGTGAAACGATGTAAAAGCATTGATAGCGAAAATATCGGATCGGATCGGATATCGGCCGATGTTGTGATAAAAACATCGGACATCGGATCGGCAGCAAAAAACCACATCGGTTGAGCCCTACTTGTTAACACAATATCTTGAGGTAGGAAGCTTGGATGAATTTCATGCTTAGGATGTAGATGCATTATGGTAAGAGGAAGAATGCTATTATTTTTGAAGGAGGTCGAAGGTCATCTGGGGTCACCAGGGGTCAAACTCTGAAAACTTTGTAAACACAATATCTTGAGGTAGGAAGCTTGGATAAATTTCATACTTTGAATGTAGATACCTTGTAGTAAGAAGAAGAACCCTATCATTTTCGGTGGGGTTCAAAGGTCATCTAGGGTCACCAGGGGTCAAACCCTGAAAACTTCGTTAACACGTTATCTCAAGAAGGGAAGCTCTGACAGCTCTCTAACTTGGTACATAGATGCCCCATCTTGAGAGGAAGAACCTTATTTTTTGTGGTAGGGGTCAAAGGTCTCCTGGGGTCACCAGGGGTCAAACCCTGAAAACTTTGTTAACACAATATCTTGAGATACGAAGCTTGGATGAATTTCATGCTTAGTATGTAGATGCGTTATATGGTGAGAGGAAGAACCCTATAATTTTTGGAGGAGGTCAGAAGTCATCTGGGGTCATCAGGGGTCAAACCCTGAAAACCTTGTTAACACAATATCTTGAGATAGGAAGCTTGGATGAATTTCATGCGTAGTATGTAGATGCGTTATGGTAAGAGGAAGAACCCTATAATTTTTGGAGGAGGTCAGAGGTCATCTGGGGTCACCAGGGGTCAAACTCTGGAAACCTTGTTAACACAATATCTTGAGGTAGGAAGCTTGGATGAATTTCATGCTTAGTATGTAGATGCGTTATGGTAAGAGGAAGAACTGTATCATTTTTGGAGGAGGTCAAAGGTCATCTGGGGTCACCAGGGGTCAAACTCTGAAAACCTTGTTAACACAATATCTTGAGACAGGAAGCTTGGATGAATTTCATGCTTAGTATGTAGATGCGTTATGGTAAGAGGAAGAACCGTATCATTTTTGGAGGGGGTCAAAGGTCATCTGGGGTCACCAGGGGTCAAACTCTGAAAACCTTGTTAACACGATATCTCGAGATAGGAAGCTTGGATAAATTTCATACTGTGTATGTAGATGCTTTATATTAAGAGGAAGAACTCTATCGTTTTGGTGGGTTTCAAAGGTCATCTGGGGTCGCTGGGGGTCAAACCCTGAAAATCTTGTTAACACAATATCTCCAGGTAGGAAGCTTGGATAGATTTCATACTTAGTATGTGGATGTGTTATGGTAGGAAGATGAATTCTTTTATTTTTGGTGGAGGTCAAAGGTCTTTTGGGGTCACTGGGGGTCAAACATTGAAAGCTTTGTTAACACGATATCTTATGGCAGAAAGCTGTGATAGATTTCATACTTAGTATGTAGATGCGTTACGTTGAGGAGATGAACCCTATTGTTTGTGGTGGAGTTGAAAGGTCATCTGGGGTCACCAGAGGTCAAGAAGCAAAATTTCCCAAGAATTCCCAAGATCGTCTTCTCGGGTCACCAGAGGTCAAAATGCAAATTTTTCAAGAATTCCCAAGATTAAATAGGAACACAAAACTGTTTTTTCCAATATGTTAAGATAGCATTTGAGCAGTGACTGAAAGGTATGAGACATCGTGGCATTATTTGGAACAGATCATCGAAACCTCAATGCATTTTTGCATTCTGGTTTTTCTCTTTCACATGGGACCCTTGGGAAAAGCCACTGGAAAATGCCTTTAAGACTGAGAAACAGATGTTTTCAACAACTTGATATTTGTGAACTTTGATGTGACTGTCATTTTCTCACACAGGGAACACTACACTGGAAAACATGGAGGAGTTTCAAGGAGGATGTCGATTCAGACTTGAAAGGTTTGACTTTTGGTCATTTAAAGAATATATTTCAAAAGTGCAAAATGGGTCAAATAATTGGTACAGTTGTCTGGTCAGCAGAGACAAACTGTAGTTGCTGAAAGCAATGGAAATATTGTGGTTCAACATCACAATTATTTATTTCTGTTGAGCACAATGAACTAGCCTTAAATTAAGTAGGCTTGGACCAAGAGCCGGTCTAATCCATTTTTAGCCCTTGGTCTTGTAGATTTTGGCAGAACCAGGTGCCATATATCTTCAAGATCAGGAGCCCTATTGTAAAATGAAGAAACATTGGAAATGAAAATTGTGCATGTTGTTTGATATGACAATGTTTCCTCAAGACTTTTGTGAATATCCATGTATAACAAGTCACATCATATGCATATGTTCAAAACTTGTGTCATAAACATTTGTCAGTGTTTTGAGCTCAAATCAAGGAAAGTGCTTAATCACTGTAATAAAAGCACTAGACTTTAGCTAGTAAAAAAGTTGAGCAAAATGACCAGTTGCTTTGTATTTCAAATGGGTGTCTCCTGATCACTTCTTTTTTTTTTAAGGAAACTAGGTACATTACATCACTTCTTTTTTTTTAAGGAAACTAGGTACATTACGATCTTCTCTGCCCATAAGGAATACCACCCAAGACCCCTGTTTTTGGCCCAAAACTGGGGAGATTAAATATCTACCCGAGTTTGTAACATTAGCCTCATTGAATGCTCTACGACACAAATTGGTTCTTAGATAACCACCATTTGACTTCCAAAGGTAGTGGACTACAAATATTCTCAATAGCATATAATGCTCTATACTGTAAATAGCTTGTACAGTTGGTCAGTGTGTCTACAATCACACATGGCTGGGTGCAATTAATTGTGTGCACTCAAGGGTAAATCCTATTACTGGCAGCACTTTTGCTAGTTAGTTTACTATCAAGTGTCAAATTATTACACCCTCAATGAATCTCAATGAATCTCAGGACCAGTCTTAAATTGCCTACATTGGCCATCATGTAAGGGGACCGTATGGAGTAATAGTGTCATGGTGTCTGCTTAATGTAAGGCTTGCATACTGTATGAGACACTAAAGTAATTCAAAGCAAAGTTGGTTCTTTAAGACATACTTAACATTTGTGTGCAGTGACTGCTTGGAAATTAATGTGGAATTTCCATAAATTTTGAGTCTTGAAGACTGGCAGGGCTGATTTAAAAGAGTCCACATAGAGCCCTGGGTCCCTTTTATTTGCCCTGACTTTCAGTTAAGATGGCCATACGGACATCCCATTTTAGGGCCAGGGAGGGTGGCTTCAGTGATATGCCTCAAGTCCCTTGTCCAGTTTGACATATATTTAAAAAAGAAAAATGTGGACTTCTTAAAGTTCTTTTATTTTGACAGGGTTTGAGAACTAGTGGGGGTGAGGAGTGAAGAGCATTTAAGCTTTTTTATGCTGTAAAAGTTGCTTTCAACAAAAGAAGTATGTTGTGATAGGCCTATCATATGACTGTTGGTATTTATATTTAGTTAACAGAAAATGAATAGCTCATGTCCATTTTGGTTCACATGGTAAAAATTATACATAGCTGTTTTACACTTACTCAGTAGTACCTTTTTCTCCAAACTTTGTTTTTTTTTTATTTTTCACAGATGCAGAAATGTATAAAATAACTCAGGTGAGAAAGATATCTATTATTCAATTAATAATTGATACTTTTATCTTTATCAGTGCCTTACTTGGATTTGATAATGACAAAAGAAGAAGGAAAATTCTTGTAGTTGAATGTGCCATTGTCTAGAATCGTTATCCAATTTAACGTCTTTTGGGGGTTTTAAACATAATATCAAATGCATGTATGTGGGCATGTATCCATTTGGGCATTTGTTCCCCTAATTCTTTCACATGTATTATATCCAGGAAAGGTGCACATGTCTGATCATCAAGTGTCCCTCGAAACATACTCTAAAGCCGCGGTCACACTACAACGAATTCGGATCGGATTCCAATCCGATTTTTGTGAGTTTTTATCAAAATCTTCTCCATTTCGGGTCGGAAAGAACCCAAAATTTGCCAACCTGTGTAAATATATGGTTTGCATCAGAGGTCTATGAAAATAAAATGTTAACTGATTTTTTCGTGACGTCACACCGACAAACAGCTTTTATCGGACACACGTAGTCCGATAAAAGCTCTCTGTCGATGTTACGTCACGAAATAATTCGTATAAATTTAATTTTCGTAGTCCTGTGATAAAAATCATATAATTACACAGGTTGGCAAATTTTGGGTTCTTTCTGACCCGAAATGGAGAAAATTTTAATAAAAACTTACAAAAATCGGATCGGAGTCCGATCCGAATTCGTTGTAGTGTGACCGCGGCTTAAGCCCTGCTCCTCATACAACATACTGCATTGAAGTAATTTTGTCACAGATACAGTGGCAGTTTGCTTCATGTCGTGAGCCAGCTTGACAGATTTCATACCACTTGACAGAAGGTCTTTGATGAAAGACATTCACAGAATGTGTCCTAGAAAACCTGGAAAGTCCTTGAATTTGATTGGTCCATTTTCAAGGTCTTGAAAATGCTTAAATTTGCTCTGTTTCTTGGCATGTTCTGTATGATAAAATTTGACAAAATTATCAAGTTATTTGTTTCCCTAGTAATTTGGCATTGTATTTTTGTGAAAATATGCAGGAAATAGTTCTTGAAGGATCCTCTAGGCTGGAAAATATAATCCTTCACCTGGAAGGGCCTGGAAAATGTTACATGTGAACAAACCCTGCATTATTCATCTGTCATTAGTTGTGCATGTGAACTAGTTTACCTCTGTGTAATATGTAAAGGAATGAAGCTGTTATATGGACATGATAAAAAAAAAAGGGTAATTTTGAAGTTCACAACTGTTTATAACTGTTTAAATTTCTGATCAGTCATGTCGATGTATATGGATTGAAGATACAGCCTATATATATAGCAGAGATTTGTGTGAAAAAGTGGAGGATGAAGGGTCCATGAGGAAAAAATTTAGTGTGTGAACATGAAAGTCCTTGGGGCATATCCAAAAAGTGGGGGGGGGGGGGCTATATCCCCAGTTCCCTTGCCCCTAGAATTTTCAGTTATGCAGCCCATGTAATGAGTCACAAATTACACAGAGACAGTAAAAACTAAATTGATCTTGGTAGAGCATCTCCTTATGTTTCATTTGACAAGGTGGTCTATGAAAAAGGGTTATTTGTTAAAGCAACAAAGCCTGTCAAATTCTATAGCTTTAAGTGTACATAAAATTTCAAAAGAAGCATGAAATGCTAGGCTTTCTAGCTACTTCGTTTAATCCTGAGGAAACCCTGATTTATCTCCACAGTGTGTTCTAAGATAATTTGCGTCTTAATAATAATAATGACAATTTAGTAAAGCGCCGGTATCCGCCAAAAGACGCTCATGGCGCTGACACAGTTCAACCAGAACAATTAAAAGTCTAAGAACAGGTGAGTCTTAAGTTTTTCTTTAAAAATATTCAAAGAGGTTGCAGAACGAATAGATAGAGGAAGATCTTAACTCTACATTATGGCGGCACATTACCAGGACCCAGTGCCAGGCCCAGTTTCCCACATTGCAGTGTGCAGAATCATATTAATTCACTTGGTATGCACATGAGCAGAAAATACCATTAAAAGACATCCCCAAAATTGTAGTCATATACGTTGGCGGTGTACTGGAGTAGAGCTACTGTGGTAGAGCTACATGGCTGAGAAATTAATATGAATGCTCTCATGACTTGATGTGCTTCGCTTTACTCTTTGCTCAACATAATCACCCTACAAACCTGCAAAAAAAAAAATTATTTTTCCTCTCCTTTGAATAGAACACCTTTCGCCAACTTACAAAGCAAGTGAAGGATGTTAACATGCAAATGAGTAGAAGATACACTGGATGTGGTCTCAAGGTGAGAAATAGGGAGTATGTAGAGGTTCTTCTTATGTCAGCATGTGTTACCATTTGCGACACTGCCTGTCGTGTCACCATTTACCACACTGCCTGTCACTGCTCATGTACAGATGGTGCCGTGTAAGTGGTAGAGACTTACAGTAGAGCAAGGAGGTTCTACAAGCTCCTTGCTTACAGCATGGACAGTGAATGCTATGGTGATGCAGTGAATGCTTGATAGTATCTGCACTAAACAGAGACTTGTGCAATGCAGTGACATTGGTGAAAACCTATGGTTGCATTGGTCATGTAGATAAGAAAGATAATGCTGGAACCAGTGTTTCAGCTAAGCAGCTATGATTGGATTTTGCTGGAAAAGCTTGATTGCTTATTTGATGCACTCATGAGTGGGCAGAGGAAAACAGAAAAAAAGGGTTTCATTTGCGCCTGAAATCCACACATTCTTAATGACAAATAGTGTACCAAATGTCCACCAAAAAGTTACGAATTTTTGCTTCAAGTGATGCCCTGTACAGCTTTTTGGTACCAGAAAGCACCTGAAATCCTACTGAGTTTCCATATGGCTTCATGCTTCATGCGCACATATGTTTACCATATATATGCATGCGCCACAGTCATAGTTTGTACATTGTCTTTACCATGATTTTACAGCAAATGGCAGACTATAATTATGTATGAGACTACAGTACTGTGATCGTTTAACTCCCGTACAATATCGAAGAATCAAATTTCTTCGAATTTGCGCGATTTTGTGTGAAGTTGTTCGAATTTCTGCAATTTTGCGCGATTTCAAAAATCGTACAAAAATTCGACCGCAAAGGTTTGTGGAAAATTCGTACAATTATTTGCGGTTTTTGCGGTCAGTTTTTCACCGTACAAAATCGCGCAAAATCGTTGACAAGGTCTCTTAAAAATCAAACAGTCGTTCAATAATCGAACACGCGTTTAAAATGTAAACTGTTGATATGGAAAAGTACCGATCATTCACTTAACGTTGCAGTTGCTTATGTAGCAGGATAAGCTTTCATACACTTCAGATGAACGGGCAAAACGTGCGTTCATTGCAAACACTGGTGCACCATTCGTTTTGTATACAGTGTACGCCGTAACATAATGATCAAAGGCGAAACATTCATTTTTATATGCGTTTTAAAGTATATTTCAAAGTTTGGTATTAAAGTAGAAGTAACTACAACCGAAAATTTATATTTTTTGGTTGGGGCACCGTTTTTGACGTACCGCCAAGCATGTTCATAATCCAACTGTGCAACAGTGTATTGTGCTAATATATCACCTTTCGTAAGTTGCTTGTTATTAAAAGACATGAAGTAATATTCGTCAAGTTTAAATCTATAAGAAGTGTGCCGTCGAAACATTGATTAGATGACAGTCATCAGCAAGGGTAGGTATTTGCATATTTTCGGGGAAGGCGGCACAACCGTTTCTGCTTGAAAAAAGTCTGCATTACCTAAGGTATGACCCGATTTTTCAACAGATCCTCCAAAGAAATAGGTTTGGCCCCTCCCGGGGAGGGGACTGAATTCCCCACCCACCCTTTCTCAGAAATCATACATATTTTCGTGTTGGATGAGGCCTGTTTGTAATAGTTGCCCCCAATTTGCTATCCAGTGTTAGCCTAATTTCATGTTTGCAGAAATTTCTCTTACCTCGGAAAGCCTAATCAGCCGTCCCGAACCGTCATTCTTTGAATATATATCCTATTTATTTCCTTGTTTGTGAAATGAGCGGATCTTTCCTCTGTGTATTAATTCATCTTCAGAGCAAATACAATTTTCGGCGGCAATACGATGGTGAATGACCTTTTAAAAGATAATCGCTAGGCCCGCATAAATGAAACTGCAACCCATTTCACTGTCATATTTTTCAGCCCACCATTGTACTGCCTTACATTTTATAGCCCAATGCAGCACACTATCACTATTCGCTTACGCTTCCTGGCTACTGTATCTCGTTGCTACATAGCGAATGCAGACTAACGGTACAGTACTGTGTGTCACTTCAATTCCATGAGAAACCTTCGACTCGAGAATTCCCAGGCACCTGCAATGGGCCCAACTTATTTGCATGCAACGCTCTGTGCATTGCTTTGCTAGTGACGTCATTGGACTTCCCCTTTTTTCACAGACTTGATGCGTGTAAAATTTCCATTGGCTGCTACCAATCACCGTTAACCATTATAACTGTTAAATCCCGCCCTACTAGGCTATACCCACCTCTTGAAAACATACAGCACTGTCTGACTTAATACTGTCTATTTACGATCGTACTGTCACTTCAGCGTGTAGGCCTGTAGTACAGTACAGTAACCTAACGAAGAAAATTTCATATCCTGGCCTGGGTAACGCGCCGCTCTACGTACGTAATTACGAACCAGCTGTCATGGGCCAAAATTCAGCATGCAGATTTTCAGCAAAATCAACCATTACGAGCTAAATTTTGTACCTTATCTCTTTCATGGGTGTAGAATAAGTCTGCTCTTGAGAAAAGTATTCGGTAAAAGTTTCGTATCGGACGAAATATCGCTTATGTGTAAATCCCAAGATGGCGCTGGCTGTCGAAGGTTGAAAAAAAATCCCGGGCGATATGTGTGACGTCACGTAAACGTACGGGGACTAATTGGGCATACGACTTCCAAAAAAGGTTACGCACAAATGGGCGCTGGCCGCTTGTGAATGAATTAGGGAATAAAGTCAATGGTGCCCATGTCTCTACATCAGATTCGAACAGGCTATGACGTCACGCATATGGGCTGAGAGACCCGAGGCGAAGCCGAGGGTCTCTGCCTATATGCGTGACGTCATAGCCTGTTCGAATCTGATGTAGAGACATGGGCACCATGACTTTATTCCCATTCATAAATACTTTAATTTCGAGACTTTTAAAAGTGGAAAAGCTTGCTTTTTTAACGATTTTCCATTGATCATGAATTATTCTCCCAAACTGACTAAATTTTCGCAGAGTGCACATAAGACTGCGTATAGGCTGCCTGCTAAAATACGAACTATGTAATATGTAGGCTATATAACTAGCTGCACGCTATAGCTTTGTCGTTTGTAAGCACATGGCCGTACTTTGTGACGTCTCTTTTCGACTGTGGATTTTTTGGAATATTTTGAGCGAGGTCATATTTGAAACGATTTCTCTGTTTGAATTGGAAATGTACTCCGCCTTGACAGTTCCATTAAAACTACATTTGGAGGACTTACTAGCGTGAGGATATGTGGTTTTTGCGATATTGCTCACCGTGATGTTCAACACACTAACGTGCTGCTACGTTGTTGAAAACAAATAACGTTAGGCCAACGTTTGTCCTAGCCTTAACCTAGGCTAATTATCGTTAGGCTACGCTGTTTTCGAATGGTGAGCCAGTTCGAATAAGACTCGTACTAGACGAAGTCTTCTTACCCGAGTGTCATTTGGAAGCAATTTCCATCCTGCGATTTTGTGATACAAAGGAGACTTTTCAAATGTGATCTAAAACTGTTTACATCTGTGCACTGACAATATTGATACTGTTTCGGATCAAAGTAAAACCAGCATGCTTAGCCAGAACAGTTATCATGTGCTAGGGCCTCACGTTAGTTGCTTTACTTGTGCTGTAAGATAACGTTAGACCTAACGTTAGTGGTTGGAAATGTCATCGCAGAGAGCTTGTTCTTTACGAGTGGAACTTAAACCAGACATAATTCTTTACTGACGTTGAGCTTTTCTTACAAAAAGAATGTAGGATACCGCAATTTGGATAAGGTTTGTTGATGCAGTACTTTGGATCATTAGGCCTGGGCATATTAGACAGTAGCCCCCGGCCATCGTTTCCATAGCATATATTCTCTTCTTCGATTGAAAATCCCCTTGATGATTTTGGAGCTATATTTCTTTGAACGTTGTGGCTATTTGCCCGACAGTCGGGCAAATTGGAAGTTTAGTTTTCTTATTTTCCCGACAGCAATCGACCAATCATATCACCCCAACGAGCTTGTGACGTAAGAAATGTTATTTGGCGCGGTGAGGTGTGCGTGTGTAGGCCTACCACAGAACAATGTATAATTCTGTGGTGTGTACATACGTACAGTATGTGTGGTTACTACTTATAGATCAGCACACTCAGTGGACTTCCATAGCTTCGATGACTTATCAGAGTACAGCACTCAGGAGAAAATTCCAGACAATTCCCATTGAGTCCCATCGGATTATTTTAAAAACTATCAGAAGAAACGTTTTCTGTGTTTTAGCATAGTTGTTTGTAGAACAGTAGAAACAGCAAACAAAGGCAAATACTGAAAGGAAGGAAACAAGAAATGCAATCTGAAGGAGTTTTGCGCTCAATAGTTGTCGGCATGTTGCAAATTTAACAAAATGCTGAAGTCGACTCAGAATAGGCTTCAAACTGTTATTTGGTGGCACCATTTTTCTTCTGGCGAACTTCTCATTTTCAAAAAAAAAAAAAAACTTGCGCACGCCACTGCTCCCTAGGCTCGCTGGTAGGACAAATAAGGACCATTAGTTTCCCGACATACAATTCAAATATTTTCTGAGGCTACAGACTTAGAATAGCCCTGTCACTTTCGTCCACAGTGGGGAAAATAAGGTTGTCCAATATTTTTCCCGACTGTCGGGAAAATAAGGTTAACCTTATTTTCCCGACTTACTATTCAAGTATTTTAAGAGGCTACAAATTTAGGATAGCGCCATCACTTTGGCCAATCGTCGGGAAAATAAGGAAGAAAAGTCGTGTTAATTTTCCCGACTGTCGGGTAAATAGCTTCCACCTTCTTTGAAACATAGTGCACAGAATACGTGGGGCCAACGCTATCTTTCTGGAATATGAAAGATGAGTTTTAAGGTTAGTGAGTGCACATCACTCATTTTACAACTGTATTACAACTGTATTATTACCCATCCCAGATAAAGGTCTATTACTGGGGTAAGAAATGCTGTATAATTTCTTCTTATCGGCGATGTACCAAAATCAAGCGGACGCAAAATAGTTTGACACGCTTTTAAAGCTAACGTTAGAGCCTAGGCCTAGGCCTAGGCCTGTAAAACACCTTACTCAGCGTGAAATCACACTGAAAAAAAATTACAGTTGAAGGCCCAGGCCTAGTCCGCAGTCTGCTGACCTAGTATTTGGGAAGCTTTGGGGCATCCCATACTAGTTCAGGGAACAAAGTGTACGTGAGAACTAGGCCTAGGTACCCTAGGCTAGCCCAGGCCTACCTAGCCTATACAAACAAACTGTTTACTGTAGTGTTAGAGCTGTGTTTACAATCATGTTGATCAAAAAGTTGCTCTCCATACACCCTATGTCTCTACACTGGATTAGAACATGGGTAACTGACCAATCACAAGCCAGCATTCTCAAAAAGTATTTATGAATGAGTGTTAAACCCAGAGCTGCGATTGGATATTTCACGTAAAAAGCAGCTGTATTTACCAGGCATTTGCAGCGGCCCTCATAGTAACAGCATGCAAACATATGGTATTTGCACATAACGTAGTTGAGTATTAGGCCCATGTGTGAATGAATGGTATTGTACATGACTAGACCTGTAGGCCGGCGTCTGTAGCGTATACAGCGTGTGCCAGTAAAATGACAATGCAGGTACGGTTTCCCAAGGGCCGGGTTAAAATTCGGATCATGTTAGCACAGTACACCGCGGGTGAAATTTAGGGAGATCTCGGCAATACTGTATTGCACTCCGCTGTAGGGCCCAGAGTCAGAGATTCAGAGGCGAAGTCTCGAAAATTGATTTCCGAATTTTCCATCTTCATTCTTTCACTGAATGGACTATAATTGGATTAATGTTTTTCCCCAAGGACTCGGGACTTCAAAAGTTTTGTCCACAGTAGGTAAGATTCAAAATTTTAGCAGTTGCGTCGTAGCGGGTAAAGTATAGGGAGGTTGGTTAGAAAGGTTCCAAAGGTTAGGGGTGGGGTCAAAATGGGATCCATATCCATCGCAACATCTGTGTGAAATGAAAACGAAAAGGCGGCGAGGTCATGGCCGTACGGGCCGGGGGCGGGTCCCCCCGTCAGAAACCTGACTAAATCGGGCAGTTGTTGTCTCAGTCGGGCGGAAAATTGGACAGTTAAATTAGGTCTGGAGTCGGGCAAAAATCACTGCCCTCCCTGAGAAAGACAGTCACAGCCATGGGCGAAGATTGCATTTGTATTGTACCGGAACATGCGGGTGCCGGAACTAAGATGTGATACCATTGCAATGGCGTTCCCTCTGACTATTTTGGTAGACAACAGAATGGTTCAATTTTATGGACTTGAACAATTGTAAAAGTCCACTCAAACAGTAGAAATTTATATGACTTTAAAGTTTATGTACAGGAAGTTAATTCTTACCGCCTGTGCGAATTTCGGTCGAATTGTTTAGGGCAAAATTCGTACAAATCATGGAATCGCGTAAAAGAGAGCAACCTCGTTTTAAAATCTGCAGGTATGAGTAAAAATGATATCAATTCGTTGAAATTCCATTCAGTCAAACTTCCAAAGGTGTGTAAAACACCCCACACTCAGAGTGGGCAAATTTCTTGAGCAAATGTCTAGATACAGAATGCCTATAGGCCTCAGGTGGTCCACTATGCCTTCAGTCAACGTTTCCCGGCCCCATTTAAGTCAACTTGTATAGCTAATTACCGTTATTGATTAACCATCGTCCTGTTCGCAGTTTCATGCGGCATTGTCCCAATTTGTTACGAATGAAAAAAAAAACTTCGTTTGATGGACAAAAGGGTGAAGATGAACAGAAATTTCTTAATTTGCTTCAGATTACATTTTCAGTAGGTTAAACTCGCTGATAAACTCCTTTCACGTTTCTCTCGTTTACTCCCGGCTGTACTGGAACCCCGACATAAAATTCAGTTTGCCATGCTATTATCCCCTGAAATGCATACAAACCTCCCCCTCTCTGCCAAAGTATCCGATTAATAACAATCAAAATAATGTTAATTGTTAAATTACAGTGATTTTTCATCTGTACAAAGTATGCGATTGCTCGGCTATGCTGTAGAAGTCGCCATAGTAAGCTTCATCAACTTTCGTTGAAAGGAACTTAAAAGTAGCCTGCATAGCTACTCTGTTGTCTGTTCTATGTGATAATTTTATATCGGTAATGAAACTATTTCATAGATAATAAAGTATGAAAAAATATATGCTGTAGCACAATTGCTGTGGAAAATTTCAAAAACAATGCTTCCTATTCCCATTCTTGGCGTTCGCCGATCGAGACACTTGCATCTTTCGTTAACGTAAGCTTTCAGACTCCAGAGGCTTTGCAGTGGAGGCCTTATCGCACTTCATTCCTCACCGCAGCCGTCAACTGACAAATTTCTTTTGTAGCAGTATTTAATTCACATTGCTCAGCTGCATGGTATTATTTTTCTTTAGTCCCCCGTCAATACCGACAAGCGTTTAATACAACTGTGATATATATCAATAATACAGAGCTGCAACACCTTTATCTCCCTTAAGCATAGGCTAACAAATAAAATCCGCCGGCAACTTGCAAACTTTATTTCAACGGCTTGTTCAAAGTTGCCCACAGTGTACCAAAATATTATTTCTGTTGCCGGCGATCCTTTTTGTGAAACGGCTTCGAAAATTCTAACCTTTCACCTTATCAGTAAACATTCCATTCTCTGCTTCATTGACCACAAATTCTTGTGGTCATGTGTGCGATATTTGTATGCGTTGATTTGTACGGAATTTCGTTGAAGACTGCGTGTGCGATTTTGTGTGAATTTGTGCGAAATTGTGCGAACTTGCGTGGTTTTCCGCGATCATAGAAAAAATTCTACCTGAGTTAAACGATCACAGTACTGTACTTGGGTTAGGGCTTTCTTGAACTCTGGTAATTGTTCATACCACCAGTTTCACACATAGACTGGTCAAGTGTACACACTATCCAACTCCTTGCTATTCAAACATCATAATGCTGCTATGTGTATCACCTGTTTTTTACTTGTTACATAACAATCTCTGAGTATTAACATTTCAGTCATTAACAGCTCATTAAACTTAGTCTTGATGAGCTGCGATGATGTATCATGTTTATGGCATAAGTGGATATATCTGTTAAATTGACCATGTAGGAATTAATCACCTAGGTTAATACTCACAGAAAAGGGAGTTGGACTTACAGTATTGCTGCATTGATAGTAAGGTAATGTACATGCTATGTAATGAGTCAAATTTCAGACAGTGGGTACCAGCATATTACACAGTGAATAATACTGTAGAGGAAGCACAGGCTCAAATACTTTTTTGCAACTCCCCAAACAATGCACTGATTAGGGCCCTTGGAAGGGATTGAAATTCCCTGTTGTAGAAATATCGCATGTTAATATTATTAAACCCAAGTTGTCTGGTAATTTCATTTGTTTTTATAGTCCTACCATTCATCAAACCCATCCACATCTCTTGTCATTCATCCAAGTCAACTTGCTGCTAGTTTACCCACTCACAAGCCAAGCATTCAGGAATATAAAGATTGGGACACCACACAGCCTCACCCATCAGTAGAAGTCATATGTACCTCCATGAAGCAAGAAGAAAGAAAGTGAGAGCTTTTGGTGATATTTTTTCATATAATTAATTATAGGACATGGAGATATGGGTGGGGTGGGCAGGAAATGAATGGGGAACAAAGATTGGGACACAACACATCCTTATCCATCATAAGGAGCCCAATGTACCTCCATGAAGCAAGAGGAAAGAGTCTTTGGTCCCATTTTTTGACATATTAAGTACAAGTTTGGGTGATGGGGTGGGGAAGGAAAGGGAAGCAAAGATTGGGGCAGAATGTATCTTCATCTAACAGAAGAAGTCATTTGTACCTGTATGAAGCAAGAAGAAAGGAGTGTTTGGTCATATTGCTTTCATCTACAGATTTCTTGACAGGGGGTGGGGATGGGGTGGGGTAGGAAGGAGAACAAATATTTGGATACACCTCATATCCTCATCCATCAGTAGAAGTCAAATCAGTACCTCCACAAAGCAGAAGTAGAGAAGAGCTTTTGTTATCATGTGATTACAATCTTGATGAGAAAATGCAAGTGCTCTGTGGTAATAATCAATGAATATTGATCATATAGCTTGTATACTTATAATTTCTCTTTGGCCCTTGTCCAATCATAGGCAAAGACCAAAATCACATGATGTACGAAGCCCAAGACGTCGTGTTGTGCCTCCTCGAAGACCAAAGTCAAGCCTGCCTCCATCAGACAGAGGAAAAGATAATTTTGACCATCTCTCATCAAATATTATGGGAAAACTTGTTGGTGATGCAAATGAAAATCAGGAACCAGAATTTTCAGGGCCTTTTGAGATTGTAGCTAAGGGGTTTTATCAGCAGCTGTCAGATTCATCAGATTCAGAAGATGGCATAGATTTGAATGCTGTGACACCTCCTCATAATCCCTATTCAACCACTGACCTAGAAAATCTCAGATGGGAAAGATTTCGTCAAGAAAAACAGTATATGGAAAAGAAGTTGTTGGGGGTTCGGTTACTACCAGAGGTCTTCAACCCAGAGGACAGTATGTTTGAGTATAGAACCTCCAATGCTTCCAGTCCAGAGCTAGACCCCTTCCCAGAAGCACTGAGTGAGCCATTCTGTTACATGGACCTTCTGGAATTGAGTGCAGAGGAGGACTGGAGAAAGGCTGTGAGGAAAGTCCCTGAGGAACTAGAGGAAGAATTGATTATGGATAGATTGATTGAGATGGAAAGATTTCAAGAGGAAACATCAAAATTGGAGAGGAAAGAGTCTCTGCCATCTAAGAAAGGTCCGTCAGTGTTGGAAGAAAAGAAAGGCTGGAATTCTGTTGCAGCAAAGCCTACTGAAAGAGCCCACAATGACCTAGACCAAAAGCACAAATCAAAAAATTGTTCAGAGAATTGTTTGTCTGTAGCTTGTGCAGGAAATTGTTCTGTTAAACTAGAGGTTCCTCCGAAAGGTTGCCGCCACTGTTACCAGAATTATTGCAAGGGACAGTGTACAGAGTATGGGTATCATTTACATGTTAGGCGGCCTAGGGACAGTTTGCAGAAAAGGCCACGTCCAAAATCATGTCACAGCTGTAGCAAAAGTGGAAAGAAGGTCCTGAATACTATGAATGCAAATAATGTTATCCTTGGCAGGCCCAGATCAGCATTTTCTACCTTCAGCAGTGTTCAGATGACGAATGTGAAACCTTCCAAAATGGCATGTACAAATGAGAGTGATGGCGGGCTTGTATCTCAAAGACTGAGGAAACTTCAGTTAAAAGCCCCCATGGAGAAGGAAAAAGTCAACAGCACTCCCTCTAATGGGCTTGCACCTAGGAGAGTAAAAAGTGCAAGACATTTAACTGGTCGTGATGCATTACTGTCTGGTAAATCGTATCACTCTCAAAGGAAAAATTCAATCACAACCGAATCATGTTCTACTAGTGCAGCCAGGTGTAACTCTCCAAGTTTAAGAGTGCAATCAGCTAAGTATAGGAGAAGACTGAAAAGTGCAAAAAGGTGAACAGCAGGTTCACTGACTTTTATTTTCATGTATTAAAGGGAAAGCCTGTAATACATGTCTTTTGTAAAATGATGATAGCTTCCTGATTGTAAGTGCATCAGGGACTAGAGGTCATTATGGTATTCATGGACCTGGTGACACTTTACATACATGAGATCACTTTTTTGTAGTTTTGCTGGTTTATAAAGGTATCAGCAAGTACAGACAATCATGAAAATTATGTCAGTTTTCAAAGGTGAAACAGTATCCACTGCTGAAAAACCAGTTTGGTAACTCTACTCTTAATAGCCTGCATGGCAGATCAGAAATGTAGTTTTAAAAGTAGCAGCTCACACCTTCCTGATTTTACAAAGGATCACATTGCTGTGTGGAAAAACTCCATATCCAGCTATGTAGGCTGGTAGGTCCTTATGTTTGAAGTGCTATTTTAAATGTTGGGAAACATTTCAATGCACAGTAAAAGCAAACTGGTACCTGTGTAGATCTTCTGAAATATTTGTACACACCAAGTGTCAGTGACTAATTCTTAAATCAATGGCTGGAGTCATTTTTGGATCATCATAAAATGAGACACGTTGCATGTTTTTGAAATGGGTAACTTGTGCTGCACACCATGGCCAGTGTTTGCATCAGGAATATTTGGGGAGAAATATTCCATTTCAGTGAGTTGGCCTAGAGCCATTTATGGTGAATTGGGGAGTAGGGTCTTAGGTTTGGAAGGGCACTGGCCTGGTCCCTTCTGAAAATAGTGAATGGAAGTTCGATTTGTAGTTTTGTACTCTTCATAATGATTCAGTCAAATTTTGTTGCCTTAGCATTGATAATATTCATCATGGAGCAACTTCCATTGTAAAAAGCCAAATGTGGGCTCACATAAGGCATTTGGCTCAGGCTCTGAACATGGTGCTTGTATTTGACTTTATAACCCTTTAAAAAATTGATGATAAACTAGCTGTGTCAAAAAATATTGTGACTAATAGACCCTTTTCCAAATAGCAATTACAAAGGATTGTGGGATCGAGTTTTGGCGTGTGTCATTTTCGTCAATGGCATTTTACTGTGGACAAAAAAAAAATGCGTACTTAAAGTCTATCCCATAATCCTTTGTAGTTGCTATTTGGAAAAGGGTCTATTGGAAGTCTTGGATTTCACTCCAAACTAAAAATTTTGTACTAGATCGGTAACATCTGTCCTTGGTAGCTCTGGTATCCAAGATGTCTCTATATTGAATCCCTGATTTGTACAGTAAGTCACATTTTTACCATTCTCAATTCAAAATCAGAGGCTGAATTTTATTTATCCATAAGAATCATTTGCTAATGACCTTTTGGATGAACCACATTTTAACTTACAGAATTATTATGATGTCAGAGTGTGCATTTTGTTACAAATAGATTCGTTGGAACTGTCCCTAATGTTGCATGGTTTTCTTTGTTTAAGTCCTCTGCATGGCTGGATCACTCCAACATTGCTTACAGTGCATGCTGTCTAAAGGGTGGTAAAAAAGTTAGGATTCGTTCCAGTTGACCAGCAAGAGATTGACAAATTTTACTTGATTCTGCATGGTTTGTACCCTTAACCTTATATGGCTGGACTAAATGTGGTTTCACAGGGATTTAATCATTCTGATGCCTAAAATTTTGTAAATGCATAGCCTCCCTAGACCCTAGGCCTTCAGAGAGATATATGGGGTCTTCAATACTATTGGGGTTTCCACTGAAAATCCTGACTATACTCACTTGATACAGTGTTCACTGGGAAGCAAGACCCTTTGCCCACAGACAAGTTACCCCTGGCCAGATGCACCACTGAAACAGTTAAAATTTCTAGTCCCCCTGGGCCCTAGCTATCAGCAAAGCTAACTCTCCCCCATTTCTTGTGCTTGTGAATTGGAATGCTTATCTGTAATAGGTAAGTGAAACTCTTGTTTTGCATAAATATTTTTGGCTTGAACTTTTTACCCTTCTTATTTTGTAAGCCATAGGTTTGTGTCTTGATATTGTAAGTGAGGTAGGGGGGGAGGGATGAGGGCCTGGGTGGTAATTTGGATGGTTGTTTGCTTATAACTCAATGAACTAAAAATATACAAACACATGAAAGAACAAGTATACAATATAAATTGATGTCAGTGACCTACTTGATTCATGGGCGGCGATCCCGGGGGGACATGCCCCCCCCCATACTTGAGAAATCGCCCATTGACTTTGATTTTTCACACAGTATGTTACTGGAAAATCTGGTCATCCCCCCCCTTTTTCTGAGAACAAATCGCTGCTCATGACTTGATGTTTAACTTGTGTAAGCTTCCTGACCCATAGATAACGCCGGAAAAACTGACCACCATGAAATGGATATCTGCAATTTGCACAAAAGTTTTTGAAGTCGGGATTGATCGACTATGCGCCTAAATCTTGCGAGGTCGGGAGACCTGTTTCTTTATTATATATTTGATCTGTGGAGATATAACACAAATGTCCCGTAGTACGGTACTCGTGCACTTCTGCTTTACAAAATCAACGTGTGGTCATTTGTAAATATGTACAAACACCAGGGGTGTTGCCAGGATTAAATTTGCTCGTCAGGGGGAAACCCCCCCCCCCGACTGGGTTCGGCAACCAGAAACCCCGACAAAGGTAATGGTTGCATGATCACGAAAGCAATTTTTTGGCGCGAAGCACGCAAAAGGTTTGGGATTTTATTTTATGGAAGAAAATTGAAAAAAAATGGACTTTTGTCGGTTAAGGAAAATTTAGAAGTTTAATTCATTGGAATTTATTGAAAATTTTTGATTGGTAGGCCTATTGAAGAAAAATGAAAACTGGGGTGTTTAATTGAAGAGTGTGCCTTCCTCGAGACCAAAATCACCCATAAACCGTCAAGGCGACTGTTCGCTGTCTGGTGTTACAGCATACCCAGTAAGGTTCTCCAAAAAAGGTGCAAAATTTCTTCGACGGTGGGGGAGGGGGGGGTGGGGACGCCCCCTCTTCCTCACCTGGCACCATGCTCTGACAAACGTGTTTAATTTCATTCTGCAGCCGTTATGAAAAGACAACCTCACATTGGCAAAAGCCTTTCACCTTAACCACCACCAGTCTTGCCCTTGGATGTACCCTTCTTAATTGGGGCCTTCTACGTATTTCCGGCCATATGATCTGCATGAGGAAGTGCCAGTACGGCTCATTTGGCCGAACGCGTAGCCAGCCCAGTCATATAGTCCAGGCCGTCGACGTTAAGATAATCGTCCCTATAGTATAGTTCATGAAATTTCTAATTAAGTTTTAGAGGCGTCGCTTCCCTACACCCGGGGCGTATAGGGTACAGGGCAGCGTCCTGTAGGGCTGAAGCAAAGCCCCGGAAGCTCTGGGGTATTTACTGATTTGGGGGCATTAGAATGAAACATGGCATCTTCAAAATAGCCTACGTGGGGGACTAAAGGAAGGGGAACCCCACCGCTTTGGAAAAATTTAAGAAAACTTTAGCACCTACATACAAAATCGGGTGTTCTTATTTCCATCTTGAACATTTTTAGTATCCTATGAGCTGATTCAAAACAAGTTTTTGTTATTTTGAAATAGTTAAGTACAGTCACGATTACATAAGCTACGGTATACCAATTTTTAAAAACGATCGCACAAGATTGAGGTTCAAGTATATCTCCTATGTATACATCAATGAAATGCTGTAATTATGGGTACTTCATACATAGGCTTAGGATGCCGGGGAGGGGAAGTCCCCAATTGACTGAGGGGCTGAGATGACTTCCCCCCTCCCCCACACCAATATTTTAGGATAAGTGTCTCGGTATATAAGCAAATAGCATGAAAGGTATTAAAAATATTAATAATCGTTCTTATATGTTTATTTTTCTTATTCATAAGTGACAAATTTAACCCATTTTTAGCACTAATTAGGTGTAAATAAGTAAAAAAAAACCTTGCTGCCCTTCGCGCGCGAATTTATACCCTTACAATTAACTATACTGTAAACAACGGAGGCATTACGTCATGAGGGGGAATGGGTCACCTCAGATTTTTCCATGCCTCCACGTTCCCGAAATAAATATGGCCCTTATCCAAAAATAGACATAGCTATTGTCCCCTTGTTTTTTGTCCCCTTGTTTTATTAGAAATGGCTTACGATAAGTGTATTTAGCTGTGGATAATTACTAAACTGCCTTAAAAGGCTTTAGTGACCTTTGCGCATATCTGTAGCAACTCATTACAGGTCCAACTATTACTGCCGTACAGCTTGTATATAATATAAATGTTCCAAAGTCTCATATATGCAATCCCTACCATCACTGATCTAACTCCCCGTTCACAATCTCCATGCATCATCAATTCGACCGGCTTTAGTCTGGGCAAGTCCATCATTAAAAAATATAAAATTGTGATATTTGTGGTCTAATAAGTGCACAATGATCTACTGCATTTGAAGATATCTTATATGGACCCTAGACAGCTAGAAAAAATCATAGGCGGGAGACGTACTGATCCCTGGGTCATTGCTTTTCTGTCCGCCAAGGAATTTTTTTGTTTATCTAGTAGAGTAGGCCTACTAAGGGGTGCAGTTCTCCCCGGGAACCAGCCTAGGGAGTGCCATACCAGAGCTTAAAATTCCCTAAATGATAACAGTTCAATTCTAACTGTATCCAGTGGTGGCGCCAGGTGGGGGGCAGGGGGCCATACCCCCCGTCGGAGAAGGCTCCCCCCCCCCCCGTCGGGGAAATTTTCCGTTTTCGCCGGGGAACTGTTATGTATACGATAAAATATGTAGTCCCCGACACGGCCAGTCGCCCAGACGATTTACTCAATTTTGGTCTAAATTAGGGCAAATTCTTCAATAAAACCCAAAATTTTCACATTTTCTTCTTTAAAAACCGAAATTTTTCATGGTAAAAGCCCAAGTTTTTTTTTCAAATTTTCTGCAAAAAGAGCCCAAAATTTTCGGCGCGCTTCCCTCGCCAAAATTTTCCTTCAAACATCGTTTCGGCACCCCCTGGTCGGGGAGCTTGGCCCCCTGTCGGGCAAATCCTGGCCCCACCCCGACTGTATCCAGTGGTTTTGGCACGGGGGAGGTCGGGAGATTGGGGTATGCTTTCCTCCTATCGATTTCTGTTTTCTTTCTGAAATAAACACAAAAGCGATGTAAACGATAGCGTACTGTAGGGCGTACAGTAGGGAGGGGTTAGGTGAGGTGTGTTTTCGACTGATTGATGGATCTGTATTGATCATTAATTTAACTATCACAAGTCGTTTGCAAACTATCAAAATTTTCGCGCGCTCCACGCATTTAACCTTCACTTATATTTTTTTCCTTTAATACCATCCCAAAATTATTCGCTTTGTTCAACCGCGCCTGGTTTGCAGTTAATTTACAATTCATGCAAAATTTTCGCGCGCAATTGCCACCGTTTGCACTCCATGCCTGAAAGGATCATTATTAGGAAGAGAAAACACAATAATTATTCAGGTCAAAACCTATTTCCTGAAACTAGAGTTACAAATCCAATCCCAGGTTTGCTTCAAGAGGGGATAATGTGGTAATCATGAGCCACATTTGTAGCCTGATATAGGTCATCTGAAGTTCATTACTCATTACACAAGCTTATTCATAGGTCGTGAACTGCTAACACATTTCCAGAGAATGAGCGTTGCTTATTAGCATGGGCGTAGGAAGCCTTTCGAGACTGGGGCTTGGGGGGGGGGGGTCTGAACGATGTTTCAAACCGCCGTCCTGGGAGAGAGGTGTCCTCCTCCCAGTGGCGTAACTTTGGTCCAGGGTGCCCGGGGTAAGAATGGGTTGGGTGCCCCCTGACTAAATGACATGTGCACATGATGCAGCAGAGCGAATTAAGTTTTGAAAGCCACGTGCACTAATTACAAATGATACTTACCTTCCAATTAATTTTTATGTATGTTTTAAATAACTAATCATTTTAAAGATGACGGGTCGTCCTGTTCAGTGGGAGAATGATGTTCATTTTCGTATAGGCTTATAGTTCGAAAGTTGGGTGACTAGTTGCTAAAATATACTGTAATTATAGTAGGGATGTCTGTACCACGATTGCTGAATTTCTTAAGAAAGCGAAATGTGATTTAAACCGATTACGGGGCACAGGCATTTGCCCCGTTTCCACTTCCAGAAGTTCATTGCAGACAAATTATCGTCGTGGGTGCCAGACTCGCCGCTTGCCCCCCTACCCCGGGTACCCAGAGGTTGCCCCCCGAGCGCATAGGAGTTATGCCGCTGCCTCCTCCCCTTTGGAAAATTTTTGAATATTTGAGGGTCCTTGATGCAATTTGGTGCAAATTTTGGGCAATGCTTAAAGAAAATTACTGCAGTTTTTTACATTTTATACAGAGGAAACAACAATGGGTTTTCGTCCGTGGATTTAGGAAGGGGGAAGCATACTTCCACCCCAACACCTTTTTACTGGGGACTAAAGCCCCAGCCCCCGTTTGCTACGCCTATGCCTATTAGTTCTCTACCCCTTTTGTTATTCTTATATAATGACTCCCCCTTTGGCTCATTCCCCATTAGAAACTGTTCGTCTGGACCGACGTCCCGCTTCAAAGTTAGTAAAAGTTTAATTTTTGTGAAGTACTTGGTGTGCCCTCCTAGTGGTGTCATTTGAATTTCAGTTAAAAAGCATCTAGCTATTGTCCCAATTTTGTAATTGGGCTACCCCAGAGTTTAGTCCGAGAAGCAATATGCCTGTCTAAGTTACAAGCCTTGGAGGGGTGCCATGTCACAACCAAAAATATCACCAAATAATGAGATTGTAATAAGTTCAGAAGCTTTGTCAAAGATAGCACCACTTTACTTCTATACCGTCCTACATTAACAAAAATTTCTCAAGAGGGGGAGTTGTCATCCCCTTCTCTTCGAAAACACACTCTTGCCTTACACTTCACCAAAAATAAGACAAATTCACTTAATTATAAAAAGTTTGTAACTTTGTCAAAGATAGCATCATTTTACATCTATAAGTCACTGTAAACGGACAAGACCTTTCAAAATGGGGTAGGCCTTCCTGTTAGACCGCTCTGCAGGACTATACCTGCACGAGGTGACAAAGTGAATCCCCGGATGCAAGCTATCGTAGGTACGCAAATGAGTTTACGCCCACTTTCTAGGTTTATCTGGGTGGTATTGCAACATCGACGTATGTGATGCCCCTCAATCACCAACTCCTGGACAGACCTAGCTGTGCCATTGATATAATCAGTTCAAAAATTTGCCAAAGATAGCACAATTTTTCATCTAAACCACCTTAGATGAACAAAACCTTCTTGAAAATATTACATATTATGATATAACAATGAATTACTATCATTATTCCTTGTACATATTGTACCCCGGCCTGCACAATATATTTTTGCATGGATAATATAATAAATATGTCAAATAACCTACCGTATCTTCCTGTCGAGTTCAGTGCATTAAAAATTCTGAAAAATCAGACCAATTGTGTGGGTAAAATTCCTATGTAAATAAACCATTTTGCATGTATATGCATCATCAGAATTAAAAATTTCTTTAAAAAAGGGGGGGGGGAGAGAATCCCCTCCCGTCATCTATAAATATACACACCTCTCATGGACCAGCATTCGTTAGTTAAACATATCTGTATATTTCAATGGGTTATATCAAGTTTATGTCGGTGCTTACAGAGTAACACGCAGTACTATTATCCCATACAAAGTGATTTCAGATTTTGTTCTTTTTTCCCTTTTTTTTTTCTTTCTTTCTTTTTTTATTTTTTTACAAATACTGAATGTTCAGACCAAACCTAGCTATACAAGGCCTTCGAAGTGTCATTTCCTGCAGTTTGGGAGACGTTTGGGGGCAGAAATTTTCTTTGCACGCTAGGCGCCAACTTGTGGCGCTTCACTTAAATAGTGTCACACATACGGTGTCTTATATATCCTCCAATCTCCCCACCCCCCTCCCCCACCCAATCTTCCTCAGCCTATAGCCTATGTCATACATAAATAGGACCATGGACGTAAACAGAAAAAATACAAGGGAACGCCGGTTAAAGGGTTTTAGGAAGGTTACATCCTCGTAATTAAGGTGTGGCTAACGAAGCCTTTCACCGTGACCTTGAGCGCCGAAGGTACGAAGTGAGAATCCGGGCCCAAACCCCATTCAGCCTGACGGTGGCCACAATAGTGCCTCAGACACGGTTTTTACAAATCGTGATACTTTAATACGCACACCAGGACAATGATTTAAAGTAGTGAGTATGCCAAAGAAATAGTGATAAAACCTTGTGCTTATATCCCCTCCCCTCCTCCTCCTCCTCCTCCTCCTCCTCCTCCTCCTCCTCCTCCTCCTCCTCCTCTTCTTCTTCTTCTTCTTCTTCTTCTTCTTCTTCTTCTTCTTCTTCTTCTTCTTCTTCTTCTTCTTCTTCTTCTTCTTCTTCTTCTTCTTCTTCTTCTTCTTCTTCTTCTTCTTCTTCTTCTTCTTCTTCTTCTTCTTCTTCTTCTTCTTCTTCTTCTTCTTCTTCTTCTTCTTCTTCTTCTTCTTCTTCTTCTTCTTCTTCTTCTTCTTCTTCTTCTTCTTCTTCTTCTTCTTCTTCTTCTTCTTCTTCTTCTTCTTCTTCTTCTTCTTCTTCTTCTTCTTCTTCTTCTTCTTCTTCTTCTTCTTCTTCTTCTTCTTCTTCTTCTTCTTCTTCTTCTTCTTCTTCTTCTTCTTCTTCTTCTTCTTCTTCTTCTTCTTCTTCTTCTTCTTCTTCTTCTTCTTCTTCTTCTTCTTCTTCTTCTTCTTCTTCTTCTTCTTCTTCTTCTTCTTCTTCTTCTTCTTCTTCTTCTTCTTCTTCTTCTTCTTCTCCACCGCCACCTCGATCCTTCCCCCTTTTTGCTTCTCTTCATTACTTCCTTCCTCCTTTCAGTCATTTTCTCTTTTTACCCGAAACTTTGCCTGCCTCTGTCGGCTTCTTTTACTCGTCTATCCCTCCCGCGTGCTCAACTTTGCATATTCCGTCCCCTTTTCACCACCCTCATCCTATTCTTCCTCTCTTAGCAAATTCAGACAAATTCCATCTCTATCCCAGGTTCCCCAGCCCTTCTCTTTGTCAGGCTCCTTCCTCTTCCCGTTCCGTCTTTTCCATCGTCTCTAGCCCTACCTACACCACACAGAGCACTTGTCCTGTCGGTAACGAACTAAACCAGGCATTCTCAACTATATTCAGTGAAGTGCCACTTGGTTGAATAAAAACACAAGGAGTGCCACCTCAACCTGGCGACCGTTCGTCCTGTGGGAGTAATTATACCGAAACGATGTTTATCACAGCTCATGATGCCCGTAGCCAGAATAACCAATGTGAGAGGGGGGAAATTCGATGTTGGACGTTTTCCGGCCTGGGGGAGGGGTCTAAGGAGAGGGGGTCCCCCTCCCCTTCGAAAATTTTTGCCTATTTTGAGGACTCTAGATGCAAAATGGTGCCATTTTTCCATTTTTCTTCCTATATTTGTATTCCAAAAAGGCTGGTCCCGTAATAAATTTTTCCTCCTTCAGTGCAAGACCTGTTATTGAAATTTTTTTCGGGGCATGTGCCCGCCGGGCCCCCCCCCCCCCCCCCCGCTGGCTACGTGCCTGATCACAACGCTCACAATAAATTGTATGCGGTAGCCGCGTTTCGCATAGTAACATATCCGTGTACCGTCGCTGTAGTGAAGCATGCAACTGTGAGGCTTGTACTATGGGGGCTTTCCCCCCAACTGTAACTACAGTAACTGTAGCTACCGGGACACTCGTAAGTGCGCCCAATTGACAAGTTAAGAGTGTGAACGTCTGAACAATAGTGTAGGCTATGTTCCGCCGCTCGTTCCATTTACCATGCAGCCAGCCGGCTACTGGTGGCGCACCATCTGAAAATGGTAACGCGCGCCACCAGTAGCGCGCCACTAGTCGAGAAAGCCTGAATTTAGTAAACCCAATTCGTTCTCCCCCTCCTTCCCTTCATTCTTTAATAATCTCTGTTCTAGACTTATTATTTCTTTCTTTTCTTGTTTGTTTCTTTTCTTTTATCCTTTCTTCCTTTTTTTGCTCTTTTTTTTTTCTTTTCCCTTTTCCTCTTCCTCTTTTTTCCCCGTTGTTTTGGATGGAAACACCTCCTAAATCACCAGAATTGTCACTTCCTAAGCACTATTTGCCTGAGTATGGAACGACGTCCAGGCCCGTAGTCAAGGGGGGACGGCCCCTGAAATTGTTTTGGCCCCCTAGAGAGTTTGAATCTTACCATTGAATTAATACATTTGTACACATTTGGCCCCCCTGAAAAAATTTTCGCCCCCCTGGAAAAATTCTGGCCCCCCTCCAGTACCTTGTCTGGCTACGGGCCTGACGACGTCACAGGCTTATATATTCCTGACTTTTTTCATTTTTTTCTCGGTGGGTTAATAAGGGGTTCACGTATCCCCATGGTTATGCGCCTAGCTAGCACTATTAACCCGTGCAGCTAACTGCGCTAGGAACTAGCCAAAATTTTCTGTCTTATTGCTTGTTCATAAAAGACATTTGAGCTTCGTCGGGGAAGTTTATACCGATAGGACTATAATTTTTCCATTAGGATAATACATAAAGAATACAAACATAGAATTTTTTTCTCCATTATACAAACAACACGTCTGAAAACTGAGACCACGACATTCTGAATGTAGCCAAGGTTTTCGCCATTTTCAACGATGTCCAGTAGAGACAGTCATTCGCGACCAATTAAACCTCGTGGTTGGAATTGCATGTGTTTTGTGAATGCAATGTTCTTGACTCTCAGGCTATTCCGCCACACCAAGTTCATTCTTTTCCTCAACGGAGGGGTGACTTGACAGGGTGCCTTAACCGGGCAGGGCGCATGAAATTCCAACTACCAAATTAGTGATACCTGGCTGGAGTGAAAACGGGAATTCGGCCAGTTTCATTCATTCGTGTGAAAATATCGATATTTAGAGGTCTACAATAATGTTCGTCTATTTTTCTTTCGGCTTTATTCGGTTAAAATTCTGCCAGCATATTTAGTGCCCGAAAATTTTAGCGATCTAGTTTTTCCAAACTTCCTCGATGAAACTAATAGTTAGCTAGGCCTAATTTATGAGAAATCTGAGAACAATTCCAACCCCTTCAAAAATATTTGGGGGCTTGTGTGTGAGGATATTTAAATTTCAGCTGGATGGTGTCTACCGATGACCCTAAAAATATGATAACCCAGTTTGTGGGAGGCCCTTGGTGTGGGGCCCCTGCGCACGTGCCCACTGGCCCATGCTCAAATCCGCCCCTGAGTTTGACCCATTCGTCGTGGGAAAAAAAATCACTCGTACGGGATTAAATCGTGAAGAAGAATAATAGAAAGCACATCCACATCAGTTAGAAATTGCACGCGCATACTGTATTTAAGTAGTACATAGGGTCTTGCAAGACTATCCCTTGCCACTCTTGCCAACATTTGAAAGTGGCGAAGTGTTAGATTTTGCCAGAGAGCGAAGCGACCGAGCCCGAGCGCGCTTGCACGCGAGGGAGGAGGGTGTGGGAGGGGGCATCCCCTCCCACGGTGTGAACCTTTTTATTTTTTAATGTGAAAATATGTGATTTGGTGCATCTTTTATACCGGTATTTTGTATGCATAAGGAGACATTATTATGTATTTTATGAACTATTTTGTAGGAATTACCATATAGAAATCAGTACACACATACAAACACTGTATAGGGGCGGCAATAACTGCTGCGCGTGCGCTGCCTCCAGACCGATATTTGTATGGAAGTCTAAGTGTAGGTGATGGGATTATTGTTAGGCCACGAGCCCCCACACGCTCTGATCGCAAAAGCTGATACTGGAAACAATCGAGCACAGTACAGTCGGACTATCCATGCCCGCTTGTGCTGTACTTAACATTACTACTGCTGAACACAGTACACACGTACGTACGTGAGCCGGTTTCGATCGATCCATATTTCTATCCCAGCTCAAGCTCGATCGGTGAACGTATTTTTGTCAACATTTTCTGAACTGTTTGACGGAGGTGCATTACGCACAACACTCACGCTTAAACAACAAAGTGTAACTTAAATCATACTTTCGATAAATTCTATGGCAGGTTTGCCAAAATTCGGTAGATTGGAGTAAAAAATTGATAGCCGGTTCAAATCTCTAAAAAGGGGTACTCTACCGCCCAAATCGGTAGAGTTGGCAAGTATGCCTTGCCCCGCCTGCAAAACTGTTTGCTCGGATACTATTTACCTATGCCCTTCCCGTGATACTGTAAGTTATTTCCTCGGCCGGCCACATCCCCTCACAGAGTGATTCCTGTCATTTACCTTGAAACCCAAGTTTGTTTAACAGTGGCATGCCTACGTGGAGATGGGGTCTTCGGAGTGCAATCGCTCTTCAAGTCGAGTGTCATCATATCCCCTCTATTCACCCCACCTGAAAACTCATGATCATGAGTGAAACAAATGCATTACTGAAATGATGGAGCGCTGTGCCCCCATTCCACATTTTCTGGCTAGGCCGCAAATTTTACTGTGTCATTCAATTGTGTATACTTACATCTGTTCTACTGACGTCACGTACGTCATTATAATAAGGGGACATATGGCATCCCCAAACCATGGCGTTGCTACCAACTCTCCGCCCAGACATATTTAGGAATATCCCCTGAGTTCTAAATACAGTTGATAAGTGCACTTTGATTGACATTCATTCAAACAATACAGTTTCACTTTGGTTGTTCAAGAGTGACTTGTACAGTCTGTTGTGTTCCCAATATAAGCTCACACACACTGTCCTTGACAATATTTCCTCGACGGAGCAATTTAAACTCAGTGCAGGCTAATGGGTCGTCGAGTGGTCTATTCCAGCTGCTGTGCACCAATGTGTTTCACATGTGCGTGGGTTCGAATCCCGCTCGATGTACGTGGGTTCTTCTCCCGGTACTCCGGCTTTCCTCCCACTTGGCATAGGCTTGCATCTAAAATCGGTTGCCAAGCCGACGGTTGCGCGCGCGCCCGACTGAAGGGCGCCTAGCCGACTTTGCTTTTGCTTTTATTGTGGCTCTCTCTTAGAGGTGTACTGGACATGAAGCTTGGTTTAAATTGGAGGTGGGGCTAGAAGTTAACTTAGAAGGGGGAATTGTCACTGTCTGGGTGAGCTTAGACAGCCTTTAATTACAATTAAACAGCATTTCTAAACTTGGTAACATGTTCGTTTTGTGTCATCAATAGCTTATCACACCGTTGCCCTTTCCGCGTTCAACAGCAAAAATGTAAACAAATCACTAAGTTTGCTCGTGACTTTCTTACACTTCACATACCAAACGTATAGTTTGAACCTGCACTTAAAATAACACGGCCAGCTGTGTAGATCACCCACCGAGTTAATCATCAACACCAGTCTGAAGCTAGCACAGGATTCAGCCTCACATTCAGCCTCACATTCTGAAGCTAGCACATGATTCAGCCTCACATTCAGCCTCACATTCTGAAGCTGGCACAGGATTCAGCCTCACATTCAGCCTCACATTCAGCCTCACATTCTGAAGCTAGCACAGGATTCAGCCTCACATTCAGATTCAGCCTCACATTCAGCCTTTTATTCTGAAACTAGCACAGGATTCAGCCTCACATTCAGCCTCACATTCTGAAGCTAGCACAGGATTCAGCCTCACATTCAGCCTCACATTCTGAAGCTGGCACAGGATTCAGCCTCACATTCAGCCTCACATTCTGAATCTGAATGTGAGGCTGAATCCTGTGCTAGTTTCAGAATGTGAGGCTGAATCTGAATGTGAGGCTGAATCCTGTGCTAGTTTCAGAATGTGAGGCTGAATGTGAGGCTGAATGTGAGGCTGAATCCTGTGCTAGCTTCAGAATGTGAGGCTGAATGTGAGGCTGAATCCTGTGCTAGCTTCAGACTGGTTCATCAACTGGCACTTGGCAGCAAGTTCGGGGCCAGCGTCAAAAGTTCAGACCTGTGATCAGGAAAGGGGCGTAATAAAGACCAAAAGGCATTGAGGGATAGTAAGTTCTCGACAAGTGATTTAGCCTGTAGGTCTTAATCTGAAAGTATTCCATTTGGAGGTATTACCGTTATTTATGTTGGGTGCACAGTACCCCTTTTTTGGCCTACACACTGTCACGGAATCCCATCACTTGTCCGTGTAGCCTAGGCCAGCTAGGCAAAGATTATGAATAAGAACTTATTAGTACAGTAATGATACGCTAGTGTGAGGTTTCGGAGTAAGCGGACGGTGCGTGGGCGTACAGTGAATCCCACACTTTAGTTTCATTTTCATGACCTGGGGGCTGTTTCACGGCCTAATTATGTATGGTTTCCAGGGAATTAGGCCTAGGGATTAAAGAATTAGGCTTAGGATAAAGCACACCGCCCAAGTGCTAGGCTAGTTGAACAGAATTCTCCTGCCCAGCCCGTCAAAAATCATGCAAATCAAACTTCCATAGAGATGCACCAAAACTTCCAAAAGATGCACCTACCTTGGGATCTGTTCATTTCGGACAAATTCAATACCAATATACCAAATCTCATAGTTTAGTAGCCTGTACAGGCAGCTGCCTGCACTACATGCTTGTATTTGTAATATAGCCTAGATCCGGCTTAGGCCTAATTGTTTGCTGTCACAATATCGCCAACCTTCGTAGCAGATATTGGATACGTCAGAGCCTGGGATACATCGCCATTTCTGTCGGAACTATTCTAACGTGGGCAGCCAAGTTAGGTGCATACTAGATTTATGCTGTATGACTATTACTAGCAAAACCAAAAAGAAATGTCCACTCTGTGGTCTAATGGCAGGGCTTGTCTCAGTGTCTTCAACCCAAGGAACACGTGAGAAATTGTTGATTTAAGTGTGTGTTTTGGTGGCTTAGTGTGCCATGTACAAATTGGACAGCTACCACATATATAATATACCATGGAGAATTTATCAAAAAATATCCTCCTGTCAATGGAGTATTTTGCTTTACAACATGAAAATTCAGGCAAGTAATTATGTTGGCTAATTTGCTAGTAAAAGGCCATCATTTTGCTTTTAGACACCCCTCCCCTTATACTGTACCTCCCCCAGGCTGGGGATCCATGAATGGACCTGCCTTTTGCCTCATGGGACTTGGGAGCTAAAAGATTAGCATCTAGGTAGGATTAGGGTTAGGGTAAATACAAGTGTTATTATTGGGGTGTGCATAGACCACACCCAAAACTGGGACCTATTCGTAACCACCTGAAACCGAAGTTGGTTTTGAGTAGTCTTGGTGAACTCGGAGTGAGGGTTGGGGTCTTACCTGTCATGCAACTGACATCATTTCGGTCACAGGTGGTCTGTCTTTGTTTGACTGAACCCAAGAAAAACTGCTGAAAAAATGGGTGATTCAATCAAGGGAAATTTAATTTCTCTTTTCCACCTTAAAGGCGCAATTACTGTCCCCCACAGAAGAAACATGTCAAAACTGTAAAGTAGTAGTCTCTGTCTACCAGAGTGAATGCTACAGTATTTAAATTTTAAATTTCCATGATTATTTCTTAGCATATTTTGTACTATTTACATTTGCATACCATGGAAGATCTTATCAACTACTGTATAGGCTCTAGACTTGTTCAATGAAAGCTTGCTTTAGGTTTTTGCAGGTTGTTCCTGGGTGTCCACTCTCAGAGCTTCATGTTTTGGTTTGACTAACCTCCAAACCGATGCCAGATTGGTCTCAGGTGGTCTGAGTATGATGCCTTATTGGTTTTGGTTAGTCCTGCCTGGTATTATGTGTCTAGAACCGACAATTTGCTCACTTATCAAGACAGCAGAGTCTCTGAATTAGGTCAGAGACCTCACCTACGTAACCTCCATGGTCTGAACATCTAAAAACCAGACCAATGCACACCTATATTTAGGATTCGTGAGAGTACGTAACTAGGATCTTCGGTCCAGTGAACCTCTGATCTAGTGAAACCATTCCTGCCAAAACAATTGCATTTTACTGATTCACTGTATGATGGACCAAGGCTTAAGCCAGAGAGCAGTCCAGGAGTCATTTGGACTCCCAAAATTTTGGATTGCCCCATATGTATAATACATTTTAATACACAAACTTCACTAGAATTTACTGTTTGGACTCCCTGATCTCACCATGCTGGCTAAAGCCCTGTGATGGACCGATATCAACCTCAGTCCCAGGTTACCTGCAAAGTTGTATACGAGGCCTGTTGCTCCACCATCCCATCCCCATCACCAATTGACCATCATAGTGTTGTATTCATGATACAGTTCACTGGATAGGTGCACCATAGTTTGCAAGCTTTACAGTGCAATACTGTACTTATCATCAGTGTGCATATATCCTTTTTTAATGTGGCTTGTTGCTATTTTTCAAGAATCTTTTTTTTTTGTCTTATTTCTGCAGCTAGCTTTATGGAGTGACTACCAACCACAACATCTTCTCTCCAACTATCATTCATTCCACCATGAAAGTACAAGGACTGGTAGCCCTGATAACTGGGGGAGCAAGTGGTTTTGGAAAAGGCTTTGCTGCAGCTTTACTCCAGAAGGGTGCTCGGGTAATTTCTTGTAGGAACATCTGTGGTCTGTATTAATGTTGTTGGAAACGATGACTTCAAGTCACCAACCCATTGCATGCTACAGTTTAACAATCATGGAACTGCACTATATGTGTAATACATGCTAAATGTTCTTTTCACTTCAGCACAATGTTAAATATGCAAAAGTGACTTTCCCTGACCTCAAGAATACTTGCTTTGTGCAGATTCACAAATCCTTGGTCCAAGAATGTGACAAATATGGAAGCACTTCATGTCCTGAAGTGCATGAAGGAAGGTTCTGATGTCATTGAGTAGAAGTGATATTAAATTTTAGTCGAAAACAGAATTTTATGATAAGCATGAAGTCATGGCAAGCTGTGAAGATTGATTTGTATGTAGTGTACCTGAAAATCTTTCGTCCGTTGTGCAATATCTTTTTTATAAAATTCAACAAAATATGGTATGGTGGTTTACTGATGGATCAAATTTAGTCTGTATTTTTCATTGCAGGGCTCGAAATAACCAGCAGCACCAACAGCCATGGCTATCGAGCCCTTACTGATGGCCGTGGTGCCCTCAGTCAATGTTCTATGAAATAACATAGACGACAGCCAATTTGCTCATTTTGGCTGTGCCTTTTTTGGTTTCGATGAAAAGAGAAACCTATGCGGTCATGATGGCGTGTGTATGTATGTGTGTATGTGCGTGTGTGTGTATGTGTGTATGTGTGTGTGTGTGTATGCGTGTATGTGTGTGTGTGTGTGCGTTTGTGACACTTTGCTCGTTAACACGATATCTCAAGAAGGGAAACTCTGACAGTTTTCAAACTTGGTACATAGATGCCCCATATTGAGAGAAAGAACCCTATTGTTTTTGGTGGGGGTCAAAGGTCACCTGGGGTCACCGGGGGTCAAAACCTGAAAACCTTGTTAACACAATATCTTGAGATAGGAAGCTTGGATGAATTTCATACTTTGTATGTAGATGCGTTACGGTAAGAGGAAGAACCCTATCATTTTTGGTGGAGGTCAAAGGTCATCTGGGGTCACCGGGGGTCAAACCCTAAAAACTTCGTTAACACGATATCTCAAGAAGGAAAGCTCTGACAGTTCTCAAACTTAGTACATAGATGCTCCATATTGAGAGGAAGAACCCTATTGTTTTTGGTGGAGGTCAAAGGTCACCTGGGGTCACCGGGGGTCAAACCCTGAAAACATTGTTAACACGATATCTCAAGAAGGGAAGCTCTTACAGTTCTCAAACTTGGTACATAGATGCCCCATATTAAGAGGAAGAACCCTTTCACTTTTGGTGGAGGTCAAAGGTCACCTGGGGTCACCGGGGGTCAAACTCTGAAAACCATGTTAACATGATATCTCAAGAAAGAAAGCTCTGACAGTTCTCAAATGTAGTACATGGATGCCCCATATTGAGAGGAAGCACCCTATTGTTTTTGGTGGAGGTCAAAGGTCACCTGGGGTCACCTGGGGTCAAACCCTGAAAACATTGTTAACACAATATCTTGAGGTAGGAAGCTTGGATGAGTTTCATACTTTGTATGTAGATGCGTTACGGTAAGAGGAAGAACCCTATCATTTTTGGTGGAGGTCAAAGGTCATCTGGGGTCACCAGGCAAAGCCTGAAAACTTTGTTAACACGATATCTCAAGAAAGAAAGCTCTGACAGTTCTCAAATGTAGTACATGGATGCCCCATACTGAGAGGAAGAACCCTATTGTTTTTGGTGGAGGTCTTGGGTCACAGGGGTCAAACCCTGAAAACATTGTAAACACAATATCTTGAGGTAGGAAGCTTGGGTGAATTTCATACTTTGTATGTAGATGGGTTATGGTAAGAGGAAGAACCCTTTCACTTTTGGTGGAGGTCAAAGGTCATCTGGGGTCACCGGGGGTCATACTCTGAAAACCTTGTTAACACGATATCTCAAGAAGGAAAGCTCTGACAGTTCTCAAACGTGGTACATGGATGCCCCATATTGAGAGGAAGAACCCTATTGTTTTGGTGGAGGTCAAAGGTCACCTGGGGTCACCGGGGGTCAAACCCTGAAAACATTGTTAACACAATATCTTGAGATAGGAAGCTTGGATGAATTTCATACTTATTATGTAGATGCGTTATGGTAAGAGGAAGAACCCTATCATTTTTGTTGGAGGTCAAAGGTCATCTGGGGTCACCGGGGGTCAAACCCTAAAAACTTTGTTAACACGATATCTCAAGAAGGGAAGCTCTTACAGTTATCAAACTTGGTACATAGATGCCCCATATTAAGAGGAAGAACCCTTTCACTTTTGGTGGAGGTCAAAGGTCATCTGGGATCACCGGGGGTCAAACCCTGAAAACTTTAACACGATATCTCAAGAAGTGAAGCTCTTACAGTTCTCAAACTTGGTACATAGATGCCCCATATTAAGAGGAAGAACCCTTTCACTTTTGGTGGAGGTCAAAGGTCACCTGGGGTCACCGGGGGTCAAACTCTGAAAACCATGTTAACATGATATCTCAAGAAAGAAAGCTCTGACAGTTCTCAAATGTAGTACATGGATGCCCCATATTGAGAGGAAGCACCTTATTGTTTTTGGTGGAGGTCAAAGGTCACCTGGGGTCACCTGGGGTCAAACCCTGAAAACATTGTTAACACAATATCTTGAGGTAGGAAGCTTGGATGAGTTTCATGCTTTGTATGTAGATGTGTTACGGTAAGAGGAAGAACCCTATCATTTTTGGTGGAGGTCAAAGGTCATCTGGGGTCACCGGGGGTCAAAGCCTGAAAACTTTGTTAACACGATATCTCAAGAAGGGAAGCTCTGACAGTTCTCAAAGGTGGTACATGGATGCCCCATACTGAGAGGAAGAACCCTATTGTTTTTGGTGGAGGTCAAAGGTCACCTGGGGTCACCGGGGGTCAAACCCTGAAAACATTGTTAACACAATATCTTGAGGTAGGAAGCTTGGGTGAATTTCATACTTTGTATGTAGATGGGTTATGGTAAGAGGAAGAACCCTTTCACTTTTGGTGGAGGTCAAAGGTCATCTGGGGTCACCAGGGGTCAAACTCTGAAAACTTTGTTAACACGATATCTCAAGAAGGGAAGCTCTGACAGTTCTCAAACGTGGTACATGGATGCCCCATATTGAGAGGAAGAACCCTATTGTTTTCTTGGAGGTCAAAGGTCACCTGGGGTCACCGGGGGTCAAACCCTGAAAACATTGTTAACACAATATCTTGAGGTAGGAAGCTTGGATGAATTTCATACTTATTATGTAGATGCGTTATGGTAAGAGGAAGAACTCTATCATTTTTGTTGGAGGTCAAAGGTCATCTGGGGTCACCGGGGGTCATACTCTGAAAACCTTGTTAACACGATATCTCGAGGTAGGAAGCTTGGATAAATTTCATACCTTGTATTTAGATGCCTTATAGTAAGAGGAAGAACTCTATCATTTTTGGTGGGGGTCAAAAGTCATCTGGGGTCACCAGGGGGGTCAAACCCTGAGACAGAGCTCCCAACCAGCACGGACTTTCCATATTCAGTACGGAAAATCATTGTAAATATGGTAATACGGATTTTTCCTTGATAATCCAAATTTTGAATGAGTAAATAGGTCCTTTCACGAACTTTATTATTCTTTAGCCAACATATCAAAAGACTGAGAATAGACTACAGTATTTCACTTTTCTGTACAGTACTGTAGTGTATTTATTTGAGCCCAGTATCCTATGCTGTTATGTTATTGGTTAAATTTTTGTCAACAAGTTGATGTTAAACCAATCAGTAGATAGTTTGCAGCAGATCCATGACATTCCATAAGCTACCATATCATTGGTTGATCAGTTGTAAACAGATCCACTTTCAACCAATCAAAAACTGTGTTAAAAGCTAGTTTCTGAGTGCAGTGACAGACTCCTGCCAAGGTCTGTTGAGCTGGCTGAGTAGCCCAACGTTAATGTTAGATTTGACTGTAACTGAATTGGAAAAATAGCACAAAGAAATGGAATAATAAAAATTACAGCAGGAATATCACAGTATGTTGTAATATGGCTCCTCTTCAGAGTAGCAGAGTAGTGTGAGTAACTTTAGTGGAAAATTTATCAGGCAGATCAAGTTTTAACGTAGGCCTAGGCCTAACAGTTAGGGCCTAACGTTAGGCCTAAGTGTTGTTACAGAACCAGCAACAAACATTAGCCTACACACACAATAACGTTAGACTCAGTACATAAATTATCTAATGCAGAGTTCCAGGTTTATGGGCTAGGCCTAGACAAAGTCCTAGTCCTGTGACTAAGTCCTAGCCTAACTGCCACAGTACAGGCTAGCCTAATTGTAGTACAGTATGTATGGGCTGATATTACTTATTAGAGGTAGGCCTAGGTTACTGTAATAGCTATGGCCTAGGCTAGGGCTAGTCAAAGCAGTTATTGCCTGTCAAATGTTGGTACTCATCATCTAAGTTTGTAGTATTTACAGAGAGATTTCTGTGACCAGCTGTGCATAGGCCTAGGCTAGGTTTATACTTATAGCTGGGCCTAGGCTAGACCTAGGCTAATGTTACTTAGGGCCTTGCCAAGTATTTAGCATAGCCTCTAGGCTATACTGTAACGTTAGGCCTTGGGAATACTTGGGATATTTTGCATTTTGTCCTTTGGTGACCCTGATGACTATCTTGGGAATTCTTGGGAAATTTTGCTTTTTGACCTCTCGTAACCCCAGATGACGATCTTGGGAAATTTTGACCAGTGACTGAAAGATATGGGACATCATGGCATTATTTGGAATAGAACATATATCATCGAAACCTCAATGCATTTTTGCATTCTGGTTTCAAGCTTATTTTGAGCCCTGTCATTGTTATAGTGACTGTACAGTACATGTAGTGGGGCTTCCACTTGAAATACTGAAATGTCAGTATTCTACTGATGCAGTATTTTAGTATATTATAATGGTTTGTGCACTTTGCTCAGCAGCAGTGTAACACCCATTTCATGATTGCCAGTTTCCTTTTTTGCTGTTTAGGGTGTAAGTTTGATTGATATCTCAGATGGCAAGAATGTTGTTGATGAGTTCTCTAACAAGTTTGGACCTGACAGGGTTATGTATCATAAGGCAGATGTGACATCAGATTCTGATATGGAGAGTAAGTACTGTGGGAATGCAGCAAAATGAAAACTGTAGTATTTAAAGATTCAGCAAGCAAACAAAAAATACTTACCTCTATGTTGGTTTGAGGGAATCACCATATATCTGTAATCAAAAGTTCTGTTTTCTATGCCAACAGATGATGGCTTGCTGAAAATGTAGCAATACCCCAAGTAGGAGATCAAAACTGTAGATCAGTGTCTCTTGTGGGAGAAGAGCCCTTGGCTTCATTTTACACTTATACAATAAACATTCCTGTATGATGGATTCAGTGTGCACATCAGATTCTCTTATGACATTTTAGCATAAAACTTTTCAATGCGACCAGTGATTTACAACCTTCATGGTAGCGAGTGATTCCATAGGTCAAACGTTGGGAAAATAAAATGAAGTACTTCTCATCTTATCAAAGTAAAGGAAGGGACACATACGATGGCGATGAGTATCAATTAAGTAATGCTGCTCCTTGACCGACATTGTAGGCATACAGTATACATGTCTTCAAGTGGCTCTTACATAAACTACTTTCTCCAACTTTTTAAAATTTCCTTCTATGTGTGCTTCTACTTTTTTCTTAAGTATTCTACTTCATCCTACTTTTTGCCTTGATTGTTCTACTTTATTGACTTACAAGAAATGCATAAAATGGTATTTTAAAATTTCAGAAAAAATGTCTCAAACAGTCATTACTATGCTGTCAGCTCTGCTGAGCATGAATGAAAGCTTGCAAAGGTCCTATAAATTTTATCCTTCTTCTAGTGAACAAAATCCTACACTCGTCTCCTATTTTACTGAGAATTTTGAGCCTAGTTTTGTCATTTTTTCATCTGGGTCCACTTGTCACCCTGCATATACTGGCATATTTTTCTTTCTGTCTATTTATATTGCCAGAGCACTGATGCTGTTATGTACTGTTGAATCCTAATTTAGGGTAAACAAATGTTGAATGTATATTGGTTGTATAAAAGAGTGTATCAGAGGCCAGATTGTCATGCAAAAGCAAAAATGTTCTGCACTTGGTTGTACTGTACGTGTAGTAACCCTATTACATGGTACATGGTAATTAGAGGAAATACATCAGCATGAATCCTGTGTATTTTTTTGAGGAAATCTTTTTCTTTTTTAATTTGTTTCTGTTCTTCAAACTTCTTTGACTAGATGCTTTTGAAAAGACTGTGCAACATTTCAGACAGTTAGATGTGGTATGTAACAATGCTGGCATAGGAGATGAGTCTGACTGGAAGAAAGTCGTTGATATAGATTTGGTAAGGAAGCTTATAGGAGACATTAAAATGGTTGTATATTTTAGCCTGGGAATGCCAAGAGGTGACATACTGATAATTAAAAGGTGTTCTTTGAACGGAAGGAATTTAACAGTTTTGGAAGAAATGTGAAAATTAGGGCAGAGTCATGTGAATTAGACTGTTGTTTTTCCATTGACATTGGAGAGTTAAAGGTTTGAAAAGGGCAATTCCACGCAAAAGTGGACATGACCACCAAATTTTAAAAATTTTCCAATATCAGTAAACTTGGTATCAGATTGAAGCTAAAAGTTTGAATTTTCCAATAAAAATAATTACTCCTGAAAAAAAGCAAAATTCACTCTCTTTCATGCATAATTAATTAGCAGAAATCAAAGTGTCAATATTTTCACAAAATATGGCATAATAAAAAGCTTTCTGGCAACAACTGCAATGAGACTTTGTTTTAATTCATACTCTGTCATGGAGTTATTTTCATATATTTACCACATATGAAATCAAATTATGATTTCAGCAATGTCTTCCACACTAACGAGCAACTAATTAAAGTTGTCTCATTATGTCACGGCGTTACCCTAAATATGACAATTTTTAATTTTGTGTAAGATACACACATTGGAGTGGAATATTTTTTATAATGCAAATCACACCCACCCAGGCCTACAACTCCCATGCACTAAAGTTATCATATCTCTCATTGTTAATTAATTAAACCAATTAGAAATACGTCACGGCGTTACTTTTTTGGTAACGCCGTGACAGTAACGCCGTGACCGGCATTTATTTACTGTATGGTGACTAACAGTTACAGTCACTGTGGTTGGTGGTACTTAAGTAACAGCATCCTACTGTATGATAATGATTTTTTGTCAACTTTCTGGGCCTTCTATGATGGTACAAGCAGGAAATGCAACACTGGACTCTTTCTTTTGTTATGGGAATATGCCTATTATGCTCAGAAGCTATGATGGTCTGCTACTGTAGATTGTTTCAGTTAGCTCGAATGTGACTAGCAACAGTGTTTCCTGTTTATATAGCATAAAGCCAATCCGTGGTACAGTCCCTGTACACTGTTGAGCATGAGAAGTTTCTACATAAAGAACTTGGATGGAAGAAAATCTGCAACTAGCATAGCAGCAGGACAATCAATCACACATACAATACGGTACAGTATAGTATACACCACCATTACAATCCAAAATGGTCAAGCAGTCTAATGCAGAGAAGCAGCATAAATACAGAGAAAGACTAAATTAGTATGCAATTATTTCTTAAACTATCTAAATTACTCATATCTAGATGAATTACAAACATTCTGACTATCAACATCACTATTTCCCATGAGCTTATTAACTTAATTTTTTTAACATGTGTTTCCCATATAGTAAGGCTTTGGTCACGGCGTTACCGTCACGGCGTTACCACACTTTTTTTTTATATCTTATCATATCTTCCATAATCATAATTTTTTATTTTATATTTCACCATACTTTTGGAGATAACAGTCTACAAAATGTATTTAATGTGAAGAAACTGTAAAAAGTGCTTTAACTTCACAGGGTTTTAACAGTTTGCGAGTGGCCAGAAAATGCATGTCCTTTTCAGCGTCACGGCGTTACCACAATCATTAATATTCATATTTTCATACTTAGTGCACTTTTTGAAGAAAAATAATTTTCCAGATTAACTTTGTGATAGTAGTAGTAGAATTGTAATAAAAATTTGTTCCCAGCATTAAAGGTCTCCCTGTTATTTACACTTGAAATGTGAATTTTGCTTCCAAAGCGTCACGGCGTTACTGTGGAATTGCCCCTAAGTAAGCTTAAATGCATAAATCCCAGTTTGTATGGCCCTAAAATTATGTGACAGTATTTTTTGTTATGAAATTGTTATATGCATGTGGAGTAGCTCCATGCTTTGGTGTAATATGTCATATGTTCTGAAACATAAAAAATACACTCATAAGGCAAATAAAAGATTTCTAGTCAAAAGTGGGGTAATCTTCTTATTCCAAATACATCATTGAATTAATGCATTTTATTTATTGCTTTAAAGTAGTATGCCCACTATACATAAAGCCCTCCATAAAAATTTCTTTAGAAGAATTACTATTACATCAATAGCTTGAATTATGTTACAAAATTTGTCATTTTAGGCTTTAGATATGTGCTGTTAGTTTAAGATTAGAAAAGTTTTCATGCTAACATTTTTAATACTCTTGTTTTGATGCTGTTTGTGTATTTTGTTATTAAAGTCTGCAGTGATAAGAGGAACTTTACTAGCCAAGAAATATATGGACAAAAACACTGGTGGTAGAGGGGGCTTGGTGATAAATGTGGCTTCCATGGCAGGTAACGATTCTTTTATTGTGTCAATGATGTTATGAATGGTAGACTTGTCAAAGATCATATCATTGCAGTGGAAACATTTAATTCTGATGAATAAATATGACATGATGTGGAGGAAACTTTGGGTTGAAAAATCAGTTTAGGTAGGAGGATTGGAAAAATTGTCGGCAGTAGGGTACAAATTTTAAATATTTTGGTAGAGGCAATAAATATTTTGGGGGAAATTATCCCCAGAGAAAATGTATCTAGGGGCTAATTAGGGTCCCACAGGTGCTATTTGAATTGTTTTTATGCCACTGCAGCAGCGAATTGCTCATTACCAGGCCTTGCATATTTTGTGCACCAGCAGGGATGTAGCTACGGTGGGCGGCGCTGGGCGGTGACACCCAGCACTCGATATTCCCGCCCGGCACTCCAGGCAAACACACGTCCCCCCGCCCACCATAAATCTGCCTACCGAGACCTAAAACTAGCCCTAAATTTACTCCTTAAAGTAAAATGAGGGAAAAATGAAAAATTAATGGCTGAAAAAAGGGGTAGATGCCATGGGGTGTGGTGAGGTGCTTTCCCCAGATCAGACAATTAACCGGCACTCAAATTTTGCTAGCTACATCCCTGTGCACCAGTCAGCATTTTAGGCTCTTAAAATTTTTTAAAAGTAAAGGTTTCTTTAAAATTGGAAATGGTCATTACTTTTTTAAAGCTTAGTATTGTGTTTGCGACATGCGGAAAAATTTCACAGGTCAGGAATGTGGTAGCCCATGGTACCGTCAGACTGTGCCAAATCATTTACATTTATAAATTACATAATTCTTGAGGAAAAGTAATACATTGGCCATAAGGAAGGAGCTTTGTGTGACGGTCACACCTGCTTGCTATGAATTCACCATTGGTAGAAAATGTGATTGCTTTAATAGGGTGCTTAAGTCTTTAAGTACAAGAATATATTACAGAGGTTTGAAAATGACTTTCATTGCTTTCACTCCCATCTTTGTAGCTTTTTCCATTGCTGAGATGAAAAATGTTGAAATTTACTCACTTATTTTGAAGGAGTCAATTGCACAATCATTTGTGATGACCTTCTTTAACAACTCACTTTACATTCTTTTGTTTCAAAATGTTAATGTAACCTTGGAAAAATAATTTTTTTTCTGCAGCATGCTTTAAGGAGAGAGCCAATTCAGTCAAATCATTCTATAAAAGTAAACCAGTGATCACATTTTGGAGTAAGGTGCAGTGGCTTCAGGAAAATCAAAGAAAAGAAAGATTGTTATCTGAGTAGTACAAGAGGGACTTCACACATTATTGCACAAGCTACCACTTTTAATGGAGTGAAGACATTTAACATTTTATATCTGAGGACAAGAATGCCCTGTGAAGATGAGAATTGGACCAATGAGATTCATTTTCAGCCTTTGTTACATATAATTTTGAAACTTTAGATTTAAAGTACACTTCAAACTTTAAATATCTCCAGAACTGTATTTAGGAATAAAATGAAAGTTTCACCAGAATGCTAAGATCAGGTTCCTCGTATAAATATTAAAAGTGAGTTTGCATCTGTAGTATGCCTTGAAGGTCAAATTAACAAAGGTGCTCTTTCATACTGAATATAACTTGGCATGAACATGACAGGTTTGGCCACAACAGACCATTACAAAGAAAAACTTGAAGATTTGAAGTGGTAAATTTTTAAACCTAACTTTAAGATACAAATTCAAGTTATCGGTTGATTAATAAAGTTAATCTCAGTTTTGTCTGACTTTCTTAAGACCTTTTCATTATCTTTTATCCTAGGGATAGTGTTCGTGCCCTACTCTCCTGTGTATGCAGCAGCTAAGCATGGTGTTGTGGGCTATTCCAAAAGCCTTGCAGTGAGTTAGACGGATGCATGTTTTCCCGTATAAACATGAAAATAGTGACCATAATGAAGATTTTGAGAAATTCCTTGCATGAAAGTTACTCTAAAAATGGGAAAATTCAGTTTGTAGTTTGAAGCCCATAGCCAGTGGCAGGATTCTAGCTAGGCCAAGTCAAGTGCCAGTTAATGTAGATCAGCAGGGGTCCAAGGGCCCACAAACATGTTGACACCTATCTGATTTACCATAGGACTATTTCACCTCTTCAGCATACTGAGTTTGGTGGTTAAGTAAACAAGCTTGTTTTAAGAATAATGGAAACATATGGATCAGTTGCTCTATTGCATTATGAAGGTGGAAGATGCTCTCGAAAAACTGGGAAATAAACTTGCCTACCTGTGTATATTTTGCTTGGTAAAATGTTTTTGATGAGTAGTGCAAACTTCAGTAGTCAATATTTCGAGTTTGTGGTTTGGTCTCTCAAACGTGCCATTAAAAATTTAGTCACATATTAACAAATTATGCTTTAATAGAGAAATAAGGCTAAAATATACATTAGCAAAATGAGTATGTCTCCTGAGGCTTGTAGGGGGTGGGGCAGACTAGTTTTGTCTTACCTCAACTACCACTTTTTATTTAATCGTACATGACTTTAGGTTTCCTTTCCAACATCTAATCTGCAGATGCCAGGAGGAGATCCTGCCTTTGATGCTGACAACATCCGCATCAATATTGTCTGTCCAACATTTGCCAACACACCAATTATCAAGAAAAGTGTTCCACATTTGTCTCCTGAAGAATTTAAGGAATATAAGGAAAGCTTGCCAATGGTTCCGTAAGTATCTTTTAAGTGTAAAATAAGCGCTAATCTAAATACAAAAGTGCTGGCATTTCCTATAGTATGTTCTGTTTATAGTGTGTAGTTATGTGAGTGAGATAGAATAAGATCTTAAGCCTTGCAATATTCTATGGTACACCTTTTCATTTTCTGGCTTAACCCTTTAATCCAGTATAGTTTGTTTTCTTGTGAATAGTAAAATTTTATCTTAAACTTGATCCTGTTTCATACAGAGTTAAGATCAGCTAAAGTTTGATCTCTCATGCATGATGCAAACAGTCATGTTGAAATCAAATTTTAGATCCAAGTGTAACTCTAATGACTAGATCCCTGATCCTGTAACCTTGTGAACTCGTGGACCAAGACTGTTAAGTATACTCAGACATCTTTGTACACCTTAACCAGTCGTGTGATTTGATATTAGTATTTCAGCTTTATACTGATATTGTTCAGTGAAACTTGGAAGGCATTCACAATTTTAAAGTGATGTTTAAAATTCAGCTCTGATGCTGACAAGTGCTTTGAAAGCGTGATCATCTCATAAATCTTGGAGCAATAGACCCATTTCCAATAGCAATAACAAAGGATTATGGGATAGGATTTTGTTATCCATTGCACTTGTCAATGGCATTTTGGTTTGTAAAAAAGTGATGTGTTCTAAAACTCTCTCCCATAACCCTTTGTAATTAACTACAGTATTTGGAAAAGAATCTATGGTTCATCACAATAATTAGGAAAGTGGGGAAAATGGCAGGAAAGTCTTGACTCCTTGTTCTTGTCTTGAAAGTCCTTGATATATGGTTGGGTGGTTGGCCTGGGAAATTGCTGTATGGTCTGAAGTTGAATCTTTAGTATACTGAACTTATGTTGGTACTGTACATTTCTCTGCATTGTGCAATTGCTTATAGCAGTAAGTGCAGAAAATATATAAAATGCTGTGCACATTAAGGAATTGACAGGGTTCCCACATATATCATAATGTACTTTAGGCTACAGGGAGTGTTTGTGAGATGACTTTGCAGCTACCACAATATGAGTATAAAAGCATGAAAAATACATCCTTCCGAAGTGGAAGTGCTTTTTTTTTGTTTTTTTAATCCCAATGTAATGTTATTCTTGACTCTTTACAATGACTGTCTTGGTTTTGAAAAGATTGAATTTAATTTTCCCTAAATTGTGAAATACTGTTGCATGCTGCCGTGAGAATATTTGAAATTTACAGCTGTTCTGCAGATTTTGTTTGAGCTGAAGAATGAAAGACTCACCCCATTAAAAAGCAGGGTTTCAACTTGTGGGACAACACTTCAGTGGACATTAAACAGTTTCCTGTAGGATGGCTGCATGTCAGACAGTATCAATGTCACTGCAACCTTACTTATTCTGAGTTCCACAAACCCTTATTGCTGAAGTTAGAACAACAAAAATGATCAGAAGACAGATTTTGAATGCCATCAGAAAAAACATTGCTTTTTGAAAACTTTCCTGTATTTATGTTATTTACATGTACCTGGACAGTTTGTATATGGTGTTGAAACTGTCCATTGATAAAATCCAGTTATGGAGGTCTCTAAGCTGGCCTTGCCCCCTTTCCCCTCCCTTCCCTTCCCCTCCCTTTCTTCCCCTCCCTTCCCTTTCCCCCTCAAAGCAGATTTTTGTGGCCATTAATGTCCATTACATTGTAATTGGTATTGGGGTCATGATCATCTAGCCTTAGTCCTGGCCTCTGAGGATGTGACCATGGCCTCAGCCTTGAAGGTTTAGGTGGTAGCCTCCTTGGCTTTGGGGGTGTGGCCTTAGCCTTTGTGTTTGTGGCTGGGACTACAAGTCATAAGATAAAATCGTTTAGATGATGTAAGTAACTTTTCCAGTTCATTCTTTGTCATGATTTTTATCTCTCAGAGTCTCTGATGTCATTGCTGCTTACATGAGACTAGTGGAAGAAGACTTACATGGTGAAGCAATCAGGATCACTGTTCAAAAGGGAATTGATTTCCACAAGTTTAGGAAACAGCCAGAATTTTCCCCTAGTAAATTGTAGTTCTCACACATATCAAAAGAATTTGTTACATGGAGAGTGGAGGATTTGATACAGAAAAAATTGAAATAGGCAAATGTCATAAAACCTGTGGTGAAAGAAACCTCAGGGAATTTATATTAAAGCAGAATTTGTAAACTTCAATGAATTAATTACTTGGCCAGTGAGTTTTTATCTCATTTTCCATTGTAGTTTATTTTGTGTTTCATTTAATTGTGCAATGGGTAGTACAGTAATTGAAGAATCGTGTTGTAAGATTTTATGAAAGTGCAAGGTGACCTCTGCAGCAAACTGCTAGTCTTTATCAAGATAATATACCTCTCATTGCATTAGTAAAAGTGGAAACGATTTTTCTTCTTTTGTCTTGGAATATTTCAGTATCACAGCAGGGAATGATATTGGGCTTCCCATTGCCTGGTTAAGTTGTGGTATTGTATTTTCACTTTCCAGGCCTCAAAAAGTCATAAAATTTTGTAAAAAGTAACAAAAGTCATGGAATTTTGTAAAGACTGTGTAGGCTACTACTTTTAAAATGCATGTGGCCTGCAACAATGTATCCCCTATGAGCTTTGCATTGAGCAAAGTTAACACTGTTCATATATATTTCATTGCCAACAAAAGAAGGTTAGATCTAGTTACAATCAAGTAATAATAATAACTGCATAATAGTTATGTGTGGTTTACAAAGGAGATCTCATTTTTTTTTATTTTTTTTTTAAATGCCAGTACTTTCCAACAGATGTAACTAGATCTATACTGTTACAAACAGTACATTATTTTCTCATGTCTATTATATTAGCCCTAATACAGGGATGTGAGAGTTCCACGTTTCCGCAAATTTCCATGTTTTCTATCAGTGCTTCGCATTTTTAATTTTCCTTATGCTGCGGATATGCATTTTCCGAAGTTTGCTTTTGTTATTTTTCAACCGTGTTCGATACTTGTTTAGTTATTGCTGAGTCGTTCTACTCAAAAGTGCTTGCATTTCCAGCTTTGTTTAACGGTATGTAGGCCTAAAACCTTTGCCTCATCCCATGTATTAATTCCGCGCTACATGTTGTTGCTGGCTTCCTTTCCGTTTCTGTAGGTTCGTGTGTTGGTCTGTGTAGGCATGTAATTGAAAGAGCCTTACCTCTCTCGCCTGTACGAAGTCGATCCAACATAGATGCTCATGTCGTACATGTGACTATCCTGTAATGAACGTATCCCCGCGCGCTCAAGCTGCCATGTGTTAAATGTACATAGGCCCAGTTTAGTCTAGTCTCGGCAACAAGAGATCGCAGTTATGTTGAACGTGGAGAAGTACTCCTGGCCCGTCAGATCCAACAGATCCATTCGTTAGTACCCTTGGGGATGGGAATGAATTGACCATGTATGCCAGGATACAAAAAAAAAATGTTGGACTGTATCCGCCTAAAACCACCGTTAAACCTGGCTTTTCTGTCTGTGTCATTTTGTGACAAAAAATATCAAGTAACATTAGGCTAGGCATAAGGATGGGTTAGGCCTTGACTGGTCATGCCAACAGTACTGGTCTCTGAAGTCTTTAAGATGTGGAAGTCAGTCACCTTACTTCCACGTAGGTTTCAGGCGTCGCCTGACGGTAATACTTCGTTGCAGTTGTTGCCACGCTCGTGAGGTTACATGCATATGCCTAGCCTAGTCAAGGCATAACGTTACTTACAGTGGGCTACATGTAGCCTAGGCCTAGCTATCCCAGCCTAACGTTGTGTCAGACTTGGCTTAACCCACACACAAGTAGGTAGTAAGGATTAAGTTTTTGCTTCAGATGTCTAATTTACTAGGAGGTGCTCCTTCCTTACACCCCTCCCAGGAGGAATCACCCTGCACCCCTGCTTGGTGCTTGGTGCTTTGCTGCAATCAACAATCATCCTCCCTTTTATCTAGCCCTCACTCACATCCCTGCTAATATTGTAGCTCATGTTGATAAAAGGCCTTTTTTTTGATAGATCACAATAGCGTATTATATTACTATAAGTATGTTTATTTCTAAAATATTTGATATTGCATTCATGAGTAATTGGCCAATAGACCCTTTTCCAAATAGCAACTACAAAGGATTATGGGATAGACTTTAAGTATGCATTTTTTTTGTCCACAGTAAAATGCCATTGACGAAAAGGACACACACCAAAACTTGATCCCACAATCCTTTGTAATTGCTGTTTGGAAAAGGGTCTATGTTGAGAACTCAAATAGCAGCAATATTAGTTAGTAATCATATTGGTACAACACTACCACCAAGTTTTGTGAGAGTTATATTTTAAGTTCGAGAGCATTGGGAAAAGAATGTAAAATTAGGTTTCGTAAGAAATTATGATGAATGTTTTTATTTACTAGTCCTTGGTTTTTGCTTTTACCTTTGTGCTTTATGTACATACAGATATGTTGATAAATCATAAATGAAAGTAAATATTTTTAATAATATAGAATATTGAATCATTTTTCACTTTTTCTATCAGGATCACAAGGAGTACACTTCCTCCTTTAAATGACAGTATTCTGTTGTGTATTCTTAAATTGAGCAGCTGCGCAAACTATACTGAAAAAAAAAAGTTCAAACTTTGCCATATCTTTAAAATAATGTATGCCTTAGGCCTTTCTATCATATTTTGGAATGATATATGTTAATAAATCATAAATGAAAGTCAATATTTTTTATTAATATAGAACACTGAATTATTTTTCACTTTTTCTTTGAGGATCACAAGGAGTACACTTCTTCCTTTAAATGACAGTATTCTGTCGTGTATTGTTAAAACAGCAGCTGCACAAAGTATACTGACTCAAAAAGTTTATTTTTGCCATCTTTAAAAGTATGTATGCTGGTAGGCTAAATTTTCCATCATATTGTAAAACAATTAATATTTTAATCAATTCATTTGACAGTATTCTTCTACCAATGATACTACTAAAACATTGGCACAATAAATCGAAGTCAATATATTTATGACTGAGCAATTCATTTAATTTTTTTCATGACATTTATTGTCCTTTAGCATCAGTGTCAGTACATTTGCCCTGGCCCAGCTGAAGATTCCCTTTGAGACCCTATGGGACAAACCCTTTAAATACTCCTTGTTCAAAAGTTGGAAAACTCCTTTATATTCAAAAGGTTTCCTTTGGTTAAAGGAAACTCACCTCACCTCAGACAGAAATATTCTCCCTACTAAGTTTACTTCTAGTCCCTCCTCTAATTGAAGCAAAAATACCTGTCTAGTTCACCTCCAAGACAGAGCCAGCCACAGTAGCCTGCACTGAGTTTAAATTGCTCAAGGTCATATTGACACACAAATGTGTGAGCTATGCTGGGAATACAACTGCCTGTACAAGTCATCACTGACCAACCATAGTGAAGCTATGGTTTGAATGATGCTGATCAAAGTGCAGTCACCAATTCTGTTTAAAACTTCAGAGCTGTTCCTAGATATATTCCGGGGGGGGGGGATGCCATGGCCCCCTTCATTGGAAACTGGGCAAAGGAAATTAAACAAATACCATTTGAACAAAGAAGTACCCATTTGGAAGTTCCAAAAGCATTTAAAGGGAAAATGCAGTCACCCCAATCAGAGTTAGTATGCTCCATCACTATAGTTCATGAATGGCCTATTTTGATCATGGGACAGTGTTTTTGTCAGTGAATTGTGAAATTCAAGGAGAATTTCTCCTTGCTTTACCTATTGTTTGTAATGGTTATGTTCAAAACATCTTCAGAGGTGCTTGTAATGCAATAAGAGGAGATTTGCAAGAGTTTGCTGATGCTTCAAAGCAAATTTTGCTTTTAAAGTCACACAAATTGAATTTGGAACTAGGTCTTGGAACTGTTGGGTGATGTAAAGAAGACACATCTGCAAAGTGAGGGGAGCACTGCTGGGGGTAGCACATTCATCTGCTCTCCATAAAACAGCTTTCAGCCACACAAGAACATGAAATGATTAATTTAGCTCTCAAAAAAGGATCATAAGGCAAAATTTGCCTTTGCTGGAATCAGTCATAGCTACCGCAGTTTTTAGGGGAAACTGCGGTTCCCAATTAGAGTAACCGACCACTGGTTCATTACTTCAATTAGTTGCTCCAGTGAACAGCAGCTTTGTTAAAAGCTTTGATGACTATTCTGGTACAACAGTAGTTTGTTTCACCTTGATGGGATACGACTATTTTTCAACAGTCAACTGCAGAGTTAGTAACTATATATAAATGCAGACTAGCTGTCATGCACTGCATCAACATGTACACACACTTTGGAGTGTGATGCCTTATCCATAGGAGCTTGTCAAATGACAGCTATACCTACCCCTGAACAGGACGTGAAGACTGATTAGGTCAAATGACGAGTGACTGTAATACTAGACGTGTTTTGATTTGGGAAGTATATAAATACATCACTGAGAACATGGATGTACATACTCCGATGTAGTACTTCCATGCACAGAGCAGGAACCGTGTCGGACGTTTCCTACTCTATGTTTTGCGCATCTATCCAGCCAGCCAATGAGAACGAGCGTCACACAATCGGGGAAAGCCCTTATCCTAATCGTGACTACATTACGTCATTGTATATTAACCTGGACAGACGTTACGAAAGAAATACCGTGGACGGAATGTTGAAGGACCTGCACTCATAATTCTGGAACAGAAGCTCCAAATTCAAGACTATGTAAGATTTTTTGAAGGCTGGGTATGAAACAAATTTTATCCATTCTTCACCACTTTTTCGCGGGTACAGTAGTCTGATCCTTTGAAACAATCTGGTAACGAAATGAAATCATAATGTCAACCTAACTGTTAGGCCAACCTAGCCTACAGTATGTGTACCAATAGCGTGAAACACATTTTTTGGTTGTATTTTTCACAACTTATGAAACTGTACATCGAGTATCATCCATATTCAGTACAAAGACAGAGTCTTTCATACAGCATTAAAATAATCTCGCAAAGTTTGTTAAGATATCGGTAAACACAGTTTTATTTGTTTCACGCTATTGGTACACATACTGTAGGGTACCTAGGCCTAGTTCTCACGTACACTTTGTTCCCTGAACTAGTATGGGAAGCCCAGCAAAAAACTGGACTGCGCATGAGTAGAAGCGAGCATCGCTCCGTCCTGTTGAGTTCGTCGACCGAAACATTCTAGCGACTTTTCGAAGTTAGCTGTATGAAAATGTACATCGTTTGTTCCCTGAACTAGTATGGGAAGCCCAAAAGCTGACAAAATACTATGACAAGCAAGAACAGTGCAGACTGGAAAGCCATTTTACGAACGATTGCGTGCTAAGCCTAGGAAAGCTATCTTGAGGTAGAAACTTTCAAATTTTTTTAAAATGCCCAGTACCACAGGCGCTCGGTACTAGTATAGGCTGGCCAACACTATACATATAAGTGTTGGCCAGCCTATACTAGTACCGAGCACCTGTGCTAGGTTTGGCCTATGCACAGACTTGAAATGTATTTAAACTTGTTGACACTATATAACACATTCGTGTTGGTGTGTCGTTAAATCTCATCTAACTAACTAACTAACCTATGCACAGACTAGCCTATAGGCCTATAATATACTAGGTTTGACCTCTGCTAATGTTGGGAACTGCTCAGTTCCGAACTTGACGCCTTTGCTATCATTACCACAAGTCCATATTGAGGTAGTGTTTAAGGTAAGGAATTTAAGGTAAGGTTATGATTGGTGGGACTAAGAGTATATGGGTTAGGTGTGTAGGAACATAAAACTTAGAAGTCGGAGCTGTGCATGGGCAAGTTCCTTGTGATGTTAACATTTTGCACAGCAAGTGATCAATGTCTCAATGTCACAGAAATCTTCACAGTTCAAGGTGGTAAAATTCTTTATTGTATCATATACATGTTTGAATTTGATGATCACACAAAGTACACAGCTATGATGATCGTACATATGTTTATGAATTGGATAGGACAAACTTTGAGATTTTGTATATGCAGGGTTCAACTTCACCAGTAAACTATGCAGCAGATAAATCCTTTGACAAAGAAATCCTCTCAACTAATTAAACAATAACCATGGACAAGTTGTTCAACCAGGGAGTTGCTATTTGTCAATAGCAACTCCCTGCTTGTCAATAGCAACTCCCTGCTTTAACAAAGCTACCCATTGTATTGTTATAATCTCTTGCGAGTGCTTCCTCAAGTTGACCATTGTTTGCTAAGCTTGGTTTTGACATTCAGGTTTGGACCCGACCACGGTCATACAATTGCAGGGTTGTAACATGCTGCATGAGCTACTGGGAGGGAAAAGCGGTATGATATGTAATACCTGCGTGGTGGAAGCCACTATTTTTCTGCGTGTGCAGACAGGTATTATTCCTATCAAATGTTTTGGGTGGTCATGGTACAATACGAAGTCCACAGCTTGCGAACTCATGGCAAAGTTTTTCAACTGGTGTATCATAGTGTTGGAACATGATGGACATGATGCTATAGAATTCAATAGGCTCATTTAGCCAAAGTTCCCCGGGAAAAGGCCCTCCCTCTTTTCTGGTGATATTCTCGGAAAAGTAGCGGGCCAAGTTTTAATGCAACCCTTTGTCCCTGCCTAATGACTAATTATTTATCATCCGAGAATTCTTACTCCACGTTCTGGGATGAACAAAGGAATCCAACACACTTGCTCTCGATTCTCCAACGACTAGGCACAAGCCGCTGTCCGCTTTGGAGTTTTATATATTTTCCTTGGATATAAACTGATTGATATTCAAAATATCCTGAAGTGCCTACGCATCTTTAATCAGTGTTAGAAAATTGTATTTCATATCGCTCAGCAAATGCTTGTATATTTCACTTCAAGGAACACTTTCTTTCGACTTTTCCCTTGTCAAAGCCACGTTGTTCGTGACAGGAAAGCTAGAAAATAGTATTCGATTTGCTGCGATTGGAATCTATGTTTATTAAAATGCATTTTGTTATTATTTGAAATATCGACCCGGACTGGAATATTGACCCACGGATTTAGCCAGGGTAACTATTTATGCGGACTTTAGATTTGTTTTTGGTGAGTACATTTCTGATTTCTTCGTTCGATCTGTACAGTCCCCCTACTCTCCTAAACACTACATTAATGCTCCAATTGGCCGTCTCATTCTGAGACTAATGTTACATCCAAATTTCCTTTAAAAATCATAAAATTGTGGTACCATTATTGGTTCATGTTCATTGTTCATGTAGTACTGCAACATTATTCCGCATTTTCATGTGTGGGGCACTTTATGTCAAAATTTTCTTCCTTTTATGTCAATTAATTTCCCAGCTAGTTTTTTGGAGTGACCAGTTTTGTGACTCATCATTTTCCACCATGAAAGTACAAGGACTGGTAGCCCTGATAACAGGGGGAGTAAGTGGTTTTGGAAAGGGCTTTGCTGAAGCTTTACTTGAGAAGGGTGGTCGGGTAAGTTGCCATTAAATACACTCAATATTCACTATATTTGCATATACTGTAGTTGTCTGCTTTCGCTGGGAGTATACTCCTGCTTTTCAAGGCCAAAATGATTTTGGATAAATTCCAAGTCCCTGTGATACCTTATAATTTACAGTCTTTTGAAGATTTCTAGTCATGTCATATGTCTGTACGTTGTTGAGATATAAAAACAAAAATATAAAATGAATAATTGTTGTGGTCTGGTAATGTTATTGTAGTATTGCCTCAATATTGTTAGTCCTAACAATGAATTCGTATAGCAAACTGTTCTTCCTTGCAATAAATACTGACCATAAGTGTATTTGACCAACTGGATTTGTGGGGGGGGGGTCACAATTTCTTTTTCCCAAATCTAAGTTTTTATAGGAAAATTTTGCCCAAATGTCTGTAGATTCTCCCCACATTTTGGGGTTTTCCAAAGCTTTGGGGCAGAGTGCCCCTGCCCCCTGCCTCATATGCCTGTGATAATGACACATTTGTATCCAGTCTCTCCCATCAACCTACAGGCTACAGAATTAACCAGCTGATAATATATCATTGCCAGAGTGAATTGCAAAATTTTATGATTAGGCCTGTGATTTGTAAATCTGGGAAGTTAATTATTAATTCATTTACACATCACTCACAGTAATGTTTCATATTTGTGCCTTTCTTATCCCTTGTAGGCTGTTAGTCTGGTTGATATCTCAGATGGCAAGAATGTTGTTGATGAGTTCTCTAACAAGTTTGGAGCTGACAGGGTTATGTATCATCATGCAGATGTGAGATCTGATTCTGATATGGAAAGTAAGTAACATGGGAAAGTGATGTGAAAGTTGATAGGTAGTCACAAAGATCATGACTCTACACAAAAGGTGCATCACTTGAATAAGGCAAAATCAAAATGTGTATCTATATCCCCCAGGTATGTGTCAAGGGTTTGCTGATCGAATGCCCAGCATGGGCAGGGTTCACTAGATTGGAGTAAGGAATGGATGTGGGTACAGGAACCAAGTCATTGGTACATGTATGGGTATTAAAGGAACTGTGAGCATGGGATTCATGGGTACAGGAACTACAACACTTCTTTCACAAATAATTATGGACCTTCCTGAGACATGGTAAAAGCTGTGCCAGTTATATGGCTCACATCTTGTTCTAATGTCTTACGTAGCTCTTAAAAAAGTGTTACACTGTAGCCCTTTTTGTATTCTTTAAAATATAGTTTATACTGGAAAATGAAATTATGCAGAAGAGATATATGTTCCCTCCAAAACTTTTTTCTTCTTGTTTGGAGGGGGGGGCATATTTCAAATTTGGGGTGAAAGATTTCTTTTGATAATTAAATTAGTTTGCTATTGTGTTTGTACCAGTGTGTTTGTTTTATGTTGCTTGCAAAAATAGTTGTAAGAAAAGTAACTCTAAACGATGGCCTACGTTTTGTATAAATGTTTCATATGGAGTAGGTTTAACAGTACTTTATTTTTGGTGGTCAAACTGGTCATCTGAGATCACCAGAGGTCAAACTCTGAACTGAGACTTTGTGAACACACAGTACTGCAGCTCAAGATATGAAGTGTGGGTACCTGACATTCACTATATTGATCGATTCCTTCCTTCTTCAGATGCTTTTGAAAGGACAGTGCAAGCTTACAGACAGCTAGATGTGGTTTGTAACAATGCTGGCATAGCAAATGAGATTCCAGACTGGAAAAAGGTCATAGACATTAATTTGGTAAGGAATCATCAACACTCTTGGAGAAGCTCTTCCTGTCTTTGAGTGGGTGCTCAAAGAGAAACAGTTTAATTAAATGAAATGTCGGTGTGGATATAGAAATGTCTCTTAACTTGTAACGAATTGTATTGTATTGAAATACAAGCAGGATAATGCATTTGCATGCAGATTGTGATGATACAACTTTAATTTTCAGAAATGTAAGTCTTTTAGGAGAAGTTTCCAAACTCTGGGTTGCACTTAGTAAAGACTGGATCAGGACACAAATAACTGGCCAAATTACCTGCTTTTTTATTGATTGTTTTTATTTTTGTTTTTTTGTTTCCATTTGGGGAGGGGGAGGGGAGAGGGGGAACTACCTTGCTTAGTGCCAGCATAATAGTAATAACAGCTCCAATCACTGTGGATGTCCAGACAAAAAGTTATCGAAATACTGTTGTTAGGTACAGTCTTTGCAGATATCAATATTATAATTACCTCTAGTGCTTATAGCCTACATGAAGATTTTTTGCATTTTTTATTTGCACAACTTTCAGCACTTAAAACATTGGACTTATACTATTTATTCTTAAGCTTAGTATGTAATTATCATTGTTGGTACTTCATCTGCTGAAACTGAAGGAAGTGTTTCAGCAAAAATTAATTTTCATATGTGAAAGAGGAACTAAACCTACGCAGTTTGGTGAAACTTCCATTCAAATCGGACATGTAGTTCTTGAGATATCAGCAAATGAAGTTACTACATTTGTGACCCAAAGTGAACTTGAGGTAAGCGGGGGTTATATACCTCTAGTGCTTATAGCCTACATGAAGATTTTTTGCATTTTTTATTTGCACAACTTTCAGCACTTAAAACATTGGACTTACACTATTTATTCTTAATAATAATTACCAGGCTGACAGCATTCCAGTATATTATCAGAGAAAAGGAGTATTACATCAGGGATATGCCAAGGCTTTTTAGAGAAAGACTGTATGTAAGAAATTTGTCTGTGCCAGATGTATTGAAATATATAGTGTTGGTTGGGAGTCATGATTTTAAATTATGCCTCAGCAGAAAAATTTATTTTGCCAGTCTGGCCACCCAGTGCCACCAGCTGGCATGGGCACATCCCTGCATGTTATCCTGCCATAAAATGATAATAAGCTTAGTATGTAATTATCATTGTTGGTACTTCAACTGCTGAAACTGAAGGAAGGGTTTCAGCAAAAAGTAATTTTCATATGTGAAAGAGGAACTAAACCTACGCAGTATGGTGGAACTTCCATTCAAATCAGACATGTAGTTTGTGAGATATCAGCAAATGAAGGTACTACTTTTGTGACCCAAAGTGAGCTTGAGGTAAGCGAGAGTTATATCACTGCCTCACACTGATGAGAAATGCTTGTTTCCTTTGTTTTGTCAGTCTGTTGTGCTGACCTTGACATTAATAGGTATAGGACCTCCCCATGCGGAATTAAGTTTGTAAAATTTCCATGCCTCTCATGCATTCACCTTCCAATGACATGGGATTATGGAGCAGAAAATTGGTTGTAAAGTTTAAAGAAAAACAAAAGAGTGCTCATTAATGTGAGGCTATGACATCATATGTGCTTGCTTCAAGATCACTTCGTGTTAAAAATGTGAGTTTTAATTGGTAATATCTTGAGAACCACACATCGGATTTCAAACCAGATCTCACCAGAATGCTTAGAATTAGTACCCTCTAACACATCAAGACTTGATTTGAGCTAACTTGAAGACCCTTCTTTTAAGAACTAAGCAAAGCTTAATACCTTTTCATGGTATTGTTTTAGTGCAGTTTCTTTCTAGACTTGATTTCTCATTTAATGTTTAGACAGCAGTGCTCAGAGGAACTTTCTTGGCGAAGAAGTACATGGACAAGAAAAGTGGTGGTAAAGGAGGTTTGGTGATAAATGTATCATCCATTGCAGGTAAAGATTGCTTAATTGTGAGAGTTACAAGTAACAAAAGTGGCAAATGGAATCTTGTATTATTGTTTATTTACAATGCCAAAGACATCAAAATTACCATAGCATATTTGGCACGTGTGTGTGGGTGTGTGTGTGTGTGAATAAATGCTGCAAGCTATCTCATGTAAGGAAACATTGAGTAGGTCTACAGTGCTGGGCATCTTTCTTAGTTGGTATCTTGATACAGTCTGGAAGTTGTGCCCCATTGCTTTGAGTGAACATGCTGTGTTCTTGCCGATCGATACTCCAATATCCACCGCTCGGCGGACTTTTTCAGAACTGTACACTGCAAAAAAAACACAAAGCTAGATAACATTTCCTCACTTCCCTACTCTGCACATCTTGTGTAAACGAACTCTCTCAAGCGTAAATAGACTTCTTTGTAGAAATACAATGGCTAGGCAAACATCTGCTGCAAGATATTTCATGGTCAAGTGAGCAGTTTGCTGACCAGACAGGATTACCTGACAGTTTATACTTGATTTAACAGAAGTGCAGAGACAAGCAAAAGGTGCGAACATTGTTCCCTTCGGCAGAAACACCTCATGAAGGAGGACAAGAAAAAAAAAAAAAGAAACACCTCATGAAGAAGAATTAGTGGTCAGTGCTAAATTTAAAAATCTAAAACTAACTAACATCTCCTAGCTATAGCATACAAGTAGGTCTGATTGTTTTCATATTTTCCAATTGTGGCAAGGGTGTGTTCATTAAAGAAGTAGTCATATTTTAGTGTTATCAGTGTGTAATCCTGGACAATATTCATGAGTAGGTGTGGCCATGTATGAAAATAGTCAAAAAGTATGTAAACAAATAAAATTGTTGGAAAGGTCAGGTATAAATATATATATATATATATATTGCTAATTTGGGATTTAGGCGAGAAACCGTATGAAAAAACGCGACTGTTGCACGTTATTTCAATGGCCCGTAAGTCCGTAGTGTTAATGGATACATGCACGTAAGTTGGTGTGCAGTTAAGTAATAGCATTCACATTATGTGGTAATTAGACTTGCGTATAGAGTTAGGCATTCCTATATAAAACAGTGTGTATTGTGTTAAACGTTAAGGCGAAAAGGTTTTTTCGCCGAAGGGTCGAGTTCTCCCAACAGTCGCATTTTTTCATACGGTTTTTCGCCTAAATCCCAAATTATAGAAATATATATATATATATTTATATATTGGCCATAGTCACAAATTGTGCCTTTCACTGGTGCTACCAATATCACTCATATTAATGAGTGAGTGGGTGTATGGGGCCTAATAGACCTTTTTCCAAATAGCAATTGCAAAGGATTGTGGGATAGAGTTTTTGGTACGCGTTGTTAATGTTAATGGCATTTTACTGTGGCCAAAAAGGATGTACAGTAGTTCTATCCTCCAATCCTTTGTAATTGCTATTTGGAAGGGGGTCTTTGTAGCAATCTAAAATTACAGCCTGTATTTCTCAAGGTATAGGCTAATTTACTTTGCATTTGGAACAATTATGTCGGCCAATAGTAGTTATTCTGTGGTATTATCGTTGGTTATCGTAATTTTTAATTCATTAGTAGCCAAGGAATTGGTCGTATGAAAATGCTTTGAAAGGTCACGTGGGCACCCTACAAGTTGTAGGCAGAGCTTTTATGTAAAGATGCTATAGTTATAGTAGTTTAAGTTACTTAACACTTGTAAGTCTGTTATAAGATGGTATCATAGACTGTCAGAGGTATATATTTATATGTAGTGTGCAGACTTGAACTTGGCATAGTGACATAATGTTATGAGATGTTGTGTCTTTTGGTCAGGGCCAGTTTACATTGTTTCCTATTTCTCATATCCTGTTTGTATGATACCGAGACAATATTCCTCATGTAAGCTATTTTTAGCCTTCATGTTTTCACCTCAACATTGCCATATCATCACCTCACATTATGAAAGGGTATCACCCTCAGTCCAATGGTTATTAGTGATGAAGATGGGCTTATATATGCTCAGTTATATGTGTACATGTATAACTGAGCTGGGTCATATAGTAGCACAGGTTTCCTCACATGATGTAAAACTGTTGTCTGATTGGAAGTGGGCAAAGTTCTCATTTGTCAATCTGTAGTTTCGGTCATGCTCATGTTTTATGTAGCCAGCTCCTCAACTGAATGAAGTGTGGAAAAAGGCAAGGCAATTTAAGGATGGCAAGTTAAGTTGTATTGCCTTGGTCAGATTTTAATAATCAAAAGAACAGGTAACTGATGGAGGCAATTTTATGGGGATTAATTGGTCACCAAGACAACTCCAGAATTTAACATGGACACCAAGTTACAATAAAGAAGATGCCCATCCCCCTCCCCCCCCCAAAGAAAAGATTCCCAGTTAACTGTCATACTGTGTAGTAGTAACTAGTATGCAGTAATAGCTACAGTACAGAGTCATGCATCAGAAAACATAGCCGTACGTGGCAGCTTCTTATATCATTCAGTGCCATAGCAGAAGTAGCTTACAGTGAATGTAAAATATTCCCTGTAGTAGGAGGGCCAAAAATAGCCCATTTTTCCTGAAAATGGCAATTTTTATTTCCAAATGAGTGGTGGGGGGGGGGGCTGTATCCCCCACCTTATTCTCCAATACATGTTGACATCATGATGAGTGAGGACCATTGGTAATGTCTATTCTTTTTGGGGGCAGAAGTGCTCAGTCCTCAACACACCCCCCCTCCCATTTTGAATGTGGGTTCTTATGGGCCTGTGGTGGCAGTTATTTGTGTTACTTAAAGTCAGAAGAGATTCTCCTACAGTGCTTCAGCTTGTTAATGCAAAAATTGCTTTCATTAAAAAGTTAAAATATTTAGAGTTGTAATTTAAAACTGATGATCTCAGTGGACACAATTTTCAACTTAACAATCTTTGTGTTTCCAGTCTTTTAAGGAAAATGAAGGTTTAGTTAGACTTCTAAATAACATTGGCCATGCTTTAACTGATGCCTTCAGTCTATTTCTTTTTTCCTTTTTGTGCCAGGTTTAATGTATTTACCCCATTTTCCAGTCTATTGTGCAGCCAAACATGGTGTCATTGGATATTCTAGAAGCCTTGCTGTAAGTTTGATGTTTTTCTTGAACTTAAGAAAAACAAAAAATTAACATGCCATGCAAATGCCCATAAGCCTACAAACCCGAATAGTCCCCCACAGCCCGGGAAAGTCTTGTTAGTGATGGTCAGTAACTTTCACATTCTGTGGTTTTAGTCCAGCCAGTTGTATCTTCACAACCATGCTCAATCTGGACATATGATCTGGCCAAGCCTAGTAGCCACTGGAACTACCTATTAAGCACCACAAGTCATTATTCGCTTGAGCACACATTGTGCTGATAGAGCTGGAGTTCTGTTACCTTGTTATGATGCAAGCCTGATTAACTGTGGTCAGCTTCTACAAGAATTTGGAGTAAAAGGACTTTCATGTCATGAAACCAATCAATAATATTGCAAGAGTATGAAATTCAAATTGTAGAAGGGAGTAGAACTGATTGTTTACTGGGACAAGATGTCCGTAATTAGTTGCGATAATTTTGAATAAATTTGAAACAATGGCTGTGCAGAAATTTCAATACTAGAAAGCTATGTATCACACAGAAATTGAAAGAAAAGTCAAAGAATTCTGATACTTCATTTTGAGGCCCTTAAAACTACAATATTCTCATCATTAGTCCATCCTCCAGTAATTTCTGGAATTGATTTATTTTTTTCAAAGGGGAGTGGCCCTGATCAATCTTCACTTTAATTCCTGGAAAGAATTTGTAATAAATATTCCTGGCTTTAAAACTTCATAGTCAGATGGACACAAAGCAGGTTGGACTTTTCTGTTGTATGGGTGGGAGGAGATTAATTTTTGCAATATTATAACTTCCACATACTGAAACATCAGATGTGTTGCATTAACATTGAATGTGCTGTGTGGAAGGCTGAATCAAGAAACCATTTAGTAACGTAACATAATGACAACTTTTCTGTTCTTTTTATCCGTCAATATTTAACCTTTAGATGCCTGGAGCAGCATCTGCCTTTAGTCCTGATAACATCCGTATCAACGTAGTTTGTCCATCCTTTGCAGACACGCCTATCTTTGAGACAAGTTCACCACGCGTGCCTCTTGAAAAAATAAAAGCTTTTAAGAACAGCTTACCAATGGTTCCGTAAGTAATTAAAGTGTATTGTTGATCTTAGAATCATTGAAACACCACTGTAAATGTCTGTATTTCATTTGGATGTTAAAGAAACCTATGTTCTTTGAAAATGTTGCATATGAATGAAAATTAATTTTGCATAGTCATTATAAAAAAAGAAGCAATCTAATGATTTTGGCCGTGAAGGTGGAAGGTGATTTAAGATCATCAGAGGTCAAAACTGGTGTTGTGGCTGAGTGGACAAAAGCCGAGTGGATAAAGGTGGTGGAATTTGAGGCGGTGATGCTAATTAGCAGCACTGTGTGGAGGTTTGGGTTTCAATCCCTGGCTAGGTTAAAGAGCAATCTACAGTTTTCCCATCTGAATCAAATTTGATTTAAATTAATGATCGAGTTGGTTGGTCACCTGACATGAAGTTTGTTATTTATAAGGCAAATGCTGTTCCCACATTGGTGGTCCCTTAGTAGCATTGTATGCAACTGCCGTTCAAGTTCAAATCAAATTCAAGTAATAAATGAAAAGAAATGTTGAAAGTTTGTCAAGATATGCAGCATGGCTACTTCTCATACCTGGTGCTATGGATGTCCTTTATAAAAAGCAAGAAACCAGTTGTTTTAGGGGAATTTTGAAGGGTATTAAGTCTTTCTTTTGTAAGCCATGATCAATCACAGAACTGAATAGTAACAAAGTTTAGATTAGTGAAAACATTGAAGCAATTTTTTGATAGCAAATTTTTGGATAAACAATTAGGAGTCAGTCATGGTTTCATCATAGTGTCAGTGCTCTTTTCAGAGATGCCACTTTTCAGATTTTAGTCTGAAATCAGATTTTAGTCTGAAATCAGATTTTTTTGGAATGCCTATCAAAATTCAGATTTTTTTTGACATCAGAAAACACTTTTTTGTTTCCCAAATTTTTGGTCATATTTACAAAAAAGTCTGCTCAGTTGCATGATCCGAGAGTTAGTCCAACATAAACCACTGATAGTAGCAAATGTAGTTGTTGTGATTGTCTTTCTGGCAGTTTGACACCTTTACAAAATTTTCAGATTTTTTGGGTAAATGCTGGTATCATCTCTGCCTTTTGTGTTCTGTAAGTCGCTACTCTAAATGGAGTTGTGACTCCTATAAAGGTGTCATAACTAATTCAGGAATACATTCAAAGACAGCTTGAAAGTCTTGATTTGTAGCCTACAAGTAGGCCAACACGATAGGCATTTCAACAGTTGAAGTACTGAGCAGCATATGTTGAAGATTTGTGCGGGTCACCTGAAGAGGAGACTCAAGAAAGACACCAAGAGGGAGAGTTTAGGTGTGATGCTTCATTAAAACCTCCAACAGAAGGCAACCTTGAAATCAAAAATTTATTGTTGTAAATATTTTTGACAGTAGTGAATTTCTTGGGGGTGGCAATCCCAAGGAAAATGGAGTCGCTACTCGATCAACTCCTGACTAGGAGTCACAGCTCTAGAGAGTCAGGTTACCTGTCCAAGCCTATAACCCAGCCATGGGCTTATGTTCCATCATTGGTAGTATTACTAACACCCATTTCATATGTTTGAAACGCTGATATAAGCACTTGCTAATGTGGATCCTGAGGGCCCAGGGCCCAACAGGGAGAATTCCATCTTCCAATGAATGAACCTAACTTTTTGACGTAATTTTGGGTATGAATAATTTGTCCAAAGTTATTTCTGTCATTATTTCTCTCTGACAGAGTTTCTGACGTCGTTGCTGCCTACATGAGACTAGTGGAAGAAGACCTACATGGTGAAGCAATTAGGATCACTAGGGAGAAGGGAATTGATTTCCACAAGTTTAAAGACCAGCCAGAAAGTGATCTAAGTAAAATTGTATTTCATGATTAGAATCGTGAAGGATGGCATCGTACGAGATAAAGGAGATAGAAGAAATGTGTATTGTCTATTGGTCAGTAACAAAATCATGGTAAATACTTTCTTGTGGAGCTTCCAAAGTGAATTCTTCAGTAAGGGACCAAAACACTTGCATACAGTAACTGTGTACTAGATAAGGTTGTATGGTGGTGTGTTCATCATTCATTGAAATTTTGAAAGAATTGAGGGTAATCCCTCCCTTTTGTCTTGAGCACAAACAGAAATCTGTAAGAGGATATTCATTTTGCCCCAAATACTGAGGCACCATGTCAAAACAGCCAAGCTGCAATGGCTGTGTATGTTACAATAGGAGTATTGAATTATTCCTGCTAGTGTATTGTGTGTAGAAGCATGTCTGCAGCTGCCTCAGCCAAACTGCAGCAGCTGCAGCCTTGTTTTCATTTCCATGCTCATTACTATAACAGATTTATGTTGATATTGCTGTTGTAATGTTTGTATGAACAGTGTGTGGCTGCAGCTGCTGCAGCTTGGCTGAGGCAGCTGCAGCCTGAGGTTTTGACATGATGCCTTAAATTAGCATTAATATTCCTAAATGGGTTACAGCTATTTTGATAGACATGAATAAGAGAACATATCCAAACTTTTCATTTATCCTCAATGAACATAAACTAATTTTAGTGGTCAATATAACATACTGGTGAGTGGGATAAATAATGCACTGAAAGTGCCTGCTTCAGCCTTGTGACGTTCTTGCACTAACTGGAGATGAGGAGTTGTCAAATATAAGCAAATCACCCTGGCAAATGTTTATTCACCTTTGAGTCTAATGGTATAGGAGTAAGTGTAATGTCCCTTAAATGTCACTGTCTAACGGTGAAGTTTCTCCTTGGTAAAAGCTTCGCGTAGGACTTCTTCACTGTTGTTACTGCTTATTTGCTTCTCTGGTTTGTTGGAGATTTTCTCCATCAAATGTTCACAGTTGTGTGTGCCAGTTTTGCATTGTGTCTAGCTGTGCATGCTTACCTTCAACACACCTGGCCTTCTGTGCATGAACTGTGACTAGAAGCATAACATTCACAAACTGTGACTGGTAGCATAGCATTCACAAACTGTGACTGGTAGCATAGCATTCAGAAACTTACTGATGTCATATGGCAAACCTCGATAGGCGATATGAAATCTTTCAATCAATGCCATAGAATGAGTTCCCTTACTCCTGCATTTGTGTCAAAATATAAGGGGGAAGATTATTTTTGCACAATTTACAGTTACCTACTACTTGCCTATTTTTCCCTCCATTTTTTTTAATTTCCTTTTAATTGTGGCTTCAAATATCACTGCACAATAATATTTGATAATTACACAGTAAAATATTTGGTACTGAAATATTTTAAGATTTAAAGTAAGTTTTGTACATCTTCTTTATATGAGTGACCTTTAAGATCTGCTTGAAATATGCTTCTCAGGTGTTTAAGAATACAATAACTCTCAGGTGTGTGCATTTATATAAAAGAAAGTTTTGTGTCATGCAAATTTTATCTTATGAGTATATTTTCATATTCAGCATGAACTGGTTTCAATACATTTCATATGCCACGTGACTAAAATATCAAGGGTAATGAAACTCACTTCTTCTTGCATCTTATTTGTAATTATTACTAAAAGTGAGAGCAAATATTTCTTCACAAGCAATCATTTGGTGAAGGAATTACAAATGCCAAGGCTTTCAAAATCTTCAGTCAATTTGTGTCTTAAATGAATGCCTAACCCAAGGATTATTGAGCCAACACGGAAATTCTGCACATCAATTAAACATGGTGGCACTTTTGTTTGGGCTATTGGTCTTACAATTGGCTGGATCCCAATTGTTACAATCTCAGCAGATTTCTCGTAAAAGTTTCAAGACAAGAAGAGAAAAATACGTATAGCCTACATCAGATACTAAGTTTCTTCCTTTAAAAAAAATCTTTTCCCTGTAATTTGGCGAATAAGCTACATGGCAGGCTAGTGTACACTTTACTTCCAGCCTGAGCCAAGTGAGAAATTCCCTTCCGAGTAAACTACATGTCTCAACTCTTATATTGTACTGCAGACAATTAAAAATATTTCTCCATTTGTGAAGGTTTTTCTTTTAATTCATGAACATCAGATTGAAAGTTATTTCTCAGAGTGGCAGACTCAAGATTCCTGGAAAGAGGACCCCACACAGTATATATCGATGCCTACTTATATACTGGCCAACGGCCGCCCATCTGGGCGATGATAATGATTGTTCCATTTGGGCAAAATGAGACCACTGATATTCTTGCCCAGATTGTTCCATGGTTCCAAAACATTTCGACATATTAACCTTGTCAAGAAGTATCTTGGTTTCCTGGATATTTACTTAGAATCATAAAAATGCCAAACATTGTACATTTTCTTTTCAAGTATACTTATGTTAATACGTACACATGACAAGAGATGAAAGTAAAAGGGTCCACCATTTTTTCTCTTTTCCGAAAGCAAAACCTTTCCAGTGACACCCCCCTCACGTATGTAAGAAGGTCGATACGTTGAGAAGAGGGGTTAATATGCGGGAGTTTTAATTGCTCTCCCCTTGAAGACATATCTTCAAAAATGGGATGTCTGAGTTATAACTCCCGTATGGCAACCCCTAAAAGCCTATTCTCCGGCAAAATTTTACAAAATCTCAAGGAAATTTCTGGCACAGCATCCTTGACATTTCTGTAGGTGTCATTAAGCCTACAATATATTGTATTTTATAATGCACTGCAGTTACTGAAGCTCTTGAACATACTGCAATAATACAACTAAATGTTTCAGGTAGCACACTGTACCGCTCAACGGCATGGGCTAACATGATCATGGGTTGGGGGTTGATGTATACCCCACTCCATTTTTTGGTTATGGTGAATTGTGATACATACCCCCACTTTTTGGTTATGGTGAATCAAGCCCATAGCCAAGAGGGGGCCGGGGGAGTTCCCCTTGGAAAAAAAAATTGGCCGTCCTAGAAAATTCAAACGATATCTTTGCCTTATAATGCATTTAAGTAGGCCTATATCTCGACCCCCTCCCCCCCCCCCCAAAAAAAAAAAAACAAAATTGCGTCCCCTACAAACTCCTCATTCCTCCAGTTCTTTTCTGGCTACGGACCTGTGGCAAATGGTTCTTATAGTTATCTTCGTCACTCTTTAAAGATTTGGCGATTAAGATGAGTGACCATACGAGGAGAGGACATGGATCTACCCTGGTGAAATTTTTTAATGGCCCTGAAAGATATTTACAAAATATTTTTGTATGAAGTTAAGTCGGATGAGGTATCACCTGGATAATAACTGTCATATTCAACCGTATACTTCACTGGTCTGTACGAACGGCTTTTCAAGGGGGAAGGGGGGAAAGGGGTCAAATAGATGCCTGTTTAACGCGACGTCATGTTTATTCACTGGGCCGTTTTGGAGGCGTGGATACTTCTACCGTTTTGTGCACACCACTGCCTGACTTCGACTTCGACTCTCTTGGTATACGCATGCACTTTTGCGCTCGCTAATTTGCTAACAGCAGTGAGCAGATAGTCAACACGCAGTGAAGTACAGCGCAACCTTGGAGCGTATTCCTCACATAAATACTTCCTGTTCCTACGCAAACTTGTCTCTCTGTTAGAACCTCACCTATTGAGTACGCAACATACAACAGACACTCGAGCCGCATCTAGCCAATAGACAGATTACTTTCAGCCGCAGGGCGGGATTTGATGTCTGCAAGTGGGGGGCAAAGCTAGGTGGACTGTTAAACAGCACCGAAGGCGTACGCGTCACGGGACTCCCCTCAATGGCGTGGGGTCCAGGGGCCGGCCTCAGGGCCCCTGGCGGGGTCAAGAGCAGAGCCCCGGTGGAGGTTTAGGGATCGAAGCCTCCGGAAGTTCTGAGGTAAAAGTACGAAATTGTGGCCTAAGCATTAAAATGATGCATTTTAGCTTCAACTTCATATGACATAAGGAGGACAATTGATGACATACCACAAAAATCACAATTTGACTTTTTTCAGTTATATTCTTTCTCCATGTGACTAACAATCAGATGGGATCGAGAATGCTGAGGGCCTGAGGAAGTAGGGGAGAACGGATTATTTTGAGGGTTTCCCGGGGCTTTGAAACAATAATTTTAAGAATGGGAGATCTAGTGTTCAGAATAGGTGCGCACGAAGCGCTATGAAAAAAATCGCATTTTTCAAACTTTTTAGTGATATGAGTTATAGAAATGCTAAGAATGAAAAGTATCCTCCGGGAGAGGGCTTTTGCGCCCTTCTGTAAGCGCCTATACCCTATTACTGTACGGTACCGGAAATGACAATTTCCGTGCCTGAAAACTTGCATCTAAACAAACTTTAAAGAGTCGGTAAATTTATACAGATCTATGGTGATAAAAATTTTGCCTTGAAAATTTCTGGGGGAGGAGGAACTTCCCCTAGGCTGCGTACGGCCGTGGGGCACTGGTGGTTTCAATAATGTTTGTGAAAAAAGGATGTTAGAAGTAACCTCGAAACCCCGAAGCAGTATTTAAAACGGGTGTGCGCGAAGCGTGCAGAAGAAAACAGCGTTTGAGACATTTAATTGTAATCTGTTGTTTTACTTTAGTTTTAAATGCAATTGCATAAAAAATTCCTACTTTTCCCAGGTGCCTGTTCTTTCCATAGAACAGGATATGGGAACCTATATTCTGCTCCATGGAGGCTGTCTTTCATGTTTCATTTTGTCGATGGTCTGGGACAAGTGCCCCTCAACTATTTTATTAGTGTGAAAAATAAGGTAGTGTCGAATGTTTAAGGTTATTGACTAGGTGATACTTTAAGAAGTCAATGAAATCTTTGGTGGGTAGTTTTTACATGGACATTGTCAAGGGCATCGACAGTTAAAGAGCTTGGGAAGTAATTTTTACTGTAGGCTGCATCTTGGGTGAAAGTTGTGGCGGGAGAAGCCTTAACCGCGAGCGCCGAAGACGCGAAGCCTAAGGCTGGGGACTGAGGGTCCTCCTCAAGAAATCTATCTTAAATTTGACGGCTTTTGCGGACATTCTGGACCATTTCTAGAGAAAATCCTGCTTCCACCAGGTGCATTTTGAAATGCTAATGAAATATAGATTTCATATGAATCAAATTTAAGATAGTAACCGTCAGTCAATTTGCTGAGGATGGTGGTAGATCGCAAGGAAAGTGAACAGCGAGAGGTGTCACGAGGGTTTTGGAAATGGTAATTTAGTCAAGCGCGTCCTAAAGGCGGTAATAACGAGGCAATTCCAACAATTTTCTTACGCACAGCAGTACAGAAGTACTTGATGAGACATTGATTTACGCCTTTTTTCGATAATTGCGGTTCCGTATACATGAGTAGGGATTGGGACATTGTTTGCAAGGTTCATGGTGCATTTTATGACGTACATTAGTACTGTCAGAGACCTTTATTTGAGATCTTCAAGTCACAATAGTGTGGCGCATAGGATGAAAGAAGTTTTACGGTGCCAGACAAAATTTTCAATTGTATTAGTCAGTTTTCTATGGAAGTGCGCGCGAAGCGGGCCGAGAAAAATTTTCCTAGCAATTTTATGATTTTTGATATTAATATTTTCCTTTATTAGACATTGCAAACTTTAATCATAATAGGCTATTGAAAATTCTATTACCTATACTCTCGCTTACTTTCGCTCATTTTTTTAAGCTCTGGAAAAAAGTGGGCCGCTTGCCCCCTGTAATCCCGCCTATGTTCAGGATCCTATGCAGGAATTTTGTACGGGGGGGGGGGGCACTTTTGCCGACCATCTAAGCGGAGCGCCACCATGAGTTGGCGCAGAGCGTACTGAGGAAATTTGTTTTTCATTCCTCCCAGATGGCCGAAAATAGCCCTTCTCACGCTTGACGGTGGCCCCTTAGACGCCCTCTTAATCAGTTTATTCAAAGAAACAAAGGAATCAAGACGATTTTGAACACATATTTCATTTTCGGTTATCATGAAGAGCACCTTAATTTTAGTCGTATACTTACTCCCCAAAATACGGAGTCTCCTAGGCAACCTGGTAGTCATTGCCCCTCCTTATGGAGATGAAAGATGTATCTTTAGCTTTTGATTCCTTGCCGAAGGCAGAAGGAATCGACACGATGGAGATGTAGTGTGTGTGTGGGTATGTATGTGTGTGTCTAAGTATGTGTGTGACGCTTTGCTTGTACACACGACATCTAAAGAGGATAACTGTGAGAACAGGCGGGATAAGGGAAGCGAGGGGACACTCCCATACTTTTCCAGAGTCTAAAGAGCGAAAGAAAGCGGGACTGGAGAAATTATAAGAGAAGTTTCCATAACCTATTATGCCTAAATTTTGCAATGTTAAATGAGGGAAAACATTAATATCAAATGCCGTAAAAATGCTAGGAAAGCTTCTCAGCGGCCCTCGCGCGCACCCCCAGAGAAAACTGGCTAATACTATTGAAAATTTTGTCTGACACCGAGATCATAAGAAAAATATTTCATTAGCATGTAAAATCACACCAGGGGGAACCATGACTTTCTCAAGAAATGATCCAGAATAAATGCAAAACCGTCAATTTAAGAAACTTACTCGGGGAGGACCGTCAGTCCCCAGCCTTCCGCGATCGGAGTTAAAGGCTTCGCCGTACGCAGCGGAGGGGGAAGGTTCCCCTTCCCCCAGAAATTTTCAAAGCAAAATTTTTTTCACCATCGATCTGTGTAATTTACCGACTTTTTAAAGGTTGTTTAGATGTAAGTTGTAAGGCACGAAAAGTGTCATTTCCGGTAAGATCCTCTCTTTTCTTAGCTCTTCTATCACTCATATCGCTAAAAAGTCTACAAAATGCGTTTTTTCAGCGTTTCGGGCGGACCCGCACCTGAGTTCTCGATCTCCCATTCTTAAAATTATTGTTCCGAAGCCCCGGGAACCCCTCAAAGTAATCCATTCTCCACTCCTTCCTCAGTCCCTCTGCATTATCGATCCCGGCCGACCGTTAGTCATACGGAGTAAAATTATAATTGAATGAGTCAATTTGTTATTTTTGTGGTGTGCTTAATGCCCATATTATATCATTTGAAGTTGAAGCTAAAATACATCATTTTAATGCTTACATTTTCGTTAATACTGCAGAGCTTCCGGGGGTTTCGCTTCCTGGACTCCCACTGGGCTCTGCCCCTGGACCCCACCGGGGGTCCTGAGGCGGCCCCTGGACCTCACTCCATTAAGGAAGGGCTTTGCGCTCCCGCGGCGCCTTCGGTGCCGTTTGACAGTCCACCGGGTTTGCCCTCCCCCCCCCCCCCCACCACCACTTTCAGATATCAAATCCCGCTTGTAACTGTGAAGGATCTTATACTTGGCATGTGGATACCCAGTACTGAGTAGATGATCCCATTGTGTCTGGTGGTGGTCAAAGGCCACCACGGGTCACTACAGGTTTAACTGTAAAATCCTTGGAAATGCTTGTAAACAGATCTGAAGATGGGAAACTTTAATGAATTGCATAGTTAGCATGTAGGTAGCATATATTAAGTACCGGTAGATGATCTCTATCGACTTTTGTGAAGGTCAGATGTGAGATGCATCTTGAGATGAAATGTTTACAAGCAGTTTTTCAAGGTTTTTACAGTGTGACCTCTGGTGACCCCAGATGACCTTTGAATTGCACCAAAAATAATGTTCAAAGTCACTCATTTTACTTTATTGATTCTTTGCCAAGGACAAAAGGAATCTATGCGATGGTGATTTGTGTGTGTATTTGCGTGTATGTGGCACTGCTTTTAACCCCGAGATTTCAAAAAGGATAACTTTGAGGTATCTCATACATGCCAAATGGGTGCGCTTTATTGAGTAAATGATCCCTATTGATCTGTGGATGCCAAAGGTCATTTGGGGTCACGAGAGGTCAAAGGTCAAAGTCTTGTAAACACGATATCTCATGGAGAGTAACTGTGAGGGATCTCATACTTGACATGACGATGGCCCCTGTGGATCAAATGATCCCTATTGTTTGCGGTGGAGGTCAAAGGTCATTTTGGGCCACGAGCGGTCAAAAGGTGAAAACATTGTAAAGACGATGTCTCAAAGAAAGTACTAATTGTGAGGGATCTCATATATTTGTCATGTAGATGGTTCATATATAATTGTTCTTTTTTACAATTTTGGTGGAGGGCAAATTTCATTTGGGGTCACGAGAGGTGAAAGGTTAAGGCTTTGTAAACATGGTATCTCAGGAGAGTAATTGTGAGGAACCTCATACTTAGCATGTGAATGGCCCATATTCAGTAGATAAATGCTATAATTTTTGGTGGAGGTCAAAGTTCATTTGGGGTGACAAGAGGTCAAAAGGTCGAAACCTTGTAAAACACGGTACCACATGCAAGAAAGGGTTACTGTGACCTAATACATATCATGTTAATAATTCATATACGTAGTGCATGCTTTTGATAGTTTTTGATGGATGTCAAAGGTCATGTGGGGTCAAAAAAGGTCAAACAGTGAAAATCTAGACACTGCTCATTAAATACGGTATTATAGGTTAGGTAGCGTTGAGGATTTCAGACTTGAGGTTTGGCTGATACTTCATACTGAGTATATGATCCCTAATGTTTCTGGTAGAGGCCAAAGGCCATTTGGGGTCATGAGAGGTCATAAGGCCAAAACCTTGGAAACATGATATCTACAGGAAGGTAAGTGTAAGTGATTGTGATGTTAAAATGCAGATGACCCATATTTTCAGATGGTTTCTATTATTTTTTGTTGGGTGTCAAATATCATTTGGGGTAGTCAGGGGTCGAACTGTTAACCTTGTAAACACAATATGTCAAGAAAGGAGTCTGTTATGAACCTCATACTTGGTATGGTAGTGCTCCGTAGTAAGGTGAAGAGTCCTATTAATTTTGAAGGAAGTAAATGGTCATTTGGGGCCACCCTAGGCCAAATACAATTGCTTGTAACCATGATATCTCAAGATGAGTAATACTGAGGGACCTCACATTTGGTGTAAACCTTAACATGGTTTGTCAAGTACGAAAAATGCTCTCATCTTATATCTGGCATATATTGCTGAACATTCAATCAAGAAACTGGTTTATGGTCATCTTAACATCAGTCAATCTGTATGATCTTTACCAGGATGGAGTTATAACTTAAGCACCTTTAATTCACAATGAAACTGTGTCAACCTCAAACCACAGTAAACAGTGGCGTAACCAGAGGGGGACAGGGGGGTGGAGCCCCCGCAGTCAAGTGGCTTGCTCCCCCACTTGCCCCCCTCCCAACGAACTTCAGAGGTAAAAAAATATTGAGCAAAATTTGTACAAGACAAAAATAAAGAATACTTAGCTGAAACTCACAAGGCCAGGGAGACTGGGAAGTGCCATTTCCTGCAATCTGAGAGGCATTTTTATCAAAAAATTTTCTCTGTACGCTACGCGCCAACCGATGCCGGGTGGCGCTCCGCTTGGACAGTGTTTTTACTGCTTGCCCCCCCCCCCACTTCAACCTTTGCCTCCCCTCAACCCCCCGGATGAAAAAGTCTGGTTACGCCACTGACAGTAAAGTAAATTATATCCACATGGCAAGGATTCACTAAGCATTTTGGCTTTCCGGTTCACTTAACTATTTTATTCATTTTACTGATAATACACAAAAGTTGCCGTAAAATAAATAAAAGTCAAGATATCGTTCGACCGAGTGATTCAAATCTCTCAATTCTTTCAAATCGTAAGTGCCAACGCATTTGTTCTATAAAAGGAAAAAAGAACCGCTTACAGATTGAAAGGGGCACTGAGGCTAGCAGATTGTTTGCTTTTAGGAATATGAATATAACTCTAGAAAAAATGGGGAGTGGGGGCTGATGATGAATGTTCAGTATTAAAGCGGTGTATCATTTCCATTAGCATAGTCATACCAGCAGGGGTCGGGGGACGCATCCCCGGATTTGGGAAATAACAAGCCTACTGGCCTCACAACCGTACTCAATATGTCTGGACACGCTTACATGAGAAGTTATGTTGTGCTCCTTGATTATGCCAGGGGAAGTACCGGACCTTACTGAGCTACACGACACTGCAGTAGATCCATTCGCAACTTTAGCCATCCAGCCAATGAGGGGAAACCCCATCACCTTATTAACGAACGCATTGCGTCATTAAAAGTATCATACTGGCCTGAGCCCTGAGCAAAACTTGCTACCCTGGACAGAATGTTAGACGGGGGAGCCTAGCCCCTTTTAATTCTGCAAGAGATGAAGCAAACTTAAGATAGAGTAAGGGTTTACAAAGGCTTGGAATAAAGAGTCTGATATATCTGTAAACCTGTCCTGTCCTTAGACAATCACTTTGGAATTTGGTATGGTACTTAGCATAGTGTCATATGGCCTTTGAACAGTGCCATGAATGGAGGAGGAGTGATAACTGATAACGGCTATTTAAAGGGCTATATAGATGCATGGTGCTTATGAGCGTCGTAACCTTTGCCCACACGTTAATACAAGCAACGGTCTTGAGCGTAACAGTTTGAGGGCTAATTCGGTAGGCCTTCGAACTGATTGCGGAAGCCTCATCACTGGTTACTAAATTTGAGAAAGCAAGAACGGTAAGCCTCTCTTTGACAAACTTAACGTTAAAATTTAAATGATATAGATTCTTCAGGATTTCCGTTTGTCCAGCTACACGATCGTACATCGTACAGGCACGTACATCGACGTCATATACGTTTGCAAATGTTTGAACACTACTTGTTGGGAAGATGAAACGTGTAGTGAAGTTTGAACACCTGCATATATATATGTTAAGGTCCTTCATACATGTTAAGGTCCGTCTTTAAGATAATACATTTGTCCATGAATATGAACAAACATGTACAAACGTATAACATGGTTTCACAGATTCCCACTTAAAGTATGCAGCACCGTATACAATATTTTACCCATATGTTTATGCGCGATATGATTTAGTCCTAATTCTCTGAGGTACAATGCCCTACATATATTGTTGGCTTTTGGTGCATATCCTTCATAATAGCGGCAGCACCAAGATTTCAAAAGTGAGGGGGACAGGAGGGGGGCGAGCAAACAATATGACTTGGAAATACGTGGGTGGGGATTGTTCCTGTAAGGCGCATACCTTGTCGGTAGCGCTGCTACCAGCTGGTGATGGGGGGGGGGGGGGCACCTTAGAAGATGATGTTGTAATCCCACCTCTAACAAATCCATGAAGTCAGTGTAAATTGTGCATATGCACATCTGCGATAGTTTGCACATTTGAGGGTGGATCCTTTGATCCTGCATCGTGCAGGTACCTTCCTGGTGAGGGTCTAAGGGGAGAGGTGTCCACTTCCCTGTGAGAAACTTTTTTGGTGCTATCTCTAGCATATTTTTTAACTGATCATATATTGAATAATCTCATAATTTAGTGAATTCTTATGTTTTCAAGTTTTGGTTTTCAAGAAAAGGGTGTGCAGTCGAATTGGAGGGGTGGCAACTCCTCCCCTTGAGAACGTTTTTTTTTCTCTTAGTTAGGTGCCTAAGATGCAAGACGTTGCTATGTGGCAGATCTTTGAACTAACTACATGCTCAGAAATTCGTATTATTTAGTTATATTTGGGCTGTGGCATGGCCCCCCCCCCCCCCTTCCCAAGGCTAGGTCATACCGGCATATGGCCTCCTGGAAGCGGTGTGGTAATTACAAAATTTTGATAATAACATGAGCAATGGTAATTTGGTAAAATGAGCGAGAGGGTAGCAGGAATAAACATATTAAGGGTGGACTAACAATGCCTTTTCTTAGTAAGTGTATTAACATTTACCAGGCTACCAATAATGGGTGCGCGCGAAGCCCGCCATAAAATGTTTTCAAAAATTTATAAGGACAAAAACATATTTCCAATTTATCACATTATGCTACAGATGATACCGTATTGGCTACTCATGGTATTAGATTGCTCTAAGATCCGACTAGATCCGACTAGATTAGATTGCTCTAAGATCTAAGATCCATGTGCGGTCCCTACAGAGGTTGGGCATGTAATTCTATTTTCGATTCCTTGCCGGGGGCGGGCGGGGGGTCTGTGCGATGGTGATGTCGTGTGTGTGTGTGTGCGCGTGCGTGTGTGGGCACTCACCAACATGTCCTTAGCGGGACGCGGGGCAGCTCGCCGCTCGCGCGGCTCGCACGTCTTTCCTAGCTCACGCGCGGCTCGAAACTGCGAGTAGCTACCCGGAAATTCGGCCACTGCAACGAGAAGTCACGCGCGGCTGCACGTGCTTGCACGGCACCGCAGCCCGCCCTCAACAGGCCACGTCTGATCGCCGAGATCTCTGGCAGCTCCGCTGCTTGGCAATTCCAGTTTCTTCCCTACCGGGACATTTCTCGTGTCCCGGTAAGGAAGCGAGGGTGCGTATGGATGCACCCGCGGTGTGTAACGTGTGTGTATGTGACGCCTAGCTTGTAAACACGATATCTTAAGATAGCAATGACCGACACTTTTCATATTTGGTATATAGATTTGTCATGTTAAGAGAAAAAGCCTATTGTTTTTGGTGGAGGTCAAAGGTCATGTGAGGTCACCAGAGTTCAAAAACCGAAAACTTTGTAAACACGGTATCTCAAGTTAGCAATGACCGACACTTTTCATATTTGGTGTACAGATTTGTCATGTTCAAGAAAAAGAACCCTATTGTTTTTGGGAGAGGTCAAAGGTCATCTGAGGTCACCGGAGGTTAAACTGCGAAAACCTCCTGAACGGCTTGTACACACCATATCTTGGGTTAGCAATGACCGACACTTTTCATATTTGGTGTATAGATTTCTCTTATTGAGAGAAAGAACCCTATTGTTTTTGGTGGAGGTCAAAGGTCATTTGAGGTCACCCGAGGTAAAAAGCCGAAAAGCTCGTAATCACGATATCTCAAGATAGGAATGACCGACACTTTCATATTTGGTATACAAATATGTCATGTTGAGAGAAAGAACCCAATTGTTTTTGGTGGAGGTCAAAGGTCATCTGGGGTCACCAGAGGTCAAAAACAAAATTTCCCAAGAATTCCAAATATCGTTATATGGGGTCACCGGAGGTCAAAAAGCAAAATTACCGAACAATTCCCAAGATCGTCTTATCGGGTCACCAGAGGTCAAAAAGCAAAATTTCCCAACAATTCCCAAGATCGTCATATGGAGTCACCAGAGGTCAAAAAAGCAAAATTTCCCAAGATTGTCATATGGGGTTACAGAGGTCAAAAAGCAAAATTTCCCAAGATTTCCCAAGATTGTTATATGGGGTCACCAGAGGTCAAAAAGGAAAATTTCCCAAGAATTCCCAAGATCATTATCAGGGATTACCAGAGGTCAAAAAAAATATCCCAAGAATTCCCAAGATTGCCATGGGGTCACCAGACAAAAAAGCAAGAATTCCCAAGAGTGTCATCTGGGGTCACTAAAGTTCAGAAAGCAAAATTTCTCGAGAATTCCCAAGATCGTCACCTGGGGTCACTAAAGGTCAAAACTAAAGCAAAATTTCCCAAGAATTTTCAAGATCCAAGATCCATTGGAGGTCAGAGGTCATTTGAGGTCATCAGAGGTCGAAGACCAAATGCACTGAAAAACCATATTTCAAGACAGGGGTGTTAGATACTTGTAATACTTGTAAATTTGAGGGATAAACCTCAGTGCAACAAAGCATCCCCATTCGGCAAGGAATCACTAAGCCTTTGTGCTTTCTGGTTCGGAAAAGTATGTTTTAGAATAATTCCGTGCATTATTGCCCTATTTAAGTTTTGAGATATGGATTGCGAACTGTGGCGAATGCGAGCAAAGCACACCGAAATTTTGCATTGAAAATCATATCCATGACAAATATTGCATGCAGATTCTGCACCAAGACTCTTTCGATTTCCTAACAAATGTACTAGCTACTGGTATCTGTCATTCAGAGGGCGAGTCTCCTGCCTGGTAATTCAGAAAAGCGTTCAGTTTTCATAAAAAATATATCTTTCCCAGAATTCCCCTGCTTCGCATTCCTGAAAAGCTGTGCTTCTCCATTATTACTCCTATGCACATGAGCCATTAGCCTTATTGTAAGACCCTCACCGACGAGTAATTCGAATACGCTTGAGACGGACTGTATTGCGTGACAGTAATTAGTCTTGGTCAAGACGTAAGTAAAAATTTTCACTTCTCACACGTTTTTACAAAATGAGGGCGCTTGTCAACTAGACTGCATGTACTCAGCAGAGTCCATATATCTGCCGGGTGCCGGTCTGGCGTCAATAAGCCGACTACCCGGGGTCCGACCGGAAATCGGTCAGACATTCCTACTTAAAATCCTGCTACATTTAGAAGTGGCTAGCAGTTAAGTCAAAGTTTGTCCCTTGGGGACGTTGTTACTCCTTCGGGGAGCAGAACTCCTTCGGGAGTATTGTTTGGTTTTCGCCCCTGGCTCTTCGCCAGAGAGTCAGGGGACTTTTGGAAAAAAAGCCAGACATCGGTTGGCGCCAGGTCGATGTCTGGCCCCCAGCAGAACCCCAAAATTTACGGCGCGCTTTCGCGAGCCCAAACTTTCGTGTTCGGCACCATTTCGGCAACCCGTCACTTTTGTCGGGGCTTCGGGTTGCTGGACCCCCGCTTGGTCCCCTCGTCGGGTATATCCTTTCACCACCCCTTGCTGAGTCTGCAAGTAGGTTTTACCATGGCAAATAACTTTCCTGCAAAATGTCGGCGGGCTTCGCATGCAATTTTCACAATCGAAGTTGTACCACATGTGAACATTATTAGCACAAAAATTCCAGTGAACTGTTCTAGCCAAAGCTAGGTGAAGGCTCAAAGTTATAGATGCCGGGTATCATCAAGAGGTTTTCATGTAGCAATAAAATACCTTGCGTAACATGCGCAACATGATGACTACATGTATTTAAAACTTAATTTACTTGTACCACATTTTTTTTCCTTTTCTGTATGATGCAAAATGTCGTTCAAGTTAAAAAATACGATAATCTCCATCTGAATTGTGAACTGTGGTGTGCTCTCGCTGTCATTCAAAGTCCTTCTGAAAGCTCCTTGCCAGTGTTTCCATTGTGTTATTTCCCCGGACATTATATGACTGAACAAGGAATATGCCCTACAGCCTGCTACGTAGGCAAGAAATGTCACTATGAATCTTACCAAAATCATACTGGACCACACTAAGCCTGCCATATGGCTCTCGTCGTTCACAAAGTACTCAACTCTTTTACCTGAGCTCGTTGAAGCTGAAGAAGCATCATTGTGATCATAGCTTTGTTCCCTTTACTTTTGGAGACTCTGCACGTCTCTGTACTGAAAAATGGGAAAAATTTTAATCAGGAGAGAGAAATTTTCCCGCGCTTCGCTTGCATGTTCACGCCTAAACTTGATACAGTAAAGCTATCTGCGGTAGGCTTGAGATATCATCCCCTGTGGTTCCCACAAACTGTTATCACATGATGACACCACTGACTACAAACATAACCCTTCTTCGGTGCCTCCTGTGAGGTCCCGGTGCCCCCCCCCCCCCGTCAGAATTTCTTGCTACGGACTTGCACATAGTGCTGTCTTGTGTTTCTAAACACGAACGCTAAAGCTGTACAAAATGTCGAAGGGGAAGAAGGGGAGCAAAAGGAAGGAGCCTACCAGGTCGTCACCACGTCGGATGCCTCCTCAGGCCAACAGAATGGAGATAGACGGGGACGACCCTGGCAGTGAAACTGTGGTAAATCCCCCAAGCAACACCGTTTTGACCGATGACGAAGAATTAGTCCTCCAACCAGTCATAACAACCCAAGTTCTCGGAGGAACAGAAAGAACAGATAGCAGCATTCTTCGAGGACCATCCCCTGTTTTATGACAGAACATCGCCAGCGAATGGAGTAGGGCAGAGTAGCACCTCTACAATTATATCCAGCACCTGCAAACTGATCCATGCCCACCGGATCCCGGCCTTTGTTCGCCCGGCAATCGACAAGTGCAGTACGGATGCCCGTCCGGACACCGTCTGATCTTTAAGAATCGGTCGGCACCCTTACGAATACCGCAGGAGCATTGGATGGGTGTCGGGAGAGTGTTGGACAAGTACCAGTCGGAGACCGGCCGAAAACGGTATAAGAAACTGGGCATATATCAAGGAAAATCGTCCGATTGCCGGCCGGCCAGCATCCGGGCCCCGTAAAGGCCGCTTGCTGGCCCCTTTTCAATGTGACCAAGTTAGTGTTATCGGCCAATTTTTCTCCGACCTGTACACGTCGGCCGATGCCTAGAAATCGGACACACCGGCCGGCCGCCGGGTTAAATGTGACGTAGGCATAAGGGGGTCCAACCTGAAAAGGGGCACCTCCTCAATTTTTTAGTTCTCATATGCAACACCGATTATATTGACAAATGAATGAATACACCAAGAAACATCTAAAACAAGAGTACCATGCACTCACACTCCTTTCTTTCGTGAAATATCGACAACCATTTATCTTACTTCAAAGCACACTGAAAGTATTGCACTTCCAAGGCCGTGGCCATGACGAAATCTATGGGGGATGATATTTACGTAATGTGGCTGAAAAAGCTGAAAATGGAGCCATTTTTGGCAAAGCGTTGAACTGGTTGTATGTTTTTTGGCTGGGTGAAAGGGAAAGGGTTTTCGTTGGAGGGGACAAGGACACCCTGCCCTTTGAGATTTTTTTTTTATGTACTGTGGTTTAGATCAAAATGGACTTATAGTTGGGAAGGTTATTTGATGATATATAATCAGAAATTTTTATTATTTAGTGATTGTTTTCCTTGTTTGGCTGGATGTAAGAGAAAGAGGTGTCTTCTGAAGGGCATTTCTCCACTCTGAGAAACTTTTTATGCACATTGGCGTAGATGCAAAGTGGTGCTACAATCACAGTGGTAACTTTTTTATATAAGGGGGGGGGGGGAGGGTGAAGACAGTCACACCATCCAAGATGTTCTGGTCCAAAAGTATATGCATTTCAGATGTTTTTGGATGCCTTATGATTGGGAACATAGTTTTAAGATATTAAATCTGTGAAAATACTTTGATATTGTATATTTTAAACTGGGTCTTGGTTTAGTCCAGATCTGGAAAAGTGAAACCAGTGGCGTCGCTAGACATTTCGAAGTGAGGGGACACTGGGGAAACAACGATCTGCCGGAGGTGCACGCCAATATGAAGGACCGAGAGGAGCTGGGGCGTTGTAATAATGCGAGGCGCTCCCACGTAGGCTTTGGGGTCCAAAAGCCCGTCGCAGGGCCTCTGGTGGGCTCAAGTTACAACGCCTCTGTGAGGATACAGGGGCGATGCCCCCGCAGGCTCTTAGGTATTATCAAAATTGTGGACATTAGAATGAAGCATTTAACTCTTTCCAAATACCATTGGATGAGCACATAGCAGACAACAAAAATAGAAGCCACAATCTGGCCATTTTTGTTAGCCTAATTTGCACTAACAATATAATAATCCGGGGGTAGGTGTAGGTTGTAAGTAGGGACGACGTATCATGTTGAGGTGGATAAGGGGAACTCACGGTTGCCTCTTATTAGAGCATCGAAGGTGCATCCACGGAACTAGGGTATCGTCTGGACAATTTGGAAAAAAGAAGCCCTTGTATATTACTTAGTGGGTTTAGGTTGCTTTAAAGTTATCTTAATGACAAAAATATTTCCTGCATTTTCTTATAGCAATAAATCATTGGTAAGTAGGGTAGCTATTGCTCTCTGAGACCACCCCTGACACGCTTGAAGAGCCCAGAAAATTTTGGTATTTTAGTACAGTATTAAAGAAATTTTGCTGCCAGAACATAGGTATACTGCTTATGGAGTTATCACTACTTCATGATCCCTGGTGTGGTGCTTGGCTCTGCCTCGGCGATGACCCAGGAGAGCAAAGTTTACCTCGCAGATTTTAAGGCCAGGTATTTAAAATACACGGGCATTAGCCTATGAGATGAAGCTATTTAATTGTCTTCAAGCGTTTTATGATGCGCGTTAAGCAAGGCAACGTTCTAAGTTAAAAGTTTTCGAATATAAATTGCTGTTATTTCCAAATCAATGATATAAAAGTGTGCTTGAGCATAATTTTTAATACCCAAAATCGCATGGGGGGCACGTCCTCCCTGCCACTTTGGCGACGCCACTGAATGAGAGCCCGTGTTTTTGTGACCAAAGCCTCAAAGGAAGAATGATGAAACTAGAACCTTTCATAATGGTATACTATCTGAGCAGTTATAATACCCTTAACGAATTACAAGCCTGGGATCTGTCATGACTATTTATGTAGCGTTTTGTCCTATATGCAGGATGTACATGTATATATAATTATAAGTAAGTGGGTGGGCAGTGGATGTTCTTGTCAAAAGATGTAGGTATTTACAGATGTTTCTAGATGCATTTTGATTTAAAAAATAGCACAAGATAAAATTTGTGAAAAAACTTCGTTGATCTGTTTTATAAGGGGTCTTGGTTTCCAAGACACCCAGAACTTTTCAGATGTTTCTAGAGGCATTTAGATTTGAAAAATAATGTAAGATAAACTGCGTGAAAACCCATGTATATTTTACAAGAGGTATTGGCATTCTAAGTCTTGGTTTCTAGACACCGGCAAAGCCAGAATGTCGCTGGTGATTACACTTTGATGGCACATATCAAAAAATGTTATAGGTACAGTATTTTACCCTCCATTACACACATTAGGATACTCAGCAAAATATGGGCCTTGAGCAATTACACTACATGTAGGCCGAGAACGTTGGGAGTTACCATACAGAATGCAGGGGAGGAGTTAGAAGTAAACTTTAAAGGGAAAAATTTAACTGTCTGGAAAGTCAAAGTTTTCTTTCTTCTATATCATTTTACGACATTATTTTTTATAGAGACCAATCTGCTCATCAACTGTGACATAAAAGTCTTCCACCATGAAAGTACAAGGACTGGTAGCCCTGATAACAGGAGGAGCAAGTGGTTTTGGAAAAGGCTTTGCTGAAGCTTTGCTACAAAAGGGTGCTCGGGTGAGTTAATAATTGCCATTGTACTTTTTGCTTGCCATAAAACCCTATGCACATTACCTACTTTGACGGCTTCCCCTGAGAGTATGGTCCTGCTTTTTGCCCAAGTGTTTTTAAGAGTAATTCCAAGGCTTTTTTTTAAGACTACATAATCTGTCATTGTGTGCATATTGCTGCAAAATATGAGAAGTTGCTGTGGTTTGCTGCTCTTTTCATTTTCTTCATAAGTATAGTGTTTTCAGTCATCCTGGTTAATCAGGATTGCTGGAGTGCTGGCAGCCATTGTCCTGGACCCGTAACAAGGGTCCGAATGTAAGCTGCCATGCATGTTGTCCTAGACACCAAATAGGTTGGGAAGGTGCCTTTCCAAAGATGATAAATTTTAGTCCAAATAAAGGCACAAAATTCCCAGACTTAAACATGCATTGCCAGTTACTGTGGTGAACAGTTCTGTGCCCTTCATCTAAACAAATGGAACATGATTAGCATAGGCGTAGGAAGCGGGGCGCTGGGGGGGGGGTTAAAGCCCACCGTCAGAAATGTGGTGGGGCGGAACTTTGCACCCTCAATCCAAGGACAAAAACCCCTTATTTGTTTCCTTAATTGTAAGAAATGTCAAACATTTGCAGTAATTTACCTTCAAATTGTTCCAATATTTTCCACCAAGTTGCATCTAAGGACCCTCAAATATCCAAAAAGTTTCGAAAGGGGAGCCCCTTAGACCCCTCTCCTCAAGACGGCGATCCGAAACAATGATCACCCCCCCCCCCCAGTCTCGAACAGCTTCCTACCCCTATGATGATAAGTGTCTTGGTGAAAGTTCATTGAGACAGAAAACATGCAGAGCTGGAAAAAGGTACACGCCCTCGGAACCAAGAAATTTTTCACTGCAACGTTGTGTACTCTGTTATCCGAAATAAATGCCGGTCGGAAATAATACTTTTTGAGCGTATAGTGATGGTCGGTACCGGTATTTTGGCATCCTGGTTAGGCCCTGCCGACCAACAGCGACATATCAATGGTCATCCCATTGACTTTATATTACGTCACTGCTATACCTTGCATAATAGTGACAATGTGTCTGTATCAAACCTCTTCCATCAACTCTCAGTCTCGAACAGGGTTATCAAGCTGATAACGCTATCTTCAAAGGAACATGAAAACTTTATGATTAATGCTATGATTGTAAATCAAGCCTTGTCCTATGACAGTTTCAACAGACATCCAGTAATATTTGTGTTTGCCTTGTTTCTTTTTTATCCGTGATAGGCCGTCAGTCTGGTTGATATCTCAGATGGGAAGAATGTTGTTGATGAGTTCTCTAACAAGTTTGGTCCTGATAGAATTATGTACCATAAGGCAGACGTGACATCAGATTCTGATATGGAAAGTAAGTAGCATCCCCCCCCCCCCAACAGAAAAAAATAAGTGGGCAAAATCGATATGTGAAGACTAGATATTTCTGTCCTTGGAAGGGAAAACATATGGAAGCCCTAGGGGTTCTTGAAGAAGGACCTCTTTCATAAGGATAGGTACAGAATGATACCATCAGGGACAGTAGTGTGAGTCTGGTTTAAAGTTAAACTGAATTTAAATAAAATTAAGTGACTGAAAGGTCATTAGTACAAGTAGATCACAAATTCTACTATCTCACCTGCTAGGTTGCAAATGTAACAAGTACTGCTGGCTGCAGCTTTCATAACATTCTACAGTACACTGCTTACGTGGAATTATGCATTTATCAGTAGAATGACGCATCTCACTCACCCTAGGCATGGTGGGTCAAAGGTGGGTCACTGACCAACGACTGAGTGACTCACATGACCGTCTTTGTGCCAGTATTGTCAGTCAGTTGAGTCATGTTACCTCAATTGTCAGTCACTCAAATGACCAAGGGGTCAGGCATTCTGGGTCAATTGTTACCCACGTTCCAAACTTCAGCATTGCTTCTCAGGAACAGCTATGACATTTTCAGTCAATTTAGTGACTCACATGTCTAGCAAAATTGGAAATCATGAGTTGCACATGATAAAGGGGTGTATTAATTCACATTAACTTCACATCAGTCACAGGATTGAATGAGGGGTGCGTCAATTAACACGTTTTGTCGATGATGGTGTGAACAATGTCCGTGCCCAGGGATTGTAAGGTGCAAACCGGTATTTCCCATTTACTATTTTGAGAATTTTCTTAATTTTCCCTTCTTTCTACAGATGCTTTTGAAAAGACAATGCAAAGTTTCAGACAGCTAGATGTGGTTTGTAACAATGCTGGTATAGGAAAGGAGTTTCCAGACTGGAAAACGGTTATAGACATTAATTTGGTAAGGACGTTTGACATACACTAGGGGTTCATGTTTCAAGCTTATTAAAATCCAGTATAAATACATGCATGAAACTACATATTCATAAATAGGACAATTAAATAGTGAAGTATGTGTAAAGATAACAATAGAAATTAAGAAGTAGTAGAAAATCGAAGTGACAAAAGGTAAAGAGAGTAAGGCCCATAGTTAAAAAATTATTGTAAATTTTGGAAGGGCTGAACTAGCCCTTGAACAGTGCTATGTGTTTCCGTTACACTCCTCCAACATAGCCTTTGTGCAGAGTGTACAAATGTTTCACATTTCCCAGCCATAATGTCCGGGGACTTTCACTCTCTCAAATCAAATAAGAACATTTTCTTTCACACATTACGTCTGCAGATAATAGCCTACTCTTACCCTGGCAAACACTTTTTTTTTTTTAAAAAAAGATGCGATTTTGAAGCCGAAAATCGTGCTACGTACTTAGGCCAGTGGCGAAACATGTTCACTTAGAATAATGAATGTAGTTGTCGTATATTTCATGGAGGAATCCCATTTTGTTTGTGATGGTCTGAGGGTCAGCAGTTCTAATCAACCTCTGATAAAATTGTCTATAAGAAATCTCGAGGTAGGATTGTTTTCATACTTTATCTATACATGCGTTATACCTAGTAGATGAGCCTTGATGTTTTCTATTAAGGATGAAGGTCATCTGAGGTCACTGGGGGTCAAAAGGTAAAAATCCTGTTTACACTTTATCTCATGATAAGAATAGATACTTTAAGTATAAGATTGTTGTTTGTTTCATTGAGTGTATGCTACTGTTTGTGGTGGAGATCAAAGGTCATCTGATCGTTTCTCGGGCTTTTGGCTAAGATCATGTGTAGTATCTGTTCTTTTCAGCCAGTTGAGAATGGGACCACGCTTGACAGACCCTTGATATAGAGGTCTGAGGGTCAAGAGGTTGGTCAGATAAGTTCGTTGTCCTTGCGGAGATGTAGATTCTTTGGGGAACAGAACTTCTTCGGAGAGTAACGTTTGGTTTCACCCCTTTGCTCTTCACCAGAGAGTTCAGAGGACTTTGAAAAAAGTAAGGTCATCTGAGGTGACCAAAGGTCAGATCCTGAAAAATAGGTTTACATGCGTGGTATCTTTTTTTACCTAGCATATGGATGTGTAGTATTGAGATATATTGATCCTTTGATGTTTGGTAGAGATAATAGGTCATCTTCGGTCACTGGAGGTAACTAAGAAACAAGGATTGCGCAATATCTGAAGATACGACTTATGGATTCGTTTCATGCTTGGCATGTAGATGGGTTATGTATTGACTAGATAAACCATGTTGTTCTTGGTGAGGTCAAAGGTCATCTGATGTTACCGAAGGACCTACATCAAAAACCATTGTAGTACAATATCTCAAGACAGGAATTACGGGTACTTTTCGTACTTAGCATATATATATATATATATATATATATATATATATATATATATATATATATATATATATATATATATATATATATATATATATATATATATATATATATGTTAAGTAGATAATCCTATCATTTTGGTGGAGTTCAAAGTGATAGGTAGCTGTGGTACTTAGCATGAGGATGCTTTATATTATATAGATAAATTTTGCTGTCTTTGGTAGAGGTCAATTGGCACCCGAGGGGGTCGCCTGAGGCCAACCTTTTTCACATGATACAACAAAGAAGGAAGCTTAGATAACTTTTCATACGTAGCATTTAGGAGCGTTAAGTTGTGTAGTGAAAAGCTGAAACCTAGTTGGATGAAATCATCAGACCACTATCCATATTTGCATTCTGGTTTTTCTTTTATTTGGGGAGTGTAACTAGTTTAGTACGAGTAAAATAATTGCAGCAACAACCATGGTGGATGGCCAGAGTCTTTGAAGATGTTATTTACCAATTGTGTGGAACACACGTTTTGCTTTCAGATGCACAGTACAGTGCTAAAAACCTTGGACTTTTTGTAGATATGTTTTGTTGTTAACTGATTCTGAGGCTGAAACTGCTTTCCCAACACGTTGGCAGAGAAACGTGTCATGATATGAACGATGAGCCTGGGATTCCGAGCCCATAGATTAATTACCATCCCGGGAAGCGGCCTCAGGAGATAGAGGAAATGTATTAGAGATTTTTCTGTTCCAAATGGAAAGGCCTGTATGGGACTAGTGATTTTGAATAAGTGTTGGGTGGAAACGTTTAGTTCCGGTCTGGGCCTCCTGTTTCTGCCAGCTAGTGAAGGCACATCCCTGTCATCTTGCTATGAATTGCTCATACCGGTAGTATGCAATTAAAATTGAAGATAGGCCTAATTCATTTGCTGAAACTAAGAATTAAACAAGGCTGGATGCCTTGACATTGTAATGTTTTAGTGCAACTTCTTTTAAGACTGGATTGCTCGTTTAACGTTCTAGACGGCAGTGCTAAGAGGAACTTTCTTGGCAAAGAAGTACATGGACAAGAAGACTGGTGGTAAAGGAGGTCTGGTAATAAATGTGTCATCCGTTGCAGGTAAAGATTGCTTTATTGTGTGAAATGTAAATGGTGAGGTTGGGAAAGGAATTTTGTTGTATTGGATTCAATTTCAAACTCATCTGCGTTACCTTAGTATATGTTGGCATGTGTCACTTTTGTATGTGTATCTTTGTATGTGACGGCATTTCGAAAGCTAATTCCTGTAACTTCGATCAGGTAGGCCTACTTTCTTTACTTAGTTGTCATAGTTAGTCAAATCTGAGAGTTGTGCCCTATTTGATTTGTTGTTCGCATTTTGTATAATAGTAATGAGTGGACAGGGCCTAATGCAAAACTCTCAAAGTAGCAAATGTGTTCCATGTCACACAGGAAGGTCCTACTTGCTTCATATTTGCTGGTAATGGCATGTGCTTGTTCATAAGAAGTAGCCTACAGTTCAACTGTATCAACTAACCATCGTCGGTAATAGATAGTTCTCACGTGACGTCGTAGGAGCTTTTCACGTGGGGTATTTCAGCCATGTTTGAGGGCAATCCCCATATGTACGCACAGGCCTGCCCTCAGACATGGCGCTTGCTATTGCCTAGTTGTGACGTCACTGAGAACTATCAATATTCAAATGTAGGTGGGGCCATTTATGGAATTAGTTGAAAAAGTTTTTAAACATATAAACTTGTAATCAGAAAATATTTTGGTTGATATTTACTAGCTGTGCCCTTTTCGTAGTGCTGCTAATATCTGCGTAATGATGATTGGGTGGTTCGAAATCTTCATTTAAACCGAATTATCTAGGTGATAATGTCCCTTAAGCAGTATGCTAATTTGTTAGTCGTAACAATTACAGCCAATAGTAATAATTACAATGGAAAAGAATAGAGATTTTGAGTTTTAAATTACATTGATCATGCAACACCGCTCTCGGTCTATTTTGTTTTCTTTTTCCTGTCAGGTTTAGTGTATCTACCTGTAGCTCCAGTTTATTGCGCAAGCAAACACGGTGTTATCGGATTTTCCAGAAGCCTTTCTGTAAGTTTGATGATTTTCTGGAAAAGAAATTATTATATAATTATTATATGATATATAAAGGAATATCAAATTTAAACAAAAAGTAATATTCTTTGTCATGTCCAAATAACACCTATTATATCAAGTAATATAATCTGGGTTTACTAGTCAGACATAATTAACTGTGTTACGTCTTTATTGGGGAGGAATAGGGGAATGATATTCTTGTTTGCACTTTTGCCGGCAAAACTTCAAAATAGCTGAAACTTAATACGAAACATGTCTAAATTTTATTGAATGACCTATCCGTAGATGCCTGGAGCAGCTGCCGCCTTTAGTCCTGATAACATCCGCATCAACGTAGTTTGTCCATCCTTTGCAGACACATCCTTCTATGAGAAAAGTGGATCGCATCTAACCCCTGAACAGTTGAAGGCTTACAAGAACAGTGCGCCAATGGTGCCGTAAGTATTGTTAAAGTGTAGTTATTTTGTAATCATCGAGACATTGCATGCCTTTCTTTTATTTCAGCTAGTGACAAGGTAGTCTTGATGGTTTGTGTATGGATAAACGCGAAATGTAAGTAAAAAGAAACCTCAAAATTTTGGTGAACGTCAAAGGCAATGTGATATAACCGGAGGTCACATGCTGAAAATTGTAGATGTGGTATCTCAAGATAGATATCATGGCTTCTAATTCTTGGTATCTTGGATATCTCTGTGATCATAAAAATCCCGCCTGGACAATTTCCACTCAAATTATTTCCTCCTAGGACAGCCCCCTCCCCCTCGGAAAACTCCCAGTGGACAATTCCCCATGTACAATTCCCACACAACAATTCCCATTCATGACAATGACCCATCAGACAACTTCCCCCGTCAGAAAAGTTGGAATTGTGTAGGATGGGAGTTGTCCGGGTTGAAAATTGTGTGGGTGGAAAGTGTTTTAGGGATACGTATTTGGGATAATTGTCTGGGTGAGAAATGTCTTTTGGGATTTGGAGAACTGGAACCGCTTGGGATGAGGAAAAATTGGAACTTAGACTGTACTCCGAGGTCAAAATTGTTGCTGTAAGAAGTAACTTTTTCCCATACACTACGATTAGTTACAGAAGAGAATGTTAAAAAGAGCAGATAAGTTAAACTTTAAAAGGCAAGCATTTAGGAAAGAATCATAAATCAGTACCATGCGTTTACTGAAATGTCAGTGCTCTTTTGCATTGTGTTTTTTGTGTTTATTCTATGACATGACACTCACGAATGTTGTAAATGTTCACACCCCAAGAAATCACAGTCTAGGTTGGATGGTAAGTAGTATACTGACAGTCCAGGGAAGTCGATTATGGAATAGCGTGTATGTTGTTAATGAATGCTGCGCGTCAAATAGCAACAACTTCCTTGCATTTTGTATAACTTTTCCGTGATTGGGGAGACCTATAGGTATTTATCGGTGAATGGGGTCTTAGTACACCACACTATCAGTCAACAGGATAGAGTGGCTAGTTGTTATAAGTATAAAGATACAAACATGAGGAAGGTGGTAATTCTTTTCTAGCAAAAGTTCACATTTTGAACAAAGTTTCGTCCTTGTGTAGCAAGTAGTCAATATCCAAAAGGATAGTTCCGATAGAAAATCAGCTGTCGTGGATGAAAACCGGCCTTTCCGTGACCATGCAGGCTGGGGATCAAACCCTTAGTGCCTGGTTTCTCAGTTTTACTGCTCTAAATGCAACTCATATGGAAACGTTTACGGCCATTTGTCTCATAAGAGACCGAACCGCACACACAGAGCACAGGATTACGTGCAATCAATGACACTGGCAAAGCGTTTGTTTATTCACAACCTCAGCTTTCTCGATAATGGACGATTCCTTTTTTTAGCAGGGCGTTAAGAGTGTTTTACAAAACATCGTAATTTAGTTTAATTTCAAAAACGGCAATTTTCGGCAGGAAAATTATAAACTACTAAGCCCACTTTAACATTACACTGTATAGGCTACCGCTAACGTATGTACTGTGTACGTGAATGCTATACAAGCAACACCAATTTCCCCACGAGAGAGTGCTGTCGCCCTGATCAGTAGTCACGTGATCTTTGTTTACATCAGAAAACCAGCCCGAAGCCTTTTCTTAGGCGATCTCTGAATGGATGCGAGTAACGAAAGTGCACAGTCCGATGAAAGTAAAGAACCAATCAAGATGGTTTTTACATAATTTGAAAGCTTATGAGTTTCACAACAAGCTTTCATTTGCCCCATTGTAATCGGGTTCGAAATGACTGGGTGAGGGCGTGTTGAACAATTGCTGCATTCTGAAGTTGATGTTTTGGTGCCATTTTCACGTACCAAACTGCAAGTTTTTTTATTTTTTAAACGCCTAGTCCGACGTGCACATTACTCATAGTTCACTTTTGTTGGCATCCTTGGTTAGATAAATGTTTAAATTTATTAAAACTAGGCGCCCCGAAGGAAAATAGGATACAGAAATAGGAAAACTGAACGATTGTTATGGATAATGACAACCCACTTCTGCACTTAAGGGTCGCCGTAAAGGACAGATTAGCAAAAGAGACAACGTTTCCATATGGATCTATCCACTCTGAAAAAATTATTTCAGACTTAATTGTAAGAGGATGTATAGCAGCTTCGTGGAAGTGCTAAGGTCTCCTGATGGAAAGGTCAGTTCAAGTCCTGCAAGGCCCTGCACTTCACTCTGTCTGCTCAGTCACTTAGCTGCGCACGAGTACTAGTGTTGACTAGGTGGTTATCCAGCTGTGGGGGTGTTTCCCATCCTTGGGTAATATAGCACGTACACTCATCCAACCCATGTCATGTAAACAGTGGATGTATAAGTACTTACCAACATGGGCTCTGAGAACTCCGCAGTGAAGGATCCCTTCTTTCAGTGAGTTGAGCTAACAATCTGACAATATGTCAAGTATAAATGTTTTTTTCAAAGTTATTTTGTAGTAATCTGTCTGGCTATCCCTCCTTCTGTCCATCTTTCCACAGTTGCATTAAAAAACTAGTATCTCATGCAGTGTTTGATAAGTTTATCTGAAAGTTGGTCACAATTATCTTTCGGAAAGAGGCCTTCAAAGGATTTGAAAAAAATCAGAATCTAAGGTCTTCTCAACGTTATTTGGTACCATAGTTTTGTAAATTCCAAAATAGTCTTTTCTGCTAAATGCATCACTGAATTATCGTCAAAGTTGTTCAGAAGTATGAATTGCATGTGAAGGTTACAACTTTTGTGCCCAATTTTAGATCAAAGATTAACATGGGGCCTTTTGAACTGGTTTTATTTGGTTTTATTAAGGCCTATTTTTAAATGACTCACAAAACCTTTCACTGCACCCTCTTTTAAACGACATATCGATGAAATATCAACGTTGTGATCTCGTCTGGATTAAATGAAAAGAAGCCGTTTATGACTGGTATTTCAATGCCCCCTCTAGAACCTGAACAATCCCTGTGCAGGGAGTCAGTATGAGAGCATGAAGTGTTTATGCTAAGTTCCAGTGCAGAAATTTTTGAAGTCAGTAACTGCAGTAGCTCAGACTTACAAGATTTGCGCATCCTACGCCAACTGCAGTGGCCAAGTGGTTAGAGCATCCGACTTGCAGCCGGAAGGTCTAGGGTTCAAATCCTGGCCGGGTCATATCAAAGACTTTAAAAATGGAACCTACTGCCGTTTTGCTTGGTGCTCAGCATAAGCAATGGAGTAGGGAAAACAAGCCAGTGAGCCACAACTGGAAAAAAGGCCGTGGTCGTCTCGACTTGAACCAGTTGGTTGAAAACTGGGACGTTAAGCCTCATCTAACTATTTAACCTATGCCAACTGAGTTGATACAACAACAGGATGTTATGCCGCTATAAGTTTTGCTGAATTAGGTGACGTAAAGGGTTGTGCTTGTTGGATCGTTTGGTTCCTTTATGGAGACATACTTCTTTTTATAATTAATCTTATCCGGAATGAGCTTCTGCACCTCTTGGTGCTCTAGTTATTTCTTCTATGTCATGATTTTTATCCGACAGAGTCTCTGAAGTGGTTGCTGCTTACATGAGATTAGTGGAAGAAGACTTACATGGTGAAGCAATCAGGATCACAAGGGAGAGTGGAATTGATTTTTATAACTTTAAAGAACAGCCAGTAAGTGATCCAAGGAAAATGGTATTTAGCGATTAGAACTGTATTGGATGTGGTGGTACAAAATGAAGTAGGTATTGACATGTACATTGCCTATTTGTCTCCCCCCCCCCCCCACAAAGGACTTATGATGAATACTTTCTTGAGGTGTTCATATACAATGAGTGTTTCAATAGAAACCAAAGCATTTGGTCATACAACAACTGTATATTACATTAAGTATGTGGTCTGTTTATTGGTCATTGGGATTTTGAAAGAGAAGAGGATTATTCCCCTTTCATGTGTCTTGAATGCAAAAAGAAGGAACTTAAAAGCACTTTAAATGGACAACTCCTCCTACCTCCATAATTTCCAACTTGACAAGTTTCACCTGACGGTTACTGTCGTTCAGGACAATTCCCACCAGACAATTTCCCGAGGACAATTGCCACCAACAGCAATTGCCTATCAGTCAACTTTCCACAAGAAAATGTTTGGAATTGTGCTGGGTGGAAATTATCTGAGGAGATATTTAGGGGATATTGTCTGGGTTGGAATTGTGTGCACTGGGAATTGCCAAGGCAGGAATTGTCCACATGGAAGTTGTTTAGGGGGAATTGCATGGGTGGGTATTACCCAGGGAGGACCAAAAGAATGACCATAATGCCGTAAACATGCACATTGGCAATAACATTCCTAAATGTTCGAATAGCTCACTGCACTTTGATTGACAAGAAAAAGAGTATCTTCAAACTGCATTCCTTCCAATGTGTATATAAGCCAATTACTGGTCAATAAAATGTTTGTATCATTGAAATATTACCCAAAAATGTACCTGCCCCAGTCTTTTGACATTCTTAGAATAATTGGAGACCATAAATTGCTGAGATATACACAAATGACCAGGGCAAATCTTTATTTACCTTGAATGGTAAAGTAAACGTCATTTTCCTGAAATGTCTTTGCTTGGAGTTTCTCCTCAATGAAAGTTTCATACAGGGGCTCTTCACAGATGTCACTACTTCAATTTTTTCTCTCTGTTGTGTTGGTTATTCGAGCATCAAGTGGTAAACGATTAAGTGATCATTACAATTGTACCCCGAGTCCTTCCGTGAATACCATTAATTTAACACACCGTCCGTGCATGGGGGCTGTGAGTGGTACCATGGCAGCCAGAAACGTTCTGACGGTAATGTGGAAAACCTCCATAGTGGACATAAAATCCTTCAATCACTGCCCTTACTTGTCCATTATTTTTTTTTTTCAAAAAAACTAGTGTAGTACTGCACAATTTAGAGAAAACGCCTGATAGCGTACTTTTCGTTCTCTTTTCATTGGGTGGGGTTTTTGTTTGTTTCTTTACTGATGGGTACAGTTATCCCTGCACAATAAGTTTTGATAACAGAAAGCAATATATTTGATACTGAAATATTTTAAGATCTAAGTTAAGTTTTGATAAACTTCTTTTTCATCCCAGTGGCCTTAAAGATGTGGTTGAAATAAAAAATTCAGCAATTATTTAAGAATAAATGCAATGACCTTTAGGTGTGTACCTTGCTATGAAATTAACCTTTGTATCAGGCAAATGAAATCTTTTGAGTATATTTCACTATTGAAAATATATCAAGATGAAACTGCTCTTACAAATTTAATAAAGACTGGCGGTCTAGAGCGGATTGGAACTCTTTCTGCTGAATGGAACACTTTTGTGTATGTTGTCTCTGACGTCACTGCTTCTTCCTGAATATCAAGTGATAACAGTTGTATCACAATTGCATCTTGGGTCTTACTGTGCATTCGACCATTAACACACCTGTAGGTGTGTGAGCAATGACTGGTAGCATGACGTGGAACGTGGAAAACCTTGATGGACGGCCACATGAAAGATTTCAGTTACTGGCATAGAATGAATTCCCTCACTTCTGTGTATTTTCCAGAAAATAAGAGGACGATTATTTCTGCACAATTTACAATAACCTTCTGCTTGCCTATTTTTCTTTCCTTTTTAGAGTATCTCTTTTTATCTGTTATTTTTTAAATGTTGGTTTATATATCCCTGCACAATAATTTTGATAGTTTCAAAGTAATATATTTGACACTGAAATATTTTAAGATTTAAACTAATTTTTACAAAACTTCTTTATTCCAGTGACCTTAAAGAAGTTATCGAAGGAAAATGTTTCTTAAGCTATTAAGAATACAATAACTTCGAGGTACGTGCATTTGGATGGAAAGTTTTGAATCAGGCATTTAAATCTCGTGGGTATATTTTCTTATTCAAGACAAATCAATATGAATTGTTTTAATAAATTGGAGAAGGCAGACGATCTTGAGAGTGGTGTAACTCGTTTTTCTAGCATTTACTTACAATTTGCGTCAAAGTTTAGGATAAGTATTTTTCCGAGCTATCAGTTGCTAAATAAATGAAAAAGTCAAGGCATTCAAAGGCTTTAGTCATCTATTGCTATTCATGAATGCCCATTCCAAGCATCGTTGAGTTCTCATTGCATTGCTCGGATAGTCTGTGGCATTTAACAGTGCTGGATGTTTCTTGGTTTGAGGTAGGCCTGACATTAGGCTGGATCCTATCTGATACACGCTCTACAGATTGGTGTTATAATTTCAAGTCAAAAAAGAAGAATGTCTGCATATCAGAAACTGAAATTCCCACTTTTCAAACTTTCTCTGCCGTGTAGTTTTCCATGTTAACGGGAACTCTGCGTATAAGCTACATTTGAATTGTACACTTTACCTCCAGCAGGGTCAGGAATCCCATCGAAGTATCAATCTACATGCCGTAAACTATTAGCTGTTGTAGGTACTACCGACAGTCTAGAATATTTCCCCATTTCTGAAGTATTTCCAATTTGTTGATAAACATTAGATTGAATGTTTTTAGCATTCGTATTTCACAGAGTGACAAATCCGTGGTAGCTTTAAAGATGGGCCCCATATAATAATATCGATGCTTGCTTATACATCTGTACATAATGACATCCCCCACCCTCATTCGGGCCACGATTGATCTGTGTGGGCAAAATGAGACTGCTAATATCCATGCCCCTAACCAATGAAATAATTGCGCTGTTTGTTGCATAGTTCTAAACAATTTCAACGTTGCCAAAGAGCCACGAATCATTTGGTTTCCTGGATTTGTTTCTTAAAATAACGAAAATGTCGAATGTTCGACATTTTCTCTTTAAGTTATGGTTATGTACATTGCCACAATTGAAAAACATGTAAATAAAAGCAACAATTTGCATGTTGTCCTCTTTTCCAAAAGCAAAACTTTCCAGTACCCCCACGTTGCGAAGTAAGGTCAAGATGTAGGTAGTTTAGTTGGTCACCCGTTAAGGTCTTACCATATGGAATGGGGTATATTTGGATAGCTCCGCATGAAAACCCGCAGAAATTCATATTTACGCACACTGGCACAAAATCCTTGGTGGGCTTGTTAGTGTTTTTAGGCTTGTCTTTTATTTTTATACTGAAGTAACGAACATGATTGCAGTAATAAGACGAAAAGTTTTTGGCCGGTTGCCTTGTATTCACTGACATGGGAAAACATCCTGGAGGTGGATGGCATTTACCCACTTTGTCGTTATGGAGAATGATTCTTACAATCATTTTGTCACTTTTTAAAGATTTTGACTATCAGTACGACCATTGAACGAATGAGGAAAGGACATGGATATCTGCTCAACTGCAATGGAGATTGGGTGAAAATTTGGGAAATTGCTCAAAACGATAATTATACGATAGTTCTATGTGTAGTTAATATAACATAACATGACATACGGTAATGTACAAATAATGAATGCCGTTTATGTGTGCGGTAGTATACAGCCCCCACGGTATTCCCCGCCTGTCGTAAGAGGCGACTAAAGGGGGAGGACTTGCACTGTATTTGAACAATATTTGAAACCGAACTTGAACCGTATTTACCTAGTTGACACTATATAACACATTCGTGTTTGTGTGTCGTTAAATCTCAACTAACTAACTAGCGATAGTATACAAATAATGAATCTTTATGAATGCGATAGTATGAATTATTTCATGAGATGAAAGATTGAACGTTCTATTCAACGAGGCGCAGCCGAGTTGAATAGAACTTCAAATCTTTCAACGAATGAAATTATTCATACTATCGTACGAATGAAAAACATTCATTATTTGTTTTATATCACACCTTATAACTATCTAACGTTACCTTTATCTAGTCGTTGGTTAAAGTTGTGTTTTGGCGGTCAGTATGGTTCGCGTTTGACCGTGTGGTAGCTCCATGGTATGTCGTTTGCTAGCTACGCGTCTATATGCCTATTACGTACGATATGCAATGTGCGATCCCCAAAGCTGTGTAGATTTATTGAGTTGCGGCATAGTTTGTATACGCGCAGTGATAGCTGACGTCACAGCCGTGTGTTATACTAGACTATTACACGACCGTGTGATATAGTAGACTATTGCACGATGGACGGATAACACACGACCGTGATGATAGTGCCGAATCACCCATGGCATGTGACCACCAATCCTCCAATCAAATGTAGAGAAATAAATAAGGTGTTTTATAATATGAATTATTTCATGAGTTGAAAGGTTAAACGTTCTATTCAACGAGGCGAAGCCGAGTTGAATAGAACGTTAAATCTTTTAACGAATGAAGTTATCCATACAATCGCACTAATGAAAAACATTATTTGTTGTAAATAACACCTTTTAACTTTGATATAGTCGCTGGTTAAAGTTGTGTTTTGGTGGTCACTGTGATTCGTGTTTGTCCGTGTGGTAGCTCCATGATTTGTCGTTTGCTAGTCTTGGTCAAGACGTTAGTACTCACTTCTCACGTTTTTACAAAAAGAGGGCGCTTGTCAACTAGACTGTACGTACTCGAGTATTTCGTTCATTACGTAGCACTGAACAGAAATTTAACAACAGATAGAGGGCGTCGACACAGTAGTTCCATATCAACGTGTATTGTGTACAACTAATACTACGGTCTCGAGCAAGACAGTTGTTTGCTAGCTACGCGTTTATGTACCTATTACTTACGTACGATATGCCTGTGCGATCCCCAAAGCTGATTTATTGAGTTGCAGCATAGTTTTTACGAACCGCAGTGATAGCTGACGTCACCGCCGTGTGTTATACTAGTATAACACGCGTGTGTTATACTAGGCTATTGCACGATGGATAACACACGATCGTGAAGATGGTGTCGAATCACTCACGACATGTGACCACCAATCCTCCAATCAAATGTAGAGAAATTAAGGTGTTATATAATATAAAATGGTTGTCTATGGTATGGGATGGTACGGTATGGTATGGTATGATATATAACATTATAACGTCATAATATGGCATGCAGTCCAGTACGATACAACATAATATAATATAAGATGGGACAATACAAATGAACACAGCACAATACGGTACATTTAAATACACTACAATACAATACGTTACACTTCACCGTACTATATAATATACTACAACATACCCTAATATAATAATTCATATTCATATGGCATTTGTATCAATCTACAACCATATCTGCTTTGCTCCGATGAGCAGGGCTAATCCATAGCCAATAGGACGCCGTGCCATAACCCCTCATGCCACTCCATGTAGGCTACTGCCCCTACCCCCATTTAGCAATTTTTTATTCAGGGCTCCAAGCAGTGGATGACCATGAAGTTGAAAGAGTGAAGTGATTTCTACTTTGTTAAAAATCTTGATTTAATTTTTTTGCCTGCCAATTTTATATCAAGGTATGGTTAATATAGACAGACATAGATTCTTTGAAAAGTGGATCCCAATAAGAAGTGTTGAACCCATTATCGGTATTCAATATCGGTATCGGCCGATACAGCCTCATGTTTGTCTTACAGTGGTATTCCAACCGACATTACTATACCTATATTTCTTACAAAATTTATGTTATTTAATTATTTTGTCATGTCTGACTATTCGTCCTAATACTTTAACTTTAGCAAATGAAAAGACATTTCGTAGTACACAATAGCCTGTCGTACGTGTAAAGGACATTTACTACGGTACTTAAGTATTGGTATGGGATCTGTACTGGCAGACACTGAGAATTAAAATCAGATTGCTTATTAGTAGTATATTGGTACAACACTACACTCTAAATGCAAAAGAGTGAAATTCACTCCGAAAGAGACTGTAGTTTGGGACCACTCCTAGTAAGAGTGAATTTCATTCGGGGTGGAGTGAAAATTCACTCCAAATAGAGCAATACTTCACTCGCACGGAATGATATATCGCTCTACTTCGAGTGAATTTTCACTCCACCTCGAGTGAAATTCACTCTTACTAGGAGTGGTCCCAAACTACAGTCTCTTTTGGAGTGAATTTCACTCTTTTGCATTAAGCGTGTACTAATGACTGTTTTTTAGAGTGACTTGTAATGGGAGAAGATGGAAAAGGAATGTAAAATTTGATTTCAGAAGCAGTTTAAATGAATGTTTTGAATTTGTAGTCCTCGATTTTATACCTTTGTGCTTTATGTACAGATATGTTGACAATCATGAATGAAAATATTTTTTATGGAATATTTTTTGTATGTAAGGCTTAAGGTGTAGGGAAATACATATTTCAATAGGATTTGGTGGCTTTGAAATAAACTACCAGGCGAAGAGTAAACGCAAGAAATATTAACAGTTTTGCTGCGAAGAATGATCATCAAAGGGGTTGGTCTGCTATCTGCCGCTTTGCGGACTAAAGATTATCATTTTTAGTTCTAAGGGCGTTGCAAGTGAGGTAAAAACACTATACGTATAGCCAATCGTGGTTTCATTCGCACCAACTTAAGCCTACCAGCCAGTGAGGACGCGTTTTATTAAACAGAGCTTTACGGCTAATCGCAATGGTCACCCATAACGTACGTTTTCCTATTTCAGATATATCTATAATTCTATATACCTAGCTTTAATAAATTCGTCATTATACAATATGGATAGGTCTATGTACACTTTATAAGTCTCAAGTACTTGTTGGATTAAAAGACGGGATATCTCATGAATGATCTACTTAAATTTTATTTATGATCCGTATAAAAAATGAGGATTAGAATGTTTCCAAGCAGTCGTTTAGTCAAGTGATGACCAAGCCAAGGCATTTAAGATCTTCCTTTCTTGAATGCCTAAACCAGGCTGTGGAAAATGATTCTCTTTAGTATAACCCATAGAAGTTAAAGCAAAGGAGAATGACGTCTGGCGATCTGGACTGAAGCCACTCATTTGGCGCTCTGTATACGGCAACAAAGCAACGGCGCGTAATACACAACATTACCTCGTTGCTGTTGACCCAGTTATTGGCAGAGAAACTACAAGTTTTCAATTTAGGAGTATAAAATAAAACACTTAAGGCACCAGAACTTATCCTTGTTGTGAAAATTACTGCTAATCTTTCGAAAAACTAATAAAGTGACATTTAACTTCAGAAGTTGAATGCATCATGCTGTACGTATGAGACACATCGATCATCAAGCTTTTGCCGTACAGCGGAAGCATCCTTGCTATTTTCCTGGCTTCACTGGTTAAACACGGTTAAAAGCACTGTGTCAACATTCTCCCCTATTTTAATTTTTATTATATAATCAACGCTGTATTGAATAGTCGCACAGAGACCTTAGGCCATTTTCCTCTAACATAGGCACTTGCCTATAAATATCCTCTTTCAGTATAAGGCAAGTGCCTATGTGAGAGGAAAATGGCCTATGGTCTCTGTGCGACTATTCAATACAGCGTTGATTCACTCATTCATATAAAAGTCGCTACGTCACTCTACCTACTATATATATATATATATATATATATATATATATATATATATATATATATATATATATTATATATATATATATATATATATATATATATATATATATATATGTATATATATATATATATATATGTCCTCTTGCACAACTCACATTACCTGCTTAGTTTCCTTTTGAATATAAGATGTTCATATGACCTTGAAATATTGACTGTTACTTGCATATGTTGTGAGGAGAGGCTTATTATATAGCCAAGTCACTCTTACAATGAGACATTGATCACATTTTGCGTTAATCTTGGAGTAGCCGATAAGAGTTCCATCACACATGATTGCACATGCTATCATATTATATCAAACGTTGAGTTTTAACATGCATCTTTGTACATCCTCAGAGGAAAGTTTGGTCAATAAAATTCGTGTTTAACAACAAGGTCTACTTTTAGGCAAAATGGCAGAAATTACTAATACTTCCATTGTTGTCTTAAAGTCACATTACCTACCTGATGTGTGAACCACGCAGTTATTTATGTGAATGAATATTGAATTAAGCATTTTTTTCATTAAAGAAAAATCCAGCCGCATCTAAAGGTAGTGCAATCACCTTCCCTGGTTGTGAGTCATAGTTTGGTAATTTCACCCTAATAATGAAGCAGCACTGTCAATTCATTAAAGATATCGCGCCATCAAGAGTAAAAAATAACTATATAATTTTAATTTCCAGGTAATTTGTAATTTGCACAGCTGTATCAGATCAATAAATTTATGCTGACTGCTCTCTGACTGTTGGAGTTATGGCTTCTGAAAAGTAAGGTGCACTGTGGGAACGGAAACAGAAATTCATACTTTGCAAATTGACTGGCTGTGATGCATTTGGTAAAACCACACAGTGGTGCTACAATACTAGAGGTGTCAGGGCACTTTTGTGGTTCAAAACTTGTCGTCAAAATGGCTGGTTGAAAATGATATGGGAAGTGGTACGGAATTATGGCGTCTGGGACCAAGGGAAGAAATGGCGGTGACCTTGTAACAGAACTAGTTCACGTCATGTACCATAGAGCTTACGACACTTCCCAGGGCCGAAGCCTGGGCGAAATCTCTAGGGGGCAGTTCATGACAGCGTTAAGTGACGTACCTAGGGTAGTTGGTACCCAGGTGGATCCTTTCATTGTCACCCAGTAACGACATAATGGGGGGGGGGGGGATTGAAGAGGTCTAAATGGAGGATGTGGCATTTATGTGAGGTCGCCTCTGTGTAAATTTTGGCTGTCTTTGACAGAGCTTTGAACTGACTATATATGTTGAGAAATGTTCTTTTTTAGGGGGTGGGGTGTATAGGAGCTGGAGTGATACACCTACTCGTTGGGAAATTTTTGTGTTTGTAAGGTGGGTATGATGCAAAATGTAACCATTTAAGAAAAGCTTTGAACCGGTCACTTGTTTACAAATTCTCACTTTTAGTGCCTATTTTCTGTTGACTGGGTGTAAGGGAGGCGGTGCGGTAAAGTGATTTAAGAGGCAGTTGTTCCACATTCCACTTTCTTAACAAGCAGGCGATTTTCGTCAGTTTTTTTTTTTTTTTTTTTGCATTTTCCAGAAGGTTGCAGGATACGACACGAAAGATAGCTTTTAGTAGATGCACCCTCTTGAGGTCTACTAGATGGCAGAAGTACATTATCGATGTTCGTTGGCCTAGTCCTAGTGCCCAAGTTTTTGCTTTACATTGCACTGCAGCTGAAGAAAATTTGGCATGTTTTCATAACAAACGTTACTAGGACTGAGATGCTGCCTTAAGGAAAAGGGTACGGATGGTAAGAACAGGAGACAGCTACTTGGCATTACACTTGTGGTGTCAGTGCGGTGTCACCAAGATCGTAGTGGAAGGGGGGGGGGGGCAGGGGCGATTTCGCCCCACGAGAAGATCAACAGTTACCATTGCCTTAACGCATTTTAGTATATCTCGTCCCCACCCCTCCCCTAAAAGGTTTAGTTCCCCCCAAGCTTTCTCGCCTTGTTCAGTACCTTGTATGGCTACGGGCCGGCATACCAGTGGCGTAGCCAGCAGGGGGCATGGGGCAGAGCGCCCCCGCAGAAATTTTGGGGGCGCGATGGGCGATGCTGAAAAAATGAAGGAGAGCAAAAAACCGGCGAGGATGAAAAAACGGCGAGGAGGAGGGACGGATGGGAAGTTAGTGGGCGGAGTGGGGGTAGAGGCCTTGGGGAGGGTAATTGGGAAATATTGGCTTCACAGGTGTGATCGTTTTATAGTATTGAAAACCAAAACGAAACAGATTAACAGAACAATTGAAACAAAGTGTTCGGGAGGGTATGAAATTTTCGTTGATTCGATGTTTCGATTTCCTTTACATGCGCCTGTTACACGCAGTCGAAAAAAATGGGTTTTCAACCCATTTCCATTGTATTTTTTACGATTGGCTGAATAAGTATCAATCAATCAATCAATCAATCAATGAGCACTGTATGTGGCTCAGGGATGAGAAGTGACGATGCAATGTGCAGCAGAACGGACGGCATATTTATTTTATGCAGGACGCATTGGCAATAGACCTCCGAACAGTCAATCAAAACCTTGGATATTAATGATGTCATAGCTTCTGGAAACAGATTATGCCGTGGGGACTGAACCCTTACCATTTTTCGAACCCTAATCCTGATTTTGAAACAAAATAAATAAACCCCAAAAAAGTATTGGATGTCAATGCCACCTAAGGCTATTGCCAAAGCGTCCTGCAATAAATATATGCGAACAGACGCTAAGTCTAGGGCTTTAATTGCTAAAATATATTATGAGAACAAATTTGAGGGTGTGTTTTTAGAGGGACGGATAATTTTTTTGGAGAGAGGCAACTATTTTTGAGGGGCGGCTATTTTCAATCGGAGAGGGGGCGTCCCTCTATAAAAACCCCTGTGGAGAACACTGGGATCTAGTGTAAAAAGAAGCAAAATATAGCATGATTTTGCATCTAAGTCCTTCGAGACAGCAAAAAAATTTCAAAGGGGGAGGGGGACACCCCATCTCCTTACTCCTTATACCCCTCCCCAGAACGGCGGTCAAGAATGGGGACGATGAGTCGACTTTGCCCCCCCCCCACACACACACACACCAAAAACCTGGCTACGCCCCTGCTCCATGCCACGCGTACGTACAAGTGAATGTCCTTGCAGAAAGTACGCATGTATGCCATTATTAATGAGTACATACGGGTAAGACATGTTTCAGTAAAATTAATTTATAGCTTTCAAACTGTAAAAGTACTGCAAGAGTTCGAGTACAATTCCAATCTCACGCGTGGGCTACCAAGCATGAGCTATACACGCAAATGTCCATTTAAGTGTGATTACGAGTTAGTGCTCACTTCAAACCTACTTGAAAGTTTCCTGGTAAAACCAGAGCTTTGGATTTACTGTTATAGCCATAGACCCTTTTCCAATTAGCAATTACGAGGGATTATGGGACAGAGTTTTTGTACGCATCGTGTTTCGCTATGTCAGTAAAACTGCCATCGACAAAAACGGCGCACACCAAAACTCTATCCCACAATACTTTGTAACCAATGTTTAAAAGGGTCTATGGAGCTGATATGTAGCAGCTCCATCTCTTAAACTAACAGAGTACAGTCAACTATTTACAGATAGCCTGAATAAGCCTTTGGTTTGTGCCTTCGTTGAGAGTAACATTTTACACCGTGGTTTATTTTTTCTTCAAAAAAATCACGAAATACCAAAGAAGAATTCTCATGCAACCGCTTGTAATTTTACACTTGAAATGAAACACCTCATCTTATATTTATAATGCGATTTATGCAAAACTATACAAGTATATTGGTAAACTTATTTGTTGTTTCAGGAGCCTCACCATTTAACAACGTAACTTTATTTGATATAATTAATATACTCTCTCAATCCCTCAACACATGTTAACTTTCTTTAAATTTCCTTACCCTGTTATTTCACGGGAAAAATAAAGTGATGGGTATACATAAGCGTACAAGGCGGGGCAGGGGGGCATATGCCGTCCCAATTCGGGCAAAAACAGTGGATCCCTTCGGGCAAATGAGAAAGCCGAGAATATAAATCATGCCCTTTGAAACCGACACAACGGTATCAAAATTCGGGCAACTTGGTCCAAAATTCTAAATTCGGTCAAAAATTATCCCTGACCCCCCAGAAATATTGCCTCCCGTACGCCTGTGTGGGTATGGCTTAGGGCTGCATCCCCCATAGGTTTTTACTTGAAGGTTTTTGTCGAAAATCGTCCAAATTTTCCTTAGAATTGTGTCAGGTGGGATGTGTTCGATGGGGGAGGGGGTAGAAGCAACCTGAAGCCCCGACATAAAGGTGACAGGTTGCTGGAAGGATGCAAACGCAAAAAATTGGGATTGTAGGGAAGAAAGTTTGAAGATTTGGGGTTCTTACTGAAGAAAACTTTGAAAGTGTGATTGAAGAAAGACTTAAGAAAATTTTGGGGTTTTATTGAAGAAAAGTTGGAGTTTTTATTGAATAACGTATGAAACTTTTGAAAATTTTATGGACGAATCTGCCCTCCATGGGAGAATATTTTAGTAAATTGTCTTGGCGATCGGTCGCCGTCGGGCATTAGGCTAAATACATTACCATACCTGTAAAAACTACCCGAAGTAGAAAATTTCTTCTACAAGGGGGCCAAGCTTGATATACGGACATGGCGCGGGCCCTGGAAAATGTCAAAACTCGGGAGTGAAATGATGCAGCCCCTTTCCAATCTTATGAACCTTCCGAAGATACTATTCGTTGCTTCATTATAGCTGTTTACGTTAATTTCATTTAAAACTGCATTTTAAGTGCTTAAGCACACTTATTCCATCGAGTTCATCTTATTCCAGAATATAATTATACTATCGCCTTTCGTGTATTAAAGTATTTGTTGATTCTCTGATAGTTTAATTTAGTGAATAATAGGGATTTTCCATTTTTTTTTATCACTTTCACAAAAGTACAAAATATACCGTTCCTCCTCCGCCCCGCCCCCCCCCCCGCCGCACCCATGAGAGTACTTCAAAAAGTGCGAAAAATGATGCTTGTTTCAGCAAAAACACTTTGAAATAAGCACACCTGAGTCTTCTCTTCCCCCTGTCTCTCCCTCACCCATACATTTTGTATGGTTGTGAAAATAATGTAGAATGGCTGATCCCTTATATTACTTACTGGCCATGATTACCTATAGCCAGAGAGCTGTTACGGACAGCTCCCTGGCTATAGACTACCCTGTTAAAATATTTCAAACAGTCATTTTTATGCATAAATAGAACCGGGCTTACCTTTTTAACCCCAATGATAACCATTACAGAACAGGTTATAAAATCGCAGCAAAGTTTGACTAAAAATCTTTTTTAAGTATTCATGATGTGGACTTTTGTGCAGAGGAGACATCTCCAGTTAAATCACGCACCATTACACTTAGTATTTTATCCTTAATATTGGAATAACATTTTTGTGTAATAAAACGCCTGCATATTGGTCCAATATGACCATTATTTTACAAATGAAAACTAGGCCTTCACCACCGCTAGCAGCCTTTAATCTGTAGCTGTGTAAATTGCAAACATGCTTTAATTACACAGTTTTTGTGCTTACTCATATAATTTGTTAATAGACTTTATGCCTATTACGTCAAGTTGGAGGCAACCCCGTATCATTGCAACTTACGCCAACAAATGCAGACAGCTGATTTGTGGACCGATCGTATACGTCCGTAAGTCTGATACGCCTGCGTACGATGTCTACGTCGTGCGTGCAGAGTGCTTCATTGTTTTGCCTCCAATATGATGTTGCGTGACGTCAGTGCATAAGGTCTATACATTTTGGTATAAGCCCTTCAAACCAGGAGCCTTAGTCATGACGTATATTAATTAGTACGTGGATCACGCAAAGTTTGCAATCCAGGCATATTCAATGAATAGAGTTGCATATGGATCCATTCAATAGGGGAGTGAGCAAAGGGTTCGCCTCCCTCCGTGTTTTCACAAACGATTATTCCATTTCCTAGATGATTAACATACAAACCAGACCCTAGCATTACACACAGCCTCACATACATACCGACACACACGCAAAACCACGCACACTCCCCGTCTCTCACATTCCCTACCTTCAACCCTTATGACATTCTTCACTTTCCAAACAGAAAAGAAAATCCATTGCGTAATTGAACCCTTCTAAAGCTCCAAATATAGAAGAGAAAGCGATGGAAATACATTGAAAGCCCATAAACAAATGGTAATTTAGACACATGTAACCTACGTCAAATTTCTAATTGCGAACGCAAAAACCGTCATTTTAGGGAACTATGCGAGGCGCAAAGACGTGTTCAAAGTGATCATCAGTCGAAGTCAAGCGGTGGTGCCACTCGTGCGCGTGCAACATACAGCATGTCCGCACATGAGCAAAGGTTTAATTAGGTATACGGGAGTGTGCAAAACATATACTAGCCCTTCACGTGTGCTTCCACGCCTGCGTAAATAAACATGATGTCGCGTGAAATGGGTCTGTATTCTCATTTGGCAAGACCATGCAAAAATTGAGTTGTATTATCAAATTCATCGGGTCGTTTGTAGTACTTATAACGCATATAAAGAATTAGCTAAGCTACACTTCGATAGTGACCAGATTACGTCCACCTGTACACGGTTTTCACTATAAGTACTGTTACTGTTCTATCCCAGAAAAGTATAATAAAACAAATGAGGCTTTTACACCTATATTTCGTTACACATGACCTATTCCTCCACCATCATGCAAACGGGTATCATTACCTTCCACAATTGGACTCTTACGTATTTCAGTTGCTCATCTCAGGCTTATAGTTAGGCCTAACCACACACAACAAGTTGATGCAATCAGCTTATATGGTCCTATTTCCCAGTCTGTCTATGTAAGACACAACATTGCTAGTGCACCAAAGAGAAACTTACGACCGCAATGCAGGCCAGATGGAGCCCAAGACAGGCTATCCAGTCTTAAATTGAAACAAATTATCCCAATTTATATTTTTGTTTAAAAATGCATTCACGTCGTCAGATTTCGTCATTGTTTGGTCACGCCCATAATCAATATTTATGGCTTTGCTGTAGCAAACGGCAAACTGATTATGAATATTCCTCATGTGTCAGCTCCTACACGAGCCGTGCTTTATCTGAGCTTTGGAATTCATCCAATTCTTGCGTCACCAATTGTTGCTGCAAGGAAATAGGAAGTTAAGCTAATATTATTGCTTGACCGCTGCATGAAAATAAAAACATTTTTATAACGTTCCTTGTAGTCCTATAGATCGATCAGTATCCGCTTGCACTGTTGTAAGTAAATAATTTAAATCAGCAAATAATCTTGCACTACAGTGTAAAAATTTTCCTTACTAACTTTATTACTACAGTCTCTGCTCTAAAATCGAAAGCAAAAAAAGGGGGGAAGAGATACTCCAATAGCTAAAAAAGCAATTGCTAAAATCTAAATTGCTAAAGGAGATATTCCTAAATATATTTGGGGTGATGTAACTGTCCCTAAAACATTAAGTCTGCAGGAACAGCAATTTCAAATGTAATACTGCCGTCGTAAGTTGTTATCTTTATAGACTTTAAGTTTTATCAAACAGAATGAATTTGAAATTTTATCAAGGTTAAATTTAATTTCATATTCGACGAGGAAATCATATTTTAAAACACTTACACCTTGGGTCGATCTGTTTCGATAGATAGTAGGCTTGGCCAACTTGGCTTTCTTTTGCAATTTTCTGATACAGCGAAGAATGATTGTTAGTATCAACACGATCGATATGATTCCGAAGCAGGTTATGCTGAAAGTGTAAATATAGAAAAAGTTATACAAGTAAGTAAATAAATTTGAAATAAAGATATGTGTCCATGTAACCAAAAGTGAAGGTTTACTTAACAGTTATGCATAACGAATATTTAATAAAAGATATGTTGCTTCAAATTCATTGTGATATTTTTAATGAACATTTCATGTCGTTTTAGAATACAATTAACTTTGTGTTTGCTATTCAAGTCATAACTTATTTCCATCGAGAAATGCCTATTTTGAAAGAAGGCCGTACAGCCAAGCAAAATCACTGACATATTTATTTCCGGCTGTAATCTTTGGGTGTTGGGTCATTACACTTTTCTTCATATGGGCACATGTCCGTGCCCATGTAGCCTTTCTGAGGCAATTCTCCCAAATTTTATTATACGTTTTGGCTATATATCCCCAAATTAGTCCACAGCTGCGATTTCAGTGACGGACAGACAGACAGACAGACAGACAGACAGACATTCCGATGATCATAGGCGAACTGGCTCATGATGTGACGATCCCTAGCCCGGCCGTTTGGTTTAGATCGGATACAATATAGCCCAGTTTAGATAGAGTCACGGATCTGTTTCAGCATATCATCTGTTTTTCGCCCCGCCCACTTTAAACTCCCAGTCCGCCCGCGATCTGTCATATAGATCTACGATAAGTACCCACACCTCGAAGGCTAAGCAGTACCTCAAGACGGCATTAGCTGGCGACGGGCCCAAATTATAACGATGAACCATTCACGCTCACGTTGTATTCTTAACATAAGGAATACAAAACATAGATGGACAAGTCTCGCACAAGGAAACTGTCAAACACTGCAAAGGAACATTTGGAATTTGACACTCCCGTTTCCGATATAAATATCGAAACTGAATTGCAAGAGTGTTTCCTCTTTCCTATAGCCTTCACAGGATATACTCTCTTATTGAATAAAGATTAGTGATTTTGGTACACTCAACTTGAAAAAACGACAAGTGTATCACTGTATACACAGCACCACCCCTGACGTTTAGCATACTGTAATGTACTTTCACTTTACTCATTAATTAATTACAATTAAACTCTTGCAAATGTAGGCCGACATACCTTTCCCCAGCACTTCTCCGAGTATTAAATTATTTTACTTTGATCAAAAACGGTTAGTAATGTATATAAAATTTTATCCTCAATCAGTGACTAAATAATTCTGTGGAATGTTTTATTTATCATGAAAGATTTAGTTGAACGTGTGTAAGAATTATAAAAACAGTAGGGTCTACTTGTTTTAAAAGTAAAACAGTATTTAAATTTTCAAGAAGCATTGGTAGCCGTGGGCAGTTGTAATTTTAAATCTTGCATGTTCAAGTGATTGCATTTTGCTACAAGAATAATGTAGTTTGCCTTAACCTGAATAACCCTATACGCTGGTCTCCTCTTTGTTTCTGTCTTCAACAGTTCTCTTTCTTTTACTAAAAATTTTCAGATGCACACTCAGGCGCGGATCCAGGTGGGGGCGCACCCGGCGCACGCTCCCTCCCCCCCCCCTTTTTGATGACCACAATTTTTTGACCAACCATTTTTTTTTTGCCTCATGGATATGGAAAATATGCTTCCCAGATGCTGGGAAATCGCATCTAAGCGCATAGAATTCCAATTTTTGGGGGGATGACCCCCCCCCACCGTGGCTTCGCTCGCTCGTCGGCCTTCGGTCGACGGTGTGTGCGCCCCCCCCCCCCTTCTTAAAATCCTGGATCCGCGCCTGACACTTTTCGTTAAGCAAGAGAGTAAGCCAATTTCACAGCTACTCTATGAAGATAAACATCGAATGGTTGGCTCTTATATAATTACTTTGTGCAGGTTTTATTTCTTTACTGTTACCTCATATAATGTCATTATCGTGTCCATAAGCGTATATGACCATTTCGATTTTGGGGTACAGGGTTTTAAGAAACATTTTGCCCGAATTTCTACAGATTCTGCCGAATTTTGGGATTGTCCAAAAGTCTGAGGGCACAGCTCCTCCCCCGCCCCCTTTCTCGTACGCCTATGATCGTGTTTAAGCCTAAAAAACGACTTAAAGTAAGTTTCCGTCTTATTTGGTAAAGAGACGTGGGAAAGTGGAGTTCTGAATCAAACTTATCAGCCAACTTGAGATCGATGGGCTTGTGCGTATGAGATACAAGAATCATCTGTATTTCCGTGTGCTGTAAATGTTAACCCACGCACACATCCACGCAATTATGTAGTTGCGTCATCACCTTTGGTTAATACTTTTGTTGTCTGATAAAATTAAAGTAATAGAGACTTGAATAAACTACTATGTACAACAGCGTGTGTTTTTCTTTTATCGTTGGGGTTTCGTCGAACTGTCACAGAGTTTATCTTTTAATAGATGGGCCAAGCCGTCAAGACTTTCCAATTAATCCACTCGCAACCATCTAATGGGTACCTGCAAAAAGTTATCGCAAAATTCAAAGCCACAAATCTCCTAACTTCTTTCTCCCTTATAGACACAATCACGCCGGTCTGTATGATGTTTTGTGTTTTCGACAATCAAGTAAATCGACGCGACGATAGTAAGAAGCGTCCACGTTATAAAGACGATAAAAAAGTCATTATCCCTTAAACATCAATAACCATCGCTCGATTAGACGGTAATACATAATACGCCGGAGGAGACGGTCGTATAAGATCTATCAAGTGCCTCGCTAGTGTCATAATACCCTTACTCAAAAGGCTTAAGTTACGCCCAGTGTAACTTTGAATTGGTTTGAAAACCGTGGCTCGTGATCCAAGACTAAAGGTGGCTATACAACGTTTGATGGGTCGCAGGTACAGCGGGGAAGGGGGGGGGGGAGCTTTTCAACAGGTGAAAAACTAGGAGAATCGCGTTGAACACTGGAATAGGCCTGATGGATATCTCGGTGTCGGAAACATGATGCCGGTGTGAGTAACAAGAAAAGTTAGGAAACGTTGCACACCGTGCACATGCTTCACAGTAGTGCACAGTAGAAGTTGTACTGATTTACATAGAATTATATGTATACTGAAGGAGCTTTACGATCATTCGTTTAACTGTATCATACGTAACCAAGTATATGGCGATGTGGTGTCAAGCACTGCATGACCGCCCATAGAACAAGCCGCAGAATGAATTATGAATGAATGAATTATGAATGGGTGGACGGACGGACGGACGAACGAACGAACGAATGAACGTACTAACAAATGAGGTAGCAATACTGGAAAGAAGCAACGACAGAACGAATGAAGGAACGAACGAAAGAAACAGTAATCGGGTGAAGAAAGGGAATAGAAAAGCTGTCATTACTTACTACATGTATACAATATGAGTGATACCGCCTCCCCGTGTTCTGGGGTCACTGGTTGGTGTTGCTGTGACAGCAGCATCTTCTTGACAGAAAAGGGAAATGATTCCGATTAAATGGTAGACTTAATGACATATCTTGCACACTAAAGTAGATTTCTACAAATATGTGTAATATAGAATACTTGTCTTAAGCGTAAAGAGAATGTTAAAAGTGAGTTCAATTATGAATCTAGTTGAGCTAACATAACCTCAAAATGTATATAGCCTACCTTGTGCCTTGCACGTGCTATAAAATTTTAATCATGCATATTCATATCGCTAAATTTGTATACTCTACATTGAAGCATGGTCCGTGCCATCTGCTATGTATTGCTATAGTTGTCTTTGTTTTACTAGATTAAATTAATAAAATTCCCATCCTTCCGTCAGCATTTTCAGCCTGTTTTTTCCTTAAAAAAGTCTGTCCCCCACCCCGCCAATCCATCTAGATTCTAGAAGTCTACCAAAGCCCTACTGGCAAGTTATCGGCACCTCTATTTTAGGTCTCATAACCATTCCCCAATTTGATTCGTAAAAAGCTTGGTGTATTAACTGCGCTAGAACAAGCGGCTTTTCACACCCCACCATTCCATCGTCTGCGTGGGGTTTATAATTTTACCAACCCCAGAAGCAAGGCCGTTGTAAAAACAATCTGAAGCTCTGAAATGCATTTTTGTGTCAATTAATTGTCTCCGAAATCACAGTTTCATATGAACTATACACCTAGGTAAAACTAGGGAAGTCACAGTTGACGATTTAAGGGACATCAATTCTTAATGTGACCTGGTGAGTCGAGTCAGTTGCCCTGAATTTGTCCTGGACACAATACCACAACTGTCCACATAGTTTTAATTATCACAACTAAAATTTATTAGGATATGTACCCCTTTTTGATTTAAGGCTCACAATAATCTGATTTAATGTTTTATATGAGCAAAAGCGTAAATTGCAGGGAAGCACAACCAATAGTTTACAATTGAAAAAAAGAACAAACGACAACAGACTTCCACACTTGCCTTCAGTTTAACAGCAATATCAAAAGTTAAATTATGTAGCCTGTAGGTTATGAATTTCAAAGGAAACTGGACATAACAAAGTGTTCTTACATAGCTTTTAACACTTAAATCATAAACTGCGACAACATAATAGCTAGTCGTAGAGAGGAGCGTTTTCAACTTGAAGCTCACAACAAGTTGACTCTAGTAGACCATTAATCGGCGATAATCATAATTTTAGTTTCGAGAACCAGAACAACGGGGGGATTGTGGAAGGAATTAAAAGAATAGGTCTACTTGTCCAACACGATATACGCCATATAAGATTTAGTACATTGTCTCTCCCATACATTACATCAACGAAAATCGTTTTACATATCATTATCAAGGTCTATGTAATGCGGTAACGACTGTAGCCTACCCGCATTTAGACCTAGGACAAGTGCTTTGCCCTCAAAGCTATGGTATAGCACAGCTGGCGTTCATAATTGAGAGACCTCGTTCAGTAGGCCAGTATAATTTTGTTATACTATATCTAAGACACTAAACAAAGCCATACACGCCTACTTGAATGACAATGACAAATCAATCTGTCAGAGCTATACGCCAAAAATAAACAAAAGCCTATACTCAGTCAACCAATGCTATTATACTTCACGTGATACTTGTAGTAAATATAGGCTTATATTTGTATCCTATCCAATAGAGTGCTCTTCGCCAGAGAGTCGAGGGGTCTTTAGAAGAAAATGTATCCTATCTGATAGAGTGTAAAATGACATATTGACTTCCATGAACACTTACGTACTATTTAGTCTACATACATATGCGGAAATTAAATATTGCAAACATACATTACCTGTAGTGGTATTAACGGCAAGCATTGAGAAATACTGCACAGCTGTCTTTAGAAACAATGGTACAGGTCATTAGTACTGATAGCTCAATAAGTCTGTCCAATGCATCATATTGTAAAAGATACTCAAAACAAGCTGGTGCTTTGTTTAGGTCGTATTCAGTTCTGTGCACCTTTGAGTATTGCTGAGCCGAAACTGTGGTGAAACTTTCAAGTCGGTCAAATTCGTTGCCGTTTCAAATCGCTCAACAAGTTATTAGGCTATGCACAATTGTAACTTTGAGTATGATACAGAAAACCCATAGCGTATCAGAGAAGAGAGATTTGAAAAGTGCAAGCAAGCTCCAAGAAAATGAAAAGAAATAAGTCTGCACTTCCCCTTAAAAACGGCTCCAAATGATCCTGACAAATTCAGCTCCGTAGGCTATTAAAATCAGCTTCAACTGTTGCAAAATGCTTGATTTGCACCGGCTATAGTTCGCACAGTATCAGCTTGCTGCTCGGTCATGCATCAGCGGGTCTCGGTGAAAAGGAGACTTAATGCTTTTATACACCCCGACTCAGTTTAATTATTGAGACACAGAATGAATATTAGTATCGCCAGCAATATGTGGGTTTGTGAGTGACATATGTGGTTGTCTGTTCTTTTCAATGATTCCGCTTGCTTAAGTTAAGCTTATACATTATCGAGGGTCTGTTATTTGAGTTGTAAACCTTTTATCGCAGAACAATAGGCTGCACCTTTAGCTGACAGAAAGCGAACCTTGGAAAGGTGTTAGCTTCACAAGGGTGCGAATTCATAAAAAGACATTTCCTCGCTAAATTTGTCAATGTGCGTAGAGAATTCTCGCATGGAAGCCTTTGTTAAATCTATACACATTTACTTTTATTATGGCAATCTGTGGTAATGGCGGAAAGTTGCTTTTTAAGTTTTGTTAAATGCCATGAACACCATAAGCAGGATGAAGGGGTGGAGGGGCACTCGCTCCCCCCCCCCCACTTTTTCCAGAGCTTAAAAAATAATGATAGGCTAAAACATTGAGTGAAAGGAAGCGAGACCAGAGAAACTGTGTAAGAGAATTTTCAAAAGCATATTATAATTAAATTTTGCAGTGTTAAATGAAGGAAAACAATGTCAATTACCATAAAAATGCTACGAAGATCTTAATTTTTTTCGGCGCGCTTCTCGTGCTCCCCAGAGCAAACTGACTAACAGAACAGAAATTTTGTCTGGCACCGTAAAATTTCTTTCAAAGCATGAGCGTCCCCTACGCGCTACACTTTTGTGGCTGGAAGCTCTGAAATAAGGGTCACTGAAAGTGACAATTTATGTCATTAAATGCACCATGGTCCTTGCAAACAAAATCTCAAACCCTCCCCATGTAGCCTACAGGGAATAGCAATTCTCAATAGACTTTTCGGCGCTCCTAATATAATTGATGTCTCATTAGTACTGCTGTACGTAGGAAAACTTTGGTGGAACCTGCCTCGTTATAACTCCTGTAAGACAGCTTGAGTAAATCACTATTTCCAAACCCCTCGCTACTCTCGCTGTTCACTTTGGCTACCAACTACCTCCTTCCTCACCAAATTGACTGGCGGTTACTATCTTACAAATTGCGATCATCATAACAAAAACATTTCATTAGCATTTCAATTTATGCCCTGGGAAGCACGATTTGAGGTGTAGGAACCTGGGGAACTGGGGACACGTGCCCGGCCTCACCACTATTCTGATGCCCCCTTTGAAAATAAAAAAATGTACATATACACTCACTCACATTCAAATAGTGTACCCCCCCCCCTTCCACACATACTTTTTGACTTGTTGCTATTCCCTTGGTGTTGGACTACCTGCAATTTTGAGGGGCTTAGTACTTTTGCCCGAAAAAATGTCACAGGCTTTCCCGAAATAGCGTTCACATTTTGCTCGAAAATAGCAAACAATCTGCCCGAAGTAGAGGTTGCAGCCCAGGTCCCCCTTCCTCCCTCCCTCCCCCTCCCTTCCCTTCCTCCAATTGAACCTCGTGCGCCTATTGTTATTGGTTTTCAGACATACCGTTTTCATAAAACGTTTGACAGATTATTAAGGAGATAAAAATTACTTGGTGACACTTCACCGATGAAGCCAGGTGTCGACAAGTACACAGCTAGTGTAACCCTAATTAGTGTGACAGTCAGCACTGACAATGGTTGCAGGGGGAAAAGGTGGGGGAGAGGGAATGTTCCCCTCCCCACTTTTGAAAGTGGGGGATATATTGTTTGTCCCCCTATTTTTTGCCAGAACCGTAACGAAACAGTTCTCGCGTGTTTGATCCCATAGCTTACAACAACAGGTTCAAAGAAATCGAACTCGAAAATGGTAGAAACAGCCGCTTAATGAATTAAAACAGAGGTATGCCTCTCAGTTAGCTCCACAGATCATCTGGAATCCAAACTTTTAGGAGGCCTTTAAGCGGCCCGGATCCCACGCTGGTAGGGCCTCGCGATGTGCATTTGCATTAGCCTTCTGGTAACGGTAACGGTCATGCCCCCACCCCTCCCCCATTTTGAGAAGCTGTTTCCGCTATTGAATAGTTGTTGGAACACCGCCTTCAGTAAATGACTGTCTCTCATATTACCAATTAAGCCGACAACATCCTGGAAGATTTCGAGAACCAGTCCTGAGCATTTCAAAAACTTTCTTGGGAATGGAGCTGTCATTCAATATACCGATCAATAGTGGGAACCCTTTCCCTAGTGCATGTCATTGCGGCGATACCCAAGGCGGGGACCCACTAAATTTTGTAGGCCTAAACCTCCCGCATTTGAAAAAAAGTAACATATTTATGTTAACTTAAGTGGAATGTATCATTTTCTTTTGCACTGTATATTTTCATTTAATGAACTCTTACAAATCTGTAGTACATAAAATGCAACCACAAGTGACGAGGCACAGCACTGACTCAATCGGTTTTGTGATAAAGTTTCGCCTTGAAACTTTTCAATAAGGTAATATTTTTCACACATGTAAAATGTATGCAAGCTTTGCCATGCAGGTGATTCCTCTCCCACATATATATTATGGCTATTAAAATGTATTTGTCGTGGGGGATTGAAGACATGTTTTCCAAGGCTTCTTGCCCAACTAAGCATAATTTGAACCAAGCAAAAATGAGAAAAATAAACTAGAATGTATTAAAGTGGTTACAATCACTTCTTAGTTTATAATCGCTTATTTTTATATGATTGATGTCAGTGTCAAGGTCCAAAGGTTGCAGAAAAATAATAAATATGTGTCGAGCATAAATCACTGTCCTTCGGGTGACGATATAAAACGAGTCCCTAATTCGATCTTTCTTCTTGTGAAAGCTGACAATCAGAATACGTCGACCAGGTGAATCTATCACTAATGTCTACCTCAAATGGTGGCAAAGATGTAAGGTGGGCTATGTGGGGAACTCTCGCTCGAAGGAACCCCTGGGTTACTGTACTATGGTACTATGGGACAAGGCCCATATCACGGGATAGTATTGGATGGGGGAGGGGGCTAATATTCCCTACAATTTTCCAAAGCTTTGATAATAGTAACAGCCATCTAATGATGACATCATGTATGTGCACCTTTACTAAACATGAACTTTACCTCCTTTAAATCTACGCAACTGGCTTTGGGCTCGCATTAGACGTGGCAGGCAAACTGAAACCGATCGAGCCGGAACGTACTCAAAAAATCTGTTTAACTCAAACTGTTGTGTTCGTTGACGGCCACAGTTGGTCTGAAGCTCTTTTAAGGCTGAAAGTGTAAGTGGAAATAGGGAAGGGAACAGGGGCGGACCGACAATGAACTGGACCCCCGGGAAAAAAATGTGTATGGGGCCCTCCTCCTTCCTAACCTGAATCAACTTTCCCTCACCGACACTACTTATAATGGCCACAACCTATCCCACCGAGCTTCAGCTTATTTCCTATTTTCTCCGATTTGTTATTTCCCTGGATTTCCGAACTTTCCGATTTTCATTAAGATTTCATGACAGTGTGGCCCCCCTATATGTGTGGGCCCTAGGGCAGTGCCCGGTTGCCCGACTGCTCAGTCCGCCCCTGGAAGGGAATGGCTCATGCATCGTTTTGGCCTTTGCCATTTGTTCGTGTTTAGAGATGAATATTTTCTGTTGATGCTCAGGGGTACTTGCCTGAGTCAATCTGAGTCAATGACATCTGTGAATGAAACTGTAGTTGTGAAAACTTTGAGAGCATAGTAAAGGAATAAGAAATTGGGGTGTAAAGTTTTTTAAATTGTCCCACAAAGCCCCCTCTCCTGATCACAAAGTTACAAGAACATCCCTGTGTTTTCGCTGTAAAAAAAGATTTTGTTAGGCAAAAAAGTAGAAAGAGACGGGTCATTTCTACTTCTTTCTCTGGAAACGTCCGTCCACAGCCGAACCGTTTGCACACTGTCTATGGCAATCACAAATCCCGAAAAATTCCTGCTCGTCGGCTGCTGCCTGTTCGCAGGTATATTATACATGAAGTTTAAGCAAGGTCGTAGACAAAAGAGGGCGAGGGGAGTTATCCCCCTCCCTCTGCGCCCCCTCCCCCGTCATGCTAGCCGTTACTGCCAATTGAGATGACAGACTACAGCGTAATTATTCCAAAGTACGGTTTCCACTGTTAATTTCTCACCTGCAAAATGTACATTTACCCCACTCTTTTACCTTTTAATGCCAATGTCTGGTAAGGCCACTACTGAGTTTAAAGATGTTCCACGTATAGCCAGCAGGGTGTCAGTTATTTTGCTACTCTGAATACATTCTGTACATGTTACTGGCAGATGAATCAAGTAAAATGAAGACTCTTACAGGCAGAACGTTATCCATATATGCACCGGCGAATAAAATTCTGCATTATTTATGACTTAATCAACACATAAGTGCGTTCACCTGGTATACTTAGTGTATATGGATTACATATATACACCATCATACGCTTGATGATTCGTGCCTGCTGTACTGTGAATTATTTTTGTAGTTGCACGGCGCATGCAGAGATGACAAAGAACAAAATGTGTAGTATTCCGCGTGGATTTATTATAACCATTTGCTAGCACAGCGAAGGTTGTTTCCTTTGCCCCGGTAATGGATGTTACAGAGGGAGGGGGATCGCACTACCCCTTCCATTGGGGAACACTGTCCAGACATGTTAAACAATGTTTTGTTATGCATCGATAATACGGTCGGTGACCATATTTGCCTCTTAGCTCCCCCACCCCCGCCCGCTTACCACTTTCGAAAAGTTCCGCAGGATCCGCAACCGATTACAACCCCTTCGGCCCCAGAATACGGTATATTTCCGTTTCAACCGGCATTTCAACCTCATGCATCAGATAACATTTGAGGACCGAATGGAAGACCATGATTCCCCCCCCCCCCCCTCTTCTTTGAGACAGTCAAGTTTTTAAATAGGCCTAAATGAAGAAATCTGGTCCCATGCTTGAAGGGTGTAGCAGTAAAAGACTAACCCAGAAAATAAACAAAACTGTGCAAAATTTGCAGTTCTAGAATGCACAGGTTTACATCAAATGTTATTATTTCAGTTAGGAGCGCCGTCAGAGGTTGGCAATTTCAGGGGACACAGCAGACGTGGTAAACCCGTCCCAGATAAACCCAGGAAGTCGGTGTATTTTTGCATATGCGTACCTGTGGTAGTTTGCATCCCGGGCGGACCCTTTTTCGTCACCTTGAGAAAGTGACGTCCTGGGGATGGGGTTTAAGGGGATGGGTGTAACCCTCCCCTTTGAGAAGTTTGTGTTCCTTTAAGCTGGTTAGCCTGCAATATGGTGTTATCTTCTGTAAATTTTCGAACTGATCATGTATTGAGAAACTTTCACGATTTCGTAAATTCTTTTCATTTTTAGTTGCGTTTAAAGGAAAGATGCATGTGCTGTCTTATATTGGAGGGTGACGACTCCTCCCCTTTAATAATTTTTTTTTTATGTAAGGTGGCTTAAATGCAAAATGGTGACATCTTTGACAAATCTTTCAATTCATTACATTCTTGGAAATTGTCATTATTAAGTGGTATTTTGGCTGTAGCATGGCACCACACAGAAAATGTGTAAGGACAAATATGTGCTACGAATGTTACCTTACGCGCTCATGATATTAGATTGCACTACAGGCGCGTAGCCGAGGGGGGGGTTGCGAAGGGGGCAACCGCCCCGAGCATATTTTTGGTATTTTTTTAATGATTTTTTTATAATAAACTCAAAATAAAAAAATGTTTATGATGTACGGTAACTTACAAGGCCCGGGAAATGCCATTTCCAGTGATCTGGGAGGTATTTTCGGCCAAATTTTCTTGTACGCTTCGCCCCAACCTATGGTTATGGTGGCGCTACGCTTAAATAGTGTGCCTACAGGCTTGCCCCCCCCCCCCCCTTGGCAAATTTCTGGCTAAGCGCCTGTTGCTCTAAGATCCTTTATTGATGCGGGGTTCCTTCAGAGGTTAGAGATGTACCTCTGTTTTTCAGAAAAGTGTTGGTCAGAGTTATGTAGCCTAAAAGCCCTAACAGTGGTCGTGAGATATGGGGTGCGAAAAGCGACGAATGCGCCCGAAGCGCTCCGAAATTTTGCATTAAACATTTCCAAAACACAAGTTACATGCAGACTCTGCAAAGAGACAATTTCAATTCACTAGCAAATGAGACATTTTCAGTTCCCTAACAAAAAGTGTCGGCCAACTGGAGGGCTAGTCTTCTGCCTGGTAACTCGTAAAAGCTGCCAAATTTCATAAAAAATTTCTTCCCCTGAATTCCTCTCCTTTGCATTCTTGCAGTGCTGTGCTCCTCCGCAATGACTCCCATGCACTCGAACATTGTAAATCCCTCACCTATGAATAACTTTAATATGGTTAAGAAGGTATCTATTAACAAACACAGCGACAGAGGGCGACGTAGTATGGGCGACTTTGCCAGTCTAGGAAGGACTTGCCTGAGGAGCAATATTTCCAATGATGTAGAAGTAAACAGTAATGCTGCCTACGTAGCAGGCTGTACGGCATATTCCTTGTTCAGTCATAGATAAGGTGGTTTGGGAAGCAGAGAAGCTGAGCAAGCAGAGTCCGCTCTGCGGGGTAATAGTAATGGGGACCCAAGTGAGGAGTACATTACCACCATTTCGATCTTGGGAGGGGGGTACCAGGATTTATCTGATAGTGGGGCCAAGCTCCCCGATCGGGGGAGCCACCCGAAGTCCCGACAAATGGGATGGGTTAAAACTATAGAAAAGAGTCGAACTTTAAAGCTTTTGGCACAGGATGGCCGAAAATTTGGGGGGTTTCTTTCGAGAAAATTTGAAAATTAAAATTGTTATTAAAAAAATTGTAAATTTTGGATTTTTAGTGAAGAAAGTTTTTATTGAAGGTTCTGCCCTCCTTGAGATCAAACCAAGTAACCGTCGAAACTGAAACGAAAACGAAAAACTTTCTCGAGGGAGGCGCCAGCCTTTCCGGACGAGGAAGGGGGTATGAACCCCTGCCACCACCTGATGTCACCCCTGTGGGAGAGGAAGAACCAGTCTCTGTGCATGACAATAATAGGGACACTGTTCATTTTCTTATATGATGGATAAGCAGGGAGCACTTTAAAGGAAGGCATTTTTCAATTGTAAACTATCCACACCATAATTAACGGATACAAACCTTGCATAAACTAGGCATTACTCTCTAGAGAACTCCTACTCAATATCAAAGTAAAAAAAAAAACTTAAACAGAAAATGGCAAAGTATTTAATTGTGTTTACACTTCTCTGAAACTGCTCAATCCATATGGCGATATGTGTATAAACTTTGGGACACTTGCTTGCAGCTGCGCCTATTAGTTTACTCGGTTATAATCTAAAGTTCGAATATCGCCCCATGTCGTTCATTACATTTTGCCTTTCTGATGTACAACAGAAGTGAAATGAAAGTAGAGGGCGCCTTGACACCTTGCTTATATGAAATATGACAGCAGCAGCCTCGACTCTGTAAATATGACAAAATGTCAATTCATCACTGCGTAATCGAAACTGTGTAAGCAAAGCTAGAGTTATTCGTTCCATTCGCGACGTACAACAATAGTTTTCCAAAGTTTCCATGTCTGAGGGTGGTTTTAGACGTTGAGATCACCCGAGATTACTTCTCTTGCTTCTCAGACTTGCGATACAAATGGTTGTTTTCCAGATTCTTCCTCCACCTTTGAAATAAACATAATACAATGGATTAAAACAATTAACAAAATGAAAACATTATGGATCAAAATTGAGCTTTCTTGGTGAGAAAATTGGATATGAAGTGTCACTTTTTATGCCTCAGATTCCTGTTATGAATTAATTAGTCTTCAAAACCAAATGTGACCGTGCTCATTCAGCATTTTTCCTAATTGCTTTCGATGAAATGTTTTCATTTTGCCAGACGCTTTCCTTGCTTCTAGGATTTTTTTCAATAAATTAAATTCCTCCTGTGCTTAAGATCTAGTTTTCATCAATTGATCCTCTCATCTTCTCATAGCTCTGAAAGCCCATTGTCCTCCTTCCGATCTGGAAACTCTAATAAATCGTGTTATTTTTAGTATTTCGGTTTTTTCGAGGGGGAGGGGGGATGATCAAAGACTCCAATTATTTATTGTATTATGTATAGGAAAGTCTTTACAATGTTCATGTAGACTTTGTTTGCGAATACTTACGCCATCCATCAAAATTTCTTTCTTTTTTCCTAAACAACAATTAGGTAAAGTTACCATACCTGTTTTTCAGGTATTGATTCTACGGCAATGAAAGTTGCCCTCTTTCTGCGTTCGCGTCGGGCCTTCAAGTTTGCACACACACACCAAAGTATTGTCAACAGTTTTAATGCTAATAGTGCTGCTGTTACAACTCTGTAAAAAGCAATAGATTTATATCATATAGAATCCTTATTCGTATTTCATGCCAAAGACTAAAATAAAATGCACAAGAATGTATAGACTTGCCCAAGTCCTTCCAGATGTTTGTTTTATTCTAAGAAACATCATGCTGACATCGTATTCGACGTTTCCACCTAAAAAAGTCAAATCTGTGGAAGTTTCAGTTGTTTTGATTCTTTCACACGTCACTTTTAGCCAACGATACCTAACCAAGCCCGAACCAAGAAAAGTGTCCCTAGTGAAATTCTAGGAAAATTCTATTCTAGTGAAATTCTATGGAATCATTAACTTATTTCATATTTATGTAATCAATTTAACTTCGTGTTCCCAGTACGTCAAAGCAGGGAGTTGCCACTCCCTGGTCAAAGCATTCGTTCGATACAAATCAGTGTTGTAGTAAGTCAAGTCATTTGTTAGGGATCTAGTCTCCTCGACTATAGCATTTTCTAGTGACCTTCAATTAATTTAAATTAAGGTAGCGAGCTACTAATTGGGAATTCCAGGCGGAAGGTATTGCCCTACGAATTTAACAACCTCATTTTTTTTGTTTGGGGTGAGGGTAAAGTAAAGGCCATGTTGTTGAAGTGTTCTGTTCAGTTTGTGATGTAGTGAAAGGGAACTGAAGTACTGGTTGTGCAAAATAAAGAAAATTGAAGGTTTCTCAAGCCCTTTTTTGCATTACATCCTTCTGCGATGCAAAAAGGCATTTTAAATGAAGTGAAAAGGGTGGAGCCACCACCCTAGTGTACAAGCTCTCCTAGCTAAAAATCTCAACAGTCATGGTACACAAATTTCAAATCAGTGTGAAAGGTTTTCTTGTAAATTTTCATATCATAAGGTGTAGCTTGTTCCCGCTGAAAACTTTTATAAGGGTCCAGAGGCCATAAAGCGGACCAAAATTAGTGTGTAAGTCAATAGAGGTGTAATTTGTGGTGTGCTACATTAGTACGAGTCTTCATCCTTATATTGCCCTGACTCGGACTTAATCGTTCGTTGATTTGACTCTGACAAAATGATCCTGTGATCTTGCTTCACAACTAGGATAAAATTGGGCTTAAATCCTCTTTAATATTTTAGAGGGGAACTTGCTCTAAACATTCTGGTGAAAATTGCATTGAAATCAGATGTATGGTTTGCAACATTTTCCCAGATGCAACTGTCACATTTCAACCCAAAAGGAACTTGAATCAAGCACGTGTGACTTTCATAATGAGCTCTCTTTTGTTTACAACCAATTTTCTCCTCCATAATTTCATGCTAGTGTAATGTGAATGCATGAGATGCATGGAAATTTTACCAACTTTAAATTATCCATGTGAGACACATGTCCCCACTAACTTCAAGGTCAACACAACAGATTGAAAAATGAAGAAATTAAATCATTGTTCACTAATGTAAGGAGGTCATATAAACCCTGTTTACTTCAAGCTCATTTTAAGTTACAAATGGATTAATTTCATTGCTGAATTTTCGTAGTATGCATTGGAAGGGAACAGAAATTTCACCAGAATGCTAAGATTTAGTTTTCCTTTGCATTTAAAAATAATTCTCGGCTCAAATCCTTCCTTAGTTCCTTTAAATCAAAGGGCGCTCTTCAGAAGGAAGCAACGTGAGTTCAGGGTAGCTTCTTATATTAAAGGAAAAAATATAAAATTAAAGGAGATAGCAATAATGACCATTTCAGGAACATAATCAAAAAGTATATAACATTCTGAACCCAATGCAAAAACCCCCATCTTCATAGCTTATTTGATTCTCGAGATATAACAATTCTCATCCAGGGGCACTGCCATACCAAACTTGTAGCAAGTCTATTATGATGTCACAGGCTCACTTTATTTTCAAAAGTTATGTATTTCTTTATAATTAAATTCAATTTTTTTCAAAGTTCCAGCTACCAGTTAAACGATCATTTCAGAAATGCAGAGAGCGAGTCCTGTAATTTTGAAATGTGATGCCAACAAGAACATGCTAAACTGTGTGGAGAGAAACAATGAAAAAAATACAAAGGAAAACAAAAACATCTCAATTACAAAGTGAGCCTGAAAGGTCAAAATCAACTTGCTACAAGTCAGTTTGTTTGGAAAATGGCAGCTCCAATGTAAATGATAAGAAGGGCGATATCTCAAGAACCGAATAAGCTATGAAAATGGGATTTTTTGCACACTGTTGAGAATTTTGTTTACTTTTCAATTATGTTACTGAAATGGTTATTGTTGTCATCCCCTTTAAACTTGTATTCCAAGAATCGTAAATACACTAAGTCGATCACTCTTAAAGTAAATTAGTCAAAACAACGTTATTATTAATCGTGTGACTAAGTTCCAACCATAGAAATTGAAGTAAGGGAGAATGATGTCCTGCCACCTGTATTGAAGCCACTTATGTAGTTGTCTGTACGGCAAGCACGCAGAGCGCAATATACAGACATAGTTTCTCTTGCCCCATTTACTGTCAGTATTGTTTAAAGAAAACTGAAGGGCGGGAAGGCGCCATGACTTATCTCTGCTGTTAGTATTAGGCCTACTCCTAATCCTTCGAAAACGAATAAAATGATATTTAACTTTCTAAGCTGAATGCAAACTGAACGTATTGAGGTTCACAAACCATTGGCTTTTGGTACAACGGAAGCGCCCCCACTTTTTCATGGCTTCACTAATTAAACCCACAACTGGTGCACAGTGTTGCACAGAGTCGGCGTTCTCCCTTACTTCAATTTATTTCTATGGTTCTAACTTGTCCCTTCACTACATTTTGGGACCAAATGTCTGTTTAAACTCAATGAGTCCTGGAAAGAGTAATGAAAATCAAACTCACATGTAAACGCCCTTACTTTCCATGATTGTTTGGTCCCTGTGAGTGACATATAAAAGAAATTGGGAATGTACCAACAGTTGAACACAGTTTCGTTTTGTCTTTTCACGATCAGACTATGGCAAAGCTGATAAACGATGTCAGAAATGAATAGGTGGCGCTGTTTCTTTAAAGTTATTTTAAACTAAAGATAATGTTATCACGGACTAAGACGATAATGTTACAGTAAAACGCCTCGACCCTTTGATCTTCGTGACAGGAAACTGTCATAGACCCTTTTCCAAATAGCAATTACAAAGAATTGTGGGATGGTGTTTTTGTATGCGTCGTTTTTCTTCACAGTAGTATGGCACTGACAAAAACGACGCATACCAAACTCTATCCCACAATCCTTTGTAATTGTTATTTGGAAAAAGGTCTATGCTGTCGTTATCAAGCCTTTGTTTTACAGTAGTAGTTCCCGAAAGTCCATGAGTCCCAAACATCAGTAAGGGTGTGCTGCCGGCTACCCTGATTTCGAGAAGTAAAGTGAACAATATACACCTGTTACTGTATATACTTGGGGGCACCGTGGGCGGATTTTCTCCCGAGACCAACGAGGGGCGATTTTCAGAAATTAGCATGCAATATGAAAAGAAAGGTGAATAAATGTATATACGCGTATAAGTACATTAAAGCATTTGCAACTGAAATCATACCCACATAAAACATGGGTATACAATTAACGTTTGGTTGTATCGCCCAAGAATGTCCCCATGGCTTTCAGCCCGCCCACCCTCTTTGCTTTTGTGTACACGGGAAACTCTTTGGCAGGAACATTACAATTTGAACAATCATAAAGCTACAGAGAACTGAATGTGTAAAGAACGCTTTTTCATATTCGAAATATAAACATTTAATTGCAATTTCAGTTCCTTTTCGATTCATATCAGAAATGAAATTTGGTTCTACTCCCATACCAAATTTTTCGTCATAAAAATCCTATAGAGGGGTTTCACCGACGTATATAATGACGCTCTTTGTTTTTGAATGGCAAGAGTCCATTGTGTCACAGTAGTATCTATATGGTTATGCCGTGCGCGTGTGCGCTTGTGCCCGTAAATACGCTTACTTCGTGTGTGGTTTGCCCAGGGGCGTAGCTAGGATGAAATTTTTAGGGGGGCCTAGGAAACAAATGGGGGGCCGACACCGCCGAGGGTCAGGCTTGTCAAGACTATCTAAGCGGAGCGCCACCATCAGTTGGCGCGGAGCGTTCAAGAAAATTTTTGGCTTTACAAACCCTCCAGATGGCCGGAAACGGTACTTCCCACGTGTTTTTAGCTGCATGTACCCAGCCTTGAAATTCGAATCTCATATCTGTCGTTTCTCAAATAATGGGAAAAAGTCAATCCATGAAAAATGGTAATACACAAGGCCGCACAAACACTTTTTTCCTACGGTGCAAAAAGTGGGTATTACTGATCTGTGGCCTGGGGGAGGGGACTAAAGGGAACGGGTGTCTCCCTCCCCCTTGGCGAAAATTTGTAATTTCAGGAGGACGTATAGATATCAAATGGTGCAATATTTGAGGGATTTCAGCTTTAAAAGGAAAACGAAAAGTAGTTGTGAATAGGTGCGGCAAAAGTCATTTTTGAGAGCGTGGTGGATATGATGTGAAGCATGACTTCAGCCATTGAACTCCGTTGTGGGAAGGGTTTATGGGAGGGGAGGGAGTGTTATTGGTTATGAAACTTTTTTCATGACTAAACTGGCACGGTTTAAAAACGTTTTTAAGCCATTGATGATTGAAGCTACCTATAGCAACAACACCAACATTGTAACTATGCATAATCGCGCGTAGCGCGAGAATTTTAGAAAAGTAGGCTAGAACTACATCCTAATAGAGCTGTAAATGATTGGTGATGTGTACAGATATAGGCATGAAGATATTGATCTGCCTATTTCAAATTGTTTAAGTTCTATCATTACGATCACAGCTATTTCTTATATTTTTACTGCGTTTTCTCTGTATATTCTCAAAGTTGGAAACGGTGCACTTTGAAAATTTCTGGGGGTAATTGCCCGCCCCCCCCCACTGTGTACGACCGTGGATATCATATTGAGCTGAGATAATACAAGAATCATACTGAATTATGCATCCCTTTTCATTTATTCTGCCTGCAATTCTCCCATATTCACCTTCTAGTATATCTCTGTTAGATTTGTCCATCACCCTGTCCATAGGCTACATGTCCACTACTCAATTAGGCTACACATCCCCTAGATCATACCATCTGTCTCCAACCTAGGGTTACCATATTTATTTTCTAGCAAGTAGGACATAGATCACTGTCCTGATGTAGGGGTCTAAGGGTGTCCCCTTCCCTTTGGAAATTTTTCCGGTTTTCAGTGGTGTCTAGATGCAAAATGGTGCTGTATTTGTTCACGGACTCAAAAAATCTGGGGGGGCCTGACGAATATCTGGGGGGGCTAGGCCCCCAGGCCCCCCGTAGCTACGCCGCTGGGTTTGCCCTCCAGTGCTTGGGAACCCCACTCGCGTGACGTCACATAAAAACCCTCTATTGAATGTTAACCCTACATAATCGTTACAATCTACTAGCTCTGTATTATCCACTCAAACATTACCGAAATTCCCTTTCCATGGTCACCCATTACTTTTTCAAACATAGTTTTATCGCGATAATGATGTTATTCAACAAGGATTTAAGAATAATTTCGTCTGAACCATCTGCAGGAACTCGATTTGTCCACATCCTTTTTCACAAGTGTGACGTTAGGCTTCAGATGTTTCGGTATGGAACTTTTCCAGAACTGAATAAATAAATCTTCCTTAACCTGGCTTATCATGAGGGCACTACAGACAACCCCTTCCCCTCCTCAAAGGTTTATAAAGTATGTGCTCACTCATCAAAAAATAGCTTATAAAAATAGATTATTATGGCATAAAAAATATATTTCGAAATAAAGACGACTGCATTGGTTCCATACCACAAAAGCCACAGATTTTCTATTGGGCCACTGGATCCCTAGTCATATGAATTAATATTGTGCTCAAGCCCGTAGCCAAGGGGAAGGGATCGGCGTCTCTCTAGAAAATTTTCTTCCCCTAGAATGTTAGAAATTACCACTGTCTTAATGCATTTTAGTATATCTCTCCGTCCTAAAATATTTCTCCCCCGCCCCCAACCATGTAGCCCCTTTACGAACTTGTCATGCTACGGGCCTGATTGTGCCAGACGTCTTAACTTCAACTTACTTTGACCCAATCAAAATTACTTGCAACCGCTGTTGATGTTAGCAGCCTCTGATTTTAGTTCTCTGAAACGGATGATGAATTACCGGAGAGTCACTGGACTGTGAAAGCATGATAATATTTCTGGAAAGCATTCCCCGATTATAATGCCAACCCAGCACAGAATCCCAACACAGCGCTTTTAGATACATTCTGTCTAATTCGTGTGCCATTCGAGGGCATAGGCTACCAATACCCCCGAAGAATCTTAATAGTACACTCGTTTATGGAGGGGTAAATTTGAAAGAACTTATGTACTTACAGAGTTGTGTACTACAGAATGGACCTTTCAATATTGACAACTGGTATTAGGATCCAAGACAAACAATGCAGTTTCTCTATTCTTGGGCAAAAAGTCAAACTTGTCGTGTCTAGTTCACTGGGTTGAAAAGAGGGAGGGTTGATTGATGTGAAGCTAAGTAATTAAATGGTTCCCAGGGCTTTACCATTGTTTTACGTAGTGTGTCACGTATGTCAGAAAGTGAATGTTTGAAACAGTTTTGTAGAAAGAATACATCACTGGACAAGTTAATAGGCTATGATCTTCATTTTTAAATATATGTATACAATTTTTGTTTTGCTGCAGTAAGTGATATCATGAGCTGATGAGGGGTAAAACATAATTGGGATAAGTACATAGAAATAAAAGTAAGTTTTATTTCTATGGATAAGTACCACAACCCCACATCATCCCACCGCTAGCAGCACTATTTTGATGTATTATTGGAACTATCAGTAAGCCAAAAATTAAGGTTTGTATCTGTGCACCACTTTTTGAAAAAAAAAATCATTTTTCCCGTCAGAGAAAGGAGCTCAGGAGATAAGAAGAACGACTAACCCGAACTGTACCAACTAGGCCTACAGATCCCTTGTGATTAGATAATATTTTCTCCATAGACCCTTTTCCAAATAGCAAATGCAAAGGATTGTGGGAAAGAGTTTTAGTACAAGTTGTTTTGGGCCACAGTGAAATTCCATTGACAAGAACGTCGCACACCAAAGTCTGTCCCACATCCTTTGTAATCGCTATTTGGAAAAGGGTCTATGGATGTACTAATATTCACCCCTACCTAATATTTACAGCTGTAAGCCAAACGCTCTAAAAAGAAATAAATTTGTTAAAGAAATTAAGAATGTGGGAAACCTAAGTATTTTATATTAAAAGTGTAGCACCTCAAATTATACTCATTGCAGCTCACAACAAGTGAGCCAATGAAAGACTAAAAATCATATTCGCGGGGGCAAGAAATTTCACACTGGGGAGGGGAGGAGTTAAGCAATTGGAAAGGCTACGGGATCATTTTTTGCTCCAGTTAGTGTGTTCAAAAACCCCTGGCATACATTACGGAGCACGGGTTACTCTGCGCACATAAATTGATGAAGAATCTCACCATACAGGGCAGTACCTCACGGCCGGCTATGCAGGCGGCTGTTAATACAATTTAGCAGTAAGCCTTTTTACTTATGAGAAACTTCTCACTGTCATTTTGATTGATGAATACTTCGTAAAGGGTAACGAAAGACAATTTGCCAACTATAATACTGTTGTTTACTAATATGGTAATCATCTTTTGTATGAAAAATAATAAGAAAAGAATGAATGTACTGTAACTTACGATGAGGCAGAAAGATCACTTAAAAATGAAGTAAAAATGCTACTGACTCAGTTTTCACCGACACCCTTCGGGCTTTTTCCTGTCCTATGCTTTTTGTGGATATAATACAAATATTACAAGTTAGCCGCCACTATAAATAAACTAGGTGTAAAGTGTGTTTTGTAAGTTATCTATTATGTTTTTTGTCAGTTTTCTTGAACGATGTTTGAACAAGTCTGACCTTGCAATGAACGCAACGTGAGCAATCACATCAGATACTTGAAAATAATCGAGGACGGGCTTCACCGATGCCAAACAGGTAATAAAAACAAGAACAGTTGAAACTTTTTATGTAGTTGGTGCTTCTTGAGCGATGAAATGGCCTTTGGCCAACTGCATCGAATCTGATGTGAAATGATGTGTTTGTCGCCGAAATGTTGTCGCATGAACCACATTGAAAACCAGAAAACCCCAAGGCTTAGTGATTCCTTGCCGAAAGGGAGGTGCTTTGTACTCTGAGGTTCATCCCTCAAATTTATACTTCTTGACTACATCATTTTTTCCGATGATTTTACAATTTGACCCCTGCTAACCTTACATGACCTTTGAACCTGACCAAAACTTGAATAACAAAAAATGGAAAAAAAAAGAACATGCCCGAGAAGGGATCCGTACTCAGACTCTCTGCGTGAGAAACTGAGCGAGTCTAATCCACGATGACATCAATGAACAGTCGTTCAGCGTATGGTATTTCTAATCATGCTTCAGTCACAGCATAGTTTTTCACGATTTCATAATCACGTACTTTAAATTAGTGTTATTACTGTAACAGTTAAACTTGTAAAAAATAGATGTTGTTCTCTGTTACTTTATCTTTGGAATTGGGAATTAATTTCAGCCTTAAATAATTTTCGTTGGTCACGAAACGCCGGACACAATTTAGAGGCGCCGCCCTCTGTCTATTTAGTTTACAAGGTTTTCTAGTTTCACCTCTGATGACCTTATATGACCTTCGACCTCCAACAAACTCAAACTGGGTTTCCTCTCTCTTAAAGTAGCACACCTATATACCAAGTATAAAAAGGCTTCATCATCCCTGTGTTGAAATACCGTGTTTTTTCAAGGTTTTCGGTTTTGACCTTTAATGACCTCAGATGACCTTCGACCTCCACTGAAAACAATCGGGTTCTATTTTTAATATGACAAATTTGTATACCAAGTATGAAGATTGTCCTTCATTGCTGTCTTGAGATATGGTGTTTATAAGCAGTTTTTAAGGATTTTGTATTTCACCTCCGGTGACCTCAGATAACCTTTGACCTTTACCAAAATCAATAGGGGTTATCTTTTGATTGTAACGTATTCACATGTATGAAAGTATCCATGCTTCTTGCCTAGAGATATCGTGTTTCCAAGGTTCTCGGTTTTTGACCTCTGGTGATCCCACATGATCTTTGACCTCCACCAAAAACAATAAGGATCTTTCTTTTAATATAATAATTCTATACCCTTAGTATGAAAATTATCAACCACTGCTATCTCGAGATATCGTGTTTACAAGCCAAGTGTCGCAAACTCACGCACATACACGCACACTCGTGGGCGTCCGTAGAAAAAAATCAGGGGGCAAATTTTTTGGGGATGCCCAACTTTTTCATGGGAAATATTTTACTCCCCCCAAGAGTTTAGATGCTACTTTCACACAGTGTTGACAAAGGCTTATTTGTCAAGGGGGGGGGGGACGAAGACCATAGACAGACTCTCAGCGCTCCGCGCCACCATGGGTTGGCGCGGAGCGCAAGAAAATTTTGGCCCAAAATACTTCAAAGATGGCTGGAAATGGCACTTTCAAGGCCTGTTTACCGCATGTAACACTAGCAATATCGTAAAAATAAACTTTAAAAAATACCAAAAATATGCTAGGGGGAGGGGCTGCTGGGGCCTGAGTGTTGATATTTTTATTCAACTCCTGTTTAGAGAGTAGAAATTCACACTGAGTAAACTGTTAAGAAATGTTGATGTTATATTTTCTTCATTTTTTCTTTATTTTTTCTTCGTTTTTTTCAAGTTTTTGATTTTCCAAGGGGACGAGTGCCCCCTCTTGCCCCCCTCCGGATGCCCATGCACACGCTCACACACACACACACACACACAATCGCCCTCGTGATTGCATAGATTCGGTCTGCCTTCGGCAAGGAATCAAAAAGCAAGGCATAAGGGCGCTAAATAAGTTTTGAAAATTTTGATAGGATACCGTATCGAATCCAAGTCAAATTTTCGGGGCCAGAGTTTAAGAAATTAGAAGGAATCATTTGTCTTCTTTCTGAGGGTGGGGTGAAAATTAAAATGAACCAATGTTTACTGTGTTTCTTTGGCATCTAGCAATCAAAATTAGTATACATAAACTTTGTAGTGCAGCTCTGCAACCGTCTCAAAATAGAAAGAATTGCCGAAAAGGGGGGAAGGGTCTGAAGCCGGAAATTGCCCAGTCTGAATCCGCGTCTGTTGAAGGCAGTGGTCTCCTGTGCAAACATCACAGTTTTATTTTATTTGTTTATTTTTTTATTAAAAGTTTGATTTAGAAAATTGCTTAGAGAGGTCCTCTGTCTATGTTTAAGATTGCACGTTCTGGGAGCCAAATTTCCCAGTAGCATAAAGAGGATATGGCATTCCTGTCAAACCAGGGAGTTGCTAGCAACTCCCTGCTCAAATTTACTTATTTAGGAATAGCCCTAGGGTTCTAAAGAGTGTTGATGACTGCATTTTGATTGACATTCATTCAAACAATCAAGTTCAACTCTGGTTGGTCTACGATGACTTTTACCGAGTCGGTTGTGTTCCTAATCAAGCTCGCACACGGTTGTGTGTCACTATATGTCCTTGGGCAATTGAAACTAAGTGCAGGCTACTGTGGCTCTATCGTGGAGGTGTACTAGACAGGTGTTTTTGTTTAAATTCAAGGAGGGGCTAAAAGTGAACTTAGTAGGGGGAAGTTTTTGCTGTCTTGGGTAAGGTTAGAGAGCCTTTAAGCCTGGAGAACGAGATAGCTCACACCTTCGATGCATTCCTAAGGATCGTTATCTACTAAACTTCACCAACCAGTAAACACCCTGGCAGCCAGGGCTTTTTTAACACCGTCAAACTGGGGACCGCGCCGCTGCAGACCTCTCCATAGCACACCCAGTAAACTTTTTGACGCTTCAGGAGGTCCCTGTGGGCAAGCAAAGCAAAGAATGATAATAAAAACCTAACCATTGTTTCACAACCCAGTTTCCCACATGGTTCCTCCCTAGCATGTGTGGGCTAAAACAGCTACTATCAGAATGCCAAACATACTTTTTTACCAGGTTATTGCAGTGATAGTTCTTACCGCCAATTACATCCGCTATTCTGGCACAGCCAACAGAAACATTGTAAAAGATAATAGCAAGGGAAACGAAAAGAGAGACTGAAAAATCTAGCAAAACAAGATTGTCCTAAAATTATAACACTTTATTTAGGTGTGTATTTTTTTTTTATTATCATTATAAAAAGCTACCTCACAGCTTAAATTTGCCCCCTAAATTTGCCACCCTAAATGTTTCCATAACATAAATGCATGAAGCTTTTTATACTGCTAGAAAACAAATACATGGAAAAGCATTTGAGATCACTTAAAGCTACCGTAGAAATTGGGACGAGGTTTGCCGTCGGAAAGTATCGCACATACTGCCTAAAATGAGACTTTTTGGACCTAATGTTACAATTCACAACTAGGCTTGTACAAGGCGGCCTAACGTGTTTCACGTTGGTAAAATTGATTTAATTAATTCTTGCATATGTGATCATTTCTAACCTTGATATTACTTTGCATCTTTGTTATAGGTAGTAAAGTTCTAAAAGTATATCATTTGAAAGAAAATAAACGTAGAAAAAGACAAGAAGAATATCAAATATTTTGGGGTTTAACGAAGTTTCTACGGTAAAGCCTTGAGGCCATAATGTCAGCTGCTATTAAATGAAGCGGTTGCAGCTTAAACATATGCTATGGGAGATGCTGATATTTCATCCAAAAGAGTGAATGAATATTGTTTGTAATCTTTCACTAGGCATGATCAGGGACGACGCTAGAGAGGGGTGTGGGGGTGTGACCCCCCCCCCTCTCCCCCAAAGATCCACGCAATCGGTAAAATCCTGCACTACTTGGCAAAATGAAGGAAAAAGGGAAGTGCAAAGGAAGGAAAGTTAGAGGAAAGAAGAAAGAGGGAAAAAAGGAGAGAAAAGAGGGAGAGAGAAAGAACGAGCGAACAGAGAAAAGGACAGGGGAGGGACAAAGCAGGGCAAGAGAAAGGGGCTGGTGCAAACGGAAGACAGGAGATTGGGATGCATTTGTAGACCACGTTTATTACAATATTTTCGAAGCCCGTAAGCAACACTTTTTGAAACTTAAAACATATTCTGTCGGCAAAAAGTTACATAGGGCTTTTCAGTATCATTGTATACTAAAGGAGTTCATCGCTCATGTGGTTTCAGGCATCCAGTAGGCAAATTCTGCACCATTCGGCAAAATGAAGGAAACATGAGGAAAAGAAAGAGGAAAAGAAGTGAAAGAAAGAGGACAATTTCTGTAATCAGAACCCAAAATTTTCGGCGCACTACACGCGCTGTAATGTCATACCAGTTTCTTCAGTAGTTCCATTCCACATAGCTAGATAGCATAAGTCCTATCAACCTTACCAAGTAACATCTAGTCAGGGTACACAGGTTATGTAGAGGTCTTAAATTTCATCCCATATAGCAAAGCCTAGTTCAGTAGTTCACTGTAAACACAAATTAGTCAAAACAGTGTCTGAATCGACTAACCAGGTTAGTCACGATATTTTACTAGTTTCTGATGATATCTGACTAGTTTCACGATAATGGACTAACAATTATTAGTCAAAAATTCGTCAAACATTAGTCAACGAGGCTTCAAATTGGTCAGAAACTAAGTCAATTGGTCAAAAATTAGTCAAATGTTGTTGACTAACGTGATTAGTCGACTCGGACACCGTTTTGACTAATTTGTGTTTACTGTGTTGGCGTTCTCTAGTGAGTGTGTGTCATGCGGTATACGGTCAGTTGGTGAGCGACTTACGGAGCAAAGTTTGGCTGTTTCATCGGGTAGTCCAGATGGTTTCGACACAATGTATGTTGTCCCCGATATAGTCTACAACCCTTACAGTTTTTATGTTTTTCTCTTTGTTCTTAATGATAACATGTTTTTGACTTTTTGTGTCAGCCTATCAAAAATTTTCGCAATTCAGACTCAAAAGAACAGTACGGTATCAGTGCGTAACTCGGCTCTTGACATATGAAATGATATAATGCTAAATATACGGTACTCTGCAATGGCATGGGATAGTTAGGCTCCTTCATACCCCTTTTTCAACCCCTCGACATGCTGTCGGAACTTGGGGTTGCTGGCATGGCCCGGTCCCATGTCGGGAAAATTCCGTCGCCACCCATAGCTTATTTTAGCTTTCAAAAGGGTCATTTCTGCGATAAAACCCCAAATTTTCGGTATTTTTTGCCCACTCTTCCTAAGTTTCGATACTATTAGCTGAATATAGAACAGACCCTTTCCATCTCTTCAAGTAACTTAAGTAGAATTTATTGTTTTATGTAAATGCCGGGAATTTCATCTCATTTCGCTAAACTAAGATAATGTTCTCTTGAGTCTGTCTGTCGGTACGGCTAGTGACTCAAAGAGGGAAGTACAGTGGAAGTTGTGACCGATGGGGTCCAACTGCCTGGACAGTTGACCTCAGTGGCGTACACAGGGGGGAGGCCATTGGACCAAGTCCCCTCACGGATGCCAATTTTTTCAGGTCCTAAAAAACGTAAATGTTTCAACACAAATTTTACTTCCAAGGGTGGCATATGTGTTGGTTATGAAATTTAATCATCCGCACCTGAAATTAAATTGTTTATGACGATGCAACGAGCCAGTTTTGCCATTTGCAGTTGTTGTCTTTCATAGCATCAGTCATCACAATGGAGTTTCTTTAAAAATATTTTCATTGACAAATGCAAAAAAATTCTTTCGAGAGAATTACGCATCAACGAAAAAGACCAAAAAAAAAGAAAGAAAAAAAAACTGTTGCAAAGTGTGCTCCTTTGTGGCGCCCCTTGAAATTACAGACAAGCATCAAGTTGTAAGATTTCTTTACATATCCCATTAACACTAAAACTACGAGTACTCCCATTTGTTGTGGGTGGAATTTTATCAAATAGCAACTCCCTGATTTTATTCATATTTTAAACTTACGTTATTAGAAACCTTACTTTGAGCAGGGAGTTGCTAGTCAAATAGCAACTCCCTGTTTTGAGATATAAGTAGGTAGTATGTGGTAGTCAACATTCAAAGAAATTACTCATTCTTACATGTTGCACGAGCAACCCATTGGCGTGTATCTGGCCACTTCTAAGGGGGAATAGGTAGTCTGCCCCAACCTCAGGTGTGATACTGTGGTAACTTTTGTGTAAAGTATGTCAGCACTGAAGCATCTAGAAAATAATGAAAATAAAAAATACCATCACTTAAATGCATTTTAGTATATTTCGTCCCCTGAAAGCTAAGTCGTCCCCTCCAGTACCTTGTCTGGCTACTAACTGGTCTGAGTTCGCGGAGAATAAATGCGTCCTGGACTTCCAGTCACGGCCTTGTAGGTTGAATCTTAAGTTTGTTTAGGATCTGATGTTTCAAAAATTAGCACGTCTTAAAGATAAATTACGTTAACTCTATTTGATAAAACCACTTTGTAGGAGAAGAGAATGACTCACCTCACAAGCTCTTTTAGTCATTGTCTTACAGAGGAATAAAGGTAATCATAACTCAGGACCGTCGGAACAGGGCAGGCCTGGGGGCAGTATCTCCCAATGATTTGAAGTAACTACCTTAGAAAATGCCAAAATGCTGGAGTGGAATGGTTCGCTCCCTCCCTAATCTTAGATACCTTTCTAGGACACTATTTCAGTGTGGATTAAAGAATAATAAATTAAATTGTACATGACACCACATCATAATATGGCATTTGAAAGGATACACTGAATGGAGAGAGAAGAGGGAGAGAGAAAGACCGATCGAACAGAGAAAAGAACAGGGAAGGGAGGAAAAGAGAAATTCTTTAAGGGGTGCTGACCAAACCGAGTCAGCTCGGCGGGGGAACCGCCTTCTAGAAGAATAAGAATCTACGATAATTACCCTGCGGAGTGGTGATTAGCTGTCACTTGTCTTTACAACCCAAAGGGATCCGGCACTGATGTAGGAACATACTGTACGGCCAGCTACGCAAGCCTGTCAAATGGTTACAGAGAAATCTGCATCGGTTGTCAAGAGGGGTTGGGGGAGGAAGGCAGGCTGCATGGTGATAATGTGCCGTTTTCCATACTTTAAAAACTAAAAAACATTGAAGGCTCATATCGTGTTTGGCCCTTGAATGTCTCATACAGAGGGTGCTAAAAGATTTGCTCGACGGGAGGGGATAGCCTCCCCAACAGGGGGCTATGGAATTTTGCCCACAGGGCTAGGGCATGCTGGGTCATTTTCGGAGAGAAAGGGTCTCTCTTCTCAGTGAACACTGTATCATGTGCTTAGCCTTAGAGCAGGGGTAGGGAACCATTTTCCTCTGAAGGACCGTTTTGATTGTCATAATTCACTCGCGGGCCACTGGCGCCGTTGATGGCGAGGGTGCAATAAGCTTTTCCCATAGAACACAGGCCCGGGGCCCCAAACGACCCGTGGTAGGATCTTGGAAGAAAAGTCCTGGTAAGGAATTGGGGCGAAGCCTCCTGGAAGGTCTAGAGTTTGTACCAGTTAATAGGCAATAGAATGTTCATCCACAATCTTTAAATGTAATATACCCGTAAAATGGTGTAAGCAGTGCAACGGTGAGCTTAATTATTAATATCAATTTACACGTCAAGTGATTCTGACTTTTCATTAATAAATTGCCTCCCGGACCGGATCAAATGGTGTCGTGGCCTGGTGGTTCCCTCCGATGGATCATAGGGTTTGACAAGAAAGAACGGCAAAGAAGACGCAATTTTCCGTCCTTCAAAGACGTGGGTTTACGGGTTCCCGGAAACTAGGGGTGTTTGCAAATTTGTGGGCATTAGATTGGAGCAATTAACTATCTCAAATTAACATTGCAGGGCCAAATAAAGAGGTGGTGACTAGGGTGACTAGTCACCCCTCGGCCCCAGCTTACTGGATGTTTTATTTTTTACACAGCATAAGGGTAAATCATAATTAAGAAACGACAATTCGATAATTGGCCTCATCTTATGCGCAACTTTGAGGCACATGTTAGTCGCTCCCTCCTGTTGGGAGCGTTCTCCTCTACCTCCACCCTACCCCTGTTGGGCAAATCCTGGTGTCACTCGTGCTATACAACATTAAATACTGCCGTTTTGCGTCCACTGATGTCACACTGGCCTATCATGAAAATCAGGAAGGATTACGGTAATATTCGAGTCACTACGAGGCTGCCGTAGAAAATGACAAGCATTTTTACTGTCGCAAAGACTAGCTAAACTGGGAGTTTTAGAACCTAATGTTACTTCGCAAAACTGATGCATTACAACGAGGCCTAACATGTTAAACATAGGAAATTTTTCTTCTTCAATAACTGTAATTTGTAACAATATTTTACCTGGCAATGGTATTTAAACCTATTTAAATCCATAAATGAATTAAGAGAATAAATTTGGATTCAAATGATGTAGAATTTGTGGGTAGTGAATGTAACAATTTTACGGAGAAAACGAAACATCTACGGTGGCGCCTAAGAGTCATGATGTAAGTTGTTCTGACTGAATATGTGTATGTCATTATAAGCGAGAAGGATGAGGACTATCTGAGGTGAGTTACAGGAGTGACCAAGAAGTGCAACTAAAGTGGCCGTGTGATGACGAAGGAGAATAGGTTATTCCGAACTCTCCATCCCTGAAAAAGACGATGAACCCCCGACCCCCTCTGGTAACGGGTCTGGGATTAAATAGGGGTGGGACCAGGAGAGGGCAAGCAGAAAGTCTACCCTTCCCTTCGACTGAGGGAAGACTGGACTAATGTCGGGGAAATTTCGGCAGGGAACCTTAATGATTACGACATGTATGTAATCGCGACCAGTAGCCTCACTGGTTTTCTTGGTTATTCTGAAGAGCTCCTAAAAGGATGCAGGTTACTCAATAAAAACCCAAAATATTCAAATTTCCTACAGAAATAACCCAAGATATCCAAATTTTCTGCAATACAATCTGAAATTGTCTTCAATGAAACATATCAAAATTTCCGGCCCCGAAAACTTTGGGTTAGCCATCCTTTCGTCACTGAATTTTTCAACCTTTTCCGGCCTCGTATTGCTGTCCCTCAAGCTTCCCCATCGGCTGCTTTCTTCTCTCCCCCTTTCAGTGCATTTGTTTTTATTATTTTTATTTCTTTTAAGATCTGGAAAAAGAGGGGGAGAAGTTCCCTCACCTTGGCCCCCGTAATCCAGCCGTTGGTCTTGATTTAAGTTGTTCTGACTGAAAAATGGATTTCATTATAAAGCTAGAGGGATGGGGACTATCTGAGGTGAGTTACATGAGTGGCCAAGGAGTGCAGCGACTAGGAGCCGTATGATGCCGAAGAAGAATATTTTATACCGAGCTTACTATCCCTAAAAATCAGGATTTCGATCATCCCCCGAACCCTCTGGTTACGGATTTGGGATTAAATACTGGTGGCATCAGGTCAGGGTAGAAGGAAAGCCCATCACCACCTTCCTCTGAGAAGACTGGTCCTATGTCGGGGAAATTTCGGCAGGGAACTTTTATGATTACGAAATGTATGAAATCGGCGACCATGTAGCCCCACTGGTTTACTTGGTTATGCCCTTAAACCGAGGACAGATTACTCAATAAAACCCCAAAATATTCAAATTTCCTACAAAAGTAACTTAAAATATCCAAGTTTTCTACAATAAAATTGCAAAGTGTCTTCAATGAAAGTTCAAATTTTGGGCCCTGATACGATTCGGTTAGCCATTATTGCGTCAATTTGTCATCCTTGTCGGGCCTCGGATTGCTGCCCCCTTTCCCGTCGGGAGCTTTCTCCTTACCCCACCCTACCCCTGTTAGACAAATCCTGGTGATACTCGTGCAATAGAACATTAAATACTGCCGTTTTGCGTTCACTGATATTACACTGGCTTATCATGAAATCAGGTTGATTGGTTATATTCATGTCACTACAAGGCTACCGTAGAAAATGAGAAGCCGGTTCCCGTCTCACACTGTCGCAAAGACTAGCTAAACTGAGAGAAATTCGTCATATTCCAAGCGATTTGATCATTTCAATCTTAAAAGTAATCGAGCTGAGGTATACCTTGAACAGTTCCAGACATGTATTGGCCTTCTTAAAATCAGCTTTTACAAATTATAGTGATGGAGCTAACATTTTCAATAGCGGTAAGGAACAAGCAGTTTCGCAGTAATTTTTGAATTATTCAATTTTCCACCTGGTTTTCATATTATTAATTTTATACTGTACGATAGCCTTTAACCATATCGTAAAAATATGTGAGTAACTTGGCAAAGATGTAAGGGTAGGGCTGACCAGGTGCTCATCGCATAAAGAACAGTCAGAAGCTAACAGTCCCTTATCCAGCCAAGGTGCTGAAGTGGAGCAGGGGCTAGAAGTAACTTACTAGGGAGACGTTTTTACTGTCTTGGGTGAGATAAGAGAGCCTTTAAGCCTGACGAACGAGATAGCTCCCACATTCGATGCATTACTAAGGATCATTATCTATTTAACTTCACCAACCATTAAACAACCTGGAAGGGCCTTTTAAACACTCAAACTGGGGACCGTACCGCTGCAGACCTCTCCATAGCTGACCCAATAAATTTTGGGCAAGTAAAGCAAAGAATGATAATAAGAATCTAACCATTGTTTTACAACCCAATTTCGAACATGGTTTTTTCCTAGCATGTGTGTGGGCTGTGGCGGCTGAGCGGCTATCAGAATGCCAAACATACTTTTTTAACTAGTTTATTGAGGGCATAATTATTATCTCCAGTTACATCCGCTACTTGCAATTAACACAAATCCTGGCACAGGAAATACCATCTGTAATGACCTCTATACATATCACGTGCATTCATAGTCACGTGGCCGGACAACCTCCTACGTCCCCCTCCCCCATCCGCACAACTACCCATGGACGACTCCTCGCAGACAATTCCCACCCCGGATGATTCTCAACCATGGTAATTGTCCCTCAGACAGCAATTTCGGAATCATCGGGGTGAAAGGTGTCAGGGTGGAAGTTGCCCGTGGGTGCTCTTCCAAATGGGGATTGTCCACGGAGAATCGTCAGTGTGGGGGCGGTGTCCGAGAAACGAATTAAGAATCAGTGCTAACGCTTTCCTTGCATTCTATTCAAGTTTATATTCTGAAGCATCGTTAAAGATAAATAGCAAGGTAAACGAGAAGAGAGATATTGAAAAATCTAGCAAAACAAGATTGGCCTGAAATTAAAACTATTTAGGTGTATCTTTCTTATTATCATAAAATGCTACCTCACCGCGGCTAAAATATGCCCCCTAAATTTGCCACCCTAAATGTTTCCATACAATAAATGGATGAAACTTGTTATACTGTTAGAAAACAAATACATGGAAAAGCATTTGAGATCACTTAAAGCTACCGTAGAAATTGGGACGAGGTTTCCCGTCGCAAAGTGTTGCCCTAAAATGAGACTTTTTGGACCTAATGTTACAATTCACAACTAGGCTTGTACAATGCGGCCTAACGTGCTTTACGTTGGTAAAATTCTTTTCATTAATTTTTTCATATGTGATCACTTCTAACCTTGATATTACTTTGCATCCTTGTTATAGGTAGTAAAGTTCTAAACGTATATCATTTGAGAGAAAACAAACGTAGAAAAAGACAGGAAGAATATCAAATATTTTTGGATTTAACGAAGTTTCTACGGTAAAGCCTTCAGGCCATAATGTCAGTTGCTATTAAATGAAGCGGTTGCAGCTTAAACATATATGCTATGAGAAATGCTGAAATTTCATCCAAACGAGTGAGTGAATATGACGTTGTTTGTTATGTTTTACCCGGTATGATAAGCCTGACGCCTTCGGTATTTCAGTGAAAGAGAGTGATCCATTGGACTTCAGGGAATTGCGTACAAAAAAGTCATTCTTTACCATAAGCAAGACTGGGGCACACTATAAGCAAGGCTAATTTGGGGGAGGCTGAAGCACTTTTGCACGAACTTTTAATGCATGTTTGCCCCAAAAAGTATATGTATATTTCCAGAAAGGAGCAATTTTTCCCCATTGGAAGGGAACTGGAGGCCCTCAGTGCCCCCTCTCCGACATATGCATTTGTTCTTTACTTCTTCGTCGATTTAATTTTTGTCTTTTTATATGAAAAGTAAAATTGAACAAAATTAATTCTCCTTCACAGCTGACATGGGAGCTGGAAGCATTGAAGCAGCAGGGCAGGGTTTCTCCATGCAGTTGGTGACGGTAAGAAACTTGTAAAAATGGAGTGGAGGAGCGACGAGGCAAATGTAAAGAGCGTGGTCTTTTAAAAAGAGTCGTGTTTTAGTTTCAATAGGGGCACATTTTGATCACATTCTGCATTCATATCATTGTATATGAGAAGTTCAGTCCCATGAAAAGTGCCCGACGGCACTTGTTTTTGTTCTCAACAGGGAGTTGCTATTTGACAATTTTCTATTTGTCATACAGCAACTCCCTGTTCTCAAGAGAACAATTTCTGTAATAAGAACCCAAAATTTCGGCGGGCTACGCGCGCTAAAGAGTCACTCCAGTTTCTTCAATACTTTCATTCCACATGGTTAGTTAGCTTAAGTCCTGTCAACCTTACCAAGTAACAGGTACGTGCAGTAGACAGGTTATGTAGACGTCGTAAATCTAATCCCACATCACAAAGCCTAATTGTTTTTATCTTATTTAATATGCAGTAGGTCAGTTGGTGAGCGACTCACGGAGCAAAGTTTGGCTATTTCATTGTGTAGTCCAGGTGGTTTGACATAATGTATATTATCCCCGATACGGTCTACAACCCCTACATTTTCTGTTTTTTTTTTTCTTTTTTTTTTTTAATGATTACATATGTTTTTTGTGTAAGCCTACCAAAAATTTTCGCTCGCTTTGCAATTTTAGGATTCAGATTCGAAAGAACACTATCATTGCGCAACTCGGCTTTCGAAGCATTAAATGATATTGTGCATAACATACCCTGCAATGGCACGGAATATTTAGGCTCCTTCGTATCCCTTTCTCATCATCCCTCGACACAGGGGCTGTCGGAACTTGGACTCCATACCATATATGACTTGTGTATGTGTTATGAAGCAATGGACTTGAAACTGGATGCTTGATTTTTTTTTTTTTTTTTTTTTTTTGAGGGCGGCAACTATTTTTGATTGGCGGCCATTTTCACTGGGAGAGCGGGTCGTCCCTCTAAAACCCCCTATGGGGAACACTGGGATCTAGCAAACACTTTAAAAATGGAACCTACTGCCATTGTGTTTGATGCTCAGCATAAGCAATGGAGTAGGAAAAACAAGCCAATGAGCCACAACTGGAAAAATGGCCGTGGCTGGCCGGACTTAAACCAGTTGGTTAGAAACTGAGTGGAAAAACTCCATCTTACTCTAACTCTAGTATAAAAAGAAGCAAAATATAGCACCATTTTGCATCTAAGCCCCGACAAAAAAAAAATTAAAAACGGGGAGGGGGCAACCCTCCCCGTAAACCTCTCCCCATGACGGCGGTCAAGAATGGGGACGATGAGTCGACTTTGCCTCCCAACACAAAAAAAGGACTACGCCCCTGAATTTACAGAAATTTTTAGCAGTGTAGCGACGTAACACACGGGGAAGGAACGAAGTCAAGCGAAAACAAAAATAAAATATTTGGTGATAGGATGTCTGTCCATACAAGAGCGTTGTTACTGCGACAAAGGGTGGGAACAAGACTGTCGTGACCTTGGGTGTGGGGGATGCCTCACCCTCTCCCCCAAGTTCGTCAGAACGACGATAGTCGGAAAATCTGAAATTCCACTTGGAATTTCTAGTATCTCAGTCTGGCACATTTTCCGACTGAGCCTCTTCCAACTTTGTATGTATTTTTCAACTAGATTAAGTGAGAATAAAGCCAAACGTTATTTTCCTCACGTCAAATCGAATCAAAACTGTCCTTTGCCGTCTTATTTAATGAAATTTAAAGAAAGAAATCGGCGCGCTTCGTGCGCATGCGTTACGGTTTGCCCTCCATCTCATTACCATTATGAAGGTAATTTTATATGAAGCTATTCTGATCACAACACTTTCCGAAAAACAGAGATACATCTCCAAACATCTTTAGGTGCCTCGCATCAATATATTAAATCTAATTTGCAGCATGATGTGGAAGGTTGAAAGTAGCCTACGTATTTGCCGTTATACATTTTTCAAAATAGTTTACCCAGCGCTCTGCGCGCAGCCATTATCGGTATATATATATATATATATATATATATATATATATATATATATATATATATATATATATATGGTGATTGTGAATACACTTACGACGAAAAGGCATTCTGAAATGCGCATGTGAATCCTTCACCCCTTTTGCTACACCTATCAGGGAGTTCTATTGTCTTCCTGCACCTATTCTCTACCTTCTACCCATTCCCCATTGCTGGAAGCTATTTGTCTAGATTTTTTGCTCAAAATCAGTAAAAATGCGATAGTTGTAAAGTGCTTGGCGTCATATACTATCATTTGGATGTCAGGTAATAAGCTTTATGTCATTGCCCCCATTTTATATAATTGATTCAGAGCTTCCATGAGGTCATTACAGGTATCTGCCTGCCTTAGATGACCTTTTATAATGCAGAATGAAGAGAAGGAAAATTTTCGTTTAAGTCCAAGAATGTTTCTGTTAACTCCACGCAAGTGTTTTGGGAAAAAAGTTTCCCCGAACAGAAGACAGTAAAGTAGCCAAAAGGGGGGGGGGGGGCTTCAGGAGGTTTGTTGACAACGTATTCTTCTTTTAGACAACTTCCTCTCTTTTTTCACATAACCAAAACTTAGAATTCACTAAATTATGGACCTCTTCCGGTCATATATGATCAGCTCAAAAATTGACTTAAAGATAGCATCATTTTGCATTTCAGCAACCTAAATTAATAAAAATTTATCAAAGAGAAGAGACCCTCCCCCAGGACGGCACTTTAATGTTGTGACAAAGGAAGCATCCCCATTGCTGAAGCCACTAAATTATGGACATTTTTCAGTCGTATAATCAGCTCCAAAGAATACACCATTTTGCATCTAAGCAACTTTAAATTGACAAAATTTCTCAAAGGGGAGGGGTGTCGACCCCTCCTCAGGATGGCACGTTTATATAGTGACAAAGAAAGGATCCAAAACGATATATTCACTAAATTATGGACATTTTCCAGCATAATATGATCAGCTCAAAATATGTCAACAGTTAGCACCATTTTGCATGTAAGCAACCTTAAATCAACAAAAACTTTTCAAAGGGGAGGGGAAATCCCCTCCCCTTAGACCCCTTCCCCAGAACGGCGCCTTTATGTAGCGACAAAGAAAGAATCCCCAATAATATATACAAACGCAGCAGTGTGCGTTAAAAAGATGAAGCCTACGCGCTGCCACTCAGTCGGAGAAACATCCAGCCAGTAGGAATTTGGGACCTTCACACCCCCAAAACATATGTCCCTATAGCTACGGCGGCCCCTGGTGGGAATATACTTCTTTCACGACTTTCGATAGCTGTACCGCCCCTCCCCTTCTGGAATGCACGTCAATGGCCCTTATTTCACTGTTGGGGTCCATGATCTCCGACAGTGATGCACGCTGCTGAGCGCGGTTTCAGCAATTTTGGGACATGATGACAACATCTTGAAGTAATCCCGTGGACTCCTTGTATTTCAACTGGCAGATCATCTATATGATGGTCATGCTAACTTTGGAATCCTAATTTTTATTAGAATAGGACACCGTCAGTCATAAGAGGGGAACAGAGAAGGGCCTATAAGAAGACACCCCCTCTTCAAACCAAAGGACTTGGTTTGTGCTAAGTTACGTATGTCCCCCCACATTTCAATACGGATTGACGCCCCTGTCTACATATGTAATTTTCCTTCTTCAATATCTGAGATTTGTAACAATATTTTGCCTGGCAATCGTATTTAAACCTATTTAAATTCATAAATGAATTGAGAGAATAGAGTTTGATTTCAAATGATGTAGGATTAGTGGGTAGTAAATGTAACAATTTCACGGAGAAAACGAAACATCTACGGTGGCGCTTTGGAGTCATAATTTAAGTTGTTCTGTCTGTAAATGTTGATGTCATCACAAAGCTGTACGGAGTGAAGTTAATTTGCATATGCAAGATGATGGTTGGGGCCTTTTTTAGGGATTGCACTTCGGTACTGATAGAATTTGTTTTATTCTCGGGCCTTGTATCCTTTGCTTCATCCCGTCTGACCAATCGATTGTCATGCCCCCCCCCCCCACAAAGCGGTTGAAAAATTTGGGATAACTTTCATTATCTATGGGTGTCTTTGATTGTGGGGGGGGGGCAGTTAGAAACATTTCCCAATATTTTTTGAGGTAGCGCTCACATGATCACATGCGCTAAGGCTATTAACCAAAGTAACTCGCCTATTTCATAAATATTAAAAATCAAGGTTTTCATAGAAAGCGGTTTGAAGTGGAATGGATAACTTTTGCATTGAAAAAAAGCAATTAAATCTTAAAACAATATTTTGTGCCATGCATCTCGTGTTCTCATCGTAAATTATTGTGTCAATGTTACTTCTCGTTGGAAAGCTTGAGTAGAATCCAAACCACCATGTAAACATACCATCTGTCGATCTTCTCCACGGTGGTGCCAGCACCGCGATGTTCAACATCAACAAGAACAATAGCTTCAATTTTTACTCGAATGTGGAGAAGAAATGGCCACTTCTGCCAAAACTTTACTGTGAAAAAATCTTAAGTCAATGGGTGTATTTCCAAAACGTGGGGGGTCGTATCCCCTTGTTCCCTCAGGATTGACGCCCATGACCAAGAATTCTTTGCAGATGGCACTTCTAGCTGATGTTTCAAATCAGGGTATTGAGAGACTTCTTATACGTTTGAATACAAGGGGTGGATCCATCTCCAAAGGTGTGTGTGGGGGGGGGAGGGGGGATTTTCACCATTTGTGAATTGCCATCCTGGGGAGGGGTCTAAGGGAAGGAGCACCTTCCATAAAACAAATGAGCTCAAATTGCGTAATACTTATTCACCATATGCTGAGCTGTGTGATAGATAAAGATAAAGATAACCATGTCGGAGATTCGTACCACTGGGTATGAATTTCCACATGAATTTCTGCCAGTGAAGGACGTTTCATGTACAAATGATAAAATGTTTAAAAGTCTAATAAATCATTTTCGGTACGAGGTGGGGGCTCTGGAGGATGCAGCCCCCTCCTCCCCATTCAGGCAAAAAATGTATTATTTTCGGGCAAAATATAGGCTTATGCTCAATTCGGACAAAAGAAGTCCGCCCCCCCCCATCGAAAGTGGTCCCTTACACTTATGGAGAAACGCAACATATAGTCTTCTTACTACTTTTACAGTTTGGTCTCTGTTTGTATATAGTTGGTCTCCTCATAGTGGATTGCAAACAACGGGGGCTATTTGTGCTCAATACTGAAGGGGGACAGGACCCCATTTTCAAAAAAAAAAAGACACTGTGTGAAAAATCAAAGTCAATGGGCGATTTCTCAAATATTGGGGGGACATGTCCCCCTGTCCCCCGGGATCACCTCCCATGATTGCAAAATAATTCGTTTTTGCACTTTCTTCCTTTCTTCTCCAGGGTCATTCTGCTATTATCCTGTTAACTTAGATGTATATACCAACTTTCCTGATCATATTCTGGAGAAATTCGTCGTATTCCAAGCCATTTGATCATTTCAATCTTAAAAGTAATCGAGCAGAGGTATAGCTTGAACAGTTCCAGACTTGTATAGGCCTGCTTAAAATCAGCTTTAACAAATTATAGTGATGGAGTAAACATTTTTTATTGCGGTAAAGAACAAGTATTTTCGTTGTAATTTTTAAATTATTCAATTCCCACCTGGTTTACATATTATTAGTTTTATACTTGGCGATAGCCTTTAACCATATCTTAACAGTATGTGAATGACTTGCCAAGGATGTAAGGGTAGGACTGGCCAGTTGCTCATCGCATAAAGAACAGTCAGAAGCTAACAGACGCTTTTTCAGACAAGATGATGAAGTGGAATATGAGCTAGAAGTAAACTTAGTAAACTGTCCTGGGTGAGATAAGAGAGCCTTTAAACGGGACGAACGAGACAGCTCGAACCGTCGATGCATTCCAAAGAATCGTCATCTTTTTAACTTCACCAACCAGTTAACACCATGGAGGAGCTTTTTTAACACTCACCGTGGGACCGCGCCGCTGCAGACCTCTCCATAACACACCCAATAAACTTATTTGACGCCCCAGGGGGTCCGTTTGGCCAAGTAAAGCAAGAATGATAATAATAACCTAACCATTGTTTTACAACCCAGTTTCCCACATGGTTCTTCCCTAGCATGCGGGGGCTGTGAGGGCTACTATCAGAATGCCAAACATACTATTTACCAAGTTATTGCGGTGATAGTAATTAACTCCAGTTACATCCAGTTACTTGCAGTTAACACAAATTCTGGCACAGCCAAGACCACCTGCCATGGCTTCTGTGCATATCACGTACATGCATAGTCACGTGACCGGGCAACCTCCTACTTACCCCTTCCCCACCCGGACGACTACCCGTGGACGACTCCTCGCAGAAAATTCCCACCCCGGATGATTCTCAACCATGGTAATTGTCCCTCAGACAAATTTCCGGATTAAAAATAAGTGCTAACGCTTTCGTTGTTTCATATTCAAGTTTATATTCTGAAACATCGTAAAAGATAGTTGCAAGGGAAACGAGAAGAGAGATATTGAAAAATCTAGCAAAACAAGATTGGCCTGAAATTAAAAATATTCAGGTGTATCTTTCTCATTATTACAAAATGCTACCTCACCGTTAAAATTTGCCCCCTAAATTTGCCACCCTAAATGTTTCCATAACATAAATGCATGAAACTTTTTATACTGATAGAAAACAGGTACATGGAAAAACATTGCGATCACTTAAAGCTACCGTAGAAATTGGGACGAGGTTTGCCGTCGCAAAGTGTTGCATATGCTACCTAAAATGAGACTTTATGGACCTAATGTTACAATTCACAACTAGGCTTGTACAATGCGGCCTAACGTGCTTTACGTTGGTAAAATTCTTTTCATTAATTCTTTCATATGTGATCACTTCTAACCTTGATATTACTTTGCACCCTTGTTATAGGCAGTAAAGTTCTAAACGTATATCATTTGAGAGAAAATAAACGTAGAAAAAGACAGGAAGAATATCAAATATTTTTGGATTTAACGATGTTTCTACGGTAAAGCCTTCAGGCCATAATGTCAGTTGCTATTAAATGAAGCGGTTGCAACTTAAACATATGCTATGGGAGATGCTGATATTTCATCCAAAAGAGTGAATGAATGTTGTTTGTTATCTTTACCCGGTATGATAAGCCTGACGCCTTCGGTATTTCAGTGAAAGAGAGTGATTCATTGGACTTGAGGGAATTGCGTACAAAAAGTAATTTCCTTACTATAAGCAAGACTACTTGGGGGGAGGCTGCAGTACTTTTGCACGAACTTTTACTGCATGTTTGCCCGAAAAAGTATACATACTTCCAGAAAGGAGCAAATTTTTCCCCGAATGGAGTGGGGGCTGGAGGCCCTCAGTGCCCCCTCCCCGCCATATGCATATGTTCTTTACCTTTTCGTCGATTTAATCTTTGTCTTTTTATATGAAAAGTAAAATTGAACAAAATTAATTCTCCTTCACAGCTGACATGGGAGCTGGAATCAGCAGGGTATGGTTTCTCCATGCAGTTGGCGACGGTAAGAAACTTTTAAAAATGGAGTGGAGGAGCGAGGAGGCAAATGTAAAGAGCGTGGTCTTTTAAAAAGAGCAGTGTTTTAGTTTCAATAGGGGCACATTTTGTTCACATTCTGCATTCATATCATTGTATATGAGAAGTTCAGTCCCATGAAAAGTGCCCGACGACACTTGCTTTTGTTCTCAACAGGGATTTGCTATTTGACAATTTTCTATTTGTCATACAGCAACTCCCTGTTCTCAAGAGAACAATTTCTGTAATAAGAACCCAAAATTTTCGGCGGGCTACGAGCGCTAAAGAGTCACTCCAGTTTCTTCAATACTTTCATTCCACATGGTTAGTTAGCTTAAGTCCTGTCAACCTTACCAAGTAACAGGTAGGTGCAGTAGACAGGTTATGTAGAGGTCGTAAATCTAATCCCATATCACAAAGCCTTATTGTTGTTATCTTATTTAATATGCAATAGGTCAGTTGGTGAGCGACTCACGGAGCAAAGTTTGGCTATTTCATTGAGTAGTCCAGGTGTTTTGACATAATGTATGTTATCCCCGATACGGTCTACAACCCCTACATTTTCTATGTTTTTTCTTTTCTTTTTTTTTTTTTAATGATTACATATGTTTTTGTGTAAGCCTCCCGAAAATTTTCGCACGCTTTGCAGTTTCAGGATTCAGATTCGAAAGAACACTATCATTGCGCAACTCGGCTTTCGAAGCATTAAATGATATTGTGCAAAATATACCCTGCAATGGCACGGAATATTTAGGCTCCTTCGTATCCCTTTCTCATCATCCCTCGACATAGGGGCTGTCGGAACTTGGACTCCATACTATATATGACTTGTGTATGTGTTATGAAGGAATGGACTTGAAACTGGGTGCTTAATTTTTTTGGAGGGCGGCAACTATTTTTGATTGGCGGCCATTTTCACTGGGAGAGCGGGTCGCCCCTCTAAAACCCCCTATGGGGAACACTGGGATCTAGCAAACACTTTAAAAATGGAACCTACTGCCATTGTGTTTGATGCTCAGCATAAGAAATGGAGTAGGAAAAACAAGCCAATGAGCCACAACTGGAAAAATGGCCGTGGCTGGCCCGACTTAAACCAGTTGGTTAGAAACTGAGTGGTAAAACTTCATCTTACTCTAACTCTAGTATAAAAAGAAGAAAAATATAGCACCATTTTGCATCTAAGCCCCGACAAAAAAATTAAAAACGGGGAGGGGGACACCCCTCCCCGTAAACCTCTCCCCATGACGGCGGTCAAGAATGGGGACGATGAGTCGACTTTGCCTCCCAATACCACAAAAAGGCTATGCCCCTGAATTTACAGAAATTTTTAGCAGTGTAGCGACGTAACACACGGGGAAGGAACGAAGTCAAGCGAAAACAAAAATAAAATATTTGGTGATAGGATGTCTGTCCATACAAGAGCGTTGTTACTGCTACAAAGGGCGGGAACAGGGCTGTCGCGACCGGGAGTGTGGGGGATGCCTCACCCCCTCCCCCAAGTTCGTCAGAACGACGATCGGAAAATCTGAAATTCCACTTGGAATTTCTAATATCTCAGTCTGGCACATTTTCCGACTGAGCCTCTTCCAACTTTGTATGTATTTTTCAACTAGATTAAGTGAGAATAAAGCCAAACGTTATTTTCCTCACGTCAAATCGAATCAAAACTGTCCTTTGCCGTCTTATTTAATGAAATTTAATAAAAGATTTCGGCGCGCTTCGTGCGCATGCGTTACGGTTTGCGCTCCATCCCATTACCATTATGAAGGTAATTATATATGAAACTATTCTGATCACAACACTTTCCGAAAAACAGAGATACATCTCCAAACATCTTTAGGTGCCTTGGATCAATATATTAAATCTAATTTGCAGCATGATGAAGGTTGAAAGCACGTATTTGCCGTTATACATTTTTCAAAAGAAAATTTACCCTGCGCTCTGCGCGCATCCATTATGGGTATATATAGATGGTAATTGTTAATACACTTACGACGAAAAGGCATTCTGAAATGCGCTTGTTAGTCCTTCACCCCTTTTGCTATACCTATCAGGGAGTTCTAATATCGTCTTCCTGCACCTATTCTCTACCTTCTACCCATTCCCCATTGCTGGAAGCTATTCGTCTAGATTTTTGTTCAAAATCAGTAAAAATGCGATAGATGTAAAGTACTATCATTTTGATGTCAGGTAGTAAGCTTTATGTTATTGCCCCCATTTTATATAATTGATCCAGAGCTTTCATGAGGCTTTTACAGGTATCTGCCAGCCTTAGATGCCCTTTTATAATGCACAGTGAAGGAAAGGGAAATTTTCGTAATAGACCAAGAATGTTTCTGTTAACTCTACGCAAGTGTTTTGGGGTAAAAAGTTTCCCCGAATAGAATACAGTAAAGTAGCTAAAAGGTGGGCTTCAGGAGGTTTGTTGAAAACATATTCTTCTTTTAGACAACTTCCTCTCTTTTTTCATCTGACCAAAACTTAGAATTCACTAAATTATGGACCTCTTCTGGCCATATATATTCAGCTCAAAAATTGACTTAAAGATAGCACCATTTTGCATTTAAGCATCCTAAATTAATAAAAATTTCTCAAAGAGGAGGGACCCTCCCCCAGAACGGCACTTTTATGTAGTGACGAAGGAAGGATCCCCATTGCTGAATCCACTGAATTATGGACATTTTTCAGTCGTATGATCAGCTCCAAAGACTACACCATTTTGCATCCAGGCAACTTTAAATTGACAAAATTTCTCAAAGGGGAGGGGTGTCGACCCCTCGCCAGGACGGCACCTTTATGTAATGACAAAGAAAGGATCCAAAACGCTAAGTTTTGGATCCTTGGTGGGCTAAAAAGTGACCAAGGAGTGCGACTTAAGTGGTTGTATGATGACGAAGGAGAATAGGTTATTCCGAACTCTCCATCCCTGAAAAAGACGATGAACCCAGAGCCCCTCTAGTCACGGGTCTGGGATTAAATAGGGGTTGCGCCAGGTGAGGGCAGGGAGAAAGGCAACCACCACCTTCGTCTGGGAAGATTGGTCCAATGTCGCGGAAATCTCGGCGGGGAACCTTTATGATTACGAAATGTATGAAATCGGCGACCATGTAGCCCCACTGGTCTACTTGGTTATGCTCTTTAAAGAAGGGCAGATTACTTAATAAAACCCCAAAATATTCAAATTTCCTACAAAAATAACCCAAGGTACCCAAGTTTTCTATAATACAATCTCAAACTGTCTTGAATGAAAGTTCAAATTTTTGGGCCCCAAACTTTTGGGTAAGCCATCCTTTCGTCAAGTGTGTGTCATCCTTATCGGGCCTGGGATTACTGCCCCTTCCCCCTCAGGAGCTTTCTCCTTACCCCACCTTACCCCTGTTGGACAAATCCTGGTGATTCTCGTGCCATACAACATTAAATACTGCCGTTTTGTGTCCATTGTTATCACACTGGCTTATCATGAAAATCAGATAGGAATACGGTAATATTCATGTCACTAAAAAGCTGCCGTAGAAAATGACAACCGTTTTCTGTCTAAAACTGTCCGAAAGACTAACTAATCTGAGAGTTTTAGGACCTAATGTTACTTCGCACAACTGATTCATTACAACGAGGCCTAACGTGTTAAACATATATAATTTTTCTTCTTCAATATCTGAGATTTGTAACAATATTTTGCCTGGCAATGGTATTTAAACCTATTTAAATTCGTAAATGAGTTGAGAGAATAAAGTTTGATTTCAAATGATGAAGAATTAGTGGGTAGTAAAGTTTGATTTCAAATGATGAAGAATTAGTGGGTGGTAAATGTAACAATTTCACGGAGAAAACGAAACATCTACGGTGGCGCGCTGGAGTCATGATTTAAGTTGTTCCGACTGTAAATGTGGATGTCATCACAAAGCTGTACGGAGTGAAGTTAATTTGCATATGCAAGATGATGGTAGGGACTTTTTCAGGGGTTTCACTTCGGTACTGATACACTAATCTATATTGTATAAATTTGTTTTTTTTTCTCAGGCCTTGTATCCTTTGCTTCCTCCCGTCTGGCCAATCCATTGTCACTTCCCCCCCCCCCCCATGTGGTTGAAAAATTTGGGCTTACTTTCATTATCTATGGGTGTCTTTTATTGTGAAGGGGGGGGGGGCGGTAGAAACATTTCCCCATATTTTGTGAGGTAGTGCTCACATTATGACATCAACTATTAAAGTAATAATCACTGTGTTTGTAGAAAGCTACGGAAAGCGGTTTGAAATGAAATGGATAACTTTTGCTGTGAAAAAAGCAATTAAATCTTGAAACAATAATTTTTGCCATGCATCTCGTGTTCCCATCGTGAATTATTGTGTCAATGTTACTTCTCGTTGGAAAGCTTGAGTACAAATCAAACCACCATGAAAGTATACCATCTGTCGATCTTCTCCACGGTGGTGCCAGCACCGCGGTGTTCAACATCACCAAGAATAGTAGCGTCAATCTTTACTCGAATATGGGGAAGATATGGCCACTTCTGTCAAAAAGTTACTGTGTAAAAATCTTAAGTCAATGGGTGTATTTCCAAAATGTGTGGGGGGGGACGTATCCCCCTGTTCCCCCAGGATTGACGCCCATGACCAAGAATACTTTGCAGATAGCACTTCTACCTGATGTTTCAAATCAGGGTATTGAGAGACTTCTTATACGTTTGAATACAAGGGCGTGGATCCATCTCCAAAGGCGTGGGAGGGACTTTTCACCATTTGTGAATCACCGTCCTAGGAAGGGGTCTAAGGGGAAGGGGTACCCCTCCCCTTTGAAAAATGTTGCCATATTTAGGCGCAATTTAGCTTTCAGTAAAATGTAGTTTCAGTTCGCAAATTGTGTTATATTATTGAAAAAGTTGGGGACTTTTTGGAGATGTCCCCCTTCCAACAAAGTGAAGGGGACGCGTCCCCCCCGTCCCCCATGATCCACGCCCATGTTTGAATAGGCACAATTGATTTTCCAAAAAACATAACGTAACAGCAAATTTTGCAATCCATTTCACATGACCTATTATTTGCATACTACGCATATATATGGGGTGCCGTTTATGACAATATATAAGAATGTAAATGAAATTATAGGTTAGATTGTAACATACATAGAGGACCTTCCATAAAATAAATGAGCTCATATTGCGTAATACTTATACACCATATGCTGAGCGGTGTAATAGATAAAGATAACTATGTCGGAGATTTGTACCACTGGGTGCTCCATGAATTACTGTCAGTGAAGGACACGTTTCATGTACAAATGATAAAATGTTTGAAAGTCTAATAAATCATTTTCGGTACGAGGTGGGGGGGTGGGGGTCTGGATGATGCAGCCCCCCTCCTCCCCATTCAAGCAAAATATGTATAATTTTCGGGCAAAGAATAGGCTTTTGCTGAATTCGGACAAAAGAAGTGCGCACACCTTCCCCCTCCCCCATCGAAAGTGGCCCCTTCCCCCTTATGGAGAAACACAACAAATAGTCTTCTTACTACTTTCACAGTTTGGTTTCTGTTTGTATATATTGAAATTTATTGTTCTCCTCATAGTGGATTACAAAATAAATCCGTTTATGCACTTTCTTCTGTTCTTCTCCCTGATCATTGTGCTATTATCCTGTTAACGTAAATGTATATACCAACATTCCTGATCTTATTCTGGAGAAATTCGTCATATTCCAAGCCATTTGATCATTTCAATCTTAAAAGTAATCGAGCAGATGTATAACTTGCACAGTTCCAGACATGTATAAGCCTGCTAAAATCAGCTTTCACAAATTATAGTGATAGAGTTAACATTTTCTATTGCTGTAATGAACATATAGTTTCTCAGCAAATTTTGCATTAATCAAATTTCCACCTGGTTTTCATATATTATCATATTTATACTTGGCGATAGCCTTTAACCATACCGTAACAATATGTGAATGACTTGGCAAAGACGTAAGGATAGGGCTGACCAGGTGCTCAAGGGCTGACCAGGTGCTCATCGCATAAAGAACAGTCAGAAGCTAACAGTCCCTTATCCAGACAAGGTGCTGAAGTGGAGCAGGGGCTAGAAGTAAACTTAGTAGGGAGAAGTTTTTACTGTCTTGGGTGAGAGTAGAGAGCCTTTAAGCCTGACGAACGAGATAGCTCCCACCTTCGATGCATTACTAAGGATCGTTATCTGTTTAACTTCACTAACCAGTAAACAACCTGGAAGGGTTTTTTAAACACTCAAACTGGGGACCCTGCCGCTTCAGATCTCTCCATAGCTCACCCAATAAATTTTGGGCAAGTAAAGCAAAGAATGATAATAAGAACCTGACCATTGTTTTACAACCCAATTTCGAACATGGTTTTTCCCTAGCATGTGTGGGCTGTGGCGGCTGCGCGGCTATCAGAATGCCAAACATACTTTTTTAACTAGGTTATTGCGGGGATAATTATTACCTCCAGTTACTTGCAATTAACACAAATCCTGGTACAGCCAAGACCATCTGCCATCACCTCTATGCATATCACGTACATGCATAGTCACGTGACCGGACAACCTCCAACGTCCCCCTACCCCCCCCCCCCCGGACAACTACCCATGGACGACTTCTCGGAGACAATTCTCACCCGGGATGATTCTCAGCCATGGTAATTGTCCCTCAGACAGCAATTTCGGAATCATCAGGGTGAAAGGTGTCAGGGTGGAAGTTGCCCGTGGGTGCTCTTCCAAATTGGAGTTGTCCGGGGAGAATCGTCAATGTGGAAATTGTTCGGGGGAGTTGATGTCCGAGAAGCGATTTAAAAATCAGTGCTAACGCTGTCCTTGCTTTCTATTCAAGTTTATATTCTGAAACATCGTAAAAGATAATTGCAAGGGAAACGACTGATAAGAGAGATATTGAAAACTCTAACAAAACAAGATTGGCCTAAAATTGTAACTCTTTTTAAGGTGTATATTTTGTTATTATTATGAAATGCTACCTCACAGCTTAAATTTGCCCCCTCAATTTTCCACCCTAATGTTTCCATAACATAAATGCACGAAGCTTTTCATATTGCTAGAAAACAAATACCTTTGAAAAAATTGGGGATCACTCAAAGCTACCGTAGAAAATTGAATGAGGTTTGCCGTCGCAGAGTGTCGCACATGCTGCCTAAAATGAGACTTTATGGACCTAATGTTACATTTCACAACTAGGCTTGTACAAGGAGGCCTAACGTGCTTTACGTTGGTAAAATTCTTTTCATTAATTCTTGCATGTGTGATCACTTCTAACCTTGATATTACTTTGCATCCTTGTTATAGGCAGTAAAGTTCTAAACGTATATCATTTGAGATAAAACAGACGTAGAAAAAGACAGGAAGAATATCAAATATTTTTGGATTCAACGAAGTTTCTACGGTAAAGCCTTCAGGCCATAATGCCCATTGCTATTAAATGAAGAAGCGCTTGTAGCTTAAATATGTGCTATGAAAATTGCTGATATTTCATCCAAAAGAGTGAACGAACGTTGTTTTTTATCTTTCACTCAGTGCGATAAGCCTGACGTCTTCGGTATTTCAGTGAAAGAGGTTGTGACCCATTTGACTTGAAGAAACTGCGTACAAAATGGTAATTTCTTTACCATATGCAAACGGCCCACTTTTTGGGGGGGGGGGCGGGTTAAGCACTTCTAGGGGGAGGCTGAGGCAGTTTTGTCCAAACTTTTAATGCATGTTTGCCCGAAAAAGTATACATTTTTCCCGCAAGAAGCAATTTTTTGCTCGAATAAGGGAGGGGGGTTGCAGTCCCCCGCCATATGCATATATTCTTTACCTCTTCGTCGATTTTATCTTAACCTTTCTTTTATATGAAAAGTAAAATCGAAAAAAATTAATTCTCCTTCACAGCTGACATGGGTGCTGGAAGGATTGGAGCAACAGGGCAGGATTTCACCATGAGGTTGACAGACAGTAAGAAACTAAATGGAAGGGAGGAGCTAGGAGACAAATTTAAAGAGTGGTCTTTTAAAAGGGCCGTGTTTTAGTTTTAATAGGGGCATATTTTGTTCACAATCTTTAAGTCAAGTGACACTTTTGTTAATTACTTACAGATGTAGGCCAATTGTTTGTTGTAGAAACAACTTTCAGTGCAATGAATCAGATTCGGTATCACTTGAATATTTTAAGTAAATTGTTGTTTAGTGTGAACAATTGTCAAGGGTTCATTATAGATGATTACCCTATAATTTCTTCCTGCAGGACAAGCTTCAGCAATATTTTCAGGAGACATAATGCACCCCTAACACCATCCTTGTGTGCCCACAAGCCCCATGAATCTTTAAATCGACCAGCCGTTAGTCCGAGTTAGGCTTTTATGTTTCCGACTGGGGGTTGTCTTGGACCCACAAGGGGTCCTAGGGGTGCTCTAGAAGCAAATCTTAGGGTCATTGCCTGGGTGAAATCTCTAGGGGGCAATTCATGAAACTATCTGCAGGGGCAGATCGAGAGGGGTCAAGGGGTCCGGCCTCCCTCTTAAGCAGTGAAAAAAATATTTTGGGAGTCCACCTTGAGGAACAAAAGAAACAAGCACTGCTTTCAATCTTTTGTCCTTCTGATTAAAAGAAAAATACAAAGAAACAAAAATAGATCTCACACTTGACATAAAGACAAACAGACTTGCTACAAGTCAGCCAGTTTTGAACCTTGCCGCTTTCCTGAAAATGATTAGAATAAGTCTTGCTTTACATTCGGCTTAGAATTTTGCACTCCTGTCATTTATTTTACTGACATGTAATCTTCTTCTCTCCTCTAAACATTGACACATTGACGAAAAAGGTAATCATAACTCGACATTTGGTTGAACGTTAAAAAAGTCTTAAATCTGGACCTGTTATCCATTCATTGTATCCTTTCAAATGCCATAACATGATGTGGTGTCATGAACAATTTAATTTGTTATTTGTTCATCTACACTTAAATAGTGCCGTAGGAAGGTCTCTAAGTTTGGGTAGGGGGCGAACCATTCCACTCCAACATTTTGGCATTTTCTAAGGTAGTTACTTCTAATCATTGGGAGATGCTCCCAGGCCGGCCCTGTTCCGACGGTCCTGAGTTATGATTACCTTTATTCCTCTGTTAGACAATGACTAAAAGAGCTTGTGAGGTGAGTCATTCTCTTCTTCTACAAAGTTGTTTTTATCAAATAGAGTTTTTACGTAGTTTATCTTTTGGACGTGCTAAACGTGCTGAAACATCATGTCCTAAACAAACTTAAGATTCAACCTACAAGACCGTGACTGGAAATCTAGGACGCATTTATTCTCGGCGAGCTCAGGCCAGTTAGTAGCCAGACAAGGTACTGGAGGGGACGACTTAGCTTTCGGGGGGCGAAATATACTAAAATGCATTAAAGCGATGGTATTTTTTATTTTCGTTATTTTCTAGATGCTTCAATGCTGACATACGGTACTTTACACAAAGTTTACCACAGTATCACACCTGAAGTTGGGGCAGACTATCTATTCCCCCTTAAAAGTGGCCAGATACACGCCAATGGGTTGCTCGTGCAACATGTAAGAATGAGTAATTTCTTTGAATGTTGACTACCATTGGCCGGCTACTTATATCTCAAAGCAAGGTTTCTAATAACGTAAGTTTGAAACATGAATAAAATTCCACTCACAACAAATGAAAATACTCGGAGTTTTAGTGTTACAGGGATATGTAAAGAAATCTTACAACTTGATGCTTGTCTGTAATTTCAAGGGGCGCCACAAAGGAGCAAACTTTACAAAAGTTTTTTTTGTTTCTTTCTTTCTTTTTTTTTTTTTGTCTCTTTCGTTGATATGTTATTCTCTCGAAACAATTTTTTTTTTTGCATTTGTAAATGAAAATATTTTTTAAAGAAACTTCATTGTGATGACCGATGCTATGAAAGACAACAACTGCAACTGGCAAAACTGGCTCGTTGCATCGTCATAAATAATTTAATTTCAGGCGCGGATGATTAAATTTCATAACCCTTACACTTTATCTTTCAATTTAGTTTCCTTTAGCCGGGCTCCAAAGTTGCAGCCTCCTTCGGGTAAAGTTCGCAGTAAAGCAAAAAGCGTCAACCTGATAAGAGAATTTCCTGTAGTTCCGAGTCCGTAACCGACAGCGGTATCTCTGGAAAGTTAGTACCAACTTAAAAGCCAGCTTTCTCCTTCTCATTACACCTCCTAGCATGATGAGAACCAGATAACCGAATACAAAACAATTTTCACCCCGGTTCCATGATGCTAAAGTAGTTTTTTTTTTTTCGTATTAATCAAAGGAATCTGATTGATGCAAAAAGCTATTTTTCTCTAATTAAAACCCTCAGGCTTTTGTATTCTTATCTTCTGCACAACTTTTCCCTCAGAAAAAAAGAATCTTTAGCAATGTAGGCCGTTCTAGACTGGCTGAAACCAGGCCCGTAGCCAGACAAGGTGCTGAAGGGGGACGAAAAAGCTTCTAGGGGGGCGACAAATTTTCCAGAGGTGGCGAAACATACTAAAATGCATTACGTCAATGCTAATTTTTGATCGGGGGAGGGGGGAGCGAAAAATTTTCCAAGGGGGCTTCGCCCTCATTGGCCCCCCTTGACTACGGGCCTGATCACAGCTTAGTCCAGTCCGCCAAGTTAACTTTTCATACTGGCTAGTCAAAAAGCAAATGTGTTTTCCGGACTAAGATGCACAAATTTACAAGACAATGTGAAGTAGCAGTGAAGGTGCAAGGTAAAGCCAAATGGTCGGTTAAAATTGCTCTTCATGGAGGTAGTTACAAAAGAAGGCTCTGCTTACAGCCTTCTTACCTACGTGGCAGGCTGTACGGCATATTCCTTCTTCAGCCACATCCCTATATTCTTTAAGGGGTGCTGACCAAACCGAGTCAGCTCGGCGGGGGAACCGCCTTCTAGAAGAATAAGAACCTACAATAAGTACCCTGCGGAGTGGTGGTTAGCTGTTACTTGTCTTTACAACCCAAAGGGGTCCGGCACTAATGTAGGAATATACTGTACGGCCAGCTACGCAAGCCTGCTGGAGACAAATGGTTACAGAGAAATCTGCATCGGTTGTCAAGAGGAGTTGGGGGAGGAAGGCAGGCTGCATTGTGATAATGTGCCGTTTTCAATATTTGAAAAACTAAAAAACATTGAAGACTCCTATCGTGTTTGGCCCTTGAATGTCTCATACAGGGGGTGCTACCAGATTTGCCCGACGGGAGGGGATAGCCTCTCCAACAGGGGGCTATGGAATTTGCCCACAGGGGTAGGGCATGCTGGGTCATTTTCGGAGAGAAAAGGGTCTCTCTTCTCGGTGAACACTGTATCATGTGCTTAGCCTTAGAGCAGGGGCAGAGGGGTAGGGAACCATTTTCCTTTGAAGGACCGTTTTGATTGTCATAATTCACTCGCGGGCCACTGGCACCGCTGATGGCGAGGGTGCAATAAGCTTTTCCCATAGAACACAGGCCCAGGACCCCAAACGGCCCGTGGTACGATCTTGGAAGAAAAGTCCTGGTAAGGAATTGGGGCGAGGCCTCCTGGAAGCTCTAGAGCTTGTACCCAGTTAATAGGCAATAGAATGTTCATCCACAATCTTTAAATGTAATATACCCGTAAAATGGTGTAAGCAGTGTAAACGGTGAGCTTAATTATTAATATCAATTACACGTCAAGTGATTCTGACTTTTCATTAATAAATTGCCTCCCGGACCGGATCAAATGGTGTCGTAGCCTGGTGGTTCCCATCAATGGTATAGGGTTTGAAAAAAAAAAGAACGGCAACGAAGATGCAATTTTCCGTTCTTCAAAGACGTGGGTTTACGGGTTCCCGGAAACTAGGGGTGTTTGCAAATTTGTGGGCATCAGATTGGAGTATTTAACTATCTGAAATTAACATTGCAGGGGAAAATACAAAGGTGGTGACTAGGGTGACTAGTCACCCCTCGACGCCAGCTTACTGGATGTTTTATTTTTTACACAGCATAAGGTTAAGTCATAATTAAGAAAAGACAATTGGATAATTGGCCTCATCATATGCGCAACTTTGAGGCACATGTTAGTCGCGCCCTCCTGTTGGGAGCTTTCTCCTCTATTCCCACCCTACCCCTATTGGGCAAATCCTGGTGTCACTCGTGCTATACAACATTAAATACTGCCGTTTTGCGTCCACTGATGTCACACTGGCTTATCATGAAAATCAGGAAGGATTACGGTAATATTCGTGTCACTACGAGGCTGCCGTAGAAAATGACAAGCTTTTTACTGTCACAAAGACTAGCTAAACTGGGAGTTTAGAACCTAATGTTACTTCGCACAACTGATACATTACAACGAGGCCTAACATGTTAAACATAGGTAATTTTCTTTCTTCAATATCTGAGATTTGTAACAATATTTTACCTGGCAATGGTATTTAAACCTATTTAAATTCGTAAATGAATTGAGAGAATAAAGTTGGATTTCAAATGATGAAGAATTAGTGGGTAGTAAATGAAACAATTTTACGGAGAAAACGAAACATCTACGGTGGCGCCTTAGAATCATGATTTAAGTTGTTCTGACTGTAAATGTGGATGTCATCACAAAGATGTACGGAGTGAAGTAAATTTGCATATGCAAGATGATGGTAGGGACTTTTTCAGGGGTTTCACTTAGGTTCTGATACACTAATCTATATTGTATAATTTTTTTTTTTTTTATCAGGCCTTGTATCCTTTGCTTCCTCCCGTCTGCCAATCCATTGTCACTGTCCCCCGCCCCTACCCCATGCGGTTGAAAAATTTGGGCTTATTTTCATTATCTATGGGTGTCTTTTATTGTGAAGGTGGGGGCAGGTGGAAACATTTCCCCATATTTTGTGAGGTAGTGCTCACATTATGACATTAAGCTTAAAGCAACTCGCCTGTTTTCATAAAAAGTAATAATCACTGTGTTTATAGGAAGCGGTTTGAAATGAAATGGATAACTTTTGCTGTGAAAAAAAGCAATTAAATCTTAAAACAATATTCTTTGCCATGCATCTCGTGTTCCAAACGTAAATTATTGTGTCAATGTTACTTCTCGTTGGAAAGCTTGAGTAGATTCCAAACCACCATGAAAGCATACCATCTGTCGATCTTCCCCATGGTGGTGCCAGCACCGCGGTGTTCAAAAGTCACCAAGAACAGTAGCGTCAATCTTTACTCGAATGTGGGGGAGACATGGCCGCTTTTGTCAAAACCTTACTGTGTAAAAATCTTAAGTCAAAGGGTGTATTTCCAAAATGTGGGGGGATGTATCCCCTTGTTCCCCCAGGATTGACGTGCATCCATCTCGAAAGGTGGGGAGGGACTTTTCACCATTTGTGAATCGCCGTCCTGGGAAGGGGTCTAAGGGGAGGGGTCCCCTCCCCTTTGAAAGACCATCTGTCTTGACCTCTGTGCATATCACGTACATGCATACGTGACCGGGAAACCTCCTACGTCCCCCTACCCCACCCGGACAACTACCCATGGACGAATTCTCGCAGACAATTCCCACCCCGGATGATTCTCAGCCATAGTAATTGTCCCTCAGACAGCAATTTCGGAATCATCAGGATGAAAGGTGTCAGGGTGGAAGTTGTCCGGGGGTGCTCTTCCAAATTGGAGTTGTCCGGGGAAATTGTTCGGAGAAGGCGATGTCCGAGAAGCGATTTAAGAATCAGTGCTAACGCTTTCGTTGCTTTATATTCAAGTTTATATTCTGAAACATCGTAAAAGATAAATTGCAAGGGAAACGGCTGATAAGAGAGGTATTGAAAACTCTAGCAAAACAAGATTGGCCGAAAATTATAACTCTTTTAAGGTGTATATTTTTTATTATTATGAAATGCTACCTCGAAGCTAAAATTTTCCCCCTCAATTTGCCACCCTAATGTTTCCATAACATAAATGTATGAAGCTTTTTTATATTGTTAGAAAACAAATACCTGTAAAAACATTTGGGATCACTTAAAGCTACCGTAGAAAATTGAAGGAGGTTTGCCGTCGCAGAGTGTCGCACATGCTGCCTAAAATGAGACTTTATGGACCTAATGTTACATTTCACAACTAGGCTTGTACAAGGCGGCCTAACGTGCTTTACGTTGGTAAAATTGTTTTCATTAATTCTTGTATAAGTGATCACGCCAAACATTGATTTTCCTTTGCATCCTTTTTGTAGATAATAAACTTATAAACGTATATCATTTGAGAGAAAATAAACGTAGAAAAAGACAGGAACAAAATCAAATATTTTTGGATTTAACGAAGTTTCTACGGTAAAGCCTTCAGGCCATAATGCCAATTGCAAATTGTTATTAAATGAAGCGGTTGCAGCTTAAATATTTGCTATGGAAGTTGCTGATATTTCATCCAAAAGTGTGAATGAATGTTGCTTGTCATCTTTCACTCAGTACGATAAGCCTGACGCCTTCGGTATTTCAGTAAAAGATTGTGTGACCCATTGGAATTGAGGGAATTGCGCACAAAAAGGTAATTTCTTTGCCATGCAAGGAAGTTGTTTACCTTTATGCCAATGGCCGACAATTTCGGGAGGGGAGGCTGAAGCACTTTTGTCCAAACTTTTAATGCATGTTTGCCCGAAAAGTATAAATTTTCCCGAAAGTAGCAATTTTTTGCCCGAATAAGGGGGCTGCAACCCCTCAGTGCCCCCGCCCCGCCATATGTAAATGTTCTTTACCTCTTTGTCGATTCAATTTCAGTCTGTCTTTTATATGAAAAGTAAAATCGAACAAAATTATTTCTCCTTCACAGCTGACATGGTCGCTGGAAGCAGTGAAAAAGCAGGGCAGGGTTTCACCATTGACCCTTTTCCAAATAGCAATTGCAATGGATTGTGGGATAGAGTTCTGGTAGGCGATGTTGTTGTCAATGGCATTTTGCTGTGGCAAAAATTATGCACACCAAAATTCTATCCCACAATCCTTTGTAATTCCTATTGGGAAAAGAGTCTGTGCTATTGGCATACGGTAAGAAACCTGTAAAAATGGAAGGGAGGAGTGAGGAGACGAATTTAAAGAGTGGTCTTTTAAAAAGGGCCTTGTTTTAGTTTCAACAGGGGCACATTTTGTTCACAATCTTTAAGTTACACTTACAGACCAAGGTCAATTGTTTGTTGTAGAAACAACTTTAAGTGCAATGAATCATACTCGGTATCACTTGAATGCTCAAGTAAATTGTTGTTAATGTGAGCAATTGTCAAGGTTTAAATATAAATGATTACCCAATAGTTTCTTCCTGCAGGTCAACTTGAATTGAACGATATTTTCACAAGAAATAATGCAAGCCTTAACATCACATCATCCATGTGTGCCCACAAGCCCCATGAATCTCGACCAGCCGTTAGTCCGATTCAGGCTTTCATGTTTCCCACTAAGGGTTGTCCTGGACCCACAGCGAATGTCTGTTGACCATTCATCTGAAGCTGAAATCCGGCGCAGACGAATCAATTTTCAGTCGAAAACACTTAAGACATGTCTTATTTATATCTTCACTTCGTTTCTTAATCTAGATCAGAGCGATCTATCTCTGCATTTTGTGCCCCGGTTCGTGAAACACATCAGTAGTATTAATCAACTTTGTGCCCTAACTAACCCTTTTGACAAGTGTAAATGCTTATAACCCAGGAGCCTTTACACTACAAAACTTCCGTTCGAAATAATCTTTCTGCAACTTCTGAAATACTAAAACCCAGGAGCTTCCGGGGGCTTCTCCCCCTGGACCCCCACTGGGGCTTTGCCCCTGGACCCCACCCACGAGGGCTTCGCGCTTCATGCTCTCGGTGCACGCTACTCGTGCACTTTCAAATCCACGCGTACACCATATTCGTTTTCTCCCCCCCCCCCAATCTCAAACAGAGATTTGCGCCCCTACACATGTTGACATGAGCTGTTAAGCTCAAAGCAACTCGCCTATTTTCATAAAAAGTAATGATAACTGTGTCTATAGAAAGCGATTTGAAATGAAATGGATAACTCTTGCTGTGAAAAAGCAATTAAATCTTAAAACAATATTTTTTGCCATGCATCTCGTGTTCCAAACGTAAATTATTGTGTCAAATGTTACTTCTCGTTGGAAAGCTTGAGTAGACTCCAAACCACCATGAAAGTATACCATCTGTCGATCTTCTCCACGGTGGTGCCAGCACCGCGGTGTTTAACAGTCACCAAGAACTGTAGCGTCAATCTTCACTCGAATGTGGGGGAGACACGGCCACTTCTGTCAAAACCTTACTGTGTAAAAATCTTAAGTCAATGGGTGTATTTCCAAAATGTGGGGGACGTGTCCCCCTGTTCCCCCTGTTCATTAGGGTGAAAGGTGTCAGGGTGGAAATTGCCCGGGGGTGCTCTTCCAAATGGGGATTGTCGGGGGGAATCGTCTATGTGGAAAAAATCGGGGGAGGCGATGTCCGAGAAGAGAATTAAAATTCAGTGCTAACGCTTTTGTTGCTTTATATTCAAGTTTATATTCTGAAACATCGTTAAAGATAAATTGCAAGGGAAACGAGAAGAGAGATATTGAAAAATCTAGCAAAACAAGATTGGCCTAAAATTAAAACTATTTAGGTGTATCTTTTTTATTATTACAAAATGCTACCTCACCGCTAAAATTTGCCCCCTAAATTTGCCACCCTAAATGTTTCCATAACATTAATGCATGAAGCTTGTTGTTATACTGATAGAAAACAAATACATGGAAAAACATTTGAGATCACTTAAAGCTACCGTAGAAATTGGGACGACGTTTGCCGTCGCAAAGTGTTGCATATGCTGCCTGAAATGAGACTTTTTGGACCTAATGTTACAATTCACAACTAGGCTTGTACAAGGCGGCCTAACGTGCTTTACGTTGGTAAAATTGTTTTCATTAATTCTTGCATATGTGATGACTTCTGACCTTGATATTACTTTTCACCCTTGTTATAGGTAGTAAAGCTCTAAACCTATATCATTTGAGAGAAAACAAACGTAGAAAAAGACAGGAAGAATATCAAATATTTTTGGATCCAACGAAGTTTCTACGGTAAAGCCTTGAGGCCATAATGTCAATTACCATTAAAATGAAGCGGTTGAAGCTTAAACATATGCTATGAGAAATGCTGATATTTCATCCAAAAGAGTGATTGAATATAATGTTGTTTGTTATCTTTCACTCGGTATGATAAGCCTGACGCCTTCGGTATTCCAGTGAAAGGGAGTTATCCATTGGACTTGAGGGAATTGCGTACAAAAAAGTTATTCTTTACCATAAGCAAGACTTCTTAATTGGAGGGGGGCACTATGAGCAAGACTACTTGGGGGAAGGCTGCAGCACTTTTGCACGAACTTTTAATGCATGTTTGCCCGAAAAAGTATATATATATTTCCAGAAAGGAGCAAACTTTTCCCCGAATGGAGGGGGACTGGAGACCCTCAATGCCCCCCTCCCCGCCATATGCATTTGTTCTTTACTTCTTCGTCGATTTAATCTTTGTCTTTTAATATGAAAAGTAAAATTGAACAAAATTAATTCTTCTTCACAGCTGACATGGGAGCTGGAAGCAGTGAAGCAGCAGGGCAGGGTTTCTCCATGCAGTTGGTGACGGTAAGAAACTTGTAAAAATGGAGTGGAGGAGCGAGGAGGCAAATTTAAAGGGCGTGGTCTTTAAAAAGAGCAGTGTTTTAGTTTCAATAGGGGCACATTTTGTTCACAATCTTTAAGTGACACTTTTGTTACTTACTGATCTAGGTTGACTGTTTGTCGTATAAACAACTTTCAGTGCAATGAATCAGATTCGGTATCACTTGAATGTTTAATGTAAATTGCTTAATTTGAGCAATTGTCAATATTTCATTATAAATTATTACCCTATACTTTCTTCCTGCAGGACAACTCGAGCGATATTTTCACAAGACATAATGCACCCCCTAACACCATCCATGCATTCCCACAAGCCCCATGAATCTTTAAATCGACGAGTCGTTAGTCCGAGTAAGGCTTTTATATTACCCACTATAAAAGCCTAAGTCGGACTAACGACTCATCGATTTAAAGGTTGTCCTGGACAACGGTGTCCTACGGGGTGCTCTAGAAACAAGTCTTAGGACCATAGCCTGCACGAAATCTCTAGGGGGCAATTCATGATACCATCTGCAGGGGCAGATCGAGAGGGGTCAAGGGGTCCGGACCTCTTTTTTATCAGTGAAAAAAGTATTTTGGAAGTTCAACTTGAAGAACAAATCAAAAAAGCATTGCTTTCAATCCTTTTCCTTCTGATTATCAGAAAAATACAAAGAAACAAAAACAGATCTCATACTTGACATAAAGACAAACAAACTTGCTTCAAGTCAGCCAGTTTTGAACCTTGCTGCTTTCCTGAAAATGATTAGAATAACTTTTGTTTTACATTTGGCTTAGAATTGTGCACTCCTCTTATTTATTATACTGACATGTAATCTTCTTCTCTCCTCTAAACATTGACACATTGACAAAATAAGTAATTATAACTCGACATTTGGCTGAACGTAAAAAAGTCTTAAATCTGCACCATCGGGCAGATTCTTGTTATCCATTCAGTGTATCCTTTCACATGCCATAACATGATATGGTGCTTAGCACAACTTAAATTGTTATTCGTTCACCCAAAAACGGTGCCGTAGGAAGGTATCTAAGATTGGTGAGGGGGTGAACCATTCCACTCCAGCATTTTGGTATTTTCTAAGGTAGTTTGATTAAAATCACTGGGAGATGCTCCCCAGACCGCCCGTTCCGACGGTCCTGACTTATGATTACCTTTTATTTCTCTGTAAGACAATGACTAAAAGAGCTTTATGCAGTGAGTCCTTCTTTTCTCCTACAAATTTTTTTATCAAATATAGTTTTCGTAATTATCTCATCGCTCCGTGAGGAGGATGAGATATTGTAGTCACTTGACCTGTTGGGCTATACTCGGCAATGCCAGCAGAAATAACAATCGTTGCCATGGTAACAGTTAATTTTCACAAGTTACTCGTCTAAAGTCCTAACCCATGGTGGGGTACCCCTGGGTGACCAAAAGTCCATAACGGAGGGAGGGGTCAAAACGTGTCCGTGTGTGTGTGTGTGTGTGTGTGTGAGTGTGTGTGTGTCCAATTTTGTTTTCTTAATATCTCCAAAACGATAAAGCCGAGTTTCTTCAAATTTGGTGGGAAGATGCCCTAGGTGGAACCCCAGTTCTACATTGACTTCCGGAAGTAAAGGTCAAAGGTCAGAGGTCAAAGGTCAAATTATGTGAAAATCACTCTTTTTATGATAACTCCAAGAAAAAACATCCCATTAACATGAAACTTCACACATATAATAAGAGTGTCTGGTACTACGAAAGTGTTCCATGAACTCCTCCTTGTGGGCAAGACCAATTCTTTTGAAATTTGGTGGGTAGGTACCCCAGAATGTAAACTTGTGTCTCCGTGACTTTCGGCAGAAAAGGTCAAAGGTCTGAGGTCAAATTCAATTTTTGGGAAAATTCACGGTTTTTTAGTATTTTTAGTATAATTCCAGAAGGAAACATTCCACGTACATGAAACTTTGCACATATGATGAACGTGCCTAATATCACCAGAATATATGGTTGCCATGGCAACCAAGGTCAAAGATCAATTTTTGTGAGAAATCACATTTTTTTAGTTTTTTTAGTATAATTCCAGAGGGAAACATTCCACGTACATGAAACTTCGCACATATGATGAACTTGCCTAATACTACCATAATATATGGTTGCCATGGCGACCGGGATCAAAGGTCACGTGAAATAAGGTCAAAGGTCAATTTTTGTGAAAAATCACATTTTTTTAGTATTTTAGTATAACTCCAGAAGGAAGCATTCCACATACATGAAACTTGGCACATATGATGAATGTGCCTTCCGCATATCATATTGTGTGCACAGATTTTCTGTAAAGCGCACTGAATTCGTCCTTTTTGCACAACAAAAGGGCGCATGGAGATGCAAATATCAGGGCGGCAGTGCGGATTTGACATACGCGCCTTTCTATTCGATGATGTGCGTGTAATAGGCACGCATTACGGAAAACGTCATTGTTAGAACAACGCAGCTTCCGTAAGCATTGTATACGCGCAGAATTTAGTTGGCCTGTCTTTTTATCTAGAATACTTCACACGTACTTCTGCGTTATCATCGACGAACGCGCTGGTAGTTGCTTTCACTTTGTGAGCGCATGAAAAATTAAAGGCCGATATTAAAGTGAGTAATGTGAAGATACCATAGAAACTGACATACATTTGGATAGACTATGTGCTTCAATTCAAACCACTCATTGTGCTTTCATATTCAAGTGCACTTATTCAGAGACCGGGGAGCCAATTTTGAAGTGCGGGGGTTAATAATCGAAGCCGCCCAATATGTTCAATAAAATAAGTGCAGTTTACTGCGGCCCAAAATACCCACGGCAGAAAAAGTGTGCTAGCCCCCTTAGCCTCCCGTCTCAGCGGTCCCTGCAGTTATGTGTAGGCCTTATGCCACAAGGAAGAGAGAAAGTTCTTCCTGTGAGTTATATGGCTTAATGCGTGTGCTAGCGATGAGATAAGCAACTCCATGGATTGCCCTCTTGTTTAGTTTTTAGACGTGCTAATTTTAAAATCATCAGATCCTAAACAAACTGTTCCAATTCAACTTACGAGGCCTGAGAAATGCCGTGACTGGAAATCTATGACAAGTTTCTTCTCGGCGAGCTCAGGCCCGTAGCCAGACTGGTTCTGAAGGGGCGAGATAGCTTCCAGGGGGGAGAAACATATTAAAATACATTAAGACAATCGTATTTTTTTATTTTCTAGGAGGTGGAAATGTTTCTGGAAGGGATCCGCCCCACCCCCCCTTGGCTACAGGCTTGGGTGAACTCAGTAGCGTAGCCAGAGGGGGGCAGAGTGCCCCCCCCCCCGGGCGAAAAATCGAAGAAAAATCGGGACGACGGAAAATGAAGGAAAAAAGGAAGGAAGAAGAGGGAAGGAAAGGGGAAGGAGGGAGAGAAAAATAAAAATAAAAGAGGAGTAAAAGAGAAGGAAAATTAAAAAACAATAAAAATAGGAATTATTATCGATGGAAGGAAAGGATGGAGAGAAGGAAAAGGGCTTGATAAAGCAGAAAACTCGTTCTAATATCGACGGGACGAGTACTGAAACAGGCAGGACTAGGGACTGTGGAAAAGACGTACCGAATGAAGAGAATGAGAAAGTGAAGGGCCCAGAAGGCAGAAACCGGCACGAGAAATGTAGCCAGGCAATCGTGCACGGGAGGAAGGAGGAAGGATGAGGAAACTAGGAAAGAGAAGAGAGAGCGTTACACGACTAGGGAGTCCGCGAGGACAGACTATGACGCAGAGCAGAGCAGAGTTAGAGGGAGAGAAAGACGAGGACGTAAAGAAAGGCTGTCTGTGTGGGAGATGAAGGGATGACAGGTACCGTCCCGATTTTATCTTTTCATCCCTATCAAAAAGGGATACTTAAAATCACTGTACCGGTGCAGATTTTCTTTTAAAGTCACACGATGAGTGGAAAAGCCAGTTGCCAGTTCGTTGCCACGAACTGGGGTTTGTCAGAACCCAAATGAGTGGGTCATGAAAAGTTGACAAGTAAAGAGAAACTAAATGTGAATTTGAATATAATAAATGACGTTTGCAATGTAAAGTGAAGCATGTCAAGGAAATTCATACTAAATGGTCTTTTCGGCGCTCTTCGCTCTAATAAATCATAAATGCATAGGGTGTCGTTAGTCAGTTTTACACAGGAACGGCGCCAGGGTTTTTCGATAGGGGTGGCAAAGCATGCTGGGTCGGACCCAGCTTTATTGTTGAGAGGGGGCAGGCATTGAAGACTTAAGAGCCTCACCCTACCCCCCCCCTCCCCGTGTCAGAACCTGAGTTTTGGTGTTTTCATTTTCTTGGACTTTATTTTTCTCTAAAAAAAACTTTTTTGTCTGAAATAAATACGAACTGTGAGAAGGGTTGTTTGTCTGTCAGTGAAAATCGGCCCCTCACTGAATGAGACGCTTCAACTATGCCGCAGGCGCGGCGGAACGAAAAAATATTGGGGGGGGGCTGAGTGCAGCAAGACTATCCTAAGCGGAGCGCCACAATCGGTTGGCGCGGAGCGTGCAAGAAAATTTTGGGCTTTACAAACCCTCCAGATAGCCGGAAATGGCACTTCCCGAGTGTTCTAAGCTGCATGTACCCAGCCTTGAAATATGGAACATATGTCTGCAATTTCTCAATTAAGGAGAAAAAAATAAATCAATGAAAAATGGCAATACATATTTCTAAGCGGAGCGCCACCATCAGTTGGCGCGGAGCGTTCAAGAAAATTTTTGACTTTGCAAACCCTCCAGATGGCCGGAAACGGCACTTCCCGAGTGTTCTAAACTGTATGTATTCACCCTTGAAAAATGGATCTCATGTCTGCAATTTCTTAATTAATGAGAAAAAATTAATCCTCATTATGTGATTTTTTCTTGCTTATAGAAAAGCTGAATCACTGAGGAAGAGTTATACGCAAAATTGAATTTTATAAAAGGGACTAGAGGAATCATAACTCTTATGAGATAACATTAAATTTTTACCTATAGTTTTTCGAGTTTTTGAACCAATGATTTAACCAAATTTGCAAGCTAAAGTAAACTTTACGCAAACAGGAGTGAGTCATTTCCTCACATTAATAGACTGAATTATGTATATCGTTAAATTTAAATCCGATTTAGTGTGCTTCATAATCGTATGGTATCATTACGTAATATTCATAGGAGATATTGAAATTTTGCAAATTGCACCCTTAAGGGTCTGTAAGCCAAAACGATTGAAAGGCACAGAAAAGGGAGAACTGCTCATCAGTGTGAGAATGTAAAATCGCTCCAGCTTGCTTTGAGTTCACTTTGCTTTGAAAATACAGTTAAATCAACTTTTTGTGTTGAAATAAACGCACATAGAAAATGCATTTTTGTGGTCTACAAAGAACTGCCAAATTTTAGCTAAATTTAAAGTGTATACCTAAAGGCTAAAAATTCAAAAACATATGTTACAAAGCTTGAAAAATGAATCCAAATGGTCTAACTGCCATCTTTACGGGAATTCCTGAGCTGAGATATATAAAATGTTGGTGCTTATTCAATTTAAAATGATAGATGGCGCAATAATTTGTAATGTCATTCTTGTACTACTCAAATTACATTCTTTGTTTTCTTTATTTTTTCGAAAGCCTCTGCACCTTGTGCCAAAATGTGATCACTTTCTCACTGTTATATGGGTGACTTGACTATACAAAACCTCACCGTACAACAGTAATTTTTGCAAGGTTATATAAACATTTCAATTTCAAAAGGAAACAAAAACAAGTAATGTGATTTTTACAAGAAGATCATCACAAATTATTGCGCAATCGACTATTTCAAATAAAATGAATAAATTTTAACTTTTCATATCTCAGCATCAGGGTGAGCTATGAAAATGAGAGTTGGATGAGTAAAATTCGTTTCCAACGTCTAAAATATATATTCTTATAATTCTACACTTTAGGTCCACTTTAAACTCCTAAAATGAAACGTGCATGTATGAGATAAGAGACAAAACTGATTGCAATTTGTTTTATTGCAGTATTATTTATGTAAAATTTGGACTTAAATCTTAAAAATGAATTCACAGGCAGAGGTATAAATAATTGGTTGGGATGGCGTCACCAGGGAGGGATAGGGAGGAGGGAGGGACATACCGTACCATAACACACGTCAGTCTTTAAGCGCCTGTCACACCTCACCGCATTGCAATAACGGAGAGGAAACGAAGACCCAAAATGTCACTCCGTTGATGTACGTTAGTATCCGTTTAGTCTCCTGCTCTCCTCCGCCGACTTCGTTTCATGACCGGGAACACCCGGTATGAACGGCGAGAGATTTTGAACATGCACAAAACTTGGACCAGACGTCGACCGAAAAAGGTCCCCTTACGTATTCGTTACTTATCCGCTAAGTTTCCGTTTTATCATTTTCTCGTGCGTTTCTCATACTGGACTTCTCCGTTAGTATCCCTTCGTCTCCAGTGATTGCTATTGCTCACCGGATCATTACCGGACAACAAACGGATGAAACGTAAAAGTACAGTACCTAAAAAACACAGGCAAAGAAAAGTATAGGGGACGGACATAGACCGAAGATGCAGCGTACTTACATCCTGTCCCCTCCTCATACTATAGCTTACCAAACGTTTTTGCCGTTTTTTCTTGATTTTTTTGGGTGCGACTGATTCCTTCCCCCTGCAACCGCCCCAGGCATGAGATGAGTGATCGCGGTTCTGAGGGAGGGGTTAAGGGGAGGGGGTGTGAAAGATTTTTCGACTACCGGGAAGCCTTAGACGCAATCTGGTACAATATTTTGCATCTTTTGAAGTCGTATTTTTCTCGAGAAATCTAGTTTCTAGGTAAGTAATCCAACGTTCTTTACTTTTGGCCGACTACAGTTTTCCAACTTTGTTGCACTTACTGTCGACGATTACATAACAAACGGGCAGAGGCGGCGATTTGTGTTGGCTATTGGGGGAGGGGCGCAGAATGGAATTTGCCATCGAAGAGGAGCCATCATAGTTTTGTGCGAAGCGTACAAGAGAATTTTCGCCCTACAGACGGCCCCAGACTGCATGAAATGGCACTTCTCGGGATCTTGGAGGCAGTTTTGAACCGTACGATACTTGATAAGTGACGACCGACAGGCATGAGCGTGTGAACGGGTTTGGTTGAGTTGGTATAGAAGCGGAGCTCCACTAACGTTTTGAAAATGTTGCCAAAATGGCTTCTATATCGCAATTAAATGGTCCTTCTCAGACCTTTCAAATTGCACTGAAGCCATCTTGATATGTGGCATGATTTCGATTGGATGGCGCGGACTGCGCCGATAAAATTTTTGCCAAAACAGCTCCCAGATCGCAAGAAATGGCCCTTCCCAGATCTTTCAAATTGCACTGAAGACATCTAGATGTGTTAAACGCCTGATATATATTTTCCCACTGTCACGGAACTGCTTCCTCTAGTATAACCTTCCCTGCGTACTAATTTAACCATTTTGTGATTATTGTGACATGATTGAACAATGTACACGGAAGTAAAAATCCTACTCCCCCCCCCCCCTCCACTGATTGGATACGATACTGCACTACAGACATGTCACTGCATGTGTAGGGCAATTGTACAACTAGAGCTGGTAGGTCCATGCGTACTGGATTAACACACTAAAATATGATGTAGGCCTACTTCTCCGTGAGCCACGGTCGTGAAGGTAGCCATGGAATTCAAAATAGATACCACATTCGCGCGTAGTCCGAGAATTTACAGAATATTGATAAATACGTCCGTCAAATACGGATTTGAATTAACTTTTAATCACTCAAATCAGTCAGTTTAGTGTCGAATACTATGTTTTGCTTGTTTTAAAATAGACAGCAATTTTCACAGAATCTCGCTAGGTAATATATACTGTATTTTTGGCCCCCTATTGTTTACGCTACTAGATATTAACCCTTAAACGACTAAAAAAAAAAAAAAACTCAGAGAGAAACTCAATCATGGGTCTTCTGGGATGTAGAAGGGGCCTAAGTGTAAGCTCTGCGGTGGATGCTGTAACGGGCGGATGTACAATGAGTTAGACAGAGAAGACAACGCGCGCGAAGCGCGCAAAATTTTCGAGGATTTACACCGAAAATGTCCCATATGCGACGGATAATGTATCACAATACTTTATTCCATGATAATGTTACACCTCACCCCACCCCCTACAAAATTATGTATCTTAAAACGCTATTTAGACGATTTTATTTTTTTGGGTCAAAAACCATAGGGGGGGCAAATGCCTGCCCTGCCCCCCCTGTGGCGCCGCCCCTGGTTTTACAGGACAGTTTGAGCAGAATTTACTCAAAGCCTTATGCGTCCCTCATTTACCATCATCCATCCTCTCAGGTGCAGATCCAGAGAGTATGGATCATCCATCTCCTCTAGGCAGAAAATAGGAACAAATTTTGAAAAATAAAGGAAAAAAACGAGCAAAAAAGATCGGGAAAGAAAAGAGACGGAGAATAAATTAGAAAGAATTTTAGACAATTGAAGAAAAAAAAAATAACTTGCAGGGCAAGCTCTATTAATTCAAAAAGGGATTTTCCGGCGTGCTTGTTTCATTTTTGCTCTTTGTGAAAATCTTAAATGGATTAACCCTTATAAAGACCCGTGTGGTTCCTGTCATAATCCATCTGCTCCCATTTACTCTCACCCTATCACCGTGACCATCATATTGACCTACCAATAGCCTAGTCCAAGTTAGGTAATTATAAAAAAATCAAATTGTGATTCTATATTGTTTGTAGTGCGCATCCAATTCCATTTTAAATAGTTAAATATTTTGTTCAGGCTCGTCGGGTCACAGGGTAAGCCCACATAGACACTAAAACATGCGCTAGCTCCACCCATATTTTGCATTCCCAGCTGAGGTATAGGCTGAAGTGATAAATCACTTAGATTTTAATTTTCTGTTAGGGGACCCCCTAGTGTGGCTGACTGTGGCAGCAATCCTCCTAATATGTAAAAACTAAAAAATGTTTGATAATTTTAAGTGCAACTTACAGCACCTGCGAAGTGTCATTTCCTGTAATCTGGGAAGGCATATTGGCCAAAATATTACCCTGTACGCTTCGCGCCAACTGGTGGTGGCGCTCCGCTTGGATAATGTCTCAAAGGTCCCTCTGAGGAAAGGCTACGGATCCCTCTGGAAAACATTCCTCAATCTTACGTTCAGTTTACCAATAACAAAGCACTCGGGCATTATCAAATCGATCATTTCTTCCGCGTTATGAAAAATAGACTGTGATCAACGTGACTTTATCAGTTCGCATACTGATAAGGCCATTTGAATATCAAGTCGATATTGTATTCTCATGCCCCAATTCTTTACAATACCAGAGCTCCCGGACTTTGCCGGGGGGGGGGGGGTGGGGGTAAACTGGACTCAAAGCAAACGGTGGGTGGGAGAGACCCACCCCTACAATAACTTTGGAAAATCATGAAATCGGGACGAAAATTTTCATTCCCCTCCCCTTGGGCAGAAGAGTCTGGCTACGCGCCTGGGTGAACTACTAGTCAACTGATGATAGTTCTTCTCTCAGACAGAGTAACAATTGTCCCTGGGAACCCCAGCCCCCTCCTCTTCAAAAGGATTGTTGCCCGACCCCCTGACAATATCCTGGCAAACCCTCTGGATGGGCCCGTCCTTTTCTTTTTCGGAGGGGCACCTGACTAGGACCATCTTTGTTACGTTTCTGATCACACTGTGAAACTCATGTTAGGGGAAGCTTTCTCAGAATTCCATAAGACATATCAACACATGTTTCACAGGGTAGGGTTTTGCTAAGCCGGAGGTCCTCAGGCCTGGTTCTTGACGTGCAGTTCGTTCCCTAAACTAGAAAGGGAAGTCCAATGGTTATCCCCATATTGAGTGACAGACTCACTACTTAGGTTAGGCTGAGAGATGACATTTGTAGCCATTACCCCGAATAAGGCTTCTGCAATTAAAAATCATGCTAGAGAGAAAACGCTATATTCTTACATCATGACCAATTTAATCCTAGTCAAATAGCAACTCCCTGGTAGGATTAAATTGGTCATGATGTAAGAATCAGGGAGTTACTATTTGCCAAATAACAACTCCCTGGTCCTACCATTCTGCTGGTTAGTGCATGACCTCATGACCTATCACTGCTCTGTAAAGCCAGGGAGTTGCTATTTGACAAATAGCAACTCCCTGGTAAAGCCAGTTTTTATTCCATATTCGGCATTCCTCAGTCATTAAACATCTGAAACGGAAAGAAAAGAGAGGCGTGTTACAGCAGGGAGGTGCTATTTGTCAAATGGCAACTCCCTGGTTACAGCTTGACCATGAACAAAACGGAAGTCTTGTAGCGTGGTCACCCTTTACGAAAAGGTCGTCCATGCAAAAATACCGAGTCCAGGGGTAACCATTAGTGGCTGGTGCCAGTTTTTGTGATAGGTAATGTCAGTCTGTGTTGTTTACATTATTATTTTGTTTTCCTTTTAATTCGTTTCTTTTGTACTTTATCCTTTTTGCCATAATCAACCATTGATGGGGTATAATAGGGTTGTTGGGACAGAAGTTGTGGTTTACACTGTTTGGCATATTCCATACAAATGACATACCCGGTTTTGTCGAGAATATTTTTAATTGTAGTTAACCAGGGAGAGTAATAGATATTTTGATCATAGAGAGCCCTCAAAAACTTATACATCATATGAGATAATTTAATCTCACTTCCATTGACAATCCTACACCCAAAACAAACCATTTTGCCTCAACTTGAATTATTTCATTTAACTTATGACGCCCTAATTCACCACTATGCCATACAATTTGGGGTATGCTTGTTTAGTTTAAGGGTTAAGTTTAAGAATTTGCTTACAAAATTTAACATGAAAGGCTTCAACTTGGCTGTAATTATCATACCCCCAAACCTCACACCCATATAGCAGAATAGGAAGAACCAGTTGATCGAAGAGCTGAATTTGCAAATCCAATGGTAACCTTAGATTATAGGATTTACTTAATAGACTGTATAGAGCACGTCTGGCCTGGTTAACTTGTTTGTTAACAGCCTTTGTAAATCTATTGTTATAATTAAAAGTACAACCGAAGTAGGAATAACCTCCTAGGACAACCTCCTACGTCCCCTTCCCCCACCCGAACAACTACCCATGGACGACTCCTCGCAGATAATTCCCACCCCGGATGATTCTCAACCATGGCAATTGTCCCTCAGACAACTTTCCGAATTAAGAATCAGTGCAAACGCTTTCGTTGTTTTATATTCAAGTTTATATTCTGAAACATCGTAAAAGATAATTGCAAGGGAAACGAGAAGAGAGATATTGAAAAATCTAGCAAAACAAGATTGGCCTAAAGCTTGTTATACTGATAGAAAACAAATACATGGAAAAACATTTGAGATCACTTAAAGCTACCGTAGAAATTGGGACGCCGGTTTGCCGTCGCAAAGTGTTGCACATGCTGCCTAAAATGAGACTTTTTGGACCTAATGTTACAATTCACAACTAGGCTTGTACAAGACGGCCTAACGTGCTTTACGTTCGTAAAATTGTTTTAATTCATTCTTGCATATGTGATCACACCAAACCTTGATTTTCCTTTGCATCCTTTTTGTGGGTAATAAACTTATAAACGTATATCATTTGAGAGAAAATAAACGTGGAAAAAGACAGGAAGAATATCAAATATTTTTGGATTTAACGAAGTTTCTACGGTAAAGCGTTCAGGCCATAATGTCAATTGCAAATTGCTATTAAATGAAGCGGTTGCAGCTTAAATATGTGATATGGAAGTTGCTGATATTTCATCCAAAAGAGTGAATGAATGTTGTTTGTCATCTTTCACTCGGTACGATAAGCCTGAAGCTTTCGGTATTTCAGTGAGAGATTGTGTGGCCCATTGGAATTGAGGGAATTGCGCACAAAAAGGTGATTTCTTTACCATGCAAGGTTGTTTACCTTTATGCCAATGGCCGACAGCTTCTGGGGGAGGCTGAAGCACTTTTGTCCAAACCTTTAATGCATGTTTGCCCGGAAAAGTATAAATTTTCCCGAAAGTAGCAATTTTTTGCCCGAATAAGGGGGGCTTCAGCCCCTCAGTTCCCCCGCCCCGCCTTATGTACATGTTCTTTACCTCTTTGTCGATTTAATTTCAGTCTGTCTTTTATATGAAAAGTAAAATCGACAAAAAATTATTTCTCCTTCACAGCTGACATGGGCGCTGGAAGCAGTGGAAAAGCAGGGCAGGGTTTCACCATGCTATTGGCATACGGTAAGAAGCCAGTAAAAATGAAAGGGAGGAGTGAGGAGGCGAATTTAAAGAGTGGTCTTTTAAAAGGGCTGTGTTTTAGTTTCAATAGGGGCACATTTTCTTCACAATCTTTAAGTGACACTTACAGACCAAGGTCAATTGTTTGTTGTAGAAACAACTTTTAGTGCAATGAATCATACTCTTACGGGTGCTCTAGAAACCAATCTTAAGGCCATAGCATGGGCGAAATTTCTAGGGACAATTCATGACATTATCTGCAGGGGCAGATCGAGAGGGTTCAAGGGGCCCGGACCCCCCCCCCTCTTTTATCAGTGAAAAAAATATGTTGGAAATCCAACTCGAGGAAAAAATGAAACAAGCACTACTTTCAATCTTTTCTTCCTTCTGCGGGCACATGTCGGGGAAATATCGGCAGGGAACCTCTATGATTACGAAATGTATGAAATCGGCGACCATGTAGCCCCACTAGTCTACTTGGTTATGCTCTTAAAAGGAGGGCAGATTACTCAATAAAACCCCAAAATATTCAAATTTCCTACAAGATAACCCAAGATATCCAAGTTCTCTACAATAAAATCTCAAATTGTCTTCAATGAAAGTTCAAATTTTTGGACCCCAAAACTTTTGTGTAAGCAATCCTTTCGTCAATTTGTCAACCTTGCCGAGCCTCGGATTGCTGCCCCCTTCCCCTCGGGAGCTTTATCCTTACCCCACCTTGCCCCTGTTGGACAAACCCTGGTGATACTCGTACCATACAGCATTAAATGCTGCTAACAGTTCATTATCCAGACAAGGTGCTGAAGTGGAGCAGGGGCTAGAAGTAAACTTAGTAGGGAGAAGTTTTTACTCTCTTGGGTGAGATAAGAGAGCTTTTAAGCCTGACGAACAAGATAGCTCCCACATTCGATGCATTACTAAGGATCGTTATCTATTTAACTTCACTAACCAGTAAACAACCTGGAAGGGCTTTTTTAACACTCAAACTTGGGCCGCGCAGCTGCAGACTTCTTCATAGCACACCCAATAAATTTTGGGCAAGTAAAGCAAAGAATGATAATAAGAACCTAACCACTGTTTGACAACCCAGTTTCGAACATGGTTTTTCCCTAGCATGTGTGGGCTGTGGCGGCTGCGCGGCTATCAGAATGCCAAACATACTTTTTTAACTAGGTTACTGCAGGGATAATGATTATCTCCAATTACTTGCAATAAACACAAATCCTGGCACAGCCAAGACCATCTGCCATGACCTCTATGCATATCACGTACATGCATAGTCACGTGACCGGACAACCTCCAACGTCCCCCTACCCCACCCGGAAAACTACCCATGGACGACTTCTCGCAGACAATTCCCTCCCCTGATGATTCTCAGCCATGGTAATTGTCCCTCAGACAGTAATTTCGGAATCATCAGGGTACAGGATGTCAGGGTGTAAGTTGCCCGGGGGTGCTCTTCCAAATTGGAGTTGTCCGGGGAGAATCGTCAATGTGGAAATTGTTCTTGGAAGGCGATGTCCGAGAAGCGAATTAAGAATCAGTGCTAACGCTTTCGTTGCTTTATATTCAAGTTTATATTCTGAAACACCGTAAAAGATAATTGCAAGGGAAACGACTGATAAGAGAGATAGTGAAAACTCTAGCAAGACAATATTGGCCTAAAATTATAACTCTTTTTAAGGTGTATCTTTTTTATTATTATAAAATGCTACCTCGAAGCTAAAATTTCCCCCCTCATTTAGTCACCCTAATGTTTCCATAACATAAATGCATGAAGCTTTTTTATACTGCTAGAAAACAAATACCTGGAAAAACATTTGGGATCACTTAAAGCTACCGTAGAAAATTGTACGAGGTTTGCCGTCGCAGAGTGTCGCACATGCTGCCTAAAATGAGACTTTATGGACCTAATGTTACATTTCACAACTAGGCTTGTACAAGGCCGCCTAACGTGCTTTACGTTGGTAAAATTGTTTTAATTCATTCTTGCATATGTGATCACTTCTAACCTTCATATTACTTTGCACCCTTGTTATAGGTAGTAAAGTTTCAAACGTATATCATTTGAAAGAAAACAAACGTAGAAAAAGACAGGAAGAATATCAAATATTTTTAGATTTAACGAAGTTTCTACGGTAAAGCGTTCAGGCCATAATGTCAGTTGCTATTAAATGAAGAAGCGCTTGCAGCATAAATATGTGCTATGGAAGTTGCTGATATTTCATCCAAAAGAGTGAATGAATGTTGATTTTTATCTTTCACTCGGCGCGATAAGCCTAACGTCTTCGGTATTTCAGTGAAAGATTGTGTGACCCATTGGAACTGAGGGAACTGCGTACAAAATGGTAATTTCTTTACCATATGCAAACGGCCGACAAGTTTTTTTTTTTTTTTTTTTGAGGGGGCTAAAGCACTTCCAGGGGGAGGCTGAAGCCCTTTTGTCCAAACTTTTAATGCATGTTTGCCCGAAAAAGTATATATTTTTCCCGAAAGAAGCAATTTTTTGCCCGTATAAGGGGGGGGGTTTGCAGTCCCCCGCCATATGCATATATTCTTTACCTCTTCGTCGATTTTATCTTAACCTTTCTTTTATATGAAAAGTAAAATCGAACAAAATTAATTCTTCTTCACAGCTGACATGGGTGTTGGAAGCAGTGGAACAACAGGGCAGGTTTTCACCATGGTGTTGGCATACTGTAAGAAACTTGTAAAAATGGAGGGGAGGAGCGATGAGACAAATTTAAAAAGGGTGCATGATCTATTAAGAGAGCTGTGTTTTAGTTCCAATAGGGGCACATTTCGATCACAATCTTTAAGTAACACATTTGTTACTTAGAGATCTAGGTCAATTGTTTGTTGTAGAAACAACTTTCAGTGCAATGAATTAGTTTCGGTATCACTTGAATATTTTAAGTAAATTGTTGTTTAATGTGAGCAATTGTCAATGTCTCGTTATAAATTATTACCCTATAGTTTCTTCCTGCAGGACAACTTGAGCGATATTTTCGCAATACATAATGCACCCCCTAACACCATCCATTCGTTCCCAAAAGCCCCATGAATCTTTAAACCGACCAGCCGTTAGTCCGATTCAGGCTTTTATATTTCCCACTAGGGGTTGTCCTGGACCCACAGCGGGTCTTACGGGTGCTCTAGAAACAAATCTTAAGGCCATAGCATGGGCGAAATTTCTAGGGGCAATTCATGACACTATCTGCAGGGGCAGATCTAGGGGGTTCAAAGGGTCCGGACCCCCCTTTTACCAGTGAAAAAAATATGTTGGAAATCCAACTCGAGGAACAAAAAGAACAAGCACTGCTTTCAATCTTTTCTTCCTTCTGTGGTCGAATATCGGGGAAATTGGGAAATTTCGGCAGGAAACCTCTATGATTACGAAATGTATGAAATCGGCGACCATGTCGCCCCACTGGTTTACTTGGTTATGCTCTTAAAAAGGGGGTAGATTACTCAATAAAACCCCAAAATATTCAAATTTCCTACAAAAATAACCCAAAATATCCAAGTTTTCTACAATAAAATCTCAAATTGTCTTCAAGGAAAGTTCAAATTTTTGGAACTTGTGGGTAAGCCATCCTTTCGTCAATTTGTCATCATTGTCGGGACTTGGATTGCTGCCCCCTCCCACGTCGAGTTCTTTCTTCTTACCCCACCTTACCCCTGTAAGACAACTCCTGGTGATTCTCGTGCCATACAACATTCAATACTGCCGTTTTGTGTCCATTGTTATCACACTGGCTTATCATGAAAAACGGGTAGGAATACGGTAATGATCATGTCACTACAAGGCTGCCGTAGAAAATGACAAGCCTTTTTCCGTCTCAAACTGTCCCAAAGACTGCTTAATCTGAGAGTTTTAGGACCTAATGTTACTTCGCACAACTGATACATTACGACGAGGCCTAACGTGTTGAACGTACGTAATTTTCCTTCTTCAATATCTGAGATTTGTAACAATATTTTACCTGGCAATGGTATTTGAACCTATTTAAATTCATAAATGAATTGAGAGAATAAAGTTTCATTTCAAATGATGTAGAATTAGTGGGTAGTAAATGTAACAATTTTACGGAGAAAACGAAACATCTACGGTGACGCCTTAGAGTCATGATTTAAGTTGTTCTGTCTGTAAATGTTGGTGCCATCACAAAGCTGTACGGAGTGAAGTTAATTTGCATATGCAAGATGATGGTTGGGGGCTTTTTAGGGGTTTCACTTCGGTACTGATACACTCATCCATATTTTATAAATTTGTTTTATTCTCAGGCCTTGTATCCTTTGCTTCCTCCCGTCTGGCCAATCGATTGTCATGTCCCCCTAATGCGGTTGAAAAATTTGGGCTAACTTTCATTATCTATGGGTGTCTTTCATTGTGAGGTGGGGGCAGGTAGAAAAATTTCGCCATATTTTTTGAGGTAGCGCTCACATTATCACATGCGCTAAGGCTATTGAGCTCATAGTAACTCGCCTATTTGTTAAATAGTAATAATCACGGTTTTCACAGGAAGCGGTTTGAAATGGAATGGATATCTTTTGCTGTGAAAAAAAGCAACAAAATCTTAAAACAATATTTTTTGCCATGCATCTCGTGTTCCCATCGTGAATTATTGTGTCAATGTTACTTCTCGTTGGAAAGCTTGAGTACAAATCAAACCACCATGAAAGTATACCATCTGTCGATCTTCTCCACGGTGGTGCCAGCACCGCGGTGTTCACCATCACCAAGAACAGTAGCGTCATTCTTTACTCGAATGTGAGGGAGACATGGCCACTTCTGTCAAAACCTTATATACTGTGTAAAAATCTTAAGTCAATGGGTGTATTTCCAAAATGTGGGGGGACGTATCCCCCTGTTCCCTCAGGATTGACGCCCATGACCAAGAATACTTTGCAGATAGCACTTCTACCTGATGTTTCAAATCAGGGTATTGAGAGACTTCTTATACGTTTGAATACAAGGGCGTGGATCCATCTCCAAAGGTGGGGGAGGGACTTTTCACCATTTGTGAATCGCCGTCCTGGGAAGGGGTCTAAGGGGAAGGGGTACACCTCCCCTTTGAAAAATGTTGCCATATTTGGGCGCAATTTAGCTTTCAGTAAAATGTAGTGTCAATTCGTAATCTATGTTATATTCTTGAAAAAGTTGGGGACTTTTTGGAGATGACCCCCTTCCAAAAAAGTGAGGGGATGCGTCCCCCGTCCCCCATGATCCACGCCCATGTTTGAATAGGCACAATTGATTTTCCAAAAAACATAACCTAACAGCAAATTCTGAAATCCATTTCACATGACCTATTATTTGCATACGCATATATATGGGATGCCGTTTATGACAATATATAAGAATGAAAATTATAGGTTAGATTGTAACATACATAGAGCACCTTCCATAAATAAATGAGCTCAAATTGCGTAATACTTACCCACCATATGCTGAGCGGTGTAATAGATAAAGATAACCATGTCGGAAATTCGTACCACTGGGTGCTCCATGAATTACTGTCAGTGAAGGACACGTTTCATGTACAAATGATAAAATGTTTGAAAGTCTAATAAATCATTTTCGGTACGAATTGGGGGTCTGGATGATGCAGCCCCCCTCCTTCCCATTCAAGCAAAATATGTATAATTTTCGGGCAAAGTATAGGCTTTTGCTGAATTCGGACAAAAGAAGAGTGCACACCTCCCCCTCTCCCATCGAAAGTGGTCCCTTACCCTTTTTGGAGAAACACAACAAATAGTCTTCTTACCACCTTCACAGTTTAGTTTCTGTTTGTATAAATTGAAATTTATTGTTCTCCTCATAGTTGATTGCAAAATAAATCCGTTTTTGCACTTTCTTCTGTTCTTCTCCCTGATCATTGTGTTATTATCCTTTTAACGTAAATGTATATACCAACTTTCCTGATCTTATTCTGGAGAAATTCGTCATATTCCAAGCCATTTGATCATTTCAATCTTAAAAGTAATCGAGCAGAGGTATACCTTGAACAGTTCCAGACATGTATAGGCCTGCTTAGAATCAGCTTTTACAAATTATAGTGATGGAGCTAACATTTTCTATTGCTGTAATGAACATATAGTTTCTCAGTAAATTTTACATTAATCAAATTTCCACCTGGTTTTTATATATGATGTATTTTATACTTGGCGATAGCCTTTAATCATATCGTAACAATATGTGAATGACTTGGCAAAGATGTAAGGGTAAGGGCTGACCAGTTGTTCAAGGGCTGACCAGGTGCTCATCGCTTAAAGAACAGTCAGAAGCTAACAGTCCATTATCCAGACAAGATGCTGAAGTGGAGCAGGGGCTAGAAGTAAACTTAGTAGGGAGAAGTTTTTTACTGTCTTGGGTGAGATAACAGAGCCTTTAAGCCTGGCGTACGAGATAGCTCCCACATTCGATGCATTACTAAGGATCGTTATCTATTTAACTTCACCAACCATTAAACATCCTGAAAGGGCTTTTTTAACACTCAAACTGGGGACCGTGTCCCTGCAGACCTCTTCATAGCTCACCCAATAAATTCTGGGCAAGTAAAGCTAAGAATGATAATAAGAACCTAACCACTGTTTTACAACCCAATTTCGAACATGGTCTTTCCCTAGCATGTGTGGGCTGTGGCGGCTGCGTGGCTATCAGAATGCCAAACATATTTTTTTAACTAGGTTATTGCGGGAATAATTATTATCTCCAGTTACATCCGCTACTTGCAATTAACACAAATCCTGGCACAGCCAAGATAATCTGTCATAACCTCTATGCATACCACGTACATGCAGAGTCACGTGACCGGAAAACCTCCTACGTCCCCATCCCCCACCCGGACAACTACCCCTGGACGACTCCTCGCAGACATTTCCCTCCCTGGATGATTCTCAACCATGGTAATTGTCCCTCAGACAGCAATTTCGGAATCATCAGGGTGAAAAGTGTCAGGGTGGAAATTTCCCAGGGGTGCTCTTCCAAATGGGGATTGTCGGGGAGAATTGTCTATGTGGAAAAAACCGGGGGAGGCGATGTCCGAGAAGAGAATTAAAAATCAGTGCTAACGCTTTTGTTGCTTTATATTCAAGTTTATATTCTGAAACATCGTTAAAGATAAATTGCAAGGGAAACGAGAAGAGAGATATTGAAAAATCTAGCAAAACAAGATTGGCCTAAAATTAAAACTATTTAGGTGTATCTTTCTTATTATTACAAAATGCTGCCTCACCGCTAAAATTTGCCCCCTAAATTTGCCACCCTGAATGTTTCCATAACATTAATGCATGAAGCTTGTTGTTATACTGATAGAAAACAAATACATGGAAAAACATTTGAGATCACTTAAAGCTACCGTAGAAATTGGGACGACGTTTGCCGTCGCGAAGTGTTGCACATGCTGCCTAAAATGAGACTTTTTGGACCTAATGTTACAATTCACAACTAGGCTTGTACAATGCGGCCTAACGTGCTTTACGTTGGTAAAATTGTTTTCATTAATTCTTGCATATGTGATCACTTCTAACCTTGATATTACTTTGCATCCTTGTTATAGGTAGTAAAGTTCTAAACGTATATCATTTGAAGAAAACAAACGTAGAAAAAGACAGGAAGAATATCAAATATTTTTGGATTCAACGAAGTTTCTACGGTAAAGCCTTCAGGCCATAATTTCAATTACTATTAAATAAAGCTGTTGAAGCTTAAACATATACTATGAGAAATGCTGATATTTCATCCAAAAAAGTGAATGAATATAATGTTGTTTGTTATCTTTCACTCGGTATATGATAAGCCTGACGCCTTCGGTATTCCAGTGAAAGGGAGGTATCCATTGGACTTGAGGGAATTGCGTACAAAAAAGTTATTCTTTACCATAAGTAAGACTACTTAATTGGAGGGGGCACTATGAGCAAGACTACTTGGGGTGAGGCTGCAGCACTTTTGCACGAACTTTTAATGCATGTTTGCCCGAAAAAGTATATACATATTTCCAGAAAGGAGCAAACTTTTCCCCGAATGGAGGGGGACTGGAGCAGTGGCGTAGCCAGGGGGGACAGGGGGCGAGTTGCCCCCTCTGGAAAAATCTTGGGGGAAATTTTGAAAGTGAATATATGGTGAAATTTGCGCATGATCTGGTAAAATTTTAGATTTCTCAATCAGTTCACTTTACTTATTTAAAAGTATATGCCACACTGGCACAACCAGTCCTCATTAAGGTTTTCAGAGATGGAATGATGACACCGTTCTTATAGTTGTACAAGTTATAATTTACTATCTGTTTTATACAGCATGGGATCTCTGGACCTCTGACAAGGGACTCTGTCCTTTTACTGTATACTTCCAATGTTTCTTGATAATTAAAGCAGCAGCATTGTGGTATATTCAGTTTGTTAGAATGGGTCAGTGGTCAAGTGCTATACTCTGCTACAATTTGGACTGTTTGTGGTGAATGTGGTGAACTGATGAAGGGAAGGGTGTACCAGGGTTCACTTAATTACTGTACTTCACCCATTGTGATTCTGATCTACCAGTAGGACTCAAGAAAAATTCACCAAGACCTGAAGACAAGCAAGATAAAAAAAAGCTTCCTAAAAAAATAGGAATTCTTGGTGATGTATTCAGTTTACATTTAGCACCAAATGTGGCACCATTTTGCATCTAGCCCACCTTATATGAGCAAAAATTTTCCAAAGGGGAGAGGGACACCCCCTCCCCTTAGACCCCTCCTCCAGGACGGCGATCAGTCACATCAGCCAGGCCAGAGAAAATCACCCCCCGACAAAACCTGGACCTGCGGAGAACACTGATTAATAGGAAACAGATCACTAATTGGGGGAATCTTGGTGCTCTTGCCCCCCTGACAAAAAGCCTGGCTACGCCATTGGACTGGAGGCCCTCAATGCCCCCTCTTTGTCATTTTATATGAAAAGTAAAATTGAACAAAATTAATTCTTCACAGCTGACATGGGAGCTGGAAGCAGTGAAGCAGCAGAGCATGGTTTCTCAATGCAGTTGGTGAGCTTAAGAAACTTGTAAAAATGGAGTGGAGGAGCGAGGAGGCAAATTTAAAGGGCGTGGTCTTTAAAAAGAGCAGTGTTTTAGTTTCAACAGGGGCACATTTTGTTCACAATCTTTAAGAGACACTTTTGTTACTCACTGATCTAGGCTGACTGTTTGTCGTATAAACAACTTTCAGTGCAATGAATCAGTTTCGGTATCACTTGAAAGTTTAAAGTAAATTGTTGTTTAATGTGAGCAATTGTCAATGTCTCGTTATAAATTATTACCCTATAGTTTCTTCCTGCAGGACAACTTGAGCGATATTTTCGCAATACATAATGCACCCCCTAACACCATCCATGCGTTCCCAAAAGCCCCATGAATCTTTAAACCGACGAGTCGTTAGTCCGAGTTAGGCTTTTATATTACCCACTATACAAGCCTATCTCGGACTAACGACTCATCGATTTAAAGGTTGTCCTGGACAACGGTGTCCTACGGGGTGCTATAAAAACAAGTCTTAGGACCATAGCCTGGACGAAATCTCTAGGGGGCAATTCATGACACTATCTGCAGGGGCAGATCGAGAGGGGTAAAGGGGTCCGGACCCCCCCTTTTTATCCGTGAAAAAAGTATTTTTGAACTTGAAGAACAAATCAAAAAAAGCATTGCTTTCAATCCTTTTTCCTTCTGATTATAAGAAAAATACAAAGAAACAAAAACAGATCTCATACTTGACATAAAGACAAACAAACTTGCTTCAAGTCAGCCAGTTTTGAACCTTGCTGCTTTCCTGAAAATGATTAGAATAACTTTTGTTTTACATTTGGCTTAGAATTTTGCACTCCTCTTGTTTATTATACTGACATGTAATCTTCTTCTTCTCTCCTCTAAAAATTGACACATTGACAAAATAAGTAATTATAACTCGACATTTAGCTGAAAGTAAAAAAGTCTTAAATCTTGACCATCGGGCAGATTCTTGTTATCCATTCAGGCTATTCTTTCACATGCCATAACATGATATGGTGCTTAGTACAACTTAAATTGTTATTCGTTCACCCATAAACGGTGCCGTAGGAAGGTATCTAAGATTGGTGAGGGGGTGAACCATTCCACTCCAGCATTTGGCATTTTCTAAGGTAGTTTGATTAATATCATTGGAAGATGCTAAATGGAATGGCTAAAAGAGCTATATGCAGTGAGTCCTTCTTTTCTCCTACAAATTTGTTATCAAACATAGTTCACGTAATTTAGCTTTTAAACGTGCTAATTTTAAAAACATCAGATCCTAAACAAGCTGTTCCGATTCAACTTACGAGGCCTAGGAATGATGCCGTAACTGGAAATCTATGACAAGTTTCTTCTCGGCGAGCTCAGGCCCGTAGCCAGACTGGTTCTGAAGGGGCGAGATAGCTTCCAGGGTGGGGGAAACATATTAAAATACATTAAGACAATCGTATTTTTTTTATTTCTAGGGGGCGGGAATGTTTCTAGAAGGGATCCGCCCCGCCCCCTTGGCTACAGGCTTGGGTGAACTCAGTAGCGTAGCCAGAGGGGGCAGAGTGTCCCCCGGGCGAAAAATCGAAGAAAAATCGGGACGACGGAAAATGAAGGGAAAAAAGGAAGGAAGAAGAGGGAAGGAAAAGGGAAGGATGGAGAGAAAAATAAAAATAAAAGAGGAGTAAAAGGGAAGGAAAATAAAATAACAATAAAAATAGGAATTATTATCGATGGAAGGAAACGATGGACAGAAGGAAAAAGGCTTGATAAAACACAAAAAAATCGTTCTAATATCGACGGGACGAGTACTGAAACAGGCAGGACTAGGGACCGTGGAAATGACCGAATGAAGGGAATGAGAAAGTGAAAGCAGAAACCGACACGAGGGATGAAGCCAGGCAATCGTGCACGGGAAGGAGGAAGGATGAGGGAACTAGGAAAGGGAAGAGAGAGCGTTACAAGACTAGGGAGTCCGCGAGGACAGACTATAACGCAGAGCAGAGCAGAGTTAGAGGGAGAGAAAGACGAGGACGTAAAGAAAGACTGTCAGTGTGGGAGTTGAAGGGATGACAGCTACCGTCCAGATTTTATCTTTTCATCCCTATCAAAAAGGGAAACTTAAAAATCACTGTACCGGTGCAGATTTTCTTTTAAAGTCACACGATGAGTGGAAAAGAGCCAGTTGACAGTGCGTTGCCACGAATTGGGGTTTGGTATCAGAACCCTAATGAGTGGGCCATGAAAAGTTGCCAAGTAAAGAGAAACTAAATGTGAATTTGAATATAATAGATAACGTTTGCAATGTAAAGTGACGCATGTCAAGGAAATTCATACTAAATGGTTTTTTCGGCGCGCTTCGCTCTAATAAATCATAAATGCAGAGGTTGTCGTTAGTCAGTTTTACAGGACAGTTTGAGCAGAATTTACTCAAAGCCTTATGCGTCCCTCATTTACCATCATCCATCCTCTCAGGTGCAGATCCAGAGGGTATGGATCATCCATCTCCTCTAGGCAGAAAATAGGAATAAATTTTGAAAAATAAAGGAAACAAACAAGCCAAAATGTTCGGGAAAGAAAAGAGACGGAGAATAATTTATAAAGAATTTTAGACAATTGAAGAAAAAAAATGACTTGCAGGGCAAGCTCTATTAATTCAAAAAGGGATTTTCCGGCGTGCTTGTTCCATCTTTGCTCTTTGTGAAAATCTTAAATGGATTTACCCTTATAAAGACCCGTGTGGTTCCCGTCATAATCCATCTGCTCCCATTTACTCTCACCCTGTCACCGTGACCATCATATTGACCTACCAATAGCCTAGTCCAAGTTAGGTAATTATAAAAAAAATCAAATTGTGATTCTGTATTGTTTGTAGTGCGCATCCAATTCCATTTTAAATTGTTAAATATTTCGTTCAGGCTCGTCGGGTCACAGGGTAAGCCCACATAGACACTAAAACATGTGCTAGCTCCACCCATATTTTGCATTCCCAGCTGAGATATAGGCTGAAGTGATAAATCTTACCTCTGTCCACTTAGATTTTAATTTTCTGTTAGGGGACCCCCTGGTGTGGCTGACTGTGGCAGCAATCCTCCTAATATGTAAAAACTAAAAAATGTTTGATAATTTTAAGTGCAACTTACAGCACCTGCGAAGTGTCATTTCCTGTAATCTGGGAAGGCATATTGGCCAAAATATTACCCTGTACGCTTCGCGCCAACTGGTGGTGGCGCTCCGGCTTGGATAATGTCTCAAAGGTCCCTCTGAGGAAAGGCTACGGATCCCTCTGGAAAAAAATTCCTCAATCTCACGTCCAGTTTACCAATGACATAGCACTCGGGCATCATCAAATAGATCATTTCTTCCGCGTTATGAAAAATAGACTGTGATCAACGCGACTTTATCAGTTTGCATACTGATAAGGCCATTTGAATATCAAGTCGATATTGTATTCTCATGCCCCAATTCTTTACAATTCCAGAGCTTCCGGACTTGACCGGGGGGGGGGGAGTAAACTGGACCCAAAGCAAACGGTGGGTAGGAGAGACCCACCTCTACAATTACTTTGGAAAATCATGAAATCGGGACGAAAATTTTCATTAACCGACCCCCCCCCCCCCGGGCAGAAGAGTCTGTCTACGCACCTGGGTGAACTACTAGTCAACTGATGATAGTTCTTCTCTCAGACAGAGTAACAATTGTCCCTGGGAACCCCAGCCCCCTCCTCTTCAAAAGGATTGTTGCCCGACCCCCTGACCCCCTGGCAAACCCTCTGGATGGGCCCGTCTTTTTCTTTTTCGGAGGGGCACCTGACTAGGACCATCTTTGTTACGTTTCTGATCACACTGTAAACTCATGTTAGGGGGAAGCTTTCTCAGAACTCCATAAGACATATCAACACATGTTTCACAGGGTAGGGTTTTGTTAAACCGGAGGTCCTCAGGCCTGGTTCTTAACGTGCAGTTCGTTCCCTAAACTAGAAAGGAAAGCCCAATTGTTATCCCCATATTGAGTCGACAGACTCACTACTTAGGTTAGGCTGAGAGATGACATTTGTAACCAATTACCCCGAATAAGGCTTCTGCAATTTAAAATCATGCTAGATAGTCTAGCGGCGAAGTCTGAAAATTTTCGACCCCCCCCCCCGGTACAACTTTGTAAAAGTTGACACCTACCCTTAAAATGTTTCTTAGGATGTCAGCTTTCATTTTCTGTTGGTTGTCACCTTTTAAATTTACCCGAACATGGTAACTAGGAGGGTTAAAGGTCTTCTGACTATACTTTTATTAAAGCCCTTAGACTATATGGCGTTGGAAAATATACATCTGACAGTTTTCATGTTGTGCTTCTGAAGGCGAAAAATCAGAATGGTCATTACAAACGCCGGAATGCACCTTGTAAGTAGGAAAAGTAGTGATGAACAGCTGAATTTTTTCATTATAAAAATTGCGAATCCCACATCAGATGTGAGATTAATAAAATACAATGCTCAACCTTCAAAATGTGTCACTAAAATCTTGTCCTGTATGGGTCAAAGCGGTAAACAATTAACAAATTCTTTGCTTTTCATAAAAAAGAAGCATTTTGAGTATCCTGTCAATTGAAACTGCCTTCATTAATCTGCATATGAAAATTCAAATACCAAACCCTCTTACAGCCAGTTTCATCCATACCCATAGCCAGACAACGTGCTGAATAGGGCGAGAAAGTTCCCAGACTGTAAGAGGGAAAATCATTTTCAAGGCACGAAATGTGTTAACATAAAAGAGGCAAAGGTAATGTTTGTTCCTACAATTTCTACCAGGCGTTAATGTTTGTGGGTCCCTCCACTGCTTTTAAGTTATGGACCTGTACTTTCGAACAGAGTGTTCAACACATGGTTGCATTCAGGCTATATCTGAATCTGATTGACCCGTGATTTAACCAACCAATTTATGTGCTTGTTGCCAGGCTAAAAGAATAATTGGTGGCCAAAACCCTCGAGTTTGCTGAATGTTTCTTACCTCCAATCACTTGTCGACAAAAACGTATATTGTGCTAGACAAAAAGCATGATCAGTCCTTAGAAAGGAACCTGTTTTCTAAATATCCGCCTCACGATGCTAGATGTGGCTGGAATTAAACACGTAACCCCTAATTGTGATTACTAACCACTGTCTTTATAACTTTACCAAAATGAAAGCTAGATCATATATGAATTTGTACCGTATTAACAGCCCCTCTACAAGCTTCATTGAATTCATCTCAACATAATCATTTTTTGAGAACTACGAATTATTTTAGTTAAAGGATTTTCTTTTTGCAAGTAAAATCAAGTCTTGTTATGGATATGTGCCATTTCCATGTACAGACTTGAAAACAACATAGAGCGGTGGAAGAATCATTCACTGGCTTTCCAATACAGGGAAACAACTCATAATTATATTGCTCTGTAACCACAAATTATTAAAGTTTATTTACCAGTAAACAAAATAAATTAAATTCATGTAACAATTACGATAGGTGTAAGGGACACTTTCTAAGGGGAGGAGCTAGAGGCTAAGCCGTTTGCCCGACAAACTGTAATAATCCGACCAATGGCCGGATTTTCACAAAATGTGACAGTGAAATAGGATTTTTCTTTTTCCAAACTCCGGCTGACCAAGTTCCATTGCGACTATGTTCCAACTCCCTCTCATAAAAAGATAGCAGAACAATGTGTGTTGAAACAAAGCAAAAGCATACTTTGTCAGTTTGTAGCGGTAAAATGTATTAGTTGTATGCCATCCCGAGCAAAGAAGCTTTCTGCCTTACTAAAATTTACCATCACGTCCGAAAACATTTAAACAAATATCTACTTTTTTGCATAGGATATTGCTACAACATACCCCTTTTTGCTGATCTGGTTCATGTTGGCAAATAGTTATTTCAATGACATGATGTATTTAATAAATAATTAAGTCAATTAGTTTAGTTAGGCTATGTGATTTCGCACATTTAATCCAATCAATGCAATGGTTGCATACATCCTAACAACCGAAACAAAATTTCAATTTCTCTGATACAGCTACGAAAATAGCCTACATTTCATGGTAGGCCTATAAATATTTTCATTATATCCCACTTAATTTTAAGGATTGCAAGTTCTCGACATTGGTAGGGGCGGAAGACATGGTCCAAAACCAGGACAAAAGCGACGGATTACTGCATGGAAGGATGGTTAATAAACATTTCGGCGCTATTGGGGCGGCACAAATTTGGGGCTTTTAGTGGAGAAATTTCAATAATTTGGTGTTTTTATTGAAGTAAATTAATTTAAAAATTTGGTTTTATATTGAAGTAAATGCAAAAGGTGCAATTTATTTTGAAAATAGCCCTCTTTGAGAGTACCGTGACTCAACTAAACTGTTGGGAAGACCAGTCGCTGTCGGAGATTAAAAACTTCATCGCACACACTCATTCTCCCTAAAAAAAGATTAGAAAATTTTCCCGACGAGGACCTCAACCTTTCTCGGAGGGGCCATGGCCTCCTCACCCCACCTGGCCTCACCCCTGACAAAGTTGCTTTAAAACATCTGAATAAATGTTGTTTGAAGTCACATGATTTTGTGAAGGGTCCTTATGGGGAAAAACGTAAAATGCAGATCAAGTTTAAAAGGTGCGACCTTTAATGACCCTTGACCTCAAAAATATGTTCGAAAACTAAACAAACATTCAAAGGTTGTATTTAAACATCACTCGTCCACAGTTTACAGAACGTGTGGGATTGTATCTGGACCAGGGTGGCGCCAGGATTTGCCCGACAGGGGACCAAGCTCCCCGACGAGGGGCCAGCAACCCGAAGCCTCAATGAGGGCGATGTAGTGCCGAAACGATGTTTGAAGTAAAATTTTGGCGCGTGAAGAGCGCCGAAAATTTCAAACTCTTAATGGAAAAAATTGAAAAAGTTGGGCTTTTACCACGGAAAATTTGAAAAAAAATTGGGTTTTTACGAAGAAAATTGGAAAATCTGGGTATTTTATTGAAGAATTTGCCCAAATTTAGACCAAAATTAAGTAAATCGTTGGAGCGACTGCCCGTTGTCAGGGAATATTATCGTATACATAGTAGCTTCCCGAAACCGGAAAATTTCCCCGACGGGGGGCAGCCTTCCCCGATGGGGGCCATGGCCCCCTGCCCCCCTCCCCCACACCTGGCGCCACCACGTTCTGGACGTTTTTCTTCTTACCCTTTACCAATGGTCCAGAACTGAAATCGAAAGGTGTTGAAAACAGACTGTTCAATGTGTCTAAGTCCGTTATTCAAATTTCTTTGTTAAGGCTACGAAAACACTCTATAAACAGTTTATAATTGTTTTATTTTCGTTACATTTTAAGCACTTTAGGACCGTATAAATTGTTCATTTTGACTCACAGCATTTTATAAGTCTCGTCATATTAAAGTGTGTTCAAAATACTAAAATTTTGAAAAATTGACCTTTTTGACCTTTGACCTTGAAAATTTGCATGTTCGGGAACTTTTAAAATGTGACAACCAACCTAAAATTTAAAGTTACATTATAAACAATAGTTTTAGCATAGTCGCTATATTTTACAAATCGGTACCGGGTAAGTCAATTTTTAGAGCTCTTTTTCAAATTCGCCGCTAGATTTAGGGTACAACTTTGGTCTTTCCCTTAATGTCAAAATTTTACATTTTTTAACGATTGAAAAAAATAAAAAAAAAAAAAAATCTTTAAAACCCTTTGATTTTTTATTCTTCATCTTAGAAAAAATGTAAAAGGGGGTATAAATCAGTGTTCCAGTAAAGGGGAAAAAATAGTATTTCCCAAAAAAAAAAACCCAAAGTTTTTGAAGCCCCGGGTATAAAAAGCTAATGTCTCTTTTCAATTTTTTGGGGAATTTAATTTTTTGGGTTTTTGTCAAATTTTTTTAGAATAATAAAAAAACGGGGTGATCAAAAACCATGTCATCAGCTTGAAGCAAAACTCCCTCCTAGCCATTGCCCAGGCTTTCCACTGCCAATTTAAAATTTTGGCTTCTAAAATCTGGGGGCAATCAACTCTGGTAAACTCATTAGTCCCTTTTTCAAGTTTCAAATGCGCTTGGCAATTATCCGTCCCAATCAAACTTTTCTTTTCCCCTTAAAAAATTTTTTGTCAGTGGTTCCCGAAATGTCAGAAAAATTTGGAAAAAAACGTCTGTAAAACCCAGCTATGCCTAGAAGCGCAGGGAGCTCCCTTTTATCAGTTGGGGCAGGGAATTTGTCAATGCCCCCCCCCAACTTTTCCTTAATTGGTTAACTTTACCAAAACCAAAAACCAAAATTTGCCCTAAGTATATAAACATGGGCAAAACCCAATCCCCATTTTTTGGACCAAATTGACAGTAAAATTAGCTTTGGCAAGTTTGTAAAATTTAAATCCCCTTTTAACAGGGTTTTTACATTTTCCCAAAATTTGAGTGCGGACAAAATTTAAGGTCATCAATATATACTTCACAATTTTCAAAATTTTGGACGAAAGGGTTTTATTACTAAGCGTTTAAAAAACGTCATCGGTGAGTTTTTCATACCAAACGGAAATGACCTTTACTGAAAAACCCATTGGCGTCCCCGAATGCCGAAAATTTTACGGGGCCCTCTCAGTAGTGGTATCTCCCAGTACCCCTTTAGAAAAGTCAAACTTTAAATTAAATTTTGGAGTTTTCCCCAAAACCTATCAATACAATCATCAAAAACGAGGTTTTAATCGGATAGGAATGTTTGTGACGGAATTCCCCTTTTCGGTAATCATTTAAAAAAATCTGTCCCCACCGCCCTTGGTTTGGGGCCAAATAAAAGGGGGAAGGACCATTCACTATTACTAGGTTCTAATTTTTCCATGGCCCAAAACATGTACCAAACCTCATCCCTGAGATGTTGTCTTTTTCGGGGTTTAAAATGGGAAAGGGATGCTGTTTGTTTGGTGGGGGCATCCCCCACATCAACATCAGGGTTCAATAAAATTTTGTCCTAGTAGGTCATTTTGAGAAAAAAAGCATGCATATTCATAGAAATGATTTCATTTCTGACTTTTCTTTGTGATCCAGATGATTTAAATTTTTGGTCAAGATTTTTAAAAAACATCAAAATTTTTGTAACTTAATACCCATATCGGGGAACTTTATTACCCTTAAATTCCATCTTTACGGAGTTCATGATCAGCTTTGATTATACAAAATTGATCACCTGTTTTCATTAGTGTTACTTTTTAAACCCAGGTTTACTTTCTTTCCTTAGAAATGCCCACAATCTTTCTTACATAATATTTTTTTCACCTTTTAATAGGGAATACTTTTTTAGATTTACGTTTTCGGGTTTGTCAAAAGACTTTTAATCTGGGGTCACTGCCCCTTTCTCTCAATGACAAAAGGGGCCTTTTAAAAGGGCGAGCTTGAAGTGGCGACCAAAAAAGGGTTTAAAAACACTGGGCACCTTACACCGGGTTTTTAAACCCTTTTTTCCACAGTGGCTTGCCCAACCCCACGTTTTCCCTTTTCTTCGAGATTTTGCCCTCAGTTTTTTCCTGAGCAAGTTCACATGCTCCATGAAGACGATTTTAAAAAGGGGGGGATACATAATAAAGTAGATGTATGTCTTCCCCCTGGATTGAAAACCCACTTCCCCTTTTTAAACAATTTAAAAATGGCCCAACAAAACTGGTGCCCAAAAGACAAGTTCAAATGGATGAACCCAAGTGACCTCTTGTTTTTTAGATTCCCGGGGCACCAAAAAAATTAAAAATGGAAGGCCTTCATCCCAATCTCTCTCATTATTAGGGACAATAGGGCTTTAACATATTCTTCAATTTTTGGGGAAAACCCTTTTTAAAAGCCCCTTGGTTTTCCCGGATGAAAGCCAAAAGATTAATTTTGGGTCTAGGGCCTAACTCAAAAAAATTTGGGCGGGAAATACGGGTGACATAAAAATTAGCCCCTTGATTGTTTGGGAAATCTTTTTTGGGGCAACCCAAAAAACCCCCCCCCCAAAAAAAAATTTAAAGAAAAAGCGGAAAGGGGACGGTCCGAGCCTTAATTTTCCTCAGAGGTTTTTCCCCTCCTGAAACCTTTGAAGAACCCACACAAAAAGGTTTAATATATACTGATGCCGCCCAAATCTTAGGTGGGGGACCCCCCACAATCAATGATGCCCTCTACAAAACGGACTCTTAAAAAAGGGGAAATTTGGCTTTAAGGGTCCCACCCGGGGAATTTCGATTGGGCTTCCCAACCTTTTAAAATGAGTGACGGGCCCTTACAAAATTTGGCCAAAATCATTTTAATTTTTGGGGCCAAAAAAAGGGGTTTAAAATTTCTGGGTAAGTCTTTTTTGACCCCTTTAGGTCCCCGGAAAAATGGCATTTCATGAGAAATACTCAGTTTTTCCCTTCTATAAGCCCTGGGTTTACCCCCAATTTGATGGTAAATTCTCCCCCTTTCATCTAATGGGCATCGGGTTTGGGGCGCCATTTACGCATAAAAATTTATTGTTTTTAAAATTTAAAAAAGCAGACTGGGACTTTTTTCGATTAATCCTCAGTGAGTACCCCAAGCTATTAAGGGCTGAAGCGTTTCATCATTTGTTTTTGGGAAATGACAATGGTCTCTTTGGGTGTGTCAGCCTTTTTTGATTTTTCCTTTTCTACCCCCTCACTATGTGGGGCCAGGAGACTCACAATCCTGACTTCATTAAGATTATCAAAAAAAGATTGGTTTTGAAAATCATCCCAAGGGAATCTTCATTTTCAGGGAATTTTTTTCCCTAGAATTTTTTTCAGACTCTGACTCCCCCTTTTGGGGAGGTTGTTCCATTTTTCAAAAATTTAATTTCCTAAATTTTTTTAGAGGGGGATGATTAAGTTTATACCTTTTTTTTCCAGAAATCATCCCTCTTTTTTTAGAGAGTGGATTTTTAAGGGTTTATCATCCTTACATGTTTCCCCTACTTTTTCCCATTTTTGGGGAAAACTGTACCCCCATTTTTGGGAAGCGGGGGATTTTTAAGTTATCATCCATAGCGAGCTTTTGTGAAAAGGGTTTAAGTGACAGCACAGGCAGGGAAAAAATTTTGGAAATTTCTAATTGCTCTGTGTTGGTTTTAGTCACATGGTTTATCGTCAAAATTGCATTGGCTACACCTTTCCACCAGCCCAAGGGGCATTGCCTAGCAACAGAGTACCCCCTTTACGGTTTTGAGTTTGGTCTGACCCCTACTATGACCACCCCAGAAACAAAATTCCTTGGGGGCCCCTTCAGTTAATTTTGTGGAAAAGGGAAAAATAAATCCACACTCAACCCCCCGAATTTGTACATTTGCCCCTTTTGGAAATAGAGTCCGAAATGGCCCAAAAAACCACAAGAAGCAAAAGACTGAGTTGCGCCTGTGTCACGGGAAAATTTTAATTTTTACGGGTGGATGAGCTGAAAATTTCCCCTTTTAGGGAAAATAAACCCCTCAGGCACGAATGGAAGGTATTTTCCCTTTAAATTTTTTCGTTAGGGAAATTTGGCCGTTTTAAAAAAAAGACTACCTAAAAAGAATTTCTGCAAAGGCTAAGGCATTGGGGGCTGTTTCCGTTCCTTAATTTTGCCCAAAGTGAAGCAATTTGCCCTTGTTTGGGCCTTTTTGTGACAAAAAAACCACAAGTTATGTCTTTAAAGCAGCTTTTTTTGAGCGACCGGGGCGTTTTTTTTGACGACTTTAATCTGGGGGTTTTTTTCCCGAATTTTTTGGAGAGAAAAGAACCCCGATGAGATCCACTTTTTAGCTGTTGTTTCCAAATAATTTCCATAAATTTTTTATTTGGCCCATTTAAAATGACCCTTGTTTTTTAGTCTACCCACTTACCCAAAAAAAAAAATTTTTGGGTAAGAGCATTTCGGGTCAGCCCCAAAATTTTCCAAATTCAATCAAACTTTTCAGCCTTATTTCCCCAAGGTAGTCTTAAAGTCATCATTCACACACCTTTTTTAATTCCCCCCGACCCCGCAAACAGGTTTTCTTAAAGTGTCGAATTTTGGGGGGACCTTTTTGGGAAACACACCATCTATCGAAAAAGCCTTTTTTTTGATAAAAAAATCTAGTAGTTTGGGGAATCCCCCTTACGAAAATTTTTAAATTTTTTTGGGGGATAAAACTTCGGGCACCCAATTTATAGGCTTTAAAAAATTTGGGCCCTTTTTTAAACCTTTTCATAATCCATGCTGTCCTTATTTACAGTTGGGGGAATACAAATTCTTGGGGCCTTTTCCTGTTTAAATTACTCTGGATGAGTATGGACCATTTTCTTTTGGCCCCTTAATTGCTCACCCAGCTTTTTGAAGGGTTAAAGAATTTCCCACATTTTCCCCTGAAATTTGGGGGGCAAATTTTTCGGGCTTAGAAAAAATCGAAAACCCCCCGTAAACCAAAACCTATTTTTTGGGTTTTGAGCCTTTTAGACCCCTAACTTTTTTTATTGCTTCAACCTAAATTCATTTTTTCCTTTCCTTTTTCCCCCCCTTTCTCTTTCTTCTTCCCTTTTCCCCTTTTTTCCCTTTTTCATTTCTCTTTTCCCCCTTTTTCCCTTTTGCATTTCTTTTTTCTTTTTTTTAATTAATCTCCTTTTTCATTTCTAATTTAAAACCTTTTCAATTTTAAAAAGTGTTGTCAGTTTGGGACAGTGATAGCTGTTTCCCCAAAAACTGTACAGGCAGGACAATTCATCCACCAAAATATTCTAGAACAATTTTAATTTCTTTCCGCATTAAAGGTTTAAATTTAATGCCAAATGTTTGCGACCTTTTCAATCTTTAGGGGTTTTTTAATGAATCTAGTTTCCCCGGAAATGAGGGGTAGCCCCGGGAAATTTTTTAAGGTTTAAAGGGGATTTGGAAAATTTTATCAAACCTTCAACAAAAAAATAAAAATAGTTCTGAGCAAACACAGGTTTCTTAAAGATTCACAACAGAATTTTTCGAATTTTTTTAGTATTTTTGTTCCCGGATTTTAGGCCACCAATTCTTTTTCGGCCCTTTTGGGTCACGAGTTTAAAAACCCAAAAACAGCGAAAGATCCAGAAGAAAGAGATTTAAAAGTCAACCAAAATTAAAAGATTATTTACAAACTCCCCTTTTCTTAAAAATTTACAATAATTAATTAGACTTTCTCACAACCTTTATTAATATTTGCCTGGTTTTGGTCCAAGGGTGGGTAGTGCATGCAGTTGACGAGGCCAGTGGTAGACCGCAGCGTGGGTGTAGGTGGAAAATGGTTTTCCCCGAGCGAATAATGACAAGGGTAGGGAGGCGATGGATGATAACAACCTCAAGCACCCGTGTAGAAACGGCGTAAGGCAATTTGTCACAAGTGTGAATTTTCAAATGGCGGGGCCCCCGGACTAATACTGGACAGAGGAAAATTGCGCAATCAATACGGTGCCCCCGTTCGAACAAATTTTTGGCTGACCCGATGGCCGCCGGGGTTTCTTTCCATTTGCCCAATTTTACGATGAATTTTTGCCCAAAATTTCAGAAAAAAATATTTAGTATGAATGGAAAAAAAACAAATCACAAACCTCCATTTTTATTTAATTTAATTTGACCCGAGCTTTCATTCTTACCCAAAATTTACAAGTTTTTCCCCGCCAAATTTTTCATTAAATGAGCCACTTGGGGCAAGTCCAAAAATTTACCACACAAGACTATTAAACAGGGGAGGGGCCCTATTGGTAAGCCATCGTGTACGTTTCGGTGGGGGACAAATTTTCGCATAGGACGTTTGTGCAAAATGCTCTGTCCATGGATTTTAAGAAGTCCGGGGCGGCCTAAAATGATTCGGTCAATAAACGGACAGCAGAAAAAACGTTGGACTGATGGTGTCTCTCGATGAAGTATTTGGGTATCCTCATCGTTAACAGTTGTTGAATGCCTTTTATATGCTAGGCTTTATTCGGAACTCTCCAGAAAATTTTAAAAGAAACTTCTAGTGTACACAGTCCAGCAATTAAAGAAAAACGTTCCTTAAAAGAAACTTCAGAAAAACCCCAGTAAATTGAATAACGATAATTTCAGCTTTTTTCGAAGTGTTGCCAGGGCGTGCTATAATTGGGACTAAACGGGAAAAAAGTTTAAAATTTAGACCCGTTCTGAAAAAGGGTGCGTTTTTAAGTTTAATTCTTGGAACTTTCCATTCGCTCGTCGGGATTCAATCCCGGGGTTCCCGGGGCGGGTCCCTATTGTAACAAAATTTTGTCACGGCACATGTAAATCCCTTTTTAGGATAATAGTACCCCCCCTAGACCACTCTCCCGGTAATGCACAGGTTTGGCAGTTTCCCTTGCCCCCTTTTTGTTTCGACGTACAGGGGGGTAAAATTTAAGGGAAACCGGTGAGAGTGAGATTTGCTGGGAGACTACTGACGAGGGGGCTCGACCAATTTGGGTTTGCGCGGAGGTCCCCCGAGGGGAAATTTGTTTTTCCCCCCAAAAAAACCCCTTACACTGCAGGATATGGGCCCCTTCCCTTTCCCCTGCCTAAATTAAATGAAACCCCCAATTTCCAGTTTTCAGATATTTTTGTTCCTGGAAATTTTAAGGAGACATTTGTTCCCATTATAAATGGGCCCTACGAAAAGGGAAAAATTCTGCGGCCTACCGATATGTATTGCGACAGCCCAAAATCGAATATAAATATTTCCGGTGGACTCAGATATAATTGTTCACATCTGGGTTAAAAGGAGCTAGTTTGATGATGGCAAGATAATTATACTGTATACTGCACTTCTCTCAGTTTAAACTGCAGACAACGATCAGTTGAAGGAACTCGGGTAGCGTGATAGCTGGAGTTTTGCCGAACACCCGACGCTTTTGCGTTATGTGTGGAATTTTTTTCATTATATCGAGACATTGCGTGAAAAACTGATGCTTCATCGTGAGAGCGTGAGATGGCACCGGAATGCGTTGACTCTCACGCTAAATGCGTGAGAGTTGACAGCCCTGGACGAAACACTATTTCGTAGTCCTCAGAAAAGGCACGGTATAGCCGGTCGCCGATACCTCCCTATACACGGTCCTTACACCGACCCATTGAAAACCCGGGGTCTTCGACCAGCACAGTGCTGGTCGAAATTGATCTTCTTAGAGCAAAGCTAGGGTTAACTCTTAATATACTACCATAACTTTCCTTTCCAAGTCTTTCACTAATGTTGTAGTAGTTTTTAATCATTTGAAACGTCTGAAAACTTCCGAAAATTTGAAATGAAATCATCGACTTTGTCACTTTCGTAGAATTTACTGTAGCGTTCGAAATATTTGTTGACATCAGTATGCCGTGTGCCCGCGTAGCATTGTGACATCACGTACAACATTTTGATTACTGTAGTTCCTATGGGGGTTCTTCACGTGACGTCATTGCGTTTCAATTTGGCATACTGACCGTCACTGAACATGCGCAGGTGTGCTATCGATACGCGCGCACGATACGGCCTTAGTTACAATTGTTGTACATTGGACGCCTGGCCCCCCCAAAATAGAGAGACGCACAGCGCAGTAACGTCGGTGAAGAACATACACATGGCAATACGGTTTTTTCGGAATCACCTACAGCGCAGGCGTAAATGACCTTTGAAATAAGGTCAAGTGAGGGGTTTTCATTGTTTCAGCAGGTTTTATATTTCTACCTTCATGGGAAAACTCCTTTCATAAAAAGAACCTTAGTGCCCTTCCAGAAGCTTTAAAAATGTTTCAAAGGGTTTAAAAAAAATTTCAGAAATAAAAAAGTCTTTCTGAAAACGTGAAAAATTGAAAATATTTTCAAAAAGAATCGAACTTAGTGTCTATTTCAGGACATTTCTTTAAATACATGGAATTGTAAGCAGACATAATTATGTGGAGTGTCTTCTGCCCTAGCTTTCCGAAGCGTACGTACTCTTTCTCGCACGTACCTCTATAGTGCACGGCATGTACGTACGTTAGCTGTTATAAAGCGACTAGTATACGGCAGTATTAACTATGCAGCCCACATGCGCTGCACACATATCATGCAGACTGACTAGCCGGGTGGGTCGGGTGACGCTAGAGAAGTTCATAAGTATGATGGCACAACCTAACAAGGCCACTCTAAGAAATTTTTCGTTTTTAAAAAACAATACAAAACGAATGTGAATCTGTCTGTACCTGAAAAAGTTTTGGCGGACTTGACCTTATTTGAGAGCTATAAATCATTACCACAGATTTTTCCTTTCAAGAGATACCATTACGACAAGTCAGCGTTTTCCAGCTCAAGCCCTAAAATCAGAAGTAACCTAATAAGGCCAACGGGCGCTGTTTACAATTTTTGTATAGAACTCTATGTACAGATTCAGCGTAGGCAGTTTGTACGTTCAATCTGAGCTGCATATCTTTGCGTGCAAGGCTTGGAAAAACAGGTTCACGCGCGTTAAACAAGGGAGTTTGCTATGCGCGTGCTGCATCAAAAATTGGGGCGCACTGATGTGACAGCATTTTGACGCGCTTTGTTGACTTTATCGATGCACGACGTTCGAAAGTGGCCTTAGAGGTCATGTCACTATATAGCATCCCTTACTCAAAATCCAATACTGGCTTTTTATCTGGAAATATCTGGTTGATTAAAGACTTTAATGGCCATATAAAGCTATATATAAAATTGATTAAAACACAACCCAGATATGCATATAAAGTTTGATATGGCCATATTAAGCCAGATATAACTTGATATAATCGTGATCTAGATATGTATATAAAGTTTGATATGGCCATATAAAGCCAGATATAACTTGATAAAAAATGTGATCCAGATATGTATATAAAGTTTGATATGGCCATATAAAGCCAGATATAACTTGATAAAACTGTGATCCAGATATGTATATAAAATTTGATATGGCCATATAAAAACCAGATATAACTTTATATAATCGTGATCCGAGATGTATATAAAGTTTGATATGGGCCCTATAAAGCCAGATATAACTTGATATAATCGTGATCCGATATGTATATAAATTGATTGGGCATATAAAGCCCCGATATAACTTGATAAAATGGTATCCCAAATGTATATAAAGTTTGATATGGCCATTAAAGGCGATATAATTGATAAATGTGTCCGATATGTATATAAAATTTATGGCCATATAAAGCCCGATATAACTTTATTAAAACTACCCAGTATGATATAAAATTTTATATGGGCCTTAAAAACCGATATAACTTGATAAAATGTGATCCTTTTTATATTGCAGTGCCATGGATTAAGTCTAAGAAATCGGAAAGGACACTTTTTAATAGTAAATAAATGACACAATATACCCGCCGTATGGCAGAGAATAGCAGCTGGTATTCATGATTAAAAAACATTGTCTTAACTGTAATATTTTACCACGGCTGTAACAAGGTCATTTATAATGAGAAAACGATTGAATGTGATTGGAGATCGGCTTAAGCCCCAGATGTTTCTTTGATCCAAAAGACCAGGTGAGATTGAGGGAAATAACCCTTAAGCTATGGTTTAATAAATGTAAAAGGGCAAAATTTGATACAGGATATGAAGTGGTCTTCATGGAATCGACAATATTAACTCCCAACATTCTGCATGTCTAGGCAAAGTTGTTTTGTTGTCTACATTTTGCTATTGTGGGGGAGGGGGGGGGGCAAAAAAGGAGATCGGCCATGATCACTTTGGACGTCCCTGTTGCCACACCCATTGTTTCAATGACTATACAGATTTAGTTTCAGGGAGGGTAATTTAACCAATAACGCCCTCTAGCCAAAATGACTGTTCTTGTATGTTTGTATCAAACGTGACAATTGTATGAGTATAAAGGTGCTTCACATGACGTCACAATGTAGGTCATATTCTTATTTGCTTGAAAGATTATTTCTTTATGGTAGTTATGGAAAAGGCTGAACGAATTTTGTCGTTTCGTAACTCAAAAAGTAGGAAATAATGATGTATGTGCGAGATATCTGAAGGTATGAGTAAAGGCTGACACCTGTAAACACTGAACATTGTCCTTTGCCGTAGCTGGAAAAGATATGACTAACAGCTAAGTAGGTTTTCAACTAATATCAAATCTATGAAATCATAAAACAAAATACCATCTCCACAAGTACTCCATTGATTACAGTACACAAGCTCCTTGCAGAGAGTACTACTTTTTCCAAAGTCCCCTCAGACTTAACATGACCTACCTCCTGACCTCCAGACCTCTTCATCATGAGTCTGTCATGCGTGGCTCCGTTCTAGACTGGCTGAAACCAGGCCCGTAGCGAGACAAGGTGCTGAAGGGGGGCGAAAAAGCTTCTAGGGGGGCGAAAAATTTTCCACTCAGAGGTACTAAAATGCATTACGGCAATACTAATTTGATCTTCGGGGGAGGGGAGGAGCGACCGAAAAAACTTTTCTGATATCTCCAGAAGGTACGTAAAATGCATTCACGGCAATGCCTGATTTTGATCTTCGGGGGGTGGGGGGGGGGGGGGTTCGTTCGCTCAGAAAACGCGAAAAATTTTCCAAGTGGGGCTTCGCCCTCCTTGCCCCCCCCCCTCCTTGACTACGGGCTTGGCTGAAACGAACATAAACTACACAAGATCTTAACCAAAAGGCCGAGAAGCCATCCATGAAGGACGCCAAACAGGCAATGCGAGACGTATTCGTAGTCATTCTTGAAATTTCAAATTTAAATATTTTCTGTATGTGATCGGTTATCTACGAAGCTTTAGATAGGAACATTGGTCATAAATATCATAATTTTTTGTATTTGAACAATACGTAACGCAATACACGTAATTAACGTAAGCGTATACGTCGATATTATTACATGTTAGGTACGTGATATTATTACGTAACGTAGAGGAGACGATAATTTACTACGTACGTGTTACGTCGATAATTATCACGTGAGAGAGTACGTGAATAATATCACGTACCTACGTACGCAATATTAACACGTACCTACGTAGTAAAATTTTTTTCTACCATGGTCCACGATTATCTAGAAGCTTCGTAAGAGGAGATATGGTAGTAACACGGTACTCATATATTGTGGTGTATGCTATTTGCACTCCGAGCTGAAAGTCAAGCTCAAGGTCAGGATCGTCTGACTCTTAAGCCAGCCGTACACCATACGACTTTGCACACCGCAACTCAACTCGATCGTCGGATCTCCAACAGTCGTATAGTGTGCATGAGTTTATGACTGCGACTGAAAGTTTTAGGACCAGTTTTAAGTCGCGGCGACTTCAGTCGGGAAGAACGAACATGTTGGTTCTTCCCGACTGAAGTCGGCGCGACTTAAAACTGATCTTAAAACTGCCAATCGCAGTCTTAAACTCTTGCACACCTCACGACTGTTGGCGACCCGACAATCGAGTTGGGTTGCGGTGTGCTTAGTCGTGTAGTGTACGGCTAGCTTTAGGCCTATTACTGTTCGGGCTTCTCACAGTTATTGCTATTGCGATAGAAGGCATAGAAAGACGGACACGCCAGGTGTGCCAGACACTGACTGAAATCATGTCTAATCTAGCCATTCACAGAGTGTTAATATAATTTATGCCTGTGATGCTTCAAATTCACACTAACCAGTTTATACGCACTGTTGACTCGGGCTCCCGTGATTTGTGTTCTTCAGAGCCCAAGGTTTAATTTATGATCAGTTTGATTTTAGAATCAGATCATCCAGACCCGTATTAAGGACTCTCTTAGTTATATTCACTTTCAACCTGTAAATTCTCTTGTATTCTGCTGAAGTTTGTAACCAAGAGGACAATAAAATCGTTGTGAACCTTCACGGAACGTCTCTCTCCATTTTCCAGTTATTCCGCTCGGCCTTTGTAACTTTGTGTGAGGCCCCCAAGCTACGCTTCGACTGAATATCGGTCCACAGTAACATGAAGAAGTCAAAGATACTGGAACAGACAAGTAGACATCTACTACTGAGTAATATGTGTAGGAGACCAACCCTAGAGAGCAGGTCTTGACTTCAAGAAGAACCAGATTCTTCGATGGAAACCCAAGAGACTGTCACTTTACGAGAAAGACGCACTCGTCTATCCGCTAACAGCTGCGCAAAGCATGGACAGCGGCCCTCTTGGGATGCAAGCTTTCAGCTGTGCAGGCTGCAATATCGTGGAAAACTTGAATCTGTCACTGCTGTAGCACGAGTTGATTCCTGAGTTAGGCCTAACTTTCTTTCCATGGCAATGTCTTTCATGACCAACTTACAACCTTGGAAATTCTGAAACTATGCGGAAAAAGCAAACTTGGGTCACTGCACGGTCTACACCTATGCCATCGCAACGACTGTGCCTTGTTCTTCATTGCTTATCGCTGTATCCGTTCCTTTTATCTGTAGTGAGCGATAAAACTGGCTTCTTGAACATTGCAATAAAATCAGTAGCTATAAGACTGATTTGGAGAGAAAACAAAGAAAAAGAGCCATCTTTGGCTAAAGGAACTTTTCATATTACCATGATTACATTCGTTGCTGCATATGGGGAAGGGTCGACAGCCCGGCATACTTCAATGATTGGAACAACCAGCAACATCCAGAAGGGTTAGACTTTTAGTAGATACTCCTGGTGGGTGAAAATTCAATTCCCTTCACAAGCAGTGGAAACGACGAAACGTTTGAAACTCATCACATACTCTAGAAGGACAGAAGCAGCTCGTAATCACTGTGGAACTAACCGTGTTTCAATGGAGGCAAATATTGCAGCCCTGTAAATTCGCTCTATGCCAAACAGAATCAATCGCTGTGAAAACACTTAAGAACTCAAGAAAATCTAATACCTTTGACAGATCCTATCCTCGGCAAAAATTACACCAGAATACTTGACTTTTCCTAACTTTCTTACGATTACAGTATGACCAAGAGAGGATGGCATATCCACTGCTTTCCAGCTGAAGCAGAAGTTTTCTCCAAGTGGAGAGAAGGAGAAGAGCACAATGGACACAGACTCATACACTACCCTATATTATATAACACCTTATTAATTTCTCTACATCTGATTGGAAGATTGGTGGTCACATGCCATGCGTGATTCGGCACTACCATCAAAATTGTGGTGCTCGACCGTTGGTTAGTATATACTAACCCACGAGATACCGTGTGTTGGTTATAGTATACAAATAATGAATGTTTATGAGTGCGATAGTATGAATTATATTTCATGAGTTGAAAGATTGAACGTTCTATTCAACGAGGCGAAGCCGAGTTGAATAGAATGTTAAATCTTTCAACGAATGAAATATAATTCATACTATCGCACGAATGAAAAACATTCATTATTTGTTTTATATAACACCTTATAACTGTCTACCTTGATCTAGTCGTTGGTTAAAGTTGTGTTTTGAGGCCACGATGGTTCGTGTTTGTCCGTGTAGCGCAGCTCCATGGTTTGTCGTTTGCTCGATACGCGTTTACGTGCGTGTATTACGACACGTGATTATCGATGCAATGTACGGTCCCACAATTTGAGTCGCGGGACGATAGCTTGTACGTACTGCAATGATCGGTGACGTCATTGCCGTTGGTTAGTAATACAATAAATGAATGTTTAATGAGTGCGATATTATGAATTATTTTTCATGAGTTGAAAGATTGAACGTTCTATTCAACGAGGCGAAGCCGAGTTGAATAGAACGTTAAATCTTTCAACGAATGAAATATAATTCATACTATCGCACGAATGAAAAACATTCATTATTTGTTTTATATAACACCTTTTAACTATCTACCTTGATTCTAGTCGTTGGTTAAGGTTGTGTTTTGGCGGTCACGATGGTTCGTGTTTGTCCGTGTAGCGCAGCTCCATGGTTTGTCGTTTGCTCGCTACGCGTTTATGTGCCTAGTACGTACGATATGCAATGTACGTACGATCCCCAATGCTGCAGTGATTTATATATTGAGTCGCGGCATAGCTTGTACGTACCGCAATGATCGCTGACGTCACTGCCGTGGGTTAGTATATACTAACCAACGACCGTGGGTTAGTATATACTAACCAACGGTTGAGCACCACAATCTTGATGATAGTGCCGAATCACCAATGGCATGTGACCACCAGTCCTCCAATCATATGTAGAGAAATTAATAAGGTGTTATATAATATATGCTAACCCACGGCAATGAGTCAGCGATGCACTGAGCGCGCTACGTACAAACTATGCCGCGTCTCAATAAATCTCTGCAGCACTGGGGATCGTACATTGTTTCACCGACGTCAAGTGATCGGGCGTCTAGTTGGTTTTGAATGGCAAGATCGCGCGTCTCTTTGGTTCCGAAGGACAAGCGTCCGTTGTGTCACAGAAGTATCTATGGTAATGCCGTGCGCGTGTGATGTAAATACGCTTATTGCGTATGTGTGTTTTGCCGATGTTATTTCTATGGTTTTGCCCCAGTGCCTGAGAATCCTACGCGTCTGACGTCACAAAGAATCCGTCTTTATTATTTACATAAACGCGCAGTTAGAAAACGACAAACCATGGAGCTACTACACGGACAAACACGAATCCATAGTGATCGCCAAAACACAAATTTAACCAACGACTAGATCAAAATTATAAGGTGTTATATAAAACAAATAATGAATGTTTTTCATTCGTGCGATAGTATGAATAATTTCATTTGTTGAAAAATTTAACGTTCTATTCAACTCGGCTTCGCCTCGTTGAATAGAACGTTCAATTTTTCAACTCATGAAATTATTCATACTATCGCACTCATAAACATTCATTATTTGTATATTAATGTACTAATAATGAATGTTTATATTCACACTATCGCACGAATGGTAACGGCAACGGCAAACGCTGCGGCAACGGCAAAAATTTTACTCTTGTAGAAAAATGAAGGTTTGTTCACACTGACACGGTAACGGCAATGCGGCTATCCGGCGTTTGGTGAAATACGCATCCGGCAAAACTGAAATCGTGCATGGAGAGATTCATTGCCGTTGCCGGATGGTATCCATGCAAATTATCCCTAGCAACAAAGTTACCTCGAAGTCTTCGCGACTCTTGTATACACAAAATCCTAGAAAATCAGAGTTATAAAGTGCTGTTATTGAAAATTCAGTGGTTTGGTGAAGGAGTCCTGCTGGAATAATCCAAATAAATTTATACTACCAGGATAAACAAAAAACAAAATATACATGGCGCAGAATTTCCGAAGATTTTGGAAAATCTGAGATGGTTGGTAAGAATCAAAGCGGGCATCTGGTGGGCTCCCTATGACAGCACTAGAGGTAGTTTAGCGACACAAGCTTTGAGACACTGTATGCAGGCCTTTGACAGAGGGGTCATTCTAGCTAAACAGTTAAAGTTGCAGAAACTAGTAGGCAGGGCTGTAACCGAGTCCACCTAATCCGAGTCCGAGCCAATTCCGATTCCAGTGACCTCAATTCCGGGCCAATTCCGAGTCCGGTACCCCCCGAGTCCAAGCCGAGTCCGAGTCCAGACGACCCGAGTCCGAGCCGAGTCCGAGTCCATCTCATAATTAAATGTGCCGTACAATCCTTGGAAATTGCATGGCAGCTCTGTACTGTGAATACAGGACCATGAGTACATGGCCAGGTACGACTCTGGTCATGAGTACGGGTACGGGTACGGGTACTAAGTCATGGGTATTGGTACGGGTCAGTAATCACACCTTGTCATCTTGGAGGCTGGTGGTCACTGCTTGAACAGATAAATCAGTGTAAGTTGAGTAACCTGAAAGGATGTGTCAGTTCTTCAATCAAAGGATTTTTGTAGCTGGGTAATGACAATGGTTGCCACTGTTGCCATTACAGAAACTAGGCATGATACATGCTTCAACAAGGCATGTATCATGTAGCACTTTTCCAACTAACTTAGAGGACCCATCTTTAAAACCTCTTTATTTCATGTACCCCTGGCAAGCCTGGAGCCCCAGGAGGACTGAGCAAATCCTTTGCCTAAGAAGAAGCCACGTTGCTCCACCTACAAATTTCCAACCTGAATAAGATTCAACCCCAACTAATTCGATCAATAAACAACTCCCACAAGGGCGGATCCAGCCCTTAGCTGAAGGGGGGGCAGTTTGAAAAGGGGGGCGCCAACATCATGCAGGGGCCGCATACTCTTGAATTTGACCGACTACATTTCGGAGACCAACTCCCATTGCCATAGTTATATATAGCTATACGGTTCGAAATTCTGAGGACCTTTTTTTTTTTTTTTTTTTTTTTTTTTTTTTTTTTTTTTTTTTTTTTTTTTTTTTTTTTTTTTTTTTTTACTTTTCGGGCAGTTTTTACTTAACTTTTAGGACGCAAGGGGCGCATTTTTCTTGTGTTGAGGGGCGCTAGACTGGTCATAGGGGGGGCAGTTGACCCTAGTTGCCCCCCCCCCTGGATCCGCCCTTGAACTCCCATGCCATCACTGTTGCAAACATCCCCAGGGGCACTTTTCCCAGACAATTGGCTGATGGGCCAGTGGTAAATATGAGCTATTATGGTAGGGAGGTATCAATTTTCATTTAAGTGGACTCGGCTCCGAGTCCGAGTCCAGATGCAGTCCATTCCGGGCCAATTCCGATTCCAGGACCTGCCATTCCGGGCCAATTCCGAGTCCAGGAAAAACCGGACTCGAGTCCGGAATTGAGTCCGAGTCCGGACTCGGGCGTTACAGCCCTGCTAATAGGTCCCATAAAAGTGATCACTAACGTTTGCCCAAATTCCCTCCGAGATCTCCTGCATATTACAGGCTTGCAGCTAAGCTTAAATCGTATAACGTTACAGCTTGTGAGTTAAAAATAAAGACCGTGGCAACATAGTCCTCCAATAGAGCTGTGCGTACGTGGGCCTAGGCTAAGCCTCATTTGCCAAAGGACAAAATATAAACTCTTCTTGTGGAGTGGCGGTTGCTTTGCCTTTACCATGAAACGTAGGATAATAAACAGTTGATCAAGAGCTAGGCAACTTCCTAATGCCTTCATAGCATCTAGGCCTAACGTTAGGCATATTCTTTAAACGTTACGTAGGCTCATATAACAAAGAGGACTTAGCCTAGCCTTAATGTAGACCTAGACATGCATATGGCTTGTTAACTTGTCACTAGTAGTAGTAAAAAGGGTTTGGCAACTTGACCCTCAGACAGGTGATGTTCATTATGCTCAACGTTACGTGATTCTTCGTGGCCAAGACATAGGGTATCCCATGAACCTGTGCCTTGACCATGTAGTACACAACCCTTATCGAGGACTAAGCAACTCTCCTGCTTTACTAGTAACGCGTAGGCCTAGGCCTATACTTTGTAATTATCTGCAACGTTAGAGCCTAACATTTCACCATTTCATAGGCCTAACGTAGAAGACTAGCTATCTATATACTCTCCCCACTTTGCTATGTGTGCTGGTATCTACGGAGTTAGGTCCACGGAAGGCAAACGTAAGTTCAAAGCCACATATTTGCAAAAAAGTTTAAAGAATAAGCTATACAGGTTATTGGATCTCGTCTGTCCAGGTTTGTTGTGTGGCCTGTGCAACCCTCTTTGGACTAACGTTTGCTTCTGGACACGAATGTTGAACGCCGTTGTAGCGTACGTGGTATTTCTTCGGGGAGTCTGTAACGCATTAAACTTGTTTGCAATGTAATGAAAGTTAACGTTACTGTTTATTTGCGAGAATTCAAATTGCGGTGAGTAAAGAAGTATAGGCCTGTCACGCAACTATAGCAGATACAGGCTACATAATTATTACCATATCAAAATCAACGTGAGCTACAACGAATACCACTTTAACACAGTGATTCTTCTTTTTTTCTGGGCAATAGTCAAATAGAGAGGCAGGGCGGAGGGTGAGGGTCGCATTCGAGAAAACCTCTATACATCAACGTTGCCCGAGAAGGAAATGGATCTACAATTCGCAAGCGCATAAAGTCAGGGGGTCGCGATGGGGAGGCAGCAGGGGCCTGACAGGCACCTAAAGCACAATACCCATCCTTTAAAAGTCAAAAGTGTGGTTCATGAGCGTACATTATCCCGCACATTATTAACTGCCTTTCCCCCACGGGCATAGCTAGGATGAAATTTTTAGGGGCGCTAGGTATCAAATAGGGGTCATGACATTGATCGCAGTCCTGGGGTCCTAAACGGAGGGGTGTACCCGTCCTCTTTGAGATAATTTTGAATGGTAAGGTGTCCTTGGATGGAATCTGCTGCTATATTTTTCATCGTTTTAACTGAATTTATGTTCAAAATTATTTGTTGATTTCATACGTGTTTAAAATGATTACACATTTAGTTTTTCTTAATTCTTACACATATTATTAGGACACAAAGAATTTGGGGGCCTCACAAATATCTTGGGGCCAGGCCTCCCCCGTAGCTACGCTCCTGTTTTCCCCTCATCCCTCTCTTTTCCCTAGTGATCTAACGAAATACATGGAGCCTCATGTGGTAATTTCTTTCTACACTGTTAAAAATTTCTGTAGAATTACAGAACAAAAAATAAAGAGTAAAGAATACAGCAAGAGTGCTGTCATTAGTTTCAAAAAATTGAAAGCACTTTTGCTGTATTCTCTTTGTATTTCTTTATTTTTTGTTCTGTAATTCTATAACAATTTAGAGACACAGTGTAGTTCGCACATAGCACAAGCATAGCTCCGTCGGAGCCTATCTGTATCAAACAAGAGAGTTGTTCGCGAAGAAGGCCTAGGTCATTATTATTGTGGACTAAGCTTGCAAAACGGTTCCATTTTTCCATGAAATTGTAAACTATGAACTTCCTAAAGTTGTAACAACTCCGTTTTTACAAGCAAGATGGCCATATTCGCACTGATAACACTTTTTTCGCAAACAGGGGGGTCCCTAAGGATCGATAAGGGGGGCTGGGTGCGGTTACCAAGCCGGGTAGGTTAAGAGTGTTTCAAATTTTGTTCGCTACCCGACTTTCGGTCCCGATTGCGATTCGGCTGTCTACTCCATGACTACATCGGAAATATTAACCTGTTTGATACTCGTAGAGTCACTATAGTGGAGTCGGGGAAGGGAGTGGGAGTCGCGTCGCAGTTCAGTGAAGTCGTTGTAGTGTGTAGCTGTCATCAACCCAACTCATAGATCCCCAAGATCCCCAAGATCTAAGGCCAAAAACCCCTTATTTGTCTCTTCTGTAAGAAATGTCAAAAATTTGCAGTATATACCCTTAAAATTTGTCCAAAATGCATCTGAGGACCCTAAAATACCCAAAAATTTTCCAAAGGGGAGGGAGAGGGACACCCCCTCCCCTTAGACCCCTCCCCAGGCTGGCGATTCGAAACAAGGTTCAGCCCCCCTCCCAGTCTCGAAAAGCTTCCTTCTCCTATGACCCAACTAACACCCATTTTTTATGAATTGCCCAACAAAGCGGGGGGGGGGGGGGATACGAAATCAGACGTTTGTAGAAAGGCAGTGTGCTCGCCCTCATATGTGATTGATGAACAGTAGATAGACTCATATCAATGCCGACAGTGTGTTGCGCATTTAACCTACAATTAATCCGAGTGCGACCCGACGCAACTGAAAACGAACACCTACAAGTGACACCCCCGACGAACAGTCTGGTTGAGTTGCATCACATTGCAAGACTTTTATTTCACAGTGTCGGACACGGTGTCTTTTTCATGGCAGACTATTATACATTACAGGCACTATATACCATTTCCCCGACAGCCTGGATTTATAAAAATTTCCCGACCTTTCTGTTGCTCCAAATAAAAGATTTTTCTGACAAATTAAATTAATTGCAAAAGAAAGTGGCTATTTTTCCCTAAAGTCCGCAAAATTTTCCCGACAGGCGGCTCTTTAAAAATTTCTGGGGGTGTAACAATTACAATTACTCCACAATGGTTTAAGCTATGTGGGTGACGAAAATACTTTTGAACATCGGTTTTCTTATTAAAAAGGTTACTATTGATTCGTTTAACTTTTCTTGGCATGGTCTCTTTTAAGGGATTTGTGATGAATATAATTTGAAGATGTCTATCGGCCGTACGAATTGACTCCTCATGCCACACCAGCCCAAAGTGTAAATTCTCGGGAGATCCCAGACTCCGCATAAGCTATTTTGATTTCCTGTTTGATAAATTGCAACCTGTTTCGAAATAATAATTCAGGCCTTCAAAGGGCAGATGTTTTATGACGCTAGGCGACCACAAATGTGGGAGAAGCCTATATGGCTTATGGATTACAACTTCACGTCGGGTGGCCAACCAACTTAACAATTAAGATCAAATTAGGTTTCTTTTGAAAAGCCAGTTCAGATGGGAAAAAACAGTAGATTGCTCTTGGATGAAAAATCCACCTTACTTTGACCCGTCCGTGGATCGAACCCCGAACCTCCCGGTTGCCAAGCTTCATCGCTTCAAATGCGACCGCCTTTATCCACTCGGCCACAGCTCCGGAAATGAAAAGTAAAACAAAGAGCAGTACAATTCCAGACATCTGGTACATCATCACAAGGAATACTTCGTAGATATGGCAAACAAATATCGCATAGCCTAACTGCCAGCAGTGGCGATGTCAGGATTTCGAAGTGGGAGTGTACTGGGTGGTGGGGACGCTTCGCCAGAGGGGCATACCAACTTGAAGGACTGAGCGGCGCTGAAGACATCCTGACGATGCGAGGCGGTCCACGTGTTGGGGTCTAGGGCCCACAGTAGGGCTTCTCCCCTGTGGAATTTGGGGAGCGGGCAAGCCGGTTTTCGGGTATTAACAAAATTGTTACCCACAGAATTGCAGCATTTAACTATCTCCAGGTATAACAGAAATGGGAAACCTCACATTACAGTATCGAATCAAAGGTGAATCTATGGCGGCCAATCCTGGCCATCGTTACGTAAATTTGGAAAAAAGAAACCGTTGCAGGTGATATATAGGGTTGTGCGTGCCTTAAAATTTTAATTTCATTGACCCACTCAAAGAATCCTATTTTGCTGAGGCTATAGTAAAATAACAGAGTGGCCTAGAGAAGAGAGGCAGTTGAAAATTCCGACTGACCTACTGATTTTTCAGCAAGATCTTCAATCTTACTAAGACTGGGAGTAAAAAGGAAATAATTTATCTAGTATCGCAGCTAATTGAGAAAAACTGGTCAAATTGGTATTTGAATGAGAAAGTGTGTCGTAATGTTTTGAACAAATAACGTTAGAATATTCAACAAATGAACGGGACTATCTCCTTTTTTAGGGCTGTAGCACTTTTACCAAAAAGTTTAATTCGACCTTTTCAAAAATTAACACACAGACCTATCCCCTATTTTGCTCGAAAATAACAACATTTCTGCCCAAATGGGGAGGAGATTGCTGCAGGCCCCAGCCTCTCTTCGCATGCCCATGAATTTAATCGGATTCAGTGAAATCATCCCATTACACCTATGCAATAACTGGACACTAAATTAATCCTTATGAGACACCCCATTCCCTCATAGCGACATTCTTGCGCATTCCCTTGGCACTCCGAACTTAACCCCTCTCACGCTTATGCTTTGCCCTCACAATAAAAACTGCACTGATGCACTAAAACAGATGCACATTATACCGTCCGTGCGGTAATCACTTTTTGCCGTACCAGTGTGTACACTTTTACCGGATTGTCGTTACCGTTGCCGTTGCCGCAGCGTTTGCCGTTGCCGTTGCCGTTATCGTTGCCGGACAAGTGTGCACGTAGATAACACACGACCGTGATGATAGTGCCGAATCACCCATGTAAAGTGACCACCAGTCCTCCAATCAAATGTAGAGAAATTAATAAGGTGTTATATAATATCAGTTATGGTATCTGGCTTGGTCACCGCGGCAAACATCCCAATAGGCAGACAAATGGACCAAAAACAACCCTGCATAGTGCTCTAGCTTAGAGGGAAGGGGCGGTTACGTGCTTTTAAAACCGACTTTAACCCAAACTTTGGCGGGAAACACACAGATCCCACCAGCGGCAGGTTTTGTAAGTGTACAATACCACAGATCAGATCAACAGTCCAAAGCACATTTTCCCGCAATTACACTCTAAGAACAGTTGAGTAAAAAAATTACCAACCCTGGGCTGCTCGGTACCTACCGTATGTGAATATATTGAAATTGGGTCGAGCCTCTGCCCAGCAACTGTTGGTTAAAGGGTTTACCGAGTAGTTGGCTACCTAAGTGGCAACGATATTTGTCCACTTAGTTTTCTTACATAATTTGTTGAACAATCTTTACCCGATTTCAGTATTTTCACTTACGTAGGCTGTAATGGTAAACTTGTAAGTTACCCAAATAGGCTACTTTTACAGTATAGTCATCCTCATTATGCACACTACAATGACCCGCCGGTCTGAGTAGGTGCTCTGCCAATGCAGTTACTGCGCTTTCTCTAAAGGCCCCACTGCAGTCCTCAATGAACTAGTCCATCAACGTTTCTTCATTTACATATGTATGCAGTGCTAATCCAGATACATTTTCAACACGTCTTTTAAATAGCCGAAGATACAAGCGTCTTCATACCAACTCATTTTCATTACGTCTTTTGTTATGGAGGGAGCAAACTGTATTCATTTATTTCTATACAATTAAACAGTCGTTTCGAGTTTTATAGTACTTGCTTTAAGACCTGGCGGCACCTACTTACACATCACAGTATTGTTCTGAGTAACTAACTTGTTAAAGAATTAGTAGACGTACATTACGTTGTTAATTAAGTGATTGATACCAAATTGAAGCCACCGGATAAAGAAAAGAAGTCCCTGTAAGCCGAATAACTATAGCTCCTTGCAGACCGCGTGTTTGGTCTAGCGGTAGAGCATACGCCTCTCACGCGGAAGGCCCGGGTTCGATTCCCAGGTCGAGTCATACCAAAGACTCTAAAAATGGAACCTACTGCCGTTGTGCGTGATGCTCCGCATAAGCAATGGAGTAGGGAAAACAAGCCAGTGAGCCACAACTGGAAAAAAGGCAGTGACCGGCTCGACTTGAACCAATAGGTTGGAAACTGGGACGTTAAACTCCATCTAACTAACTTGATAATCTCGCTATTTAGTGAGTCTTAAAGTATTAGCATAAATTAAAGTTTCCGTTCTGTCTCCTTCCAAGATACCATCATCCTGGTTACTCTACGGAATAAATTTTTAACAACACTATTCATAGGTTCCATGCTCGTGTTTACTATATAGTGCGGTGATAGTATTTCATTATAGATATCCCCAAATGAGTACGTGACTTATCAGAATGGTCTGAATCTAAATATAGGTACCTATAGTTAGGATATGACAGTCACGTGCTTCCTGAACAGCTATTCTTAAAATAGGTTCGGGGGTCAAACGGGTTAGTAGGACTGGCATCATTGTGAATGGCTTTTTTTTAATGTCCAGTACCAGTAAAATATCGTACTTTACCACAATGAGACGTAGCTCCCTTAAACCATACTATCGGTCCTGGAGATGGTATTAATTTTACTATAGACAGAAGCTTCAAATAAACTACAATGACCCGCCGGTCTGAGTAGGTGCTCTGCCAATGCAGTTACTGCGCTTTCTCTAAAGGCCCCACTGCAGTAGTCCATCAACGTTTCTTCATTTACATATGTATGCAGTGCTAATCCAGATACATTTTCAACATGTCGTTTACATAGCCGAAGATACGAGCGTCTTCATACCAACTCATTTTCATTACGTCTTTTGTTAAGGAGGGAGCAAACTGTATTCATTTATTTCTATACAATTAAACAGTCGTTTCGAGTTTTATAGTACTTGCTTTAAGTCCTGGCGGCACCTACTTACACATCACAGTATTGTTCTGAGTAACCAACTTGTTAAAGAATTAGAAGACGTACATTACGTTGTTAAGTGATTGATACCAAATTGAAGCCACCGGATAAAGTAAAGAAATCCCTGTAAGCCGAATAACTATAGCTCCTTTGATAATCTCGCTATTTAGTGAGTCTTAAAGTATTAGCATAAATTAAAGTTTCCGTTCTGCCTCCTTCCAAGATACCATCATCCTGGTTACTCTACGGATAAATTTTTAACAACACTATTTATAGATTCCATGCTCGTGTTTACTATATAGTGCGGTGATAGTATTTCATTATAGATATCCCCAAATGAGTACGTGACTTATTCTAAATCGAGGTAACTATAGTTAGGATATGACAGTCACGTGCTTCCTGAACAGCTATTCTTAAAATAGGTTAAGGGCTCAAACGGATTAGTAGGATTGGCATCATTGTGAATGGTTATTTTTTTTTTATTGATGTCCAGTACCAGTAACATATCTTACTGTACCACAATGAGACGTAGCTCCCTTAAACCATTCTATCGGTCCTGGAGATGGTATTAATTTTACTATGGATAGAAGCTTAAAATAAACACCGAAAAGCAACAGCCAATTTCTGATATCTTCCAATTTTGTTGAACTTAATTCACCTGTGTGTCACCTGACTATAAGCAGATGGCTGACGGGGAAGGGAGACAGGGACTCTTGTAATCCTCCATTAGTCAGTCAAACAGATTTGGGTGAGGAAGGACTTGAATGTATTGATCGAGTTGCAAACAACAGCTTTAGTTAATGTATAAATTGGTAATCTATGTAGACCCAAAAGGCAACAAACGGTTAGGCAAAAGTATCTGTGCAATAGTGAAAATTCAATCGAAGCAAAGCCACGTTAAAGTAGTTAGAGTTTCGCGACTCCAGGAAGAGATTTGTTTGCCAATGAATTTAAAAAGGTAATACATTGGGTAATTCAACTTGTCGTCTCTGTAACCACTTCCAAGTAACGGTATTTAAAGGAGCTGCGTAGTGGCGTACTTCCAAAATAAATACATCATACCAAACGAGATGATTACCCTCTGTGCGGGGCTAATTTTAAAAATATTAATCCTAATGCGTTTTATATTTTCATTTAAAATAATCTTGCAAAGTAATTTTGCCAAAACGTTCCTGTACTATTTCTTGGGTTATTTGATTTTACACTTGCAAGATATTTTACAATTTGTTTTTTTGAATTTCTTGTTCGTTACTTTTTCTTCTGGCACCGGCAATTTTGAATCGTTTCCACTTGTATTGGTTCTGATCGATGCATCTACCGAGGCATATAGTACACACAACTCACAATGTACGTACGTATGTATAGTATATTAGCGTTACTAGTGGCAAGGCACACGCCTATTTCGCGCATCATCTGCAGGAGGTTCATGAAGAACATTGTGGATTTTGCAGGTATTGAAACTGTTTTTTTTTTTCGATCAATGAGTTTGTTTTTCGTGGTAGACCTAGGCCCTAACGCTAGCCTAAGTTAGGCTAACGTTAGTACTGTTAACGACAGTAACAAGTGTACTGTAACACCAGACACACTGCATGCATGGCTTTGATAAGTATTGGTATCGGATCGAATCGATAAACCAAGACGTATAACCGGATGTGACGTAACGAAGTCGGCGGGTCCGAGAATTTATTCTACTTTGGCCGCTACTCAGCTCCTTTAACTGATGTAACCATGTTGCAGAACTTGTATGTGTTTTGCAAGCTACACCTATGCAAGAAGAGTCCTCCTCTCCCTCTTCCTCCTCCTCCTGCATGGCTATGCCCCTGACAAGAGCAGGAACGATTGAAGGAAACGTTTTATCTTCCAGGTAAGAAGAACAACATACATCATCTTTAACCTCAATTTTGTCAATTCAAGTATTCTTCCATGCTTTTTACAAGGAGCAATCTTCTCAAATCAAGATCTTTTGTCTTCAGGTTCGTGACGTAGTTTCTGGGAGCTTAAAAGTATAGTGAGGAGTCACCGCATCCTTTTTTGAAAACATCAGTCTAATCTTACAAGTTTCCTCTAATTCCCCCCCACCATGATCTTTTATGGTTTTCAACATAGATATTGCATATTAAAGCGTAGCAAGGGAATTTTTCTAAAAGATCAGTAATAAAAATGTTGTCACGTCATTGAAAAGGACCAAACATGAATTAGAATACCAGAGCATACTGATTTCGATTGGGATGACTACATTGGGATTTTAAATCACTTAACGAGAGAAAGACTTTTTTGCCTTTAGTTTATCCCATTTTTAAGTCTTATCCGGCCATGATAACTCCCCTTATGAAAACGCATTACGGTCGTTACAGCAACAGAGCGGCAATCAATCGGTTTCTGCAGCTTGCAGTCAACAACTTTGTACATTGCACAAAACATGCATCACACTATTGATTAGCTACATGAAAGATGTGCAAAGGTTATAGAGTTTATGTAACCAGGGATCGTCAAGACAGCTCCCAGAAATTACAGACAGTGATGGCCTTATAAAGAAGACTGACTGTCTGGTTGTTATTTCCGTCTAATAATTAGAAATACCGTTTTCAATGTACTCTGGGTGAACTCTCTTTTTAAGTGGCCCCTTGGAATGTCTGGAAAACTTTCGTGGAGTGTTGTTATGAACTATTAAAAAAGGCTTAGAATAAATCATGTTTCAATGAATACCCTGCAGCTTTTCGTGGGTCACGTTGATGCGAATGGTTCTCCAAACGACCAATCATTGATCTCCAGTAGATATCACCTACAGTACAAAGTCCGCATCGAATGTTTGCAGACAGAGAAATGTGATCTGGTTTTTGCAACAGAAATAAACTGGCCTATGAGAAGAAAAGAACATGATTTTAGTCGGTAGCATTGCTATGGTTGATGTTCTGTGAATAATTTTGGCGAGTTGGGAGATAGCATGACCTTCCGTCTACCCTCTCAGAACACTTAAGTAGAATGAGAACTCCAGAAGTTTGAAGTAAAATTTACACATACTTAACTTAGAAATTACCTTTATTTTGTGTAATTGCTCAGAAAAAGAATTATTTCTACATTATTTGTAAGTAATTTTACTTTATTGCACAAGATGAATAATTTTACATACTTTAGTGTAAACTTTTACTTAAAAGTTTTGGGGGTCTTCTTGTACCTAAACTCAGTTGTAGAGTATTTCTGTGTATGTAGTAGGAATGATGTGAATTTAATTCATAAACACAGGCTGTTGAATAACAAAAGAGAATTTCGGATACTTTCAGGGGAAGGAGAAAAGGAGAACAAGGAAACATGGTGGTTGGTAAGAGGAAGGAGATAAAGTTAACATTTTCTCTGCACATAGTCCTTTTACTCTTTTACATGTAATGTCACATCCAAGTGGTATATCATAAACCTGCACTCGAATTGAGAGATCACAATTTGGATACCCGACGTTGTACAACGTTAAAATTCGCTTGCTGCTGGTTTCGTTCAGAACTTGGAAAGGCTTTAGAGTTTTAGCAGGCCCAGTCGTTTCTTTTAAAATTCACTATGTTAGTGAAGCTACTAACTGGTCTTTCAGCTGGCTGTATACGCCTCTTGCATTACATAACTTAGATTCAGTCACGTGGTATCATATTATATCTAGTATTTACCTTATTTCAGGAAACTGATGGTGCCCCACATATGTTGCTAATCTTCAAAATCGAAAAGTTGTTTTGCAAAGGAAAGAAATTGGTTTTATTGTATCATCAAACGGAAAAACATTTGTCCTCCAAGTCCCAAACAGAATGCAAGCCCGCTGCAGGCCATATGGAAGTCTATTTTCAGTTTCAGTCAACGGGATTAAAATATTACGTATGTCAAAGGTCCTTTCACAATGCGTTGCTGTTCCAGGCACTATGCGACTCGGAGTACAAACAAGTATTCAAAAGCCATAAAGATAATCCGAATAATTCTAAACCTGACAACTACCCTAACAGGTGTCCACTTATGATTCCAGTAACGTGATACGAATGTCTTTGTTACCAACAACCAGACAGCTTGTTCGGGTCGTTGTATCATGGAGCTTTCTTCTAACTGCATGGTTACATTCACAATTTTTACTACATTCCCTAGAAAGTATTCGTATAAGTGACCCGCAGATTGTTCGGAATCCCTGATACGGCCCTTCTTAAAATACTGTGGACAGTCTGAGTAGAAAATCAAAGTAGAAGTAAGTTTCTTAACGGGCTCTTCGAAAAATGTGTCTGCATATTCCTTACAGCCAGAGGAAAGGAATTGATATTATGAATATTCCCTTCCCTTTCCCTCCCCATTTCCTAAGTTTGAAACAATTATGGCGACACTCTTAGGGATAAGTAGATCTGTATGTTCGGGAGGATTAGCTGGGGGAGTGGTGTGGAGGTCAGTAATACCATATTTCATATGAAAAAAAAAAACAAAATTATCTTTAAATTTGGTAACTCATAACATCTGGAAATCTTTCATTAAGTTATCACACCAATACCTTAGTCCGCGGAGTTCTAATTGACCTACTTTCTTGGTATATTATTGCAATTGTACCACAGTTATGAAAAATAGTTGAAGCCTTAAAGGACAAATTTTTAACAACGCTAAACAGCAGCAGATGTGGTACAAGCAAATGCACTACGCCTTTTATAAATTGGAATGTTACGAACGGTCTACTTTGAGCTCCATGGGTCTACAGTATAGCACGGTAGCACCCCGTTTTGAAGGTTACAGTCTAGGTGAAATACTCAGTCTGTTGATAACTATTTGACAAACTACCCCCCCCCCCCTTTCTTTTCTGATTTAAACCCGTCGGAGTTCAAAGTCGGGACCAATTCTGAATGCTGCGACATTCAGTGTTTTAATTTCACAGCAGTCAGGCAGTGCTCATTACTGTGTTCATAGAACTGGTAAAATGACTTTGTCCCATTGTTGTCTCTCGAAGAATGGCCCGTTCCTTCAACGGTTTGTATGATCATAGTTGTGAATATAACATACTTTTGCAAATGCTTATCTGTTTCGCGACCTATGACAAATATGAAATAAACGACGTCATTTAACTTCTCCATTCCCAACATCATGATGTTTGAGCGTAACTGGAAGGGAAGGTGAACTACAAAGGTTCACAACATCACCAAACGACAAATGAAAACCTCTCGATAAGAACACATCGTAATTTGGAGGGATTACCGTGAGTGTTGGTTATCACATAGGCTCCACCCGTCTAGACTACCTAATAAGTAATCAGTTATCCCAAACTTGTTGTTCCAGCTACCAATAATTAAGGTGATCAGAAAGTTTTCATAGTACCAGTCCAACTGCACTGTGACGAAAGATTCCTTTTTGTAAGTAGCACAACTGCCCAACCCACGGATTACCAAAGAATGTACCCAAAGGGGATCCACAAGAACACAAAGGGTATGCTTAACTGTTAATCAGTAACTGACACTGTAATTCATTTGAAGAATCATCCTCAACCAATGAAGATTTTTCATTTCATTTCATCTATTTGTTTTTCCACATCAATACTTAAAGATTATTTACAACAACATGGATTTGAAACAAACAAAAAAATGATTGCTGTGGAAGGAAGTGTTCTTAAAAACCCTTTTGGGCTTAAAGACAAAAATACTCACTAAGAAGGAAACAAAAAACAAAGGAAATCACCAACTATCCACCGATCCAACTGGAGACAAAAGATACATGTACATCAGCAACTGGAGCACTATTGTATTTGAGGGAATTCCTGTGAAGGTAATCACAAAGGATCCACCAGTCCAACTGGGGACCGTGTACACCAGCAACTGCAGCATGCACTTTTGTGTTTGAGGGATTACCAATGAAGGTAATCACAAAGGATCCACCAGTCCAACTGGAGACAAAAGATACATGTACGTTAGCAACTACGTCACTATATATATTGTGTTTGAGGAAATTCCAATATCTATTATCAATACTATAGGCCTAACTGTTTTAAGCACCATCAGTGCAGGTAAACATACGAAGGATCCACCAGTGCAACTGACGAAGAAAAGACATTTGTTCGTCAGCAACTGCAGTGCTATTTTTATTTGAGAAATCACCCATGGGGCAAATCACAAAAGATTAGCCAGCACAACTAGCCACAAATTACTCTTCCTTTCTGTGGATGCTATACAATATTTTACACAGTTAAAACCTTCGTGATAACGAACATATGTTAATATCAAATGTGTTTGAAATTTTTGGCAATTACCAGGTCACACTAGTCAGCTAGTCTATCAAGAAACATCAAATTCAGTTTGTGTCGCTATAATGCAGAAAGGCTATAATCCAAATAAATGTACAGCCGTGATGTACAAGTAACATTATTAGTTCAGAGCTAAGACGATCTCGCCAAATGGTGTTACCTACCAACAAGATAACATAATGTTCCCCAGTACCAAACTAATGCAATCCCCTCTCCATAACTCCTTGTTATCTATACCTGGCCTCTCAATGTAAGTCGGGCAACACCCTAATAACTTAGTTAAGATAAATACTCTTAGCAAAAGAGCGAAAACCACTGTAACTCGACAATTATAATACTATTGAGGAGAAATTTCATGGACGACGATTTGTTCTCAGTAATGGGGGGGTGGGGCATGACCCCATTTTCAAATAATTTACTGTGTGAAAAATCGACGAATGGGAGATTTCTCAGTTATGGGGGACATGTCCCCCTGTCCCCGGGATTGCCGCTCATGGGAAAAAGTAATTTTCAAAAGTCTTATGGTGTGAAAGGGAGGGGACAAATTCACCGCGGACAAGTGCACAGCTAGTTGGGAAGGAGCATAGCTGTAAGGGAAGGGGCATAACGGTTAAGAAGGGAAAAGCTGTTAGGAAAGGGCATAGACGCATGAGGCTACATTTCACACTTGTGGGTGCGAGGTGTTTGTCCTGACATTTTGCTAATTGGCAAACAAATATGAGATAGATTTTGAACTAAAATCATGTTTTTTGGTCTGGAAAAAAAAAAACATTTATGCTCGGGGAGCTGACATAAAGTTTCGGCTCCCAAGGAGGTACTTCTTTAGTATCTTGTCTTATTCGTAACTTCTATTGCTCATTGATATGTACAGCTTTTTACTTTTCATAAAAAAGTGGCAGATTGCCATTGCCCATACTTTTGAAGTGAATCCCTCCCACTGCTTATTCATCCCTTAACTTAATCTACATACAGGATTGTATAGAAAACCCTTTGAACTATTAGGCTACATGTTCCTTTGGAGTTGGCCCTACCCGTCACAAGTTTTCTCCGTCATTGAGTCAAAGTCGCCCAGTTATAGGCCTAGGCCCTTCACATCCCGAGCCTGTTAATTGTTCCAAAGTTCATTACAATAATGACTTGCTTATGTGTAAACTATTGATTATACGATCTAATGGTATATTGTAAGATACAATCAGAAAGAAAGTACGAAAACTTGATAATAAAAAGTCATCCTTGTAAAAACGGTATTCCTTCAAGGTCACGAGCAGTCGCCCCAAACTTATTTTGAAGCAACAGCTAAATCTCACAATTGTCTTCTTATTTCTCTTCAAAGTATCTTTCATAATATGTTAGGACTTTAATATTGCATATTCAAGGTAAACCAATCAGTTACTTCTTGTAAATTTCACATTTGAGGAGAAAAAATATTGTCAGATGACTCTCAAGAGCCAATCATGAAACAGGACAGTCTACTACACTACTTCAAGTTGGGGTGACTGCATTTCCCCTTTCACCTGCCTCTAATTTTTTATAGGATACAGATTCTACACACTGTGCCAGTTTGATCATTTGACCCACCGTTGACTCTGATTTCTGTTACTCAAGTGAGTATGTTTTTATCCTACCTCGTTGGTCTTATAAAAGGGGGCTTTAAAACTAATGTCAACCCCTTTGCCCCCCCCCTTTTTCGAATCTAGTGTTCAAAATTTAGTTGAGATGGATAAAAATCTTACCAGGGACTCCATACTCTTAAGGCAAGTGAACAGTTCTACTTTCTAGAGCCATTGGGGACGATCGTCCTCGGTGGAGTGTGAGTATTCTTGTGGTAAGCAATTATGTCTCCAGAGATGAGTTGAGCCTGAAACCTATTATGTCAAAACCAAACTGTTTGCGGTAAAGCTCTCTAAGGAAATGAAGTAGGCCTATCAATTTATCCTCTTTACTCTGTCTTGTTGGTTGCCAAGAATTTCAAACTTTTCTCCAAGCAGAGAGTTCCCTGCTCCAAGCATCACTGAAATGTTAGAGTGAATTTAAGACGAGACAAAATATTTTTCTTTTCTTGCATAGTAAGTTTGGATATGATAAATAATGAGAAATAGTGGCCTTGGGTTTTAGAGAAACTGTTTCGTTGATTTAAAAGTGGATGTAACTTCCAGCCCTTTCTTATCGGATTGCCCTGTCTGGTTGAGGAAGGATCAGTCCATGCGACAATTTCACCTGTGCCATTCTATTACTTTTCCGTTGCCCCTGTATTGAACTTCTCGTCAACTTCCCAATATACCTGCTTGGCGTGAATTATAGAAACTAAACCACACCTACGTACTCCCTGGCTCGTCCAATCCAAATCCACATTTCGTTATCTCCTTGTCTACTTGCGCGGGTATAATTAGAATCTCGATCAGTGTGTGTCGGACGGAGTCCCAGGAACTGGTTCCGCCGCTGCTGAAAAGTTAACTTACTTCACAAGTGTGAGTAATGATAAGTTATTGACTGGATTCAAAACCACCACAAGACGAGAAACCCTTTTTGGATTAAAACAAGACAGCTGTAGTAACCACACGGTACTGTGATTTTACATGATAGCAATGTCTTTAGAATCGTCACCAGAAGTTGTGCTTGTGCGAACAATGTTTTAGTTTGTTTTGTTCCCATTTAATCCAGATAGGCACTAGATTTTCTGGCATTTTGAATTTTTCCCAAAAGGAATAAAGATTTCATTTTTGTCGTGTAAGTGTTTGATGTTTACTATGATCCTTTAGAGGTACTGTTTGCATGGGAATGATTTATCTCTCCAGTGGATGTTACAAACTAATGTGACAGTGAAATACCTCGGGCACCATTTTTGTGGCAGTCTGGTGGTGAAGTCGAAGGTTTGGTCGGGATGGAATACATACAGGATTTTGATCTTTCGTTATGGCAGCTGAGTTCAGATCAAAAAGACTTGTTGGACTGGGAGACTTCGGCGATAGTATCTCCGCTAGATCATGATGTATCACCATCTTCAGAATCTACCGGCATGGCAGCTGATGCTAGACAAGTTACAGACAACCGACCTTTACATGCACAGAAAACCCTAGGAAACTCAAGTAACTCTGGAAATGAGCCAACTATGAATGCACTAGATTTGTCTGGCTCTAAGCCAGATACCAATAAGCAGAATGAAAATAATTTGAGCGAAACGACTCAAAGGATTCATTTTGTGAATACTTCCCAAGCACTGACGGTGTTAGATTCTGCTGGGCTTTTGACGCCGCCCTTAGAATCCCCGTGTTCTTCTTTCACCTCCAGTGTACCACCATCTCCTTGCCAACTGAGCAATTCCGCATCTCAAGGCATCCCATCCAGTCCGGATGAGGATAAACAGTCGAGTAACGATTTCAGATGGCTGCAGTCTCACGTACCTTTGTCGGCACCTCTTGCAGTTGCGAAAGAAAACAGCATTTTATCTCAAACTTTATCACAGCAGGAACAAACGGAGGTGATAGATTTAAGAACGGTTTTTCCATCCACCAGTAATAATAGTAAACCTTCAATCGCTGTTAGTGTGAGTGAAAACGTGAGCAAAAGTGGCAAAGCCCATCTTGTCGAGAAAGTTGGTATTAAGAGTGAGTTCAACTCTCAAGATAACGAAAACACTGATCAAGTTTGTAACGGTGCACGTCGAAACAGACTGAGGCTTGAACTGGACATCTCAGAACACCAGCACTTTCAACCACCTAGCCCTTCATCAGCATCCAGCATCAGTAGCTCCCCTTCATTCGGTCCAACTACGCCTACATCGCTCGACAACGATTGTTTAAATTCAAGCAACGGGGGGAACGGGATTTTTGACATTTTCACCGACGAGGAGTTGGTTTTTATTTCAGTACGTGATCTTAATAAGAGACTTCGCGGTTGTAATAAAGAGGACATTTTGCGCTTGAAACAACGACGAAGAACGCTCAAAAACCGGGGTTATGCGCAGAGCTGTCGCACAAAGCGTTTGCAACAAAGGCTTGACCTGGAAAATGAGCAGATATTTCTTCGAGCTGAGGTCGCCAGACTTCGAGGTGAATTGGAATTAGCTCGACAGGAGCGTGACCACTACAAACGTGAACTTGGTGATCTTCGGAAAAAAGTTCAGCGACTCGTCCCGGGGAACCCGGGCACCCCAGAATGACTCCTACCACTGAGCTATCGATCAGGTAAGAAATCGTCACAAATTAGTTTGTTATAATCTCTACAACGAGGACGGGGTCTACAACTTCTTCTAGCACTGCGGCATCAGTTGTTGGTATTATAAGGCTATTATAATATTAAACGACAATAATGTGTTTTCAATAGAACACGACCTAAGCTCAGGTAGGTGGTAGGTCGAAGTTATTAGGCTACTAGTCACTTGTGTAGATCATGATAAAACACTGGTCCCATACGCGTATGGTGTATGCAAATATCAACTTCTTGGTAGTTGTTCAAGGGCTATATATATATATATATATATATATATATATATATATATATATATATATATATATATAAATATATATAGGTCGAAAGGTAAATAGTAGTACATTCGATCTTTAATTCGATCTTTAATTTTTATACCATATATATATATATATATATATATATATATATATATATATATATATATATATATATATATACACGTTTGGTCTTACTAACCTATCTTCACTGTCATTTATGATTACACAGTGCCCTCGACTTGAAAATATACTGATAGCCTATGGAAAACATGTGACAATGGAAGTACACACTTTGTGACATACATAGTCGTACGCCTCTGAATTAGTTACAGTTGTGGTCTTCGTCATGTCCGGCAGTCTAAATATAGGGAGATCCAGGCAAAGGCCATCAGCTTGCTTTTGATTTGTTCACCATAGTCTGCCCAGGGAGGGCGCTGTTTTAAAGAGGAAGAGCTAAGAGAAGTTCTAGGGAATCTTCGTCCCGCTTCCCCACTCACCCACCCTACCCCCGAAAAAATACCGAAAACATAAATTCCACCAAGCCATTCAAATTTGAGAAAACAGGCATTGGAAGAAAATACCACACCAACTGTATAATGCCTCAATACCTCAGCCCTCCCCCCCCCCCCCCCTTGAGACTCTCCATTCCAAAACTTGGCTATTTGATGTCACCTGTCTCATATTGGCCGTAATACTGTGATACTAATAGTAATAGCTACTCATTCTCCGGCAGCATCACAGCATGATATACCGTGGCGCAGTAAGAACCGTTTGGTATTCACCCGTTCACCCGGTCATTGATTGTGAACATCGTTACTACATACATCTTTTGCGTCTCGCATATTTCACATTCTTGCGTGTTAGAACTACAGTTTGACTCAAAAATGAACTTGGTATCATTTTAATGACACGAACGTCTCATTCAAAGAGTTTCAGTAACTCACTGTCTCTGCAAGCTGTACACCCTAACCAAAGAGCAGTACAGATCAAACGTCTGACATACAGTGTCGTCAATCATGTCAGAGATCAATGAATACCCTTTCTGTTTATCTTATTTTTAGAAGACAAGACGTAAGGTGGTAGAGGATGCAAGATCCTAGTGCGCTTTTTCAAAATATAATAAGTGACGGTGATTTTCGTAGAAAAACCGTATTTACCATGCCCTATAAAATCATACCTGCGATCCCGGAGAGACAGTGGGACATGCCGCCCCCCCCCTCATACTTGACAAATCGCCCATTGACTTTGATTTTTCACACAGTAAAGTGTTTGAAAATGGGGTCATGCCCCCCTTCAATATTGAAAACAAATCCCCTCAGCTGCCTAAAATCCTTTCCAAGAGGAGAAGGAGGTTCGGGTAAAGGTGTTTTGTGTAGTATTCGTACTCTTGTGAAACTGATAAAGAAAGTTACGAGGGAATGTATGATTCCTTAAGGCAGGGGTGGGGAACCTCCGGTCCGCGGGCCGTACGCCGCCCGCGAGACCATTTTATCAGGCCCGCGAGGCAATTCAAAAATGCAAATTCAGAATCACTTGAAAGATAATTTATAATAATCTTTTAGCCCAATGTGTCAATCGTTTTTCCTGCTCATACCACTTTCTCATATTTTACGTAAAACTGCTGCGAAACGCAACCAGTATATAACCATGGAGTTACCACCTCGGAGGTGGTAACTCCATGATATTACTAAAACACTAGTATCCATTGTGTAACCATGGAGTAACTCCATGGTGTAACATCCCCACCGTTTCGTTAGACACATACCAGGTACAGGACCCTTATACATTTCGTGTTATCGGTAGTTTTGCCTGGAAGGCTGCATAGTACTAAACTCGGTGGGCATTGTATTTATTCCGGTAGATTGGGGAGGGGGAGGGGGTAAGAACTGTTCCTCCGAAGAGTGAAGTGAACGTGAAGTGAGGTTTTTGGCGCACTTTGCGCGCCGTTTTCGTATGTGCTCATGCGTTACTACTACTAAGTCAAAAGGTCATTGTGATACTTCAGGTCTGCGAGGCCTTTGTGATTCAATGTCATTTAAATTAAAGAGAGTGAATGAACATTCTATTACCTAAATGTTTGTATAAACTCCACAACCCCCTTAGCCTACTTCCCATGGGAAAAACTTGAAGCGCCCTCACTTCTGCGGCCAGCGAGCGAATTATGACTATCAAAACGGCCCCTCAGAGAAAAAAGGTTTCCCACCCCTGCCTTAAGGAGTATTGGTCGTTTCTAAGAGCATGAACAATAAGGTAGTTCCGATCTGAAGTTTTCCTTCTGAGAAGAAAATACTGCTACTCTGAGTCTGAGTGTCTTATTCTGCGTAACTTTAGTTAGTGAACTTGTTGCTTAGGTGGGCAAAATGGCGACTTTATCCCAGAAAGGTATATTACCCCGTTATACCCCCGTGGCTACGGGCCCGTGAACTGTTTCCGGGTTATAAAACTTAAAATGTCTTGGCGTTATTATTTTCATAGCTTGGATATTCTGCAGTGCACATCCAATGACTTGCAAAACAATTCTATCTTACGCTTCAGGCTTTACTTCAGCAATTTGTTTTTTACGTGAACTAGCCTATCAAAAGAAACCAAATTTGATTTAAATTGTTAAGTTGGTTAACCATCCGAAGTGAAGTTGTAATTCATAAGCCACATTTGTGGTCGCTTAGCGTCGTAAAGTAACTGCCCTTCACGGCCCGAATTATTATATTATTACATTATTATATGTGAAGATGCGTTTGGACCAGCTAAACATACTTTACACGTAAGATAGAATAAATAGATTTTTCATTGGTGGAAAGTTATAAGATTCTAAATGCTACATAAAATTTGCATCCTATTTCGCATTAAAATTTGTATTTAGACGTTCCACATTTTGCACAGCTTTACTTTAATCAATTTGCAAACAACATACAACATTTGCATCTCTTATTTTTCACTTTAAAAGATGAAAACAAGGCTCAGTTTAGGCAACACAATTTACTTCTTATTAATATGCCGAGACAACTGGCATATAAGTTAGATCCCCTGAAGTAAATGTGGACTTAAATTTTGTTACTATGGTTACTAGTTTTGATGCATTTTGATATATATTACTCAATATGACATTGACAATTAGAAATTATCTCTACCCCATACATGGAATTTAAGTCAGAAGATGAAAGAAAAACAAGCTTCGTACGAATAATACTTTCTGACCCATCATAAATCTTGCCAAAGTTTGTGTTTTCAATGCCTCACATCCATAACTCAGAGATAAGTAGCAGGTAAACGAGTGATGCTGCTTATAGGATTTACATCAACGTCAAAACTTGAGAAAGCAGAAGCTCAATCATAATTTCGTTTACGGTGTTTCTTTTGTACAGTTTATTTAGGAGGTTCGCGGTCTAACACTTTTAACCTCTGCAAGTACGTAGTACTTTCGTGACCTACGCGCAGTGAAAAGCGTTCTAGAATTTCAAACTAAGTACTCCTCACTCATATTAACTTTTAGGAAAGTTATGGAAAGGAGGAAGTCTTTAACTTTCGTTTATGACGCATGCAGGGGCATAGCATGCTATTGCCCTTAATATTGAAGTAGTTGGATGAGACGAAATATATCGAAACTGAATTAAAATCAGATCTCTCTTCGCACAGCATCACGTCACACTCAACAGTATCAGTGGGTTGTTGTCTATGGAAGTTAGTAGAGAAGTGCGACTGGTTTACTCTCAATCCTTCGAGTTGTGACGTTCTAGTTAACTACCTTGTTACAGTTACAGGCCAACACTGTCGTCTAATAATGACTTTTAGGAGTTGTAGCAGAGACAAAGTCTTAAAATACGAGGCCTTCGTCGGTTAATGGCATGCTTAGTAAGGAGAAGGTACTGGTCAAACAAAGTAAGTGAGGTTGGTATCAGGCACGTAGCCACGGGGGCACGTGCCCCCCGCCCCAAATTTTCAATAAAAGGTCTTGCACTGAAGGAGGGAAAATTTATTACGACACCAGCCTTTTTGGAATACAAATATAGGAAGAAAAAATGGAAAATATCGCACCATGTTGCATCTAGAGTCCTTAAAATAGGCAAAAATTTTCAAAGGGGAGCGGCCCGAGGACACCCACCCTTCCCTGAGACCCCTCACCCAGGGCCGGCGAAAATCCAAAATCGATGTGCCCCTCCCAAAAAATTGGTTATTCTGGCTACGGGCCTGATTGGTATTTCATGCATTCGTCATGTACTGATATCATGACTTCGGGTATATTATAGTTTTCGATTCCCGGACTCCCTACAGAACTTGGTTAAACCATGAAATTGTTGTAAATGGACATTGAGTCTGTATAGTTTGGCTTAGGAAGTGGTTTTGGTTATCACCACGAGATAATGGCGAGGAATTACGAAGTGCTTCTAAAAGGTTCAAGTTGGCGGGTGTTAAATGGGAGGTTAGGGACGAAAAAACTGATAACCTTAAATGTGACGTAACTTGCAGGAAATTGTGTACTTACTACTTAGGGTATAGAGAACAGAGAACTGGCATTTATGGGCCTACAAGCTCCTCGATCAAATGTACTATAAAAGAGGTGGGCATTGGGCAATCAGTGTTTGGATTGGTCGTCAATAGGGGTTACCTTCCACAAGTTTTTCAAGATACACTTGTGGTAGGCCTATAGTTTAACCTTCAGCAAACATCGATGTCTTCAGAATATGCACAAACAATAACAAAAACATGATTTTAGTTTAGTTGTGAGAACAAGATACAATTGCCAGAGTGAATTATAGGGTAACGAGTCACCAGAGTCCTGACTTGACATCAATAATTCGTCTCCGGACTTAAACGTGAAGTAATGTTAGATCACAACAGGAGACGAGAGTAGGGTCTTTGTTTAAAGACAGATTTGCATCACCCCAAGTATGACTTTTATATAGGGGTAAGCAAAAGTCTCAATTGGTGACTGCTCTTTGATTGACATCAGAGTTACAAAATTCAAAAGATTCAGAGCAGCTCATATTACACAACATGCACAGAGAGTGTTTTGAATACATATTAGGGCTTTGTATACACCCCAGGATATGGTCTTATGCAATAAACTATGTTTGTGTCTGCACAAGGAAACGCTAAAGACAGTTATGGGCGGGGCCAGAACTAGCTTAGTTGGGAGAACTGGAACTGTCTGGGATGAGAAGAGTTCCCCTTTAAGTTCCCCAAAATGTGGAAGGGCATGACCAGGGATTGCCACCGAGTTTACCGCCCTCCCTGGTGTGACCACCGTCCTTGTATCCGTTATAATATTGTATAAAAGTAATGGAACTTTGACAGTGTCAGCTATCATTGCAAACTATCACTAAATTAAACCACCGTCAAGATCTTGTAATGCTGGTGATCGTAAATTGATTGTAGGAATGCAGTCGAGCTGAATTCTAACGGGCCTGCAGCCAGCTTGTCAGATTTGAAGGGACAAAATGTTTGGTTGGAAGGGGCACTTGCATTTCCCATTCGTAAGGTTGAGCTCATAATTGTAAAAAAAATGGACGAAATAAAAGTTTTGGAGGCATTGCTGCGGAATCATTCCTGTGGCTAGTGCCCCGCCTGATGCTGAAAACAGCTATCTTATCACACTAATTAAAAAGTATCGTTCATGAAAGCATTTGCGTTCCTGAATTTTTGAAATATTAAACATTTTCAAGATCAGAGCTGTCAACAAGTCTTCAGAGGTAAGCCGAGAGTCGAGTTGCAAGTCTTAAACGACAGGTTTTGAGTCATAATTTCCACTGTGTTCGCTACTTGTTCTAAGTCTATTCACTTAGTATATGCTCTTTAAGAAAAAAATCCTTCGGGGATATCCAACACTGCTGGGGATCCTGAAACTACTTTCAGATGGAGATGTTACTAATTTTAATAAATAAAGTTCCCTCCTAGTACCGTAATGACAATAATACAGACGTTCGCTTTCTTCAGTCTGTGTGGATGTAATGTGGCAGGTGCTCCCACACTTTCTACTTGTTATACATGTGCATGCAATGCAGGTATGTACCACTGTACTATCATAGTAGACGTCTCGAGGATTACATAATGTTAACGAAAACATCCTCAGTGTCAAATGTATAAACAAATCAGAGGATGATATCTTCCTGTATACTCCTTCGGTATTACTTCATCAAATCACGTGACCCACCCACAAATGTTCAGATTCATAAACCATGAAGAAAACATTGCATATGCCGTTTCAAAGTAAACAAAGGATATGTCAATGCAAATGCAGTGGCGTTTAAAGGGGGAGGGGGACGGGGCCTAGCCCCCACCTCCGCGTCTCAAATACTTTTGCTTCATTCAACAGTTAATGTGTCATATTTGTGCTTCTTTGCATAGTCGTGATTATGCAGGAGAAAGTTTGTAACTAACTTGCGAAGGAGAAGTCTTTCCAGTTTCCGCCTTCTACTAGTTTTGAAAAGATAACACATTTGAAGATCTGAAGATAACACATTTAAAGCAACTTAGTGGTCTTTCAAAGATTACGATGCATTGATGAATCAGATTAATCTTCCTGACGAAACATTTTAGTTTGGGTATTAAATTATTAAAGTGTGCAGGACACGGCCAAAATAACTTTTGTGTACTGCAAGGTTGGATACAGTATTGTGTAAATTTCTTTTCACACACAATTAAAACCTGTGCAATTTGGCATGAATGAAATCTGAAGAAAAACGTACAAAAATCCAATTTCGAAAAATGCCGCAACAGGTCACCTGACTTTTATGACGCAATTGGTGGCACAAACACTGCGCTATATAAGGACGCGTATCTAGATGTGGAACTAATATAACGCTGAGGTAAAGTTATCTTAGCAACTTCATGAAAAGGCTTACATCACAATAACCGCGCAACATACAGAGCATGCACAAAGCGTTGGGGGCTTTGAGGTACATCATTGGCCAATATGCACGCCGTCCATATGTGCGAGCGTGTTAGCTTCCCTACATAAGCCTCAGTAATGTTTTTGTGCACAAAGAACGCGGTAGGCGCGCAGTACAGAACAGCTATGCCCATGCATGGACAGTCCATAACAAGCGCACCTATATTCAGTGGACTGTTCAGTGACGGTGTGATTACGAATGCTAAGCAGTCACCGCGCAGCGACGCATCGTTCACAATCTGGTCATTGGTCACACGTGCTGCTCTAGTATCGTAGCACAGGTGTTTGCAACGATGTACCAGCTATCGCGAGTTAGCATGCACATGATTGGGTGTTTAGAACGATGGGTGAGCTGCCTAGTACAGGACGTAGTGCTACTGACCGTGCCGCCAATGACGTCACGTCTTGAGACGCGCTCACATTCGTTTTTTCGCTTTTGGATTTCAGATGGGCTGAGCCTAGCCTGTATTTGGGAATTCACATGGTCGTATTCCGGTATATATGGACGTAGTTTAGTCAGGAAAACATTCGTTTTATTTCAAGCTGTACCCAAAGATTATTTAGTGAGAAACTTACTTTGGCCGTGTCATGCCCACTTTAATGTGTCTGAAAGTACTGCATGAATGCAGATTTTACCAAGAGAAAATGACGTCTTTAATGGAAAAATTTCGGCGCTCTTCGCGCCCAATTATCACCGTTCGCGCCCCATACCCGCCTAACCTTAGAACAAAAACATATCACTCATTATAGCAAAAACCATTTCTTAAAACTAAATGTATATATCACGCTTAATGCTAGTCTCCAAATTTTCAAGTCACCTCAGATGCGCCCTGAACCTCACTAGATGCCCTAATAGTATCCTGTTTTCAGCCATTTACAGCGAATTTCATCAATTATGAGTGATATAAAATTTCCTAAACAGAGTTACTTAAGCAGACTTCTTAATTCCTAATATGTAAAACTTGCAAGAGCTTCCGGGGGCTTCGCTCCCTGTCCCCCACCGGACCCCGCCAGGGGGCTCTTACGCGGGCAGCTGGCCTACACACGTGCAAATTAGCGCTTCATGCTCGTGGTGCACCTTCCCTGCACTTGAGAGTTCCCTACGCGCCCCTTTCTCCACCCTCGAAATTTCTGAATCCGCTCCTGAGAACTTTTGAGAAGATGTTCGATTCAGACTAAAATTGTCTTTCTTACCATCCGTAGTTATCAGAACAGAAGGCGTGCGCTCAGGAATAGCCTGGAGTTACCACCTCAAAGGTGGTAGCTGTACTGTAGAAGGCAGTGACAAAGAAACGACCACAACAATTTTGAAAGTTTAGCAATCATTGAAGTACATCACAACGCTTTCTAATGTTTCCCCTGCCCTACATACTTGACTCAAAAAGGAGGTAAGTTAAACAGACGGCTCGACACCATGTCTGTGTTTATGATCGATAAAACCCCGCGTTCCTATATTTCATTTTGACTTGAACATATACATGTCACTGAATGCCTTCAAATTATCACGTATGTAAGCTAACCTGTTCGTTTTATTCCCCCCCCCCCACCATGTCCCCTGCCTTCGACAACATAGAGAGGTCATGCAGGTTGCTCCTGACCAACAATCTTCGTCTAATCCGGTGTTTCAAAATGATTCAACACTTGGTGCTACAAGAAAACGTACACAACAGCCCATTCATGATCACTCGTAAACATTATTACACGAAAAATCACCCGGAGAGATTTTATAAATGGTTGCGAGAAGATCGAACAGGCAACGAGGCACGCACACATACGTATTTCATAAGTCTATGCTCGGCGTCATGTAGTCTTTGAAATACCAGCACGTATTTTACAGAGCGCGTTTGGGAAATCTGTTGCAAGCATAACATGATAAAGTTAGATGAAATTTCGTCCAGACAAGCATCTGATTTGACCTTACAATCAATGACCTCAAAATATAAAAAATTCTTTAAAAGAGGAAATATGTATTAAGATCATGTCGGCGCAACCCCTTAGCCTGTAAGTTTCCTGATAACCATAAAAATGACGGTATGTATACACTACCATTACGAGGTGCATGGACTGGTACACATGTTAACACGAGCCGCAAGTTAAACTGCAACAATGGTGGTACAGAAGTCGGTAAATAATTGGGGGACGGGTTTGGTCCAGTTGGGCTTCGCCATTTCAGGGTAGCCCACACAGTGTCATGAGTGTTAAAGATGAACTTATCAATGTCGTATAGAAGCACATGTAAATTAAAATATAAACGTTGTGTGTTGAAAAAGTGCTCGTAGCCTTCTCGACCCTCGAGTCTTGTCAGTCCTTAAAATGTTACTGTGCATATTTAATACCTTACCGAGACACTGCCTTCCCCGCATGAAGTCTAAACCCTAGGTACGGGGACTCAGGGTACAAATGTTAAGATCAAGGACAAACTAAGCCGCTCCCTCGCGACAGGAAATCAACAGGTGACGAGGTTTCGCTCGTATTTGTTAATTTTGTCATCTATCGAAGGTATGCACAGAGGCCATGCAGTTTTTCTCCGTTTTAATAATCAGACGGGACCGGGACATTGCCTTCGCTTAAATGCTGAAAGTGCAGTCTTGTTTTAGCAGTTCCTAGGCCCGTGGCCAGACAAGGTACTGAAGGAGGCGAAATGGCTGGAGGGGGGGGGGGGTGACAAAAATTTGTCAAAGGGGGAGGCAAGATGTGTGAAAATGCGTTAAGCCAATAGTAACTTGAATTTTTCAGAGGGCAAACATTTTTCGAGGAGGCTTCTCCCCCCTCCCCCGGTCCCTTGGCTACGGGCTTGGTAGTTCCTGTCTGACGCGTTAGTCCAGTGTTAGTAAGATGTAATGCTTACAGTACGGCGAACATGCACAGAAAAACGCCGACTTACTAACTACGTGCCATGGCAACGTGGAGCGGTTATAGCCACTAATTTGTAGCGAGAAGCTGGATGTTAACGGGTTTTGTGATTGACGTTTTGAGCAGTTTGCCACGAGAATAACGGGTATCGTGAATTCAAATGTCTGTTTACAGTCGAAGGAAACGTGGTTTAACGCTCTCGGTGAAATTTCGATTCCTTATGGCAAAGACGGTTCGGTGATGCTAAAGAGAAACGCAGAGTTGTAGCTGGCGAAGCAAAGTGAGCAGAGTCCCCATCGACGTAACTTCACAACAGTTGTAGTTATGTACCGTTTTCTAATGTACATATTCTTATGCTCATGAGTATTACGTGTACGGGCCAGTAGGAACGGGGATCGAGGAGTAATACACATCTGCCCTTCCGGCAAAGGCCAACGACACATCGATCTTCTTACACAACCGACTTCTTCGTCTGGGCATTTAGTTTTGGAATATTTGGTGGCACCTAGTGGGTGGCAACCTCGAAAATCCGGAGTAATATCCACGTACTTCGACATACACTTGTGAAACTGAAGACATATTGGTGATGCACTTGCAGAGCTGCACCACCTCGAAGTGTTGTGTCACCCGAGGGCCCGTTGAGGCTGAGTGTATCTCTGTGTTCTTAAGGAGTCGACACTTACATGACGCTACACGTCATCTATGGCCGAGCGACATCTTACTATCGTAAAATGTGCTTCAGGTATACGTTTGGAACTTTTATCTGTGCTTGTTGAGTAGGTTGAATAGATTATCGTCAATCTGTGACTTCTCCCACTTTCAGTAACTGCCTTTGAATACTAGGATGGTCTCACAATACATAACCCTTCAGTTCCATAGGGCACAGGCAACTGTTCCGGCAGGCTATACTTTCAACCCAACTTACATCAATCTTTTAAAAAGTAATCTCTGTTGCAAAGAATACACCTGAAAACAGGAAACTTCTTGAGTACATTACTCAGATGTATTTTCAGTTCTTTCTTTAACCTCATTGTACACCAAACTACAGGCCAATTACTCCATAATATAAAGGTATAGAGTAGGCAGCCTGTTCGATACACTCGAAAGACCGCAAATCATTGACATTAGTGGAAGTACTTGCGATTTCCTACGATGTCGTCCCAGTGTAATCTTGCTAACCAGCCGAATAACTGTTGAAGGTATGTTACCTCGCAGACGACTACATTTATAGTTCTATGTAATATCCTTCCTAGTTAGTATAGCCTAACATTATAAAGTACCCTGAAAACTTTGACGTCTATGACCTGACGCAGAAAGGGATCAATAATTCAACCGAAGAAGAGGGAAATGAGGTCAAAATGGAGCATGTTTATGACATTGAGATCTCGAATGATGGTTTAAGTATACTCATGTGTATTTCCGTAAGCAATAACGATTTGAAAACGAAGCGTAAAGGATCAAACATCCCCAGCTAAAATATCATTAGGATGATCTAAAATAATCCGTTTGCTTTTTGATTTAGCATGTAAGTACAAAGAAGGAGACTTCCATAGATCAATTGGAGTATAAGCGACAATGCTTCAACGTGTAGGCCTATAGCCTTTGAGTTTGTAGAGACCTGGGTTCTAGCCTGATGATCAGTCGCAAGGCTGTGTTTCTCACAATGCTAGTAACATAGTGTTCTCTCGCATGAGTGGAAGAAAAACAGTCCAGTTTTGTGGGGAAAGAGGGCAGCATCCTCTGCTAACATCAAAATATTCTTTGGGGTTAGTTAGGCCGTGAAAAACATGTAAAGTTTTGTCGTGTCGCTCTTGGAAGGAAAGAATTGGGTATAGAAAGCCTTGTTTAATATTAAAGCTCTTGAATAGTGACAAATGGGTGTATTTTTGCGCGCGCTGTCATGGAAATGAGAGAACAGCAATTACGCACGCTGTGCTTTGCTGCACGTCTCATATATAAAGTACCTCGCATCATATAGATTAAGTTATGCCGGTGGTCACTGTAATTTCGTTGGTAAGTCACTCTCTTTACCTCACAATATAATAAGGCAAGAAACTGATTCAGTTACTTTTACGGTTAAATAGTGTAACAAAATACGAGGGAATGTATTATTTAAGGTGCATGGAAAATATCCTCATCTAGTTTTAGCAATCGTTGCATCAATGGCACAGCTATAGGTAAGAAGAGTTTTGACTTTAAGACAATTGTCACCTCGAATGGCCATTACCTTGTGGTTGCTATGTGCAGGTTTCGACTTCGCCCTGCGAAGCACCTTTCTGTGGCTAACGCCCCTGCAGATCATTTCCCACTGCATGTAAAAATCTGAAACTACTCGCAAATGAACTTACCATAAGAAAAAAGACGAAAACCCCCAGTCAGACGTTCTTACATAGTTCAATGAGGTGGACGAAAAGCTTCGTCCGCTGTGCGGTGAAGTACTGTCTCTGGATAGAAGCAATTACGAATTACACGGAGAATGTTGTCAGGAAACAGGCTAATTCGGGAACAGGTAGCCATTAAAATAGGTCCTTGACCAACAGAAAGTGAGGTCACCAAACAAAGAGTATAACGTTGATAAGCTCTCTATTTTAAGTACCTTGTTCAGTCCGATACATGTAATGTCAACATTTCTTGATCAATGATAAATACTGAACGTGCTGTGATCAATAGTGAACTAACCCTATGGTGATTAGCCTGCAAAGCTGGCCTCTTGCTGAAATCACTTTGATACGTTGACTTTTGAAGCCACTTGAGGTGAACGCTGTTCAAAATTCAGCTGCGCATGAATGCGTCAAACCACGGTGGGCTGTCCCAACAGCGCCCTGGTCAAACAGATACCTTCTGACAAAATCGCTAAATAACTGACTGTACAGGATTTATTACCGTATTGCTCCCTGTTTTCAACAATAAGTGTAACCTTTCCTATGGGGGACGGGTAGTGATGACAGTGTGGAGTACATTGCACTTTCGAAATATCCACTCACCATCTATCTTTTTAACATATGATAAATGACTCAGTCCGTTTGACTGCGTAGTTGGAGTTTTGGAGGAACATCTGTACTCAAATGTGTGAAGGTAGGAGGGTTGATAATAAGGGTGATGGTACACGAAGTGTCCACAGTGAAAAAAAAGCAGTTGCACGTGGAATGGTCGTGTATGTTCATGGGCGTCAACAGGTGGGGGCTGTCTCCTTCCCCATCTTTGAAAGTGAGGGATATCATATCCTTTGACCCCTCACCCTTTTTCCAGAACCCAAACGAAAATAGCAGGTACATCTTTGATTCCATAGCTTACAAAATATCTAATTGAATAAAAGCAAGCTTGAAGATAGTGGTAACATAAATTTACTGAATTAAAATGGTGGGAAAATGTCTCAGATTGCACCTCAGACCTTCTGAAAGCTTAATTTTTCCCGGACTCTTAAACGGGCACCGGATCCCTCGTTTCTTCTGTTTCGCAATGTGCACTTTTTAACAATTATTTTCCTCAAGGTTATCCTCCACACCTCCCCCCCCCCCCCCTCTTTTGAGTTGACGCTCATGGTGTATGTTCAAAAGGGTTTTGCAAGCAGCATTTCGATTCAACGTTTGCTTTTGTATGATTCAGGAGGTGGAAGGTTTGTATCCCCCTTGAAGTTTGGATGATGCAAATTTTTTCGAGCAGATTACAGGGAAATTTCGGGTAACTCAGTTTTTCAGGCAAACCATGCAGTTCAACCTTCCACTCCCACCCTCCGCGGAAAAAATAGTCCGTATGCTTGTGGACGTTTTCTCGTAGTGTTGTGCGTAAAGAATGCGCACGCGCAGATATGATAATACCATTGACTGCAGGTTTGAATCCACATTCGACAGTTATGAGCCGTACGTATTTTATACACACGCTTTTACTTCAATATTGTGCGTACACACTGCTCTCTACTGCAGCTGAAACTTTCCAGTGCTACTGTTGTCATATGGATGCCGTCCAACGTTACTATGTTAACAAACCAACTGGTGTAAATGCAGGTCCTTTATAGCATCACATCAGTGCAAGGTATATATTTCTGTGGCGTATACTAAGTAGGTAGATATTTTACCCTTATGGCCATCCAAAGTCCAGAGGACATCCAACTTTTCACATTTTGAAAGTACAAGCAACAATAAAGTTGGATCAAACCATAGAGCAGGTTCCCATATCCTGCTCTATGAGTCGAATAGGTCTAAATAAAGATTTAAATTACCATCCGAAGAAACAGTCATCAACATTTGCTATTCTATGTCGACTTTTGAAAGTACATCATTCAGATCTAAAGATATAGGTGACTCTGGGGCAAAAATGCTGTAACCTCTGTGGGAAAGTACCCAAAATAGGAAAAGGAACAATTTCAACAACGGAAGTATACCTTAGCCATCGACCTCGGCAGATGGTAAGTTAGGTAGCATAGTCTCCAGTGCTCCAATGTATCATGTTATTGATTGCTGTTGTCCTTCTCAAGATACTCTTCATTGCTCGATGATATTTGATATGGCTATGTCCAACAAAGAAACACTTAGGCCTATACCGGCTATCTCTACTTGAGTCAGACGGTCGTCGACTCACTTGGGCGAATAGGCCTAAAGATGTCCTTCAGAAATGTAAGATAGGCATGTAGCCTTCTACAGCGCCAACTCCCTTCACCCAAGTCAACATAACAGAGGTTGTGGTGACTCCTCGGATCAGACGATATTCATGCTCGAAACTTTTCAAGTACTGGACGCAAGAGTCACACTTCCAAATATTTATTCAATTACTTACTAATTTGTCGTACTATTTTGCATAAATATGAAATTCCGTTGTTTTCGACGCTGGGATGAGGAAGGCATGTCCCAACCTCCACATTTGACCTTACCTGCACGTGTTTATGTAGGCAAATCCCCCAACTTGTAAAGCATGCCCCTTTTCAATACTCTGCCGACGCGTTGCTGCAGTTAAGTTTATTGAGAAATTGTAGCATCGTGCACATGCAACCGTCTGCGGGCTTAAGGGGATCTTAGAGGTGAGAGTATAAGTCCTCTGTCCCCTCACTAAAGCTCTGCCTGCTTTCAGCCTTAAACTAAAACCATACCTCAGACGCAAGTCAACAATTTCCATGCACGCATATTTTGTGCCCTTTTATTTTTGTCAAGAGTTAAACATAAATCCGTTTGAAAATTGACACTCAGATGTAGGTATAAAGCCAGTAAGCACGATGTAAACACATTCGCCCATAAAAAGGGGGAGCTAAATGGTATCGGAAATTTATTTTTGTCGACGGATTGTTTCCGTGTCCTAAGTTAGCAATAAATAATTCTTATCGCCGTCGTTATTTTGTAATATCGACAACACTGAAGTTTACGTACTGTTACGCAGTTTTACGGAGTATCCACTTCACCACCGAATAGCTTTTGTGCGTGTGAACTTACTGTGAACCCCTGTCTGAACTGTGCAAAAAGAACCATAGACTGTATACATAAGGATACATACGCACGTTTACGATCGCTATTAATGACCATAATGGGAGACTCTGAAGTTAATTTCCTTACCTCGGGTTTGTGTTTTACTTGCCAGGTCTCTTTCATTCGTTCGACCTGGATCAAGCACTGGCCTTACTTAAATTGAAGATTTTGGTCGGGAAAGTTTCCATCGGAAAGGTGAACTTGAACTTTTTCTGCCATTACTGTTGGATTTCGGTCATTGGCGTATACAAAGGCGTAGGAAGGGGGCTGGGGGATTTAGCCCTCCCCCAGTCAAAATGTGGTGGGCGGAAGTCTGCTTCCGTCACCCCCCCCCCCACCACCCAAGGACGAAAACTTATTTACTCCCTCTGTAAAAAAACGTCAAAAATTTGCAGTAATTTTCTTTAAAATTTGCCCAATATGTTGCACCAAATTGCATCTAAGAACCCTCAAATATTCAAAAATTTTCTGAAGGGGGAAGGGACACCCTTTCATTCCTCCCCAGGACTGCTGTCCGAAACAACGTTCAGCCCCCAGTGAGGAACAGCTTCCTACGCCCTTTGCGCGTATCTATTCATGGCTAAGAGGTTTAACCATAAAACTGAAACAATCTAGGTCTGTATGGTGCGTATACTTGTATGTATAGTCAGGGGACAAGAAAGTTTGATGATGTAGACCTACCCGGCGACCCCTTAAGTGCTTGATTCAAGTCTATCGTGCAGCTGTAAAAATTTACTCATGAATATTCATTTGCTTTCTGCCTGCAGGACAAGGTTCGCTGCAGCCAGGGTCGAAACTTTAATACTCTAATACTCTTTGTTTGCTTCACTGACTTTGCTACGGACGTTCACTGGGTTTATATATTTTCAGTAGCTTAATTTGCATAAAATGCAGAAGTTGGGTGGTTTTAAGGAGACCAGGTGGAAAATCTAGGGTGTGACTTTGAATTTCGGTTCTGGTAATGAGAGGGTTGCTGTGTGCGCCCACAGTCGTCATTGCAGGCCGATAGCAGTTGGACGTGATGTCCGTTGGGCGTTAGCCCGCAGCAGTTGCTAAGCGTCTTCTTGAGCTAGCTTGTAGTTTTAGGGGAAAATGTGGCTCCCTGCCGTCTGTCTTTTACGTGAAAATGTCTTGAACACCATCGTTGATTAAGCCTGCCGTTCTCCTGTCAAAAGCCGGAAACTTAACTAAGTTCCGTAAGTTTACTGTTTTAATTTGTTTCGTAATGTTACTTGCAAAGTTTATACTTAGCGACGGTTAAATGTTATTTTGGGTAGCATATGTACGAACAAGGCGATACTTTATGTAGAGCATTATACTGAAGTCAGCAAACAGAAAATGTGACGATAAAATATCGGTTGTCTTCAAGGAGAAAGCTGTACGTAGTAAAATAGAAGTGTGGATATTGTGTAAATCGCAAAAGGGCTTGAAATGTAAATATGTGACTAAGGGGTATGTTGCGAATCAAAAGACAAGGCAAAGAGAATACAAGTCACTTTAAATGTTTTTGTGTTAATATTATTTTGGCTTAGGTTATCTTTAACTACCAAAAGAGTGTTTTCTGTAAAATATTTGTACATACATTTTGTATTATTTTACATTTATTCCAGGGTTTTTATTTTGGTGCAATAAACTTAGATGACTGGAGGTACCGTCGTATTGTGTAGTCATTCGTCCGGTCGTGTTTGCTTCACCCTACCCGTGACAAATGAAGCTAGTTTGACTACAAGAAGTAAATAAAGCTACTGAATCCTCCAAAATCTGTGATATTTGCATGTGTCGGTTTGCAATAAACAGATTGACACGGAAGCTTTTTTACTTTCTATTATAATCTTTTTCCTTTTTGCATTGTTAAGAAATGCTAGCCCTACCTACGAACCCTTGCACCGTTTCGAGACAAGCATGAGTGGCAAGTTGTTAGTCAAAATTAGCTTACATTACACGTTTTCACCTTGCAACTAAAGCTTATGATATCGCCTTCTCCCTCAACTAGGAATAAGTACCACACGGACGAATCTGGGGGGAGGGGGGGGGCGTGCAAGCTCCCCTTTTGGATTTTTGGCGATACCGATCGTACCACACGATACTGATATTTCGGCACGTGCCTGTGTGTGTCTCTTGGGCTTTACCTGCCTCCTTCCTCTCCCCCTGGAGGAACCCTGACTGACGGCGAACAATCCGTAAATGCAATTAGTCCTTTTCAAGAAGCATATTTAGCATTCAAATGATCAAACAAGTCAACGGGCTCTTATTTTCTCAAATTCGGATATCCTGTGTACAGTCTGTAAAATTACTTCAGATAATATGATACGGTCCTAGATGGATGATGAATGTAAACCTCATCCATGTTTGAACAATTCTTGCCGGTGTGACCCAGTTTTTTGTGACCTTTCAGTTACCAAGTAAGCGGTATATAACTTAGTGGTGTCTTTATTACCGTCACCACCTTTATTACCTGATTACGGTTCTCTGTCAGTTGTGAGGACCATTACCATCGTAGTAATATCAAGGACAGTAAGCAATGGGAGGTGAGACCAATATTTTCGGGGAGGGGGAAAAAACCGGTAATCGGCTCCCTCAATAGTAGGTCAACTGACGTGAGATTTTGCTGATATGTGGTCTATACATGAATGCGAGACGACTTTGTTTCACTTGGTGATTTCATAAATGCTTTTCACGGCGGCCTTCACCCCATCCGTATATGCTAGGAAACCTCACATGCAAAGACAAAAAAGTACACGTATACCACACGGTGTATGTGCTCTTTTACATGCACTTATACGGATAAGTGTGCGTGTTCGTGCAAGTCTCCCCCACCCCTTCCCTTCAGTAGCCAGCATATCGCCACCCTTTGAAGGGCAAATGTCGTCACCCCAGACTTCCAATTCTTTCAAGTTAGTTACTTCTAGCCCCTCTCACAAGCTCCTCCTTGTGCAGACACAAACTTAGTTTACTGCTTAGAAGAAGAAGGCAGTCGCCCCAAGTTTGTTTCCAAAAATGTGCTAAATCTTACAAATCTCTTATTTCGCTCACAAGTATCTTTCATTATGTTTCTGTATAAAAACATTGACTATTGAAGGTAAACCAAGGAGTTATTCTGCATGAATTTAACAAGTAAGTAACAAAAATATTGTCACATGATTGATAGGAGCCATTCCTGAATTAGGATGACGGAACACTCACTAACTCAAATTGTGGCACTGCATTTTCCCTTTAAGGGCATTTTCCCTTTAAGGTCATGTCGCGGTGAGCATATAAGTCCCTAATGTGTAGTCAGAACACTGTCTCTGCATTGTGGAAATTTGAGCTACTCTGCTTCTTTTGAATTGGATGTCGATCAAAGAGCAGTCACCAACTGAAAATTTTGATACCCCCCAACCAAAAATGTACTTGCAATGATGAGTATCTGTCTTTAAAGCCGAACGCACACGGAGGACAGAAAACGCGAAACACGAAAAGAAAAAAAAAAATAGCGAAACACTTGTTTAGCTAAACACTTGTTTCGCGAAACGCTGTTTTCTGTTTTTGTCCACCGCACACGGACGTCAGAAAACACGAAACGTGCAGTTTCTGTTTCGTTTTTCGCTTTTTTTGTCGTCCGTGTGCGTTGGGCTTATTAAGCAATGGAAGTGAGACAGTGCTTAGGGCTTAGGCTATGTAAATGTATTGCAATGAAAAAAAAATTGTTATGAATGACTACATGATATGACGGTAGGTCAAAAGGAGAATACGCCTCGTAATATCCAATGCACTCGTTCTCATGTGGTCTGCGTGGAATCATTCAGCGTCTTCAAGTATACATGAAGAAATTGCCAATCTTTCGTCAACGTGACCCCCCCCCCCCCATTCGTATACGGTTTTCAAAGTCGTTCGTTTCTGGAACTTGTCTGGCGTAAAAAAAATAATTTAAAGTACCCGTATTATCATGAAACTTTGATCAGCCGAGTAGGCTTAACGCTTCCTCAACAGTCTAAACGATAGACCTGTTATCTGGGCGACTAACGAGTTGTGTCTAGGCTCGAAACAAGCGGAAGGACTTGGTTATGTTATTTCCTTTTGTCTCTGTTATTTGAGTGTATTGCCACCATTGTAGGAAGTCATTCATTTCTAATAGTCGAAAATTACAAAAAATGGTGACGGGCGTTGCCACCGATCATGTTATGACTATACCCAGTAAAATTAACTCACTTTTTCAGGGGACATAGTCTGTCGGCTATGAACCTTTTTATTCCCTGATTTCGAGGACGATGTAAGGTCTTATTGTGATATTTGTACTGTACAGTAATAAGCATACACATGCGAGCTACAAGATTATATGCCAGGTGATTAAAAAAGCTGTAGGATCGTAAAATCGTTAACTCTGTAAATATTGCTACCCTACAATAGTAGTAGTCTAGATGGTGCACTTTTGGTGTTTTCCAATGAGTTCACCCAGCAGTGAATTCGTCCGTGTTCGGAAATCTGGTTTGTTGTTTTAAGTACATTTTACCCGTCTGCCAGATAGGATGTTAAAAATAAAGTCTTACACTATTTATCTGTACGTTTAACAAGGCCGGGTCGTAGACTCGGAAACAAACTAATAGTGTCTGTGATAAGCCCAAGTCTCAAACACTAGGCCAGGGGTTTTGACCATGGCCGGATTTACCCAGTGATCGAGGTAACCTATAGGTTACGCCCCCCCCCCATATTTTGGCTTTCAGGGGGGCCCCGGAAATTTTCATAAATGAGTCACCTTTTCAGTTTAGTTTTCAAATCTGCTTCTGAGTTGAAAAAATTCCCTACCTTTGTGTTTACCAAAATATAGCTTCTGAAGCTCTCGTCTCCATTTTCTGATCTATAATGTTACCAGGCAGGAATTTCGTTAAAGTTACTGATGGTATTTACCAATAAAGCTACTATGAAGCATGTCATATGGGTTACGACGCATTGTCGTTGAGTATGATATTGTATTAACACTGACACGTGGTTATACATCCTGTTCTAGAGGTTCGTTTCTTCTCTTTCATATACGCTGTGTTATTGACATTTTTAATTTATTTATCAGGATCTTAGAATCGCCCAAGTTATTTTTGAGGCCGTATTAACAAAATACTCAAAAGGTGATCATTAACTGCACTTAGGCTAGGGGGAAGGTTTATTTCCGACAATGAAGGAGATAGTTTCGCCCAAAATATTCCAAGCGCTTCGCGAAAAAGAGAGGGATAAATACGGTGGCCCTTCGGTTAGGACAGTGCTTCTTAGTCAGGCCAAAGAAACCTTGGGTCAACTGAGGAGGAATCTGGATTGGTGTGATTGTGTAAGGAGTCCTGAATTCCGATCGATGAATTGCCATGACTTTTTTTTGTTTTGTTCAAATTGACCTGCACATGACATGATCTTCAGGTTAATTGCTAGTCACTTGACAATTTAAAATAATTAGCAGTACCATGAATAGATACAATGCATTTTGCGTACCTTAATTTCTATAAGCAAGAAATTCACGACTGACAGTCTTTAATTTCAGGAGAGGACCCACAGTCATAGTTATACTCATGGCCGCACGCAGGGGGCAGTGTCAGTGCCCCTCCCTCGAAATGTTTAAAGCCAATTTTTATCGAATCGATCTGTGTTAATTTCCGAGATTCCAAAATAATGTTTAGACGTTATTTGTAGGCTAAGTCATGGGAAGTTCCATTTCTGACCGTGGGACAGACACGTAGCGTAGGGGGCAGGGCAACCGTCTTGTCCGTGAGGGTATGTTGTCTTATTTTTCTGTCACCTTTGTCGCTATAAAATTCTTAAAATTCAAATCAGTTTCCGCGCGATTCGTACGGTTCTATCCTGGGTACCACGGTACTCCTATTCTCACTTTCTGTGGGACTTAGCCCCGTAAAATCTCGCAATAATCCAAACTCCCCTCCTTCTTCAAGCTCTCCCGCATGCATCATCAATCCCTGTCATCTGTTAATCATAAGGAGTGAAGATACATTTGCATCAGACAGCGTTTCATTTCAACATTTTCCTGGGAAGACCTGCGTCCAGGCTCTTTCGGACACTTCTTGCCTTTTATCTTCACTCTCACGAAGTGAGCCATTAACCACATTGCAGCAACATTTTGTTCAAAATCGTGGATGCGCACCGAACAATTTCATAAACATTAAGTGAATTGAATTTTCGCATACATTCTAGTCAGTTAGTCAGCATGTTCAGATTTCGTAAATATATTCAGGGAAAGAATTGGGAAAAGTTTTCAACTAAGTAAAGGAAATTAAATTAAAAAGAAAAGGTTGAGAAGCACTACCAGTTGGTGCAGCCGTCGATGCATTGGCGGACCATGTATCGTCGTCCACGTCCAGACCCTCGTCGGAACCTAGATACAAGCTTATAGGATATAGTGACTAAAACGTTTTGGCGTTAGCCCCGGGCGCGTAGTTTTTTTTTTTCCAAGGACGAGTCAGGCCAAATCTGGCCAATGGACTAATCAGCTTCTTGGAAATAGGCCACACCTCTAATTCCAAAATGACGGCTTTTCGACCTTTTTTGTAATTCTGACGCCGGATTATGAAAGAACGGGCCAAATAACCCCTTTCCACGTAACCCTAACCTTTATTTTAACCCTAACCTTCATTTTGAAACAAATTTAAATTTTTTTAAAAACTCGATTTGCCCACGTTCGTCCTGGGAAAAAAATAAAGCATCTCGGGCGGCAGACGTTAAGTGAATCATTTGGTACTGTGATTTGTTACAGCAATTGTGAATTATGCAGAGGACATTTGAAACTCGTGTGCTACTAAAACATTGCTGATAAAATTGCTGATGAAGTTTCTTTAATTTGGTCCTTTTAAAAGGGTTCTTTAAGCAGTATCTTCGTCGTCAGAGCCATGCTGGCTGAACTAACAAGGGTTTCAAGACATCGCGACAGGCCGCACGAGCAAAGGCATCAGACTACACTCTACCCACCTTTAAACTGGCGCACCCATTGCCTGATAACTGTGATAAATTTCCGCCAATCGAATCAGTATGCCGAAGGTGGCGAGTTTCGGGGGCGTGGGTGGAACGCCTCAAAGTGATCACGTCATTTGTTGTTATATCGTTGTACTAGCTCCCACTGTTAAGTGATAATAGCATAAAATGAAGACTTGTGTTGAATAAAAGTCCAGTCGGATCATCGGATGGGACAGTTTGTAGAAGGGTCAATTCCCCGTTGTATCAACACTCTTCATTTAACAGAGTACTCCCATCCATCCCCATGGATGTCTCCTCGGACAGTTCCCAACCATGAAAACTACCCACAGACAACTTAACCCCCCCCCCCCACCACCACCACCACCACCGTAAAACTTGGAACTGTCTAGGGTGGAAACCGAATGAAGAAAATTGTCCGAGGCTCAGGTGAAAATAGGTCGGCGGTGCAAATGTCCGGGGAATTGTTCGATCACAACCCTACAAGGAAAATGGCTTACTTGCTTACAGAGGCAGGAGGGGAGGTACTCACACCTATCGACGTAGACCTAGAAGGGAGGACTTTGCTGTGGGGAATATCCCTCAGCTGAGGTTTCAGACCAACCCATGTGGGGAAGAGCAGTTCCTTAGGCCTATACAATCCGTAATTACAGGTGAGCGAAATATTCCTACAAAGAGGGGGTATCAGGGTATTCATCATGAGTTCTTGAGAACTCTGGAAAAGGCACCTCTTGAATACGACAATAATCACTATGTTGTATGGGGTACGATGAACACACGTTCAATTAGGAACAAAACTAACGAGGTACTTGTTCAATTGGTGGATGACGATATGGATTTCTGTTTAATAACAGAGACCTGGCTTAAGAATGAAGACACTGTGACTGTCGCAGATCTACAGTCTACAGGCTATACTTTTAGTGGCTATAACAGATCTGACAGAATCGGGGGTGGTGTTGGGCTCCTCTGCAGAGAAAGGTACCATGTGAAGGACATTCTAAAGGGTGAAACAACATCATTTGAGTATGCAGTTTGGAATGTAAAGGTGACAACATCAACTACCTTGACAGTTGTGGCAATTTACAGACCACCGTATTCAACACTGCATCCAGTAAACACTACCATATTCCTGGATGAATTTGCTGATTTTATTACTAAAATCCTTGTTGGATTATGAAAATGTCCTAATCGGTGGTGATTTCAATATTCACATGGATGTTGAGAATGATGCTGAAAAGATCAAGTTTTCTTACCTATTAGATACCTTTGGTTTAGAACAACATGTTACACAGGCAACACACCGGTCGGGACATATACTAGACCTCCTAATCAGCAAACAAGGGGACAGGGATCTTAGAATCGAGAATACACAAACAACGGGAGAAATATCAGATCATCAAGTTGTTCGAGCTAACCTCACTTTGATGAAACCGAAGATATTAAGATCAAATATCTGGGTGCACTCCACTAAAACAATGGATACAAATGCATTCAGGGATGATATGATGGAGTGGGTTAATACATTAGTACCACGAGAGTTATCAACCGAGCAACTAGCTGAATGCTATAACTCAGGGCTAACTGAGATCTTCAATAGGCATGCACCCTTAAAGAAAACCAAAATTACAAGTAGACCAAGGCCTGAATGGATTAATGATGAATTACTAGCTTTAAAAAGAAGAGTAAGACAAGCTGAACGAAAGTCAAAGGTAACCCAAAATGAAGAACACATACTAGCATGGAAGCAAATGAAAATAGATTATAGGAAGACACTAAGATTTACCAAGTCTAACTATGTCAATGATAAGATAGCCTCCTGTGGCAATGATAGTAAGCAACTCTTCATCACAGTAAATGAACTACTTGGAAGAGGTAAACCCAACCCACTTCCAGATCATAACAATGATGGCGAACTGGCTGAGCTTTTCAATGATTTTTTCATTTCAAAAATTCAGCGAATACGTGATTCCATGGATGGTGAAGAACTTTTTATTCCATCTGTGCATTCCAGCAGTTCTTTTACAGATTTGGAGTCATGTTCAGAGAAAGCCGTCCATAAAATCATATCAAACATGAAATCTACAACATGTGGATCTGATCCCTTACCCACAAAATACGTGAAAAACAACATAGATATTTTACTGCCACTGATAACAAAAATAGTTAACTTATCACTGTCAAGGGGGGAATTCAGCAGTCTCTGGAAAACTTCTATTATCATTCCACTCCTTAAGAAGAGCACGCTCGATCATGAAATTAAGAATTATCGCCCAGTCAATAATCTACCTTGGATTTCTAAAGTTGTGGAGCCCCTGATTACCTTCAGGAAATGTTTGTTAAATCGGATAGTAATTATTACTGCTTACGGTCACATGACAAACAAAGGTTTCAGGTACCTCCAACTCAAAAGGTAAACTTTGGTGACCGTGCTTTTGCTGTCGATGCACCGAAGAGATGGAACGATTTGCCTTTGGATCTGCAAAATTGTACGGACTTTTTGTCTTTCAAACGTAAACTTAAGACCCATTTATTTAAGTATGCTTTTGTGTAAGGTGCCATTGAATGTATGTTTACTTGCATTAATGAGCGCCATATAAGTGTTATAATAATAATAATAATAATACAAAAAAGGATCGTACACATGTTTACTTTGAAGTTTTGGCAAACAGAAGGTCACACGCCTCGCTGTCTTGTAAAATTGACCTGTTATAAACTGAAACAAGAAACTTTGTAAATCCATTTCTAAATCTTCGCACTTCTCTTATTTAACGTATGCGATAAACGTTTACCACTCTAAATCTTTTTAGAGAAGGAACAACAAAGATATTAGTACGATACCCGTAAATCTAATGGAAGAGTCGTAATTTGAATTTTGGTGGAAATTAACCGCCATCGAAACGGTAAACACCGCGATTGATTACCGTCATAACATCTTTATGAGCACACTTTACTACAACATTCGTCTATCTCTTAAGGCAAAATGTCGTTCTTTTTATCACTAGCGCATGTGGTTAGACCTTTAAAGCCTAAGTTATCAAAACTTTGTTATTCCAAACAATATCCAGTCGATAGTTAAAGTCTTAAATTTACGATGTTCGGTGTTACGACATCTGTCACCTGCATACCATTCATAATACATTTTTGTAGAACGGAATTCTTCTTCCCAACGTCCTGTTTTGGATGCACCTATACCTAAACATCCCTGACAACATTCGTGACAGTATGTTCGAATAACTTATGTTTCATCTCTGTTTTCACCCATGTCTGCCGAACTGTCTGCAAAGCATCCCACAGGTAAACATTGGGTTGCGGTATCTATAGATAACCGTTTTTCAACAAACCCGTCTCCGTAACACTATAGACTGTACAAAAAATTTGGAAGTTTCGATTGCCTACGATTTCCTTTATTCTTCTTCCGTATGTACGTTATGAGTCTTCTACTTATTTTCTTTTGATAGATATTTTGCTGTACAAGGTTGATGACCATAGATGGACACATGTATTTGATTTGTATGTAGGTTTGAACGTATAGGAACATCTGTTACTGGTATTTAACCGTACAGTACAATTCAAATTTCTGCACTGTTCACGTATGCTCAGTAAAGGAGGCATAGGAAGTGGTGTGCAGAAGTGTGCTTCCGCTCTCCTCCATTCAAGGACGAAAACCCCTGATTTGTGTTCCCTCAGTGAAAACTGTCAAAAATTTGCAGTACTTTTCCGCAAAATTTGCCCACATATATTGCACCAAATTTCATCTTAGTAACCACAAATATTTAAAAATTTCCCAAAAGGAGAGGGCCGCCCCCTCCCCTCAGAGCCCTCCTCAAAGCGGCGGTCCAAAAACAACTTTCAACTCCTTCCCAAGAGAGAACAGCTTCTTAAGCCTATGTAAGGAGGCGTTGGTTGCCAAAAAGTGTTGCGTAACCACTCACGATGTTTGTATGAGAAAGATGGAATAGTCTGTCTTGTTTGATGGAAAGTTGAGGGTATAAATCACTTGAAAATTCCAAAAGAGTATTCACAAATGAATGACAATCGATAAAAAAACAATGCGAGTTGACAGTATCTTTCGTAACCCGCGGATCACTGTTGGGATGTTTACCACATGTTTAAACGTCTCGTCACAATAATCGGTAGATCAGGCTACAAGAAGGTCTTAGTACCATTTCGGCTAATTCATCATCATTTCTTCGGGGAAACTTCATAATAAATTACATTACCAATCAACAACGTGATAAGCTTGTAGAACGATGAGTAGACGTGATACACGGAGAGATGTATTCAGAGCGTGGGCTATCGGCAACTGCAAAATGTCTATCTTTATTCGTGAACGTAAATATGACAGATAGTTATGGAACCAGTTTCATATTTTAAAAGGTCACGTTTTAACTTGGCACATCCGAGTATCTTGACAATATTTTTTGTGTAACAGTCAGTGTTCTCATGAAAGTACAGATTCTTCATATTCATAAAAGGTAAACGCATAAACCCTTCAAAATTTATCACATAAAGATGAAGGTTGAAAAGACAAAACTTATCATACAAATAGCATATAAAAATGTTCTTTGGCTTCCGAGATAGGCCTATTAGCATTTCAGATTTCCAGCGAAGACTTGAAGCAAGTTCACTAATGTAATAACAGGTGCTTCGATGGGGTAATGTATTTCTTTACCCGCTTTGATCGGTATCAATTTTTGAAGAAATTAAATTGGTTCACCGTTTCTCAAAGTTTATTTTTAAAACGTAGGCCTTCGGCAGTTTTGGAACGAACTTCCCAATGACCGCTGTATCAAGGAGAGTTATGTGTTCAGTTAATAGAGAACCGTATAGAATATGTACAAGTTTTACGATAGTAATGCCTTTCTACGAGTCCATGTTTGTCCAAGGGTAGCCCCCATTGGTGGCATATAAATTACCATATCTCATTTAAAGACAATGATGGAATGATGTTGGCCTTTGGCTACTTGTTCACCTTGCTTCGTATAATAGTACAATTTTTTATATTTGGTTGTACATAGGCTGCTCACCATAAGGGCACGGGGAAATCCCCCTCCTCAATTTGCAAGCATGGTCTCCATTCATACAAAAAAATACATAACAATTTTAAGAAATTACTACGGTAGGCTATACGAACGACATCTTTCCTTCCATCTTACAAATGTCATGTATATTCTGCTGGGCCACTAGGCCACGTGATCATATAGATTAGGCTAGTATTAATACAGTATGAGGTATATTGACTTTCAATTATTCCCACTCCACCCCACCCCAAACAGAATTCCTCTCTACCCACTTATGAGGCTGTAGGCCTAGTAGACTGCTTTTCCTACTTTTCACTTGTTTTTTTTTAACAAGATGGAGATTAGGCTGCATCATCCCATCCGTCTGTTTTAAAGGCACTCTTTCCGAATCGCAACATCACCAGTTCGAAACTTTGTCAAAGATTGCACCCTTTTGCATCTAAATGACCTAACAGGAACGGAAGTTTCTCCCTTTGGAGTCCTCCTCCTCCAGCACACCACCACCTGCACAGTGCACGGATAAAAAGGAAGGTTTCGTCATGGGCCACACACATCCCAGATACGCTTCTGATAAGATGGCATTTTTTACAAAAATAAGCTTTAAGTGACAACAGTGTGTTTCTTCAAGGATAAGTTGGATCAACTTACTGTTTACATTCACACCAAACCCACCCATTATGAGTGGAATTTTCATATAGACCTCGGACTTCATTTTGAAGCACACTGCACGAACGACGCAGACTTCTCACGCGCGCGTAGTTGACTAACGCGCATGTCCGACCGGTACATAAATCAACTTTCTCCATTTGTTGCTGTAAGTTGCAATGGTAGACTGCAACAGAAGAATGGGAACTGGGAGTAAGACAATACAGAAGTACCGCTAGCTCTAAGTTAGCAGGCTCTATTTAGCATGGCGCCGGATGTGTATATTTCCAGTTCCCATCATGCATTGCAATCATTAGAGTCTGCTTTGATACATGCTTACTTTCATCGAGGCGCACTGTCTGCTCTGTGACGTCATATACATAATCTCCATTGTTGATTTCTTGTGATCTTATTTTAGCTCTTACTAGTTAGCAGAGCTGTTTGAGCTATTGTCACAGCAGGTCCTTAGTGAAGGGAAGACAGTGAGGCGTCCCCCCACCCCACCCACCGTCTAGGAAAGATTTCGCCTGTAGAAAATTATTAATTACTTTTGCCTCCATTTGTCCGTAGGCTATACTTATTGGTATATCTAGTGCTAAAATAATATTTCGCGTCCGGAAGATACATAGCCCCCTTCAGTATCTTTCCTGGCTACGGGCCTGCTATTGTGATTCTGTCAATCTGTCTATCTGAAATTCTGACAGCCATTGAAGACAATACGGCCGCACCCATTACTTCAGGACACTATTACCCAAGACAATACAAATATAACCCACCTTTCGACCTGTGTGACTAAATCGGACACTTACAACATTCTGCACATCTTACAAGTGTGTAGATATAGGCCCACTGCTTAAATTCGCGCATGCTCACATCACCATTTCTCCAGATAGCCCACATGAATTTGACCCCTCTATATCTCCTAACAGAACACTACTTCTCTCCATTGACCTCAGTGGATACGTACGGCACTGCAAAGTAGTCAAGGAATCACAGTGATAACTGTTTTTGTTATTTCTATTGTGCCATAAATATCGCAAATTTTGTCCACCATATGTGTCACATCGTTATTATGAAGCTCGGATTTCTTTGAAGAATTAGACAACAAACAGATTCCAAATAATGGCATCATTATTTCTCTTCCGAGAACACGTTATGCCGAAAAGTGGAACAAATCTGTCATCTTTTCCGAATTCTGTCGTAAATTGACCCCGATCGTCATCTCTCATCGTGTAAACTGCGGCAATAGAAATGTCACAAGGATTTAACACAAGTAATTGTGGGACTTACATCTCAGATCGGCTTATGACCGACGTTACTGTAGTACATAGTCCGTTTCGATTTTCCTCACGTTCCATTGAGTATCGCCATGCGCCGTTACGGGCAGATGACTTTGACCGGGCAGCGATTTTTTTTTTGGTAGGATGGCAATAGAAGATCCATGCCAATGGACCAATCAGCTTCTCGGAAATAGGCTTAAATAGGCCACACTTCCAATTCCAAAATAACCCCTTTTTTGAAATTTTAACACCGGATTATGAAAGAACAGGTCAAATATTCGTTAATCCACGTAACTCTAACCCTAATTTTAACCCTAACCATGATTACGAAACAAATTTTAGAATTTTTGAAAAACCGATTTTTCCATTGCCATCCTACGAAACAAACTTAGCGACCGGGCAAGCTTTTCCCTAAAAATTAATCCTAGACCAAGAAACGCGGTTAGACAAACAGCAAACACCATTCTCAGATGTCACAATGAGCCTTGAAACTAACTAACGTAGATGCCATACGAATCCCAATTCACAATTTGTGAAAATCCGGCCTCTTTGTGACCTACTAAAGCTTCCTCCATGAATTTTCCAAAATGAAAGGAAACTAAATCAAATATCAAGAATATGTTCCATTTCTTTCTACTGGATCTTCCTAGGACAACAAACTGCGATTTACTAGAATCAATGGATGGATGGTAGGACTGTAGGAAGTAATTCTTGCCTTGTACCTCAGAAGGTCAGCCATTGTTATCTACAACTAAACAATGGACATTTACTGCCAAGGCTGACTGATTTTATGTCATTTCTGACATTATTTTCTAGTTTTCATAGATAACCCATAATGAAACTCATTTGCCGGTTCAAGGGATTATATTTAGTGAGGAAAATCTTGAAATATCAATAAAAGACGGCGGATGTGAGGGAAATGAATTGATGCGCTGTCTTGAAATACGACAATAAGCTGAACTTGGTTGTTTGATTGTATTAGCCAGGAGTGAACTTTCTCTAATGCCCTTTTGGTTAAAAAAGAAACGTGCTATCTAAAACGCCATTCTGGTATTTCCTTCTAAGTGCTTCCGAAATGACCATGATTGATGTAGATTATGTTCTTAGTAAGCTAGCGTAGAAACCACGGTCGCCTCTGGGTATGGTTCAGTTCTAAATGTTCGAAAAATTTTCGGAGTTTGACAAAAGTTATTTGAATAACCCTGAGAACCGACATGGATTGAGGAAACTAAAAAAGCCTAATCTTAATCCAAGTATTAATATGATCCGATAGAATTTTCAGTCTTAGTTATGTTATCGAAATTAATTTCTTTTTCGCATGATTCGAAACAACGCTTTGCCCTCTGTACACTATGCATGTGGTGATCACTATTGCAGATAATAGCGACTGGTACGGTCTCTTATTGTTCATGTAGCCAGGCAATAGGTCCTATAGGAGCACCCGAAATGCACTTAGGGACAACCGTCGTTTTGACCACAATACGTGGATGTCCACAATAAATGTGGATTCATAGATAACAAAGGTGCAATACCTCATAATCCTGCCATGTGCATGATTTTGGCTGAAAAGTGTGTCAATATTTGGTAACCCTTTTGCTGTCGAAAGGCTGAAAGTATGGATATTTTAGGGTATTACATCTATAATGTAGATGACACTTCTTCAACATAACCATAACATGAAATTATTAGTTTCAGTGCGAGAACCTTCAAGTTTATCCATCCCACCACATTTTTCATGTATCATTTTGAAACATTATTTTCTAAATGTTTTTAATAAGCCATCTTCTTTGTTCCATGGAAAAAATTAATGACAGCAGTTGTAAAGTCACCATGTTTTCGTGTAAGAAAAATAACTTTATTATCTTAAACTGTCAAAGAAGTCCAAGCCATTACAAGCGTCTTGGACCAAAGTTGTTATCCTTTAAAATTTTCAAATTCTTTTCTCTGAAATATTTAACACCTATCCTTCTTAGGAAGATTTTCCTACCTACGCACGTTGAAATAAGGTCAGGTCAGCTATGTACCTTCTTAAGGAGTATAGTACACTTTGGGTTCTGTATGAGTCGTCTCAGTTTCTGTTTAGACTACTCCTAAGGTGTTCATACCACGTGGTGAAAGATATGTGTACTTCGGTTTTAAACTTAATCCAAACATTTGTATATTCCACCAACTGACCTCCTCATGACATTGCGAATAAGTGCATTGACCGACTCTTTACAGACATTAGTTCATAAACGTAACGGGCACAAAACTAATGTTTGCAAGGGTTACAGGATCTAATCAAATCTTCTCTTGTTCAACCAGGATCGCCTCACCCACAGATTTCACTGAAACTGGAAAGGAGAGTCTGACTTCGGTTCCAGACTTGACCATAGTTTCCGTTGAACCAGAGTTAAGTGCTCGTTGTAGGATTTTTTTTTTTTCAAATTGTGCGAATGTTAAAGGAATATCTTGATACCGTCGTTTTTTTACACGGCCTGAAGGACCAATTTTCACCTCGGAGGCAAATTAAAGTCTCCCACCTAAGCTTACTTATAACCCCTCTTCCAATTAAAAAGTAACAGTATACACCTTATGCACTGACGTCACGCTACGTCATTTTGGAGGCAAAACTTTAGAGCACACGGTACGCACGCGCGTGTAGTAGACACACGCGTATCCGATTGGTTAACAAATCAGCTGTCTGCATTTGTTGGTGTAAGTTGCAATGATACGCACTTGCCCCCAAAACGAGGGAGCACTTTCTGCTATGTGACGTCATATGCATAAGGTCAATATTTGCCACCTTCTAGACACGTACCTAGGCCCGCATCTAGTTTAATCGCCCATTGTCACATTCTCCAGAGTGCAGTACCGTGGCTAATTGTGTTAGTACTACAAGTCCCACATATGTCTGATCTGTACTGCGAAAGAACAATCATTTATAACAATTTCCCACACCAGACTAGGTATTACAAAATTAGTATGACGGTGATGTACGATACTTTAAATCTTGTAGTCAAACACTTAATTAGGCCTACCCAATAATTTCCTAAGTTAGAGTTGCGATTCAAGTTTAATGCCATCCTTTTGAACTGTTCATGGGCGTCTACAGGTGGGAGCAGGGGACATGTTCCCTCACTTTTGAAAGTAGAGGAGATATCAAATCGCTTGTCCTCCCACACTTTTTCCTGAACCCGAACAAAATAGCAGGTACATATTAGATTCCATAGTTTAGAAAATAGCTAATTTAATAATATCCAGCTCTGAAATAGTGGAAACATCCATATAATGGATAAAAATGGTATACCCCCCCCCCACACACACACGCACACACACAGACTTTTTAGAAGCTGTTGACGCTCTTGGGGACTGCTTTCTGTTCTGACGTGTCTTTGTTACGACGTCTCGATATTCCGAAAAGTTTACATTGAGGTCGGTGTTAAAATAAGGGTTAGGTTAGCATTAAGCTGTACGGACATGTCTCTATTAAGACATACACGTAACCAAAATAGTCTCATCTCTCATCATTATATCCAGAACTTAACTTAGTTTAGGCCTAGGCTTATATCGTAATTTCAGAGGTTTCTCTGATTGGTTTCTTATAACAATGGCAAGTTTCCTTCATCATAAATATGATCATATGTATCATAGCCTTCGGGTCGTCCTCTCGACATTCTCTACCTGACAGCCAGACAGCTACTTGAGACAGTTCTGACATGTTGCTGTTATTCCGTAAGGACCTGTAGTATAAAGTACATCCACAGGACCAACCCTTGTAGTCATTCCGGGATGATAATTCCGTTTAAAATTACGACTGTTCAGTTGTAAACATCTTCAACGGACGACTAGGAGACATTTATCATGAAATCAACGAAATCAACACCCTATGGATTCCTTGCCTTGTTTATGTAGTAAAGAACATGCATGCTTCAAGTTCAGGTACATTTCGTCACGTAGAAAGAAAAATATTTGCATCTACTCTGCCAATCATAACAGGCACAATGCAGCAGAGGTAAGGGGGTGTATCTTCGTTCAATGGGCATTTTACAACTACATTCCAGCTTTAACCAGATTGACCCATTTAGTAATCTTTTCCTGTCATAGAATCTAGAGCTACGTTAATCGAAACCCTCTAAATCCCAGCCCTAATTTACACGCTATTTTGTTCATTGTCTTCATTCGCCACATTCCAACGGGGTCGCTCCTCGCCCCTTTCAGTGTCTTCGCGTGGTTTGAGATAGGCCTGGTAGTAATGACTTATTACTATCTGACGGAGTGCCGTTAGGATGCCAGTGAACATGTCATCTTCCAAGACGAAAATAGGATGCACGTGCGAACATTTGGGGTGATCAAGGTGACCTGCGAGTAAAAAGTTCTTCGGCACAGCGGCTGATCTTAAGTTTGAGATACGAACAGACGCCAGACGGATAACCTTCTTAGCAGCCTGTGAATATGTAACCATAATTCTTTGATATTACGTATGAAGCTATCCGGGGCAGTTTTAACACACGTCCTCTATACCGGAACTATACGACAAGGTGTTCACCCGTAGGCCATAGTGGGGTCGTCTTCTCGGTTGCATTAGAGCTGCATTAAGTTCTAGGCGGATTGCCGTAGGTGTACGTTTGGCAACGGAACAGGGTCTTTAAATCATTAAATGCTGTCAAACTTCACCGGGTGGGATTAATTGTGGGTTAGACATAATGAACCTGCCGCCTCATTTATATGACTGGAAACAATTATGAGTGCGGAGTGACCGTGGCGATCCTCAATTTGACTTTCAACATCAAGATCAAACTACTTCCGAGAGGAAATCGCGCATTGGTCCATTGGGTGGGCGGGATGCAACAAATTCAATCATGAAAACAGACTGATAACGAAAACAATTTTAGCAGTTTTTTACCAAGAAAATAAGAAGGCTGGTACTCGAAATCATGCATTACATTCTCTGATCTTATCATACGTGATGATATGTTTGCAAGGACCCGAACGTGGAACGAAATTTTATGAAGACTTAAACAGAAGTGTCAATGAGCAAAACTTACAATCACTAAAATGCAAGAAAACTTTGCTGTAGGTCTATAGTTATGTCGATTTAATTTGCTGTGGTTGTACTGTTCACATTCTTTCTGCATTTTAGAAGGAAAAGGGAGGATTTTAAAGGTGACTACGAACAGCATTCACCTATGTCCTCTTTCTGTCAGACGTCGAGCAGGTTGGGATTTGGGGTGGTATAGTGCAGGGGCACGAAACGAACGGAGAAGGGTGAACCAGACGATGTGCGGTTAATAAAATACAATGCTATTTCTCATTTTAAGGGGAGTATTGGTTACTCTTAATTTTGGGGCGATAATTCGTAAAACATATCCCTTCGAACTTTGGTGATCTATCCAGAATATGTCGACATTGGTTCTACCGTTCTATTAGGACTACATACAGTCCAGATTCTTTGACATTGGTGTAAAAACTATACTTCAGTAAACAGTAGTTCTCCAAACTGTCAAAGAGCCGACCATACATTGTTCATACTTTTATGGTTTGTTGCAATTCAGTTGCTATGGGGAAAATCATGTATTTGCAAAATTTTATCTTCAATCTCATGGTTCATAAATGACAAAAAACCAAACAGAGCATGACAACAGTTCGGTTTCCCTGATAAGCTGGTCGGTCTCGACCTTTCATAGATGTTCGTGATCTGTTGTAGCTAACTTGAGATTATTCAAGGTGTTTCCGTTGAACGCAAAGTGTTTCCGCGGTTATAAGTTCTGTTCACTAGATAAAAGTTGACGAAGGTTATATTGACTGGTGTTTCCCACCAAGTAAATTTTTAAAGGACATAGACGCCTAGGTAGCAATACATCATACTTACTTGGTCGCGTGCGTTTGAAAAATATATATAACAAAGATGCCGGTGAATAGGAATGTCGACTGTTGAGGATTTAGTCAAGATCAGTTGTTACTTGCTCTCACAAGGACAGAGTTGAACTTGTTGATGTACCAGGGAGTGACATCAAATGGCAACTCCCTGGTTTTACCACATGTAGTACAACAACATAGTTTGGGCAAATGGTTGCAAAGAATACAACTCTTCATATATCGTTTTCATAATACTGTAAATAGCAAAATATCTTAAAACTTATCAGCTAAAATTCCGAATGCCATTTCCAAAGTCATATAGTTCTGCAAAAAGCTCTAGCTATGCCGTTTTTGCAAACAATTACACAGGTAATAAATGAAGGCATTAAAACTTAAGGAAGATTCTGTAGGAAGTAAACCAAGAAAATTCTTACATCTGTAGGCCTATACTTATTGAGTTTTAGGCAGAATGTTATTGGTCTTTCGTAATGAAGGTGAGCTTAAGAAATATTGCAAACAGGTTGTGAACTGGGCATCTATGAAAATAATCGTTCCTTTCGTTTAAGCTTTGTTTGTGTTCGTAACTTGAAAGACAAAAATCCTCGACATCAGTTGATGCAGGCTCTATCGCGTCATTATGACGACGGGAAGATTGGTTGAGAGCTCAGGAAAAAATTTATTTTATTTGGAGATAAAAGTCAAGGGTCAGTTGACAGCTAGCAGGTGTCTAAGCTTATTTGTCCAAGAGGGTGAATGGGCCTTTAAACAAGCCTTGCTGACATCAGTGCACAATACTTCGGCATTCCCAGTAAAGGAAGATAATTGTAACTGGCACTGTCCACGTGAGGAAATATTACAAAGGTGTTGTGCAGTTTTGTAACCGAGGAGGGGGCCTCCTCCCTAGCCGCCATACTAGAAAACTCAAGGGTGAAAAATATACCACTTATCGTATTTGAATCCACACCGACCCACCCACCCCCTGCTGTACCACCATGGAAAATTGTATAGCTATGCCACTGTTTGTGTAAACCTGTAACTTAGATGACAGTAATCAGGTAATAATCAGGGCTGCAATGCCGAGTCCGGACTCGGATTCGATTTTCCATCCGGAGTCGAATCCGTCTTCCCTTGGACTTGGCACTGACCCGGAGGGTGACCCGAAATTAGCCCGGTATGGGCCGCCAATGGACTCGGAGCAGGGGTGGCGTCAGGTTTTGCCTGACAGGGGGTCAGGCTCCCTGACAGGGGGAGCGACCAGAAGCCCCGACAGGGGCGACGGGTTGCGGGAACGATGTCGACGGGGGGGGGGGGGTGAGTGATGAGAGAGGGAATCGGAAGAAAATCTTTGCACCTATACCATTCCATTGCAGGGTATATTTTGCATAATATGCGTGTATTTTTGAAGTGCCGAGTTGCGTGATGATTAAGTGTTTTTTTTTTTTTTTTTTTCTGGAAATTTGAACTGTGGAATTGCTTCGCGCACCAAGCGAGCGAAAATTTTGGGTCACACATAAAAGACGCTATACTTATTTGAAGCAAAAATAGATCAACTGTAGGGGCGTTTGACCGTTTGTCTCTAAATTGTCAAGGTATATTGGCCTTGCCCAAAGCTATTTTATTCATGCTATGAAAAAGTTGTTACATTTCCCTGTAGCAATGAAATATCGTTTTCCTGTTTATTCTGTGTGTATAACACCAGGAAGATTACAGTTCGTGGTATATAAGTCTGTGTGAAAAATCAAAGTGAATGGGCGATTTCTCAAATATTGGGGGATGTCGCCGCCCATGGGTGAGGCCAGAGTGCCTGTGGGTCTCCACAAGACACCATAAGTCTTCAATGTTCCTGTGATACGTAACATTGTGTTGTAGATTATAATGGAAGATACTTTGCAAGGAATATAAGAGACTATATTTTGATATCGTTGCAATTTATGTTTCAGTGGAATATTGTGGTGACTGCTTACGATCTATAGCATTTCGAAAAAGTGGATATGTTTGCTTCATCTTTCCACACATCCCACTCTGAAATGGTCCAGAAGTATACTCAGTATGGGGGACGTAACGCTACTGAAAGCCCTATTCATGTATTAATTTACAAATATCGATTAGCCTACAATACACCATGAAGCATGTCTATCACCAACTTAGTATTGTACAGCTAAGTCAAGGGAATAATGAAGGTAGTACTCTAGTACGGCATTGTGAACCGAGTTTGGGGATTTTCTGATGTGACGGTTCATCTGATGCCACACAGAACAAATTGGTTGCTTAACGTCCGGTCAATGATTTCAATTGCGGCCAGGTAGGAAGGGAACTTTTATTAAACAGAGGTAATGCAAATATAGTTAAAGGATAAGTGAAGTGGAAGTTAAAATCACACGGGGTATCTGCCATGATCATAAAAATTAAAGCAAGGGCGAACGCTGACACAGTGCATCGCGGCGTGTTGAACCAGTGAAGCCACGAAAATTGTGAGGGCGCTTCCGTTGTACGGCAAAAAGCTCGTTGATTGGCTGTCCCCGTAGGCGCAGTGTAATAAAACTTCAGAAGTTAAATTTCATTTTATCCATTTTTGGAAAGATTAGGCTACGTGGTAGACGATATGCTGAGTATAGGCCTGGCTTCATATTTACAACACTAAGAGCCATCAGAGGGTGAGAGGAAATTGACAGGAGAAACCTGATGTGAAGGGAGTAGAAAGAACCCTCTGTGAGTTCAAGCCGCAAAGTGTTCCTCTCTACATAGTATTTTCACAATCAGTATGTACAATGCGGCAGCAAAATAGTAATACAGGTACTGAGTGGGAAGTCACGTAGAATTGCCCGGAAATAAATCCCGGCATTTTCAACTGACCACTGGCAACATTTAGTGACAACTGTCAAAGACCTATACAATATAAGGCATCCGAAGTGTTTGTTTGTGCAATCTTTTCTTCACATATTTTTGTCTTCAACATTTTTGTCAGTGTGAACCTTCCATGCTAGCCTAGCGTGTAATGCATATCAGACCCAGAGCCTATCCATATCACGTCACTTGGATCTGCTTTATGTCAGAGTTAAGGAGTGAACTATTGTCGAACAATTAATGTTTGTTTGGGCTATTAACAAATGTTTAAATGTCTTATACTTTCTAATTAGGCTTGTGTGTGCTGCTTTCGAGATATCAACAGCTTTCTACTATAAGTGAAACTGAAGTTAGCAGAATGATCAGATGTCATAACCTCAGTCTCATTTATAAACATTTTTTCTTCTTGGGTTAGCCTACGTTAAATTTTCTACTTTGAAATTTGATGCATTGATACTGTGAATGCGTCGCGGGATCGGAAGTGGAAAAGTTTTCATTCTTTAAGATGAATTGGCAATCATCTTCGATCCAAGATTAGGCCTAAGACAAAAAATTTAAAAATTAACCAGCTTTACATTCTTAATCCATGCAAGTATCACCGTGCAAACTGTCTTCGTTACCAATCAATGTTTCGTCCACCCACAATGGTGGTCTTAGTTACTAAATACCTAAAATGGTCGTGCAAAACTCTGCCACAGTCTTCTAACACGCCTTTTGTCAGACGTGTTGCTCTAGAATTTTCCATATTCGTTAGTTGGTAGGTCGATATTTCAATACTCAACACGAATATGGGTAGATTATTCAATGAATACCATGATCTTGTTTTGACCAGAGAAATATTTCAGCTGTGTAACTACCACTGACAATCCGATGAGTCGAATTTCGTCAAGGGCATGAAAGTGAAAAACAAAGAGAGAACCAGTTAAAAGATCAGTCAAAAGTTTAAACTTGTCTTATGCCCCGGAGCTGGTATGATACGTAGGCCACCGGAGGCATTAGCAACCGACTCTCAGCGGGTTTTCCATCTCGTTTTGACATTGAAAAATGTCGTGAACACTTACCATCAAAACCATCCAACACGGGTGTGTACACATAGTTGTGAATTTTTCGAAATTTTGTTTTGTTTTTAGTTTCGACGAATTTAAAAGGAACGTTTTAGCTGTCACGAAAAAAATTGTCGGCAATAATACCGGCCGGATTATCGTTCCCACAGGTGGAAGGGTCAGTGGTCGAACCACTCAACGACTCTACGGTGACCCTCGATTTGACCAAAAAAAGCCTGGTATCCTACATGCGTACCGTGAGAGCAGTGTCAGTATGAATATGGAGGGGAATTTGTGTAAACTTTTTGAGAGTTTGCGAAGAGTCAATTTTAACTACCGTATCGTATATTAAAAATGATGACATATCGTATCATGTCTCTAATTCTAAAGTGGTTATTACCGATTTCCATGTCTAGACGACCACCATTTATTATTGCCAAAGAGGAAACGAATTTCACCAGTAGTCTCTGTACGACTTGCCATCCTCTTCTGGGGGTCTCTAGGCAATAATGTAGCCGGGTTCAGAGAACAGAGAGAGAGAGCGACGTTCAGAGAACGCCACCACACAAAATTTAATTCAAGTATAGCCTATGCAGCTCAGCTAAACAATAGACTAAGCACCACTTTTCAGGCCGTGCTTTGGTGAGTGGTCACCCCCTTCCTTCACCACCACCCAGCTACGCCCATGGTCGCTGAGAACCAGAAACCCTTGAGAAATAAATTCTTTCGAGGTAGTACCCTAAACTTAAGGCAAGATGTCGCAGTTTGAAAACGTTCTTGATATTATAGCAAACAAGAAAGCAAACCAAATGACACATAGGAATATCGCTGTTTCATTTATTTGATTTTCTTTGAATTTTTTTGTAATGAAACAAAACCCTATAATGAAAATTTAAAGCACTTCCTAAACCTGAAGATTTTCGAATTAATGTTGGGCTAAACAAACCGAAGGAAATGTGAACGTTTGACCGTAAATTAAGTGTAAGGTGTGTACTCATGTACTAATCATACCGTGTGGTATTTTCTGGTCACCCTTTTGCTTGCGAAGGGTTGGGCAAGAGGTACTGTATAACGGACGAGTTTGTCCCTTGCCCCTCTTGTGCACAGCATATCCCTGTGGGTTTATCTGTTTACAGGACGCAAGCCCGCTAAACGACCAAGAGTTACCTTACATCCTATGTATGCTTCACAAACCAGGTCTAGCAGATGGAGGGTACTGCATGTCAGCTATGCAAGACAAATAGGGACATATCAACCGCACCGAATGTGAAAATAGATATCTTATCCAGCATCTCCAAACAAACACTACAGTGTTAAAAATAGGTTGTTTAGAACGTTCACACCATGCTTCTGTCTATATAGACAATCGGGTTTCATGAAGTCCCTCTGTTCCCAGATGCTTTCAAAATTGTTTTAAAAATAAAAAATAAAGCAATGCTATGAAATTGTTTCCTTTAGCTTCAAAGACACCACATTTAAACATCTGAAACATTTGTTTTCTAAATTAAGGTTCCGCAGTAATTGCTTCAGTTTGTGTATGGAAAAGTGTGTATGGGTGTGTGTTGGTGTGTGGAAATGTGGAAGCGTTGATGGCTATGTGCTTGACTTATTCTGAAATCAGGAGAAGTGGGGCCAGACAGTTCTCTTGAAGGAAACTGCACGGTACCGTACATTTGATGTCTAACACATTGAAAGGTAACTCTGAATCGACTTTACCGAGAGAGTCAATGTCTTGTTTAAATCTGAACTTGTGCCAACAAACTGCGATGTGTGTTATGACACTTTCAAGTTACGTGAGTAATGGGAAGCTCCCGAGGGTGTCTACGTCACCGTCTGGCTGAAACCACAACGTACAAAATATGTGGTACGAAAGTATTGCCACTCGACGGGAAGCCATGGTTGCGTCTTGTCCTCCCGCAGTGGGTACGATATCCGGCGATACCATACACCACTCGGTCACATCTTCACCTCAAAGATGGTAATTCTAGTTGGACAGATACATTTTTGCTTGGTTTGATGAAACCACGACATAATTTCTGCAGGCATAGTTTCCATTATCGATTTTACTGTGACTTACCGAGTCTTTGGTATATCCTTTGGAATTATCTATCACTGGGGCTCACATACCGCATGAAGGCAGAAGATTCGGAGGATTTTCAATAGAACTTGTGCATATGACGTCACTGACCAGAAAGCGCGCCCCGGATAAGGTACGCGCGTAGTATTACAACCGCAGGTAAGCGCGTAGTATTACAACCGCAGACATCCCAAACATATAGACGGAGGATCACGTGACCATTAGTGTCGCCATCGTTCGAACAAATTTAGGCTTACCAAGATGGCCGCCGCGCTACTGTCGTTTGCGTAATTTGACGATGAATCTGCAACATTTCAGACAAACAACAAACATGAACAGAAGAAAAATATCACAGTTCTTCATTCTTTTCGTTGAATTTGACCAAAAGGTGCATTTTTCCGATAATTTTCTTAGTTTTCTCACATAATATGTCAATACTGAACCACTGACACAAGTCCAAACTTTACGCAAAAGACACAGGAGGCAGCCATGTTGGTAAGCCTAAACGTGTTCTTACGGTGGCGACACTTTACGGATGTGACATTAGTGTAGGGTCTACGGTCCACGTGCGCGTGCGAAGACATGTGTAAAGTGTTTGTGGTCATAGCTTTATTGTTTGTACTCTAACAGGACGTCAATGCATAAGGTCTATATAAGGGATTGAAATATAATGATGTCTTTAACGGGGTATTGACAAAGGGATCTCCGCTGTGGGTGGGCCCAGGGATGTAGCTCTCAGAAATTGCTAAGCCTGCATGAAACAAATCATGGAATTTGACTATATTTATAACGGGGCCACCGATTTATGCAGCCTTCCAGATAGAGGGGGATGGGATGGTCAGGGTAACATTGAGACTTAATCAAAGTTGTGGGGTCCATCCCCCTATATTGTGAGGGGGGGGGGCTCTAAATTACCTTATCCCAGTATACGTAAAGCCGTCGTATGCACCTTGTGTTAATTACAGTTCTGTTACAAAAGGTGTGTAGTGCTTTACCGGACTTGGGCCTGTGGGCAGTTAGGTTTGAGCTAAATCAATAACCTAAGTCATGCCTACCCCGTGGGCGGACTCTGTTTGCTCAGCCCCTCTTGAAGGCTTCCCAACCTCTGAACTGGGAATATGCCGTACAGCCTACCTCCAGGGAGTTGTTCCTAACACATTCCTGCTACTACGTAGGCAAAGTCATTCCACGGTCTAGTCTGTCTGTCCTTCACATGAATCAGGAAGCTAACACTCCCTACATGAATTGACTTGTTTCGAAACGAACAACATACCGTGCGAAATAGTTAGAATTACCGGGGACAATTTTTAAATATTTTTACGCGTTTTTTTCTTTTAATCTTTGATGTGGAAATTCTCTCAATTAAGTCGATAAATCAATCTTTTTTCAAGTGGCGACAGATCGGATAAGATGTGTATAAAGGTTGCTGTACAGTAAAGAAAACGTCGTGTTTATTTTACTCCCATAGCCGCGTGCATAGATACCAGTCTAATCCCCTCGAAATGAAGAGGTCGGATTCAAAGCCGGGGCCTTCAAAACTGTAACCTTAAGCAGATTAACTTCTGTTGTTCACATGTTTCTTCCCGGCGGCTTATTTAAAGAGATATTCGATAGGCTAGAGTATTCTTTCTTTACACAAACGTCAAGTATATAGCTAACATGAACATACCTTCCAATCTATGGAAGAACCTGAGAATAACTTGGAATTATTTTCTTTTAATTTCCAACCAATTTTGCCAAAATGGAAATATAGATTTTTACTTATGGAAACCATTAAAGCTAGAGTAAAAATATAGCAATCCTTTGCTAGTTTTATATCTTTCTAGCTAAAGTGGTTAATAAGGAATTTTTTTATGTAACAGACATTCAAACTGCCGTTCCATTCGGGTGAAGGGATTTTTAAATTTTGATATTAACTTTATGACTTTTTAATTTGTTCCATATCGGCACCCTCCCTTCGAAAAGTTGCATAATGTGAAAAGCTTCGAAGGAAATGAGTTCATTAATGGGGAAACCCGAAGGAACTCAAAGCAGAAATTATATTTAATTTTGATGTAAACCTGTCATGACCAGTGCTGTCCGTCAAGTGCTACGAGAAGACCACAGCACATGGCCCCACAAGTATGTAATATCGTCTCAACTCGCCTGAACTGCTTATAGAAAAATATTACTGACAAAGATAACAAACAGGAAACATTTGTTTTTGCAATCGCTGTACCATCAAGATGGTCTTTTAACTCTATACGATATCATCTGGCTGGCTCGCTTTACGCGTAATGATTATGATCATAATTGTGAAGGAAAAGGTCTATGTTCTTTTGAAGAGATGAGGCCACAAATTTAAAGCGGAAGTCATGTTAAGTCGGAAGATCTGAAGAGGGGATCATTTAGGTCTACCTGTTCTTATTCCTTTCCTTTGAACATAACGTGACAGAAAATAAGCGTTTTAAGCGAAAGACACATGGGAAGAAGATGACAGATCAATTTCCAAATTGCAATGACAAACGTCACGAATGTACGTACACACAAACGCAAATCGCCCCGAGTGCATGCCGTTGGTCCCGATGTTGCTTGCTTGCTTGTAACCAAAACGTGAACAACGTAAATGAATTTGACACCTTTCCTTGAAATATAGCAGCACTTTCATGCTTATGCAAGGTTTATTGTTATTAGTCCTTGTATGATATATGGTTATTAGTCCTTGTATGGTATATAGCCAGGCGCAGATCCAAGGGGGGGGGCTTACTCGGGCTCAGCACCCCCTTTTTCGCCACATCAACAATAACAAATACGCGAAAATTAGCATAATGTTAAGCTAGGAAAATATTCAAGGGGGCTTTCAGCTCCCCCCCCCCTTTTCGAAATGTCTGGATCCGCGCCTTATAGCCCCACATGGTGTAACTCTCAATGTTGAGGGGTATTAACTAGTAGGTTGGACTTCACAATCAGGCACAAAAGTGACAAAACTCTTACTCAATCTCAATTGGAACTTGTTGAACTAACGTGACCTGCAAATACACAAACAGTACCGGATGCACAGCCCACGGTGTACTAGTTCCGACCTGAAAACTTTGGGTATATATTGAATCCTGTAATCACGTAGCCTACGTAGCGGCTCTCCTTGGCTTCCGCCACATTGGCTATAATAGCAATATGGGGGTAGGTATTGGGTTATGGCAGAAATTAGGCTTGGTTGAGGGGGTTGATGGTGGTAAAGAAGCTGCAACCGGTTCTTGGATGCGCAGATAAAGACTGGCAAGTGAAGCAAAGAAGTTTACCAATCTGGAGCTCGGGAATTTGATTCTCCTCAGCCAGACCAAAGTATGAACTGTTGTCCAAGCGTAACCTTTTTACGTTTTCCTCAAAAGAGTTGACGACCTATGTTAGAAAAGATCCATATTTGAACCAAAAGGTGAAACTTCTAAATCTTACGGATTTTCTCCCACATTCTTGGTCGGTTAGGAGCGTCGAACGCCTTTGAGGACTGGAATTCCCGAAATTGTATTATTCTCACCAGGTCAAGTGCAATTCAGCTTGGCAGGACTCTTATAGAACTGGGATATTTTCCCAACCTACCGCGAATTTCAAATAAGCGCTGTTGCCCGGTATTATCTGACAATGGGGTACATCTGTATGACAAAACTTGCACAGCACTGTCAACTTTAGCGGCAGCAAACTCTAATCAGGTTGACATAATAACTTCACGTCTTACCAGTTAGCTGGGTCGCAGGAACTGGGTTGGCGGCTAGGGACTACCACCCCAGTACCCAGTAATTGTCAATTTGAAAGCTTGTTAACCTTTTCAACGTTCAAACTTACCTTAGAAAATGCCAAAATTCTGGAGTCTCCCACCCAATTTTTAGGCATCTGTCGACGGCACTGATTAGAAACATAGCAAATTCCTACCCGTTACAGCATACCATGGAGACTGCATCCTGAATGGGCAACAACATTATGTTGCACTGTGTGTAAACCCTTACTCTAGCAGGAATTACATTTTGGACAAAACTTGAACTTTTTTTCGTTCAAAGGGAAAATGCAGTCACCGCAGCCAGAATTAGTGTAAACAGTTATTCTCATTCATGAATGGCTTTTTCTGATCATGTGACAATGTTTTTGTTACTGAATTGATAAATTTATGGAGAATAACGAACTGCTTTCCTTTTATTTGTAATAGTTATGTTCAAAAACATCTTCGGAGTTAGTTGTAAGGTAATAAGAGAATATCTGCAAGAATTTGCTGATCTTTCAAAGCAATTTCGAGGGACTGACTTTTGATTTTTAAGTATAGGTTTGATATGCAGCAGTAAGCACCCCCTTCATGGTATGAATCACCTGTGTTACAAATCATTATTGGACATGCCAACAGGAGCGGATGCAGAATTTTAGGGGCGGACCCCTTGGACCCCCGGATTCCGCCCTTTGTGGTTGTAAATGACTAGGTTTGATAGACGTAGCTCATGCTTCAAAGTCTTGTTGAGAGACTATACTTATCCCCTTTAAAGGGAGAAAGCAGTCACCCCAATAAAGAATTGTATAGGAGACTATCCTATTTCCTGAATGGCTCTTGAGAATCATGTGACAGTATTTTTCTCACTCAATTGTAAAATTTACAAGGAGCAACTACTTGATTAACCTTGAATATGCAATATTTATGTTCTAAAATATCATGAAAGGATGCTTGAAAGCGAAATAAGAAGAAATTTGTGACATTTAGCTATTGTTTCAAAATAAGTTTGGGACGACTGCTTCTGACCTTTAAAAATTTGGTTCCTCAACGAGCTTGCTTTATCACATACTTTTCCTTGGGTAACAGGTAATGGCAGTATCTGGAACTTGGTTGGGCCTGAACCGGGAGACGAGGGGGTGGGGCATGTCTTCCTAATTCTGACTTAAAAGGGGTTCTTTAAGTGACGGAGTACGGTGACTTGTGCATCTCGGAAAGCAGAGGAACTTTCGTTGTCGATCATTATTTATTACAATCAACTTTCATTTTCTTCCAAGTTTACTAGGGTATTTTCAGCTTTGGTAGGCCGGTTAACACAACGATCACCAATGATGACACAGGCGTGAATGTCCACATGTGGTGGATGTTCAGTTTTGTGACAAAATGCGATGAAATGGTTTGTTAAACTGTAGCAGCAGGGTATTAGCTCTGTCAGTCGGTGGTCAGTTCTACCAACTTATAGGTATCCATGGACATTTGGCTTGTGGTGCTGCCTCGTCGCCATGATCTAGTCATTACAGTTACGCGGGACCCAATTCTGGGTTCAAAATTTTGAAAAGATAGTAACCGTCACACTTGTAGGTCAAGGGAGAGACGTTAGTCTTAATACTCCACAGGTGGGCCCTGACCCTTGGTCTAGTCCATCGAGATGAGTGAACACCTGTGTCATTCAATCAAATTGCAGTCTTATGCCTACCTTTGTGGCAGTGACTTTTTTTAAGGTTTAGTTCCTCGAAGTTTCTGTTCGTGTTCGTTGCATAATACATAATAATATGTTAATGGGACAGGTGTGGATGGTTGGCGAAATGCCTGGACCGCATAAAGACAGTTACATACCCTATCGGCAGACTGAAAAATCTGCTCGATGGTTCGATGCTGGGTTCGACAAACTAATGGGGTGGTATGGTTCGATCACAGTTATCCTGACCACAGGCAGACTAAAAATGACCAGGGAGTTGCTACTAGTAACAAAAGCCACCCAACTGTGGTTGGAAGAACATTGTGCATAGCATTTAGAGTGAGTTCAATGTCCTGGGTGTACGAACAAAAGTGCTGAATGCTCCTTTTTCCTTAGTCTCTTTTCTTCTGACGCTCCAGGGACGGAGGACAGGGGGAGGACAATTTATGTTATGTACCCCACTAAAAATATTGAGGAGGACTTGTCCCCCTGTCCTCCAATGGGCGTCTCTATGTTCCGACACCTTACTGGTCAGGGGTTGTCACGTGTTTCAGACCGAGAGTCACTTCCACTTTTTGAGTATTTTACTTTATTCTTTTGCATAGCTAGGACGACAGTAAGCAGTTTCCTTAGTAAAAGTTTGGACTTCTCGGAATCTTCCACGGGCCAGTTTATTGCACATGGCGGACCGCCACTTAACCTAGGCCCTAGAGGTTATATATGGTATGCTTAGAGGTAGGTTAGGATTTAGGTAAGGTGATAGAAATGGTTAGAGATAAGGTTAAAAAGACACCATTTATCTTTGTGAAAAAAAAGGTCACGTGTCTGCATAAGTATTTTGTCGGACGTGGAGGGTCAAAACATAGAGGTGTAATCTCACAAGAAAGCTATACAATACTTTTCCTGACAGCCTGGTTGGGAGTATTGGTTATCTCATCCACTTCCTGAAAATCTTCTTTGGTAGTGGGTACGATTGTGGAAACAAATCCATACACACTAGAACAGGGGTCGGCAAACTAGGGGTCGCGACCCTTTTGAGGGTCGCGAAGATATTTCGGAGGGTCGCGAAAAGGATTCGGGAGAGGAGTATAATTGCCAAATTTCTAATTAAAAATAAGCAATGGGAGTGATTCTAATCTAAGAACCAGTGATCTGCTTTATTAACACTGCTTAACCAAGTCAAATCAAACTCCTCTTACCGTCCTGTCAATTTGAGGGCCACCAAGATTCCGGATAGAAAGTTGGGGCCACCAAGCAAAAAAGTTTGGAGACCCCTGCACTAGAACATGTGCAAGTGACTGCACAAGGCAAGAGAACATGTGTGTACTAATCATATGTAACGTACCATGAATAGACTTACCTAGTTCATAAAGAGAGTGATGCTTTTGCTGTAACGTTTTGAATACATCACATTGTTTATATGTAAGAACCCTAAAAGTACCAAAAATCCATCTAAAACCTCCTTCTGCTCCGGTGGTCAAGAGATCCCCAAATATTATCTGACATTTTCACGGGATCCATACAGCTTTAAATCATAGTCAGACAGTAAAGACATATGCTTTTGACGACCAAAAAGTTGTTTGTGTCATTAAGGAATACAAAATGAATCAAGTGTAGTAAGCACGTCGCGAAGGCGTGGCCTAAACGATCACATGATGTCACAATGTTGATTCTACCTTATATGACTGGCGAAGCCGACAAATATGTTCTTAATTTAATCACTGCTGGTTGGAAGTAACGCCATGATTTAATTAAGAAAAGCCTATAGTTACTGTTTATGTAATATCACTGCTTATTTTCCAGTTGTAGGTTCATTGCCCACGATAAATTCCGATTTCTTTGAGGTTTAGGTATATCACATGACATGAAGAAATCTGTAAAGGATTTCTGCAAAATGCGATGTGCATCATCCATATTGAGAAATGCCATGTGTATTGGCTTTACGTTGTGTTGTTTTGTGCTGGCTTGGCGCAGCTAAGTCCGTGACCACGATAGCGGACCTTGTATACTTACCTGGCGCAGGAGTATCCGTGACGACGGCGGAGCTCCAAGGTGGGATCTGTTCTATTCAGCCAGTCTAGAACGGTACCACTGTCGGGTTGGTCAGTTTAGTCAAAGTTGTCTCTTGGGGACGTTGCTCCTTCAGGGTGCAGAACTCTTTCGGGAGTAATGTTTGGTTTCGCCCCTTGGCTCTTCGCCAGAGAGTCGAGGGGGACTTTTGACAAAGTACGTTGTGTTGTGTTCTTAAATGGCTTGTATGAGTGATTAAGCCTATTTAATCACCTGTTGAGGGACAGTGCACTCGTACTTATTTACCAAGTAACCACAAATGCTGTTTTAATTGATTTGTCAGTTTCCTGTGCTACCGGATTGAAATAAGTCGGTCACAAACAATGGCATTTAGTACCCCCTGTTGGCAAAATAGCTTTTGGGCTATCGAAGAAACTTCCTGCCAACTTCAATCAGTGCAAACTGCTACTCTGTAGTATGCTAGCTATATCTCGCAGAGTGTAAACATTATATGACAAGTTTAAAAACATCCCTGTGCTTCCCATTGTCTTAAGGTGCCGGGGGAGGGATAGAGTTAATGAGCATATCCACAGTAGATTTCAACAAACGCTTTGAATATGGTATAGCAGGGAGGTGTTAGGAAGGAGATGCAACGACCAAAATCTGTCAGACAATATGTACTTGAAAATGATTTAATTCTTTTCAGACATCGCCAATTGATTGACAGGTCTCTTTGTTTCCATTAAGTCTCTGTTTGCTAAACCCTTTTAATGATGATCATCTCCTTCCTTTTCCAAGTAATCCCTAGACATCAGTTTACGAGTTTAACGTAAGGGATGTGTCTTCTTATTTTCATTTGACAATGCCTCACTTATCTTAGTTGATCTAGTTATTGCCATAAGAATTTTGAGAAGAAAAACAAGTTTACTATCGGAAACGAACATTGCTTCAAAGAGTGTACAACGTTGGACCTCCTTCCCAACACCTCACTGAGTATACTTATCCTTCGAAATCGAAACTGTTCAAACGATTAACGATTTAGCTAGAGCCCTGCGGAGCGAACTCGTTTTGCTCACGTTTTTTTCCATAGCTTATAACTGATTTGAGGCGATTGTGGAATGCTTGGTCAGCTCCGCAAGACCGTTAGTTACACACATGATGGACGCGGTGGGTTACTTGCGGGTTTTTGGTTTCGTTGTCTCGTGGGAGGATGGTCTCCGCATCGAGGAGGATGTGTTCGCCCACGCAGTTACGAAACTCTATGGACGGAAAAGAGCCCGTCTAGCCCTTGGAGACATCTCGACTTCCCGTCGCTACAAGTTTCAACCTCTTCATATTGAAAAACTGGACGTAAACTTTTACAGTGTCCGGAAAACTTCCAAATGTTAGAAATAAACAAAATTTTACACTTTTGTGGAAATTACCTACAAATTTTCCACCCCGTGTGATATGAAACTCGTCAAATTTCCAACCCTTTCATTGCTCACTGCACCTGTTCTTTAACTGTCGACGTAGATGCCTTTTGTATTAATTTTTATAGTATTTTTATGTAAAAGGAAGGTCATGAAAAATTGCAGGCCACTAGTCCATAGCCATATTACATTTTCACAGCACCTCTAGAATAAGTTATTTGGGCCAAAATTATGACGGAAAAGGAAAGAAAAGGTCAAGACATGAACTGTTATAATATAGAAAAAAGTTCTATTACAGGAGTTGATTACGAGAGCCAGTGCGTAATAGAAGGAACATCTGCATCCAACGGACAACGGTTCTGCTTTGAGCCAACTGACAAACCTACTTTAGCACTACCATTCATTTTCATGGAAATCGGCAGATAGGGACAGGGGGAAATATATATGTAGGCATATATTTTTATGAAGGGGGAAGGATGCTAGGGGCAGGTGAGAGGGACCTTACGGTCCTTGTCCTCACCCAACACACACACACCCACACACACACACACACACACACACAAATCCCTTGCCTGCGTGGGCAAGCCAAGTACTTCTCATAAGTAGCCGGAGTTGATGTTCAAATAATGTTGAAATATTGTCAAGGAGACATACATGAATGTTTATATTAAATAATGGAAATACTGTATGTTGTAAGAGGGCGCTATACTTAAAACATTGCCATCGAATTCTGCCAGCACCTCTACTTAACCCTCACGTAAGGCGAGTTCGGAAGTTCCTCCCACGAAACTCATTGATAAAGAAGTTATAGTAGAAATTTGGTTCTTCCAACTCAGTGACAGCAACTACAAACTACACGACGCCATTTTGTAGACTAACTGCAAACACTGGCGTAAAGCGGAGGCCGCTTGAAACGCCCGGGGTTGGGGAGGGGGTATGCTGTGGGACCAGACACATATGTACCCAACACTTTCAAGAGTGATGTAACCCTGGTCTGTACTATCACCAGTCACAAGGTCATCAAATTACTGTTATCTTTTCTTATTTAAGGATTATGTAATTTTCAAGTACGGTATACGTTCTGCACTATTCATTAAAGTCATGTACAGGCGCGTAGCCAGGAATTTGCCAAGGAGGGGGCGAAGCCTGTAGGAAAACTATCTAAGCATAGCGCCACCATAGGTTGACGCGAAGCGTACAAGAAAATTTTGGCCAAAAATGCCTCCCAGATCGCTGGAAATGGCACTTCCCAGACCTTGTAAGTTGTATGTAAACATTTTTTATTTTGAGTTACTAGTAATATCATAAAAACATTACAAAATACAAAAATATGCTGAAGGAGAGGCGGTTGCACCCTTCGCCCCCTCCTTGGCTACGCGCCTGGTCGTTTACAACATCAATACGTTCAATGCAGCATAGATGTCCTCCCCTCCATGTCTAAATCCACTTTAGAGGAATTGCAGTTACGTAATTAGTTTTACTTCTTTAAGAACAATGGACGGCATCCCTACACATAGGCAATAGCTGCGGTCAGGCCCGTAGCCATACAAGGTCTTGGTGCGTTATGTCTTCCAGGGGCAAGATATTTGCAGGAGACGAGATATGAGATATATGAAGACAAGTATATTTGGCAATCTGAAGGCATAAACCTACAACATTCTTATGAATGTACGAGTGCCTTATACTTGGTAAATAAATTGTAATAGCCATTGACCTTCAACTTGACTCCGAACCTACTTCTGACATGATCTGAACGCCCTTTGTAACCAAATGAGGCTATAAAACAAAATATTGATTCCCAATCGAGATTGTAAAGTGTAACTTTTCGTCTTATTAGACCTATTAGACCTGTAGCCTTTTTTATTTGATTTTTTATTAATTTTTTATAACTTGTGCGATGGGTTATTTACTTTTTTCAATAAATCATGTAACGTTTTTAATTGTTATATTTCGTAATGGAAGGTACCCTCTGAAAAAGAGATCCGGGAAATTTCACCCTTTGCCCCATTATATACACCCTGGGCCACGCCCTCCTGGCTGAGTTCAGCGAGACAGCTCTTCCAGGAGTGAAATATTGCATCAGACAGGAAAAATTTGTCATTGTAATGGGAAGTCACGTGACATGAGTCTTTCGCTTTTTTGTTTTCCCCAGGCCGCAATATTTGCTTCGTATTATCATCAAGTACTATGCAACTTTGACATCAGCCGAGTGCGACATCAGAAGAGTGACGAACATGGCAACGGACTCCGATTTGCGCGCCTTTTCTCTATGCATTAACACCAAGAATTTCTCAGCCTGTTAGAGAGGAATCTCAAAACCAAGGAAACCCGGACAGACGATGATCGTTCCTGCTTCATTTCTTCAAAGTGACGAGATGGCGGGAAGAAGTTCAGAGGCAACACTAAAAATGGTACCTTGTATCGTGCGAAACGAAAACTTTTCTCGAAAATATTTGCCATCTCCTGTTCATTTCGAGTTACATCAGCTCAACTGTTATCAGGAAGATTGTTCTCGGCTTGTTTACAATGTATGTGAAATTTTGAGTAGGCCTATTAAAGGGAAAATGCAGTCACCCCAATCTGAATTAGTGTACCGCATATACTAATTGACAAGTGAGTCTTTGTAATCATGTGACAATATCTTTGTCTCATAATTAGTAAATTACTGCAGATTAACTCATTCGTTTGCCTTAAATATGGAATATTTATTTTCCTTAACGTCATGAAAGATTCTCATAAGGGAAATAAGAGGAGATTTTTAAGATTTAGGCAATGTTTCAAAATAAATTTGGGGTGACTGCTTACTCCCTCATGGGGTGCAAGTAGATGCAAACATGTGGCAGAGTACTGGATAAGCTCTGAGCCTTCTCAGACAAATTCCTGAGTGCCCTGATCGTTGTGGATAAAAATGTGGGGGTGCGACATTATTTTGATATCCACCTTACCCCCAGGAAATGAAGTTTCAGTTTCACTTTTTCTTGTTCAGTATAAGAAAACCTTCATCTCTGCACACGTCCATACAAGTAATTCTTTCCACGATAAAACTGTACAAGGAGTTAACAGGACAATGGAGGTAGGACTATTTCGTGGGGCGACCCCATCAAAGTGTTTCCACTTTGAGTGCCACTGTAAGGGATTAAATGGTCTTTTTTAAACGCTTTCTTGTATGACATATGGATACCATTTTGCCCTTTGACAAGAAAAGAGGGCCAACTGCTCATTTTCTGTTATGAGGTGTAGGCCCGTCATGTGGGTGGTATCTTACATGCACAGTTACATGTCCTAACATTACCTCACCTGAGTCGGAAGAGTGGGAAGATGGATGTGTGGAAGCACTGCTACACTTATTTGTAAGTCTTTCATTACGATGCAACATAGACTAGTCTTAAATGTTTACAGACCGTCAGTTTTTCAACTTGAAGCATGTGGAAAGGAGAAACGCACGGTCTTTAAATCTTACAAAGTTCAATTAATTGATAGGTTAAATCTTTAAGTTTAAATTGGTCATGTGACCAATGACAATGGCCATTACTGGGCATGGTGACTCGTATTGACTTCAATTTGTCAATACAGCCGTTTGCTTTATTCGGTGGTTACTGCAGTTTGGTAGCCTGCACTAAAAGCTAGTGTAACATAAGAAGAACCATTATCTAGTCGTGAATAACTTGCCTTCTACAGATCATTTTTATGGTTGGAAAACTTAAATAAATAAGATAATCATGGTTGTAATCCTCGTCAGTTGTATACATATTTCGCAACAAAAACTGGGATAATGTCTCAAAACATAAGGAAAAAGAAACTGGTCTGACCGCTCAGTCTTTCATTTGGGTGGTTGTATTGAGTACCTTAGACTGAGTTATCACAGCTTTCATCAACTTGTAACGGCTCTTGAACATGCTAAGGAGGATTTTGCCCTATAAAACTTCTTACAACATATCCCTTTTGGATACGTAACTTTTTTCTTTAAAAACGAGTCAGGTCCGTAACCAGACAAGGTACCGAAGGGGGGAAATAGCCTCCAGGGGGTGAAATATTTTCTCAGGGGAGGGATCGAGACATACTAAAATGCATTAAGGCAATGGTAGTTTGGAATTTTCTAGGGGGCGAACAACTTTCTAGGGGACGCTCCCTGCTCTACCCCTCCACCCCCACCCCCCTTGGCTACGGGCTTGAAACGAGGTTCATATACAGTTTATGTACGTATAAGGCAGGTAGGGTACAATGGGAAGAGTGCTCCGAAATTGACGAGGTAAGCGTGGATGCGGTATGGGAAAAGGGGTTCTGGAAGAGGCGAGGAAGGGAAGACGAGGGGCATTCTGCATCATAAGCCGGTTATTTGGCAGTTGAACATTCGACGATCAGCCATAGCCTGGTCTGATTGCAAAGTAATCCTGTAAACATGTGTAACTTTACACGTCTGCGCTCCGAGAAATCACCTCTCGCACAGCTTAGGTAGCTTAATAGCCTGTTTAGTTTGAGGAGAGCTTTAAATGCTAATCATGATAACACGCCTCTTCAAAAGTAATATTAGGCCTAATAATACTAATAATAATACTACGAAAACTGAGATAGCAAAACTTGAAAAATCTGAATTCAATTTTTTACGCTTTTAGTGTACTTATTTTTCGTAACTTACATCAAGTGGCGCCATAGTTCATACAAGCTACAACACAAACATTAATCCTTCATAGGATATTCGCTTCCAGTGGGTTTCCCATTTTAATGCCAAAGATTGAGGGCGCCTTACTAAACAGTAATCTATGAATATTTAATAAATATTTTTAGACAAAAATGCAGGCCAATTGTTTTTCATGGGATCGCTATGTGGTAAAAGTATTTTAAAAAGAAGGTTAAAGATATAAAACGCAGACAGTAATTAAATTAGCTACAAAGCCTTTCAGAGGCATATGTTTCTATGGTAATGAATCCAACAGAAGTATTTCACGATTCGCTGCATAAGGTAAAGTATTATGCCAAGTTTATTCTTGGTTCCGGAAGCTGCCCGTGGATGAAGAAACAGTGTGTGATTATGATTGGAATAATTTATGATCTAGTTTCAATCATTTACAAAACGCCTTCATAAAGCAGATTGTATGATTGCACAGAGACACAAAGAAGAATTTCCATTGCCTAGGAAAATGATGTTCATAAGTTCAACCCTAGTCCTAGTAGACGCCTAGTTTACTCTCATCTACTGGGTGAGCAGGTGGCAGGGTTGGTCAATCATGGCATCGACGAGTTTCCGTTAAATGCGATATTTAGGTACAGTAGAGAGTGGGAGATAATTTGGATATATATCCTAAGATTTAAGTACATTCAATTATTCAAAATGTCATCCTCTTTTATGATCTAATTTGCAGTCACTCTGTAAATACCTGGCTACCATGTAGCCTCCTTTAACGGCAAATGCAGGCACCCCTGTATGAATTGGCTTGTATCCCATTTCTTTATTCTCAAATGGTGCTTTTATCTCTGCAACAACTTTTGCTTCAAATCAAGTTAATGCCAGATAATTTCTGGATTTAGCTTTCTATTCGATGCTTATGTTTTGAAGCAGCATGCAAGATGGCTGTAAGATGGATCGCTTCTCGGCCTTTTGGCTAAGATTATGTGTAGTATCTATTCTTTTTAGCCAGTTTAGAATGGAGTCACGAATGTGACAGACCCCATTATGTAAAGGTCTGAAGGTTAAAGGGTGGTGGTCACTTAGGTCTCAGTATTCCTTCTGCCGACGTACCTCCTTCAGGGAACAGAACAACTTAGGGGCTAACGTTTAGTTCCGCCCTTTAATATCCAGCCGAAGGGACCTTTGAAAAAGATTATTGTCAGGGGGATTGAGAATAGATTTGAATGATTAAGCCGAATTTTAAGAGTAAGGTTGGAGCGACTGTATATGACCTTTAACCTGAGTATATTTAGACAATACACATGAGAAACTGTTTAAGAAATTAACAATGATTTCCATCATTTTGATTCACATTTGCATTGGTTTATTTGAATGAAGCAACATGTTTTCTAAAAATTGCTCTTCAATTTTTGAAATGTAAATGGCTTAGTAAAGTCAGAATGTGGCTTCTGTATTGTTATGTAAATTGAAACTGAATCTTGTTCAGTTTCATTGGCGCTACTAAATGTGAAGGTCGTGTTATCGCTTAATTATGCATAATTATGATAATTTATGCCTAAGATTAGGCCAACTATAAGTCTACTACTACTTCAGCTGCGTCATTCGATCTCGGGTATTTAACTGGTTTAGCGATAAGTCGCGCGCGATGTACTGATCGTACTGTTCACTGATACTTCTTTTCATTATAACCTCGTTTTGACAAACCTCACATAAGTTGTAATTATCTCTCAGTGAAACCGACCAATCAAAATGCTGCACATGTACCGAGTTCTTTTAAAGACTAGTACTGCTTGAAAGATTCTTAGAAAATTTGACTAAATTCGAACATGTATAAATACGACGAATTAGTCAAACTGTAGGGACAATTAAGCCGTCCACTCTCTCACCCATTCAACTGGGCTGTGTCACTAGCCTAGTACTTCAAGAAAAACAGTAACAGTTCTTTCAAAATGTTTGCTTTTCGTATAACTTTATTCAAACGGAGGGCAGTCGTTGGTATTTATTACGGAAATAATTTAAATGCACTGTTTAATGATAAATTACTACGCAGTTTGTTGTCCCTTGGGGACTTAGCTCCTTTGGGGAACAGAAATCCTGGGGTAATGTTTGGTTTTGCCCCTTGGCTCTTTGCCAGAAATTCGAGAGGACTTTTGGAAAAGGAAGTTACTACACAGGGCTGTCTGAGGACTGTCTTCTCGGCCACCACATTACGTCGCGTGACCCTTAGGAGTGGTAACTCCATTTGGGAGTACTTTCAGATTTTCATCTACAGCCTGAGTGGATGATAGCCCGCAGAACTTTCTTAGATAGAGAGAATTTCAACAGGGAAGTGACTACAAAATTTCATGGAAGCAAGGTTGTAGCCTACTCCTGGAAGGTAACTTCATTTCGGGGAGGGGGAGAACTTCGTCAGATAAGTTTATCTTCCTGTGGGATTTACACTCTTGAGGGTTGTTTTCAGTTACTTCCCTGAGTTGGAAAATCCTCGTGTCTTTTCGTCAAAATAATTTGACTGCGTGTTGGGCCTGGCTTGGCCAGTTCAAATCTTAAATAGCACTGGACATACCAGCGCCCTCAAAACTAAACGAGATTGTCACGTGCTTTCATGTATCATATGAAATTAATCTACTGTGATCTTAGCTGATCTGATAAGCTTAACGGACTTGACCAAGTAGCCTAAGTTTCGGCGAAAAGTTGTTATTACGCAGCAGTGGCGTAGCCAGAATTTTTTGAGCAGGAGGCGCTGGGGGTCACGAACCTTTCCTGGGAGGGTACAATTTCTGAATTTTCTTCCTCTCTATAGAACTAACATATATAAAACTGAACATTCCAAAATTTTCCGTAGGGGGCACCTGGGGTGGCACGGCTTTGTCGTGGGGGCACGTGCCACTCATGCCCCCGTAGCTACGCCACTGTTAGACAGATGTGCTCCCACATTACTTTTGTATTCATCTGGCGGCGATTCAAGCGGATTTCTGTCCTTACTATTTATCGCGACTCTGCACGGAGGAGGACTATGTACAAATTCTAATTGAAAAATTATGGAACCGTTTGATACTTTTATTGTGGGTTCCCCACTTGTGATCAATATAAATGAAAACAGGGACTAAGGAAGTAGGGTTGAGCGTGGCGTTGAGGACGCATGGGTTAATCTCCTTACGTGGTGCGTTCTGCTTGTGGTTCCAGGAATTTCTTGCAATGCTGCATAGCGATAAGTGAATTTATCACAAAGTGCGTGATCTATTCTCACCTACCTGGTTGGTTAGGTTGTTGAGTTCAGCTTGCGATGATACATGAAATCAGAATATGCGTTTGGATGAATGCGACATCGCAAGAGTTGCGTACACCCAGGATGAAATATTGACCTTATGCACATGACGTCAGATCGGTTTCATAAAAACTGAAGTGCGCCTTCTCAGATGGAACACGTATACACACTTTTGTACACCCATTAGTGCAACATGTCATCTAAGATGGCGGTTATCAATCGAGAGATAAAGTCAATGCGTAAGGTCTAATTTCGTTGGGACAGTCAATTCACGCAGTGTGTTTTAGACTCATGCGTCCTACTCATCAACAGACGCAAGGAGACGTCGCATCGTGTAAATAAGCGCTACTTCAGCTGTGAACTAGGTGCAGTTTCTTACCAACGTATTCGCTTTGAGTATGTAAATTATCTTTGCTGTTGTGCGTAACTACTGTCCTTGCAAATAAAAGGTAAACAGAGACGTAAGATGAAAGAAAAAGGTACTGTTTATATCTAGTCGGTATGCATAATTAGGTCTTATGTCTACTGTTTATGTTGTTATTAATGTCAAATGACAAATGGTTGAATTGTAATGGATATGCACTGACTTGAAATTTTGAAAGGTCTTATTATCAGTGCTTTTAACTAATTTGAACATTTACTTCTTTTTAAACAATTTAGAATAGATGTGATATTTAGTTTCAAAAAAGAAAAAGTACTCAATTTACGAAAAGTGATACAGATGTCGATTTCATTAGTTTCTGTCTATTATGTGCGAAGTTTTGCAATCAAAATGTGTGGTTTGCTGTGCTGGCAACGGAACTTGATAAAAAGCTATTCGCTGCCACAGGTTGAGCAGTAAACTCAACTTTACTATATGATATCAGGTTCATAATTTGCTGTTACAGTCGAGACTTCATCCAGAGATTATTGAAAAGGTGTTGCAGTGACTGGTTCACCCGAACCAGGCTGTACCATTGGTCAATTAATACTCCAAAACAAAGCGCTGACTAAGACCTGCTCATTGAAACCTAGTCATGGTCACCCAGCTGCGAGTGAATGTGATTACTTTTGGTCTTTTCACTTATACCCTCTAAGGAAAGTGACAGACCAAAGAAAGCACGTCCCTCGCGTCAGAGTTACCCTGACTAATTGAAACCCATTTTTTTAATATGGCGCCAGTTTCCTGGAACAACGACGTTTACGTCAGTCAGGATTCCTACTTGTTTAAAGTCATGTGCCCACCATTTTTGCTATTATTTCCCCTGAAATATATCAAAAAAAAAAAAAAAAAAAACAGTATGCTGACGCATTTACCATTTGGCGTCTTATTTATAACAGCCTATGTAGCCAATGCGTTGTAAAGTACCTCGAAGCTAAGTGACGTCACACTCAATCCTGGGCAATTCCGGTCGTCAAGGTCACATTGGCCACGATGTATTTTATTTGGCAGTGGAGAAATCTTAATTTCTGATATGTTAGTGGTCAGACCGACATTAGGCCAACCATGTTTTGGCGACTACATTTTCAGACCTTTTCAGACAATATGTAATAATTCTGCCAACGGTCGGAATAGTAATGGCAGCACATCTACTAAAGCAATTTTTGTGACCGTATGTTTAAAGTTTATTTTTATTTACTTTTGGGGGTCGCCCGACATATGAAGTTCATGACAACCAAAGTTTGAAGGCAATGGTCCAGCTGAGGAATCACACTGTGTCAGCGAATTGCGCATGGAAAGCCTAACAAGAAAGAAAATTGTTTGGAGCTTAGGCTGAACATAAATTTTTCCAAATGTCAATATATTTGAAAAGTTATTGTGTGGGTAAAAAACAGTTTCATATGACTTTCAGTAAGTGTCGATTTTATTCTCTTTATTTGTAAATAGCTTTGATTTCGTTATTGAAATCACAATGTCAATCGTAGCTACATGTACTATTTATTAATGTTACTTTAAAGAAAACAAGAAAAAGAATAAAAAATCGGTGGCAAAGACAACCTACGAATCATTTCATATGCCACAACATTTTCCCCTACAGACTGCACTATGAGGTACTACGATTATTTGTGGATGCTGCCCTCACTAGATCGTTTTTCGGCAGTTTGGCAGAGCCGTTGAGACTAAACCCTACCTGAGTTCTAGCTCAGCCAAGAAAGTGTGTACCAAAATACCACTTCTACCGCTTTCAACTTACCGTTTTCAAGTCTGTAGGCTACTTTCTCCAGTCGTTTTTGTGATAAATCTATTTATGTATGTATGTATGTACTATATATCTACATTCACTGCAGTTTCTGTCAAATGACTCCAACTTCACACACAATCCGAGAGTCATTCCAAGTTTTCTAAAGGCTATTTTTGTTATATATGAGATTAAATTTCGATTTTTGTACGTACTGATCGTGTATTCCTAACTTTTATATATATCATATGCTGCAATTGCCACATTCCTGGGTTCTTCAAGTTACTAACTGCATTCATTGAACTCAATTTACTTTTAAACATTGCTACTTTGGTCCACACTATGACAAATTTTCTTGAACTTTCTTGGTCACACTACATGGCCAGCTAGACCTATTGAGGTAAAGTTGCAGGGCGCCATACTTCAGTGATCACAGAGCAACATTTGTGTGAGGAGAGGGCTGGTGACGTGGGTGTAAAATACAATGGCTTCCATCCTTCATCCAATCACCTTGCACGTCGCAAACCACCTCAATGGTATGTTGCAGGTCAACCGTGGAGCTACCCTGCGTTCATGTACTGTTTGGCGACCTTTAAGCCTTTCAGTCGGACGTAACCAGGGTTGTATATGGGGTAGACTACCCAGTTTTGTTGAAAAATGTAAGAAAACGTCACAGAACATCAGGGCTTAGATTGCAGATTTCATTCCCTTGGTCCGGGAAATTATCTGTATAAGTTGTTTGAAAGACTATAGGCAAGCAGTTACATGTGGAAGCACACGGTTAGGAAGAGTTTTGCCTATTTCTTTTCCCTTCTTCCAAATTGCAAGTTTCAGACGAAGATTCTTCTTGATGGAGATTTAAATAAAATTTGTGGAAAAGTAGATATAAAAAATTGATTTCATGAGATGGCAAGTGCCTTCATATTATACCAATCGGTTTCTTAAGACTTGCATGATACTCTAATAAACTGAGAGAGTATCACATTATTTGCTTTCCATATTTCTCTCTCTTGTGTCTTATCAGAGTTACTCTATATCTAACAGTCATGTTGAAGATTTTTACACATGAAACAAGTGAGACCCAATTGACCAACTTTTTCAACATTTTTCTACCTTTCAACGTTATTTCTCTTTTCCTTGTTTGCAAATACTTTAGCTGAATTTTAATCATTTTATTTCCTTTTGGTCGCCTAAAGTGCCTTATCGGAAGCAACTTTTTATTTGGCCATGACAATAAGACGCTTTATATTATGGGATCAAAGAGTGTATCAAATACAAGAATTTACAATAAAAATATGTTTGTCATCTTTTGCTTTTTCTTCGTATTCGGTTTAATGTTTAAAGCTGTTTTATGACAATGCTTATTGGTAAAACAATTAAATGATAACCCACTCTCCTGTTATACCTGTAATGTAGCCATGGGCCTGGATCATGGGGGGGGGGGGATGCGTCTCGTTTTGGCCCCTTGGGGTACTCCATCCTCAATCTAGCTGTCGTTGTGATTTTACTGGATCAAAATTTTCACTTGTTCAAAATTTAGACTGTTAGGATGCTTTGCTGGCCCTAAAATATTTCAAATTCAGGACGACTCTAAGCTTCACTCAAGCGCATTGACGACAAGGGGTAAAAAGTTCACAACGCTCAGAACGTTGCCACCTAGACCCACCGATACGTTGTCCCACATCCCTGTTAAGACGGTCGTTGAGACCATAGGCATGGGAAGCTGTTCTCAGCTGGGGGCTGAATTCTCAAACCGCCGTAGTGGGGAAGGGGTATCCAACTCCCGTTCGGAAATAAAATTGAATATCAGACTTTTTAGATGCAATTTTATGCCACATTTTGTGCATTTTTGAAGTAAATTTAGTAAAGAAGTTTAGAATTGAATGGAAGATGTTTGATGTGAATTTCACAGAGTGAACAAATAATTGAAAAGTGTAGGAGGCGGCATACTTCAGCCACTCCCATGATTTTTGACTGGGAGATCCACCCCCCTCCCCCACCTTGACCCAGCCCTACCGATTCGTACGCCTATGCCGGTTGAGACCTTACGTCTATAAATACATCTTGTGAGAACATCCTGGTGTTAATAACAGCTTAGGTTAACAACTTTCAATTTTTCTTCGATTTGAGATGAAAACTGTTAAATTAAGAGGGAAAGTTTCATTACGGTAAAGTTGTAACTACTTTCATCAGTTTATGCCCATTTAAAAACTATGAAAAGTGCGGAGATAAGTTGAGAAGAGCAGGGAGCTGGAAGACAGTATCATTACCGAATTTAAGAAACTGTACTGACCGTTATGGACCTTTATGCATCATTTGCTCAAATAATACTAAAGACAACTCAATCGTCTTACGTGATGGGAAGCACTCAAAAACCAGTGTTCTCAGACAATACTACAAATTAAAGATTTCAGAATATTTTAATTACTACTGCGCAATGAATTAATAACTCAATTTTGTGACGTCCTCTTATACTTAATTTCTTCAAGTGCCGGCCGGCCAACTAAGTGCCGAAAGAGCTGACCACCCGATGAAGCTACACCTGTGGCTTAAATCAAGACCTTTTGTTCCACAAACGATGTCAGAATAACGTCTCTGAACGGAAACGTTTCGTTAGTAGGTTTATAATATCGGTACAATCAATGCTGGGTCACGCATCAGGCGCTTTATACCCTATGTTACAACGTTTGAGAACAGAAATATTTTATTATGAAATAATAAAATTCTCGATTCTGTGTACGGATTGGGTCGTGTGCTGCATTGCCTCAATCTAACCGCCAGCTTCCTTGAATGAGCGAACAGCAGACTATGGTTAGGTCACCCATATGTACAGTAATTGTTGACTACCCTAACCAACACTTAGAGGAGTACTAGTGTATACTGCAGTATAGAAAACATTTCGTAAACACGCTTTAATGACATTCGTGTTCCGCATCCTACATAAAAAGTTTTTATCTTTAATAGCGGGGTTTTATTGCCAATAAAGTGACATACGTTGTTCTATGGGCTATAAAAAGCAGCAGAGAATCGGTTACAGCACACGCAACGGTTATTAATGGGCTTGGAATTTATCAGTTAGACCATGTCCTAATTGGTGGCGCTGCACACATTTTGGAGAGTTTATGATCGGTGGCCATGCATACACCTAGTGACAAATAAAAGCTATATAAGGCCACGCTTTAGTAAGGGTGCAAGGGGTCAATGAGGAAGACCTATACGCTCCTTCGCTGTCGTGATTTAAGGAGGAGGTTAAGGATTTCACCTGTGTAGTAACATTCCTACAAGATGTTTCCCACGAAGCGTAAACAAAAACGCTCAGCAAAGTGGTGACAACTTAAGGTTCGCATTCAACGTTTACCCACCAACCGGCGGTAAGTGAATTTTTTCCGGCGGGAAGCATAGGCGTAGGAGACGGGGGCTGGGGGGCTGCAGCCCCCCCCCTAAAAATATTTCTGTGAAAAAATTAGGGCAGTATGTAGAGAATTTTTTCTGGAACTGGAAGAAAAAATTGCGGTAATAAAGTTTTGTTAAATCAGTAATTTAAGCTAACGTTCTAAGCATGCGCGACCGCCTGCCCGAGAAAAAAAAATTAAAACGGTGATTCCTGCCCGAAAAAACAATTTTATAGTAGAGATTTTAAACAGGCGGTGCTCCATGCTCATCTCTCATCTGCCGTAGACGTTTTCCTGTTTCAGTGTTTTACGTTAGCACCACAACACCATTTTCTTGGATACTTCGCAAAGTACCAAAATTTTCGCGCGCTCCGTTCAGTGCCATTGATTATTTATTATCAATAGTGTCTTAAACGTATTCACACTTTTCATCGCCCCCCGATTAGGTTAATTACTCGAGTGCATAGGCTGATGGGTGTGGTTATGGAGCAGCACAGCATGCCAAAATGTAAAGCAGGGGAATTCTTTTTCCTTTCCTCTTCTTTTATCAAAGTTATGTTAATGAAATTTGAAAGCTTTATTGGATGACAAGGCATCAAGTTCACCTTGTAATTGGCAAGCGCATTTTTAGGAAACTGAAGATGTCTCGGTGCAGAATCTGCATGCAACTTTTGTCATGGAAATAAAAGAAAACTAATGCAAATTTCCGTGCCCTTGTCACGATTTGCACTATATATCTTACCACAATTATATTTTAGAGGAATAAAATTACACGAAAGTTTCCTAGCCAAGACACTGATCCGAAAATTAGAGGTATATCTCCATCCTCTGTCAGCAGGTGAGGTGTTGTTTTAATCGTATAATGGATGTACTTTGATAGTTTTCTATCAAAAATCTTTCCCAGATTACCAAAATTTTCGTGCGCTTTGCGCACTTTCATCTTCAGTTTTGTTACAATCTTTAACACCGTCTCAATCACATTCGCATTTTTCAACGGTAATGGGTTCTACAACAGTTGTAACGCAAAATTTTGGCCAGCTTCGCTCGCAAGTGCCACGGGTTTATACTCCATATACTCCTCAGTGACATGGAGGAACGGAGCGCATGTCCCCCATTGAAACACCCCAAAGGCGTTTAAGCTTTATCCTTGTAGTAGTGGGGTGAGGTGCGTGTTTTCGACTGAATCATGTATCTATTCATCATGTTCTATAACAAATGGTTCTCAAACTATCAGAGTTTTCGCGCGCTCGGCGCGCTTTAGACCTAACCTCAATGTTGTCCTTATTATCACTACCTTGTGATAACAACTCCCGGAGAAGCACATCAGCAAAAGGTAAAAGGTTTGTACGAATCATCAGGTAGAAGAATAGCCTTATGATTTGTAGATAGGTTTCTTTGAGGAATTGAAACTGTTTCGATGTAGATTCAAGTTTTGTCATAGAAATGATATCTATGTCATGCAAAAATTCAGCGAGCTTCGCACGCATTCGTCATCGTTTGCACTCCATTTCTTGACCATTATTAAAGTATAGTACAGTTCAAACGTTCTTTTTCAAGGATAGCTCCAAATCCATCTAGGCCACCTAAACTTAACAAAAATTTCTCGAAGGGGAGGGGAGTTTGGGCAAACACGTTATCTGCCTCCTCAATACAGAAAGTTGTGCTCGTGTGCAAAGAGTGCGAAAAATTTTGGTCACATTTTTCGGGCAAGTCGTTACAGCCCCCTAAATCAAATTAGGCTCCTACGCCTATGGCGAGAAGCTACGTTCTAAATGCAGGTACGCCCCTTGGGTAGGTGAAACACACATGGTTTGGCACATCACATTACCCTTAAATCTGGGTCCAAATAATTTATAAAAAGAAGGAGTAGTGGGTAAGTGGGTGGGTAAGTAAAACAAAAAAGTTAAATGTGCTGCTTGTGGTCAACCCCACTTCTTTGGACATAGTTTCTGCAGAATTAAATGTTGCTTGAGAACAGTTTGACATTATGGGGAACAATCTTACCAGTCTGAAAACTGTACGGAAAAGTGTGTAACTTTCCTCGTTAATTAAACGTTGAAAATCCCTATAAATGCAATCTGGAATTGTATTCGAATAGTGAAAGCGCCAGGCAAGCGACTTGCTCTGAGGTAAGGGTGGGGGAACTTGTCTTAGAAACTGTAAAGACAGATGGCGTCAGTCAACAATGGCCCGGGGTACTTTCGAAAAGCCACCGGGTTGGTAGAGAATTGCAAGTGTTCACACCTTACGTGTGGATCAGCCGTTTAAAAGTCCTACTGTAAAGACCTCTCTTCAGAGTTCTTCAAAATTCTTTTCATACTTACAATTGTTCGGTGCAGATAAGCGTAAACTTCATGAAGAAGAATTTTACAATACATTCAAAGAATTAGAAATCATTAGCATCGAATACAAAAAGACCTTATGCGCATGACGTCACCGGGTAAAAAAGAAACAAAACACAGAAGTGTGCAGAGAAGTGTGCCCGCTCTGATGACACGCATGTATACACTCAGTTTTGTACAGCCAATAGTGCAGCATGTTCACTAAGATGGCGGTTGTCAAGTTATTTGACTTCAATGCATATTACCAAAAGTTAAGATAATACGCACAATTTTAAAATGGATAAGAAGGTTACGACTTTGAGCAAAACAGAGATCCCAATTCCCATCACGGAATCAATGTTGCCCACTAAAAAATCTCCAAAAGTTTGTGACTTGTAAATTTGGAAAAAAAATATCGGTTTTCTTATTATTAAATTTGGTTATGTTGCACACACCTTCGTGCAATACAAGTGCGTAATATATTGGTCATTGTTACTCTTTAAGTTGGCGTTCTGACAACCTCACAATAGGCAGGAAAATCTAAGATTTAGCAGTTCGAAACCCCAGAGGAATCGCCGCCATGCTTCCATAGATATAATCCTGTTTTTCAACGTCATAGATCTCTCGGTCAGATGACGGTAACCTCTTACCTTAGATCATAAGACATTTTACAGTACAAATTATTCTGACAAACGTTAACTCAAATATGGCTAAGTTATTTAGAAAAGATTAAAAAAAATTTAAAGGACGATGACCCTTATCAAGGAAGCTAACCAAACAACATAAAACATTAAGAAAAGTTCAAGCTGTAAGACAACCTGGAATATCAATCAGACCACATGCACGGTTATTATGATGCAATGTGCATGAAACCACGGTCTTTAAAGAGTCAGTCTGAATAATTGTAGCGCCCTCTCTAAAAGTGACTGTCGAATTGTTAATACTTGCAAATTAACATCTGAGAAATTCATACAAAAGACTTCAAACGCAAAAACCCCAAGCTCTTCCACCTTCTATCTTTTCTCTGTAGAAATTGTAAAGGTGTTCTCAAAGCTACAATAGAAGTATTACCGCCTTTCCTCAGTTTCGTGGTAAAACATTAACTACATCGACACGATTAGAAAGTTGAAAATCGATAAAAAGAAAAGCTGGTCTAAGAACTGCTTTATATTCACGCATAGTGGAAAGAGCAAAATCTGAATTTTATATGGTATAATATTCTACTGGCAAGATTTATAAAAAAAAAAGAAGAAAAAAGTCTCGACACTTCGTGAAGACGTAACGTGCGTTAAAGAACGCGTTTTCTTGAAGGCAATAGGCAGTCACCCAAATCAGAGTTACGGTATGCCCCGTCACTCTACTCAAGGTCATGAATGACCTATTTTGATCATGTGACAATGCTTTTGTTAGTGAATTGTGAAATTCAAGGAGAGTTTCTTCTTGCTTTACCTATTGTTTGTAATAGTTATGTTCAAAACGTCTTCAGAGGTGCTTGTAATGCACTAAGAGGAGATCTGCAAGACTTGCTGATTTTTCAAAGCAAATCTTGGGGCGACTACCTACTGCCTTTAAGCTTTCGGCTTCAGTGAAGGTCGCTCCATCCTTCCCTTGCCTCAGTTAAAATCCTTGTATGTAGCTTGCATTTGAGCTCTTATTTTACGCATCATTTGCGAACTTCTATATATATATATATATATATATATATATATATATATATATATATATATATATATATATATATATATATATATATAAATATATATATATATATATATATATATATATATATATATATATATATATAATATATATATATATATATATATATATATATATATATACATGCCAGAAAGTCGTGGGATTTTTGATGCAGGTTCTAGTCAAAATTTTCGAACAGAATCCGAAACACTAAGATATTGTTCTTCCAGTCATGATTCTATTTTGTTTGATATGTTGCAGATTCATCATCAAATTACCTGATTACGCAAACGGAAGTAGCGCGGGAGACATCTTGGAAAGCCTTATTTCGTTTGTTCGGTGGCGCCCTTTTTGGTCACGTGACCCTCTGTTCATATCCATGCAAAGTGCGTGGATAATACCTATTCAATATTTCTAACATAAAATTTTAACCACCCATTTAATTGGAGTATAAAAGATAACCGTGGCCTCCTAGGTTGTAACGTATACGTTACAAGCAACAACATGAGGAAAAGTGTTCATTTGATCAGCATGAAACATACCCTACACTCTAAAACACCTTTGCTAAAGGGAAAATGAAGTCACCCCTATAAGAATTAGTATATCCTGCTATCTTAAATCATGTATGTCTCTTTTCAATCAAGTGGAAAATTTTCTGTTAGTGAATAGTTAAATTCCTGGCGAAAACTCCTTGCTTTACCTTTTTTTGTAATATTTTGTGCTAAAACATCTTCTAATAGAAAAGCCTGTAAGGCAAGTAAGGAGAGACTTGTTAGAGCCTGCTCATTTTCAAAGCAAATTTGGGTGACTGCTAATTACTGGCTTGTTCCCTTTTTAATGAAACCAGAACCCGTGGTCACGTATTATACCACGAGGCTGGTTAAAATAACTAGGTAATCTAGGTAATCTTCCTAAAAATGAACTATCTATATCTACAGGAGCATATGTGCAAGGCGTGAGCAACGTCTTTTTCGGCGCTCTAAAAACTATTTCGCAATTTTCTTCGTACCTCTACACGACAGCGAAAGGTGGCGCTCTGCATGAACTCTGATATGCTGGATGCGTCGAAGCCTACAGCCAAGTGGAGGGGGTAGGGGAGGCACCTAGAAAATAAAAAGAAACTTACCTTGCTTTAATTCATTCAGTATATATCGCCCCTTGAAAAAACATTTCGCCCCACCCCGGGAACTATCTCGCCCCTTTAGTACCTTGTCTGGCTACGAGTCTGAATGAGTCACATTACACATAAAGTACCAACGCGTACTATTTCTTAAGTTTACATCACATACACTTATACAACAATAACAATTCAATGTTTTTCTACCGCCTGTGATAGCTGCTCAGGCGACCTAACTGTAAGTTTGTGACAGAGCCTTCTCTTCATCTTATTAAGTGAGGTACCACAAATTATTCCTTCATGGATTGTATGCTAAATTTGGTCCGTTTTGTGGCCTCTGGACAAAGGTACCGAAAAATTCAAGAGACATAAGTTACCATTCATCTGACAGATCAAAATCAGGTCCTTCACACTGTTTTCAATTTTTTGCCCTTTTTAACGCGCATTCAATAACGTATGAGGATAATTAAAATTTGCAATAGGAACTGTGCTCTTCTGGGTCCTCTCCGAGGCGGAGCCGAGCATCACACCAAGGATCATAAAGTGGAGACAACTCTTAACAAGTACTTGCACGAAAATGTATTTAATACTAGATAACATAACTCTCTGCCTGCTTCGCAAGTGCATGAATGGTTTCAGCTGGCACTAGCCATCCTTTTTTCTAATTTATTGCTGATGAAAATGCAAGAAATATATTTGTCATAAGTATGCTTTTAAGGCACCAAAACCTACTAAATCACAATCATAAAGGGCTTTGGTTTTCAAATTTTCCCCGGATGCGCCGGCTTAGATGCACCTTCGGTCAGGTCCATAGCCTGAATAGGTACTGAAGGGGCGAAATACTTTTCGGATATACTAAAATACATAAAGGCAATGGTAATTTTGATCTTCTAGGTTGCCAAATTTTTCAAGGGGGGGGGGGACTCCACCCCCTGCCCCCCCCTTGGCTACGGATTTGTCTTCCATGCTCTTTATGTGAGAGATTCCCCGGCCTCAGTGGCATATGTGGTAGGTTGTCTCAACATTAATTGGTATTGAGCCCGGTGTCAACCTTAACATGATCCGTCGTTCCTACTCAGGGCAATTTAGTTTTATGATTGACTGGAAGTCACATGTATAGCAGGTTGTGGTGATGTCAAATCGTCCACATGACCATACCCTAGACTTTAAGGTTAAGACGTTGGCATAGTGAGCATCTTTCTTGCTAAGTTTGGTACATTTTCCACATAACTTTTCTTCAATGATCATTTCAGAAGCAAAGAAACCCTTCAAAAATCTCGACTATGACATGCAGAGATTTTTTCTTAACATATTCTGCCACGGTACTATGCATATCACTGAGTTTATATCAAAATTAAACACCAAACCGAGGAAAACTCTAACCCGGTTCCGTATTGGTACTTGCCTACGTAGCAGCCTGTACGGCATATTTGGAAAGCCTTTAATAATGAGGGCTGAGCAAACAGAGTCCGCCGCACGGGTGTATTTTCGTACCAGTTTTGGAAATGTTAACTGACACAGTCGGATGTAACAAACCATGGAAAAAGATAGATTTGAAGGCCCATGCGCAGTTAAAAGAGTATGGGAAAGGAAGATGATTTGGGGATAAAAAGACCAAGCCAGGGGATTACATTATGTGTATAACCCCATTAGCTTTATTGATAATCATCCCTGAATAAAACAGCTCTACTTGGGTGTCATGTGGCCAGACTCAGTATGTCTGCATGCAAAGAGCCCTAATGGGAATGCACACGTAATGACCGTCCTGTCGAAACATTTAGTCTTGCCTTCACTTCTATGCACCACATGGACCCAAAAGCAAAAGTGCAGAGCACCAAGATATGACCATGGGATCCATTGTGCAGGGGTGGCACCATAATAGGATTTGCTCAACGTGGGGGGGGGGGGGGTGACCCGAGACCCGAAGCCCTGACAGGGGGATGGGTTATGGGAATGATGTCAGGGGAAAGGGATAAGGAATTAATTCGCAGAAAACCTTAGCACTATACCGTTGCATTGCATGGCTTATTTTGCATAATATTTGTAGATACTTGAAGTGCCGTGTTGCGCCCTTATTTGCTTTTCCGGGAAATCGGAGTTGTGGAAATGCATACTGCGCGAAATGTGTGAAATATTTGGATACATATAACACAATCTATACTTATTTACAGCAAAAACAGATCAACTGTCAGGAGGCTGGCCCTTGTCTGCGTGCGATTGCATACATTTTATCGTATCCACTGTATCCACCCAATGAAGTAGTCACACCTGCCTCCAGTAGTCGCTTACCAGACTGAATGACGATGACATGATAACAACTGTAGGCTATGCAGTATGGGATGAAATTGCCCACCTTTATATAAAACGGTGTAGTCTCCCTATCAGTTACTTCGTATGGGGGAAAGGGCTAAGTTGCACAATATAGCTATATGGAATGGAACCATGGAAGAAACTAGTACGTGAAGAGCTCCGTAATGTTTTTGTTCTTATTGCAAACTGTCCTGATGAGGTTAGGTTAGATGAGGTTTAACGTCCCTGTTTAACGTCCTGGGTTTAACGTCCTGGGTTTAACGTCCTGAGGTTTAACGTCCTGATGAGAGCAAAAACAGGTATTAAACTGTCGACTGGTCACTGTCGGGGACTACATACTTTCATACTTTATCGTACTAAGGTTCCACAACAAAACTGGAGAAATCTCTAACAAGGGGGCCAGTCTTCCCCAACTTGTGGACAGGTCCCTCCCACTCCCCTTCCCCCTCCCCCACCTAGAGCTACCACTGCCATCGCGTATGGTGTCCACCTAACCTTTCCTCCAATAACTTTACTAGTTACCAAAATTTCTGGGAAACATCCTACTTTGTCCCACCCACTCAAAAACACTTATTCAAGTTTATCAAGTGATAACAGAAATGTTATTCTATCCGCTAGCATATTAATCAAATTAATAAGGCTTTTATTGCAACACATCCTTATACCTTTTTCCAATTTTATTCTTTCAGAAAAACACCCAATGAGAGAAAATGCTGTAAATTTTTGTATAAATATCAATCTTAATGTAACTATGGGCAATATCAAACAGAGTTTTTTTACTTCTGACTAATAGCAACAGTGTACCTTTAATACCTATCATATGAACTAGCAAGACCTTACAAAGTTATTGCATCCTTGCCTTTTTGCTTTTTTCATATTTTGTAAATTTTTACCTCAATTATTAATGCAGCATTACACATGCATGTGTGTCAAAAGGTGGGGATGGGGGAGGGGTAACATATTGGTCCCTCCCCCACACTTTTGAAAGGGGAGGGGGTTGTCCCCCTCATTTTTTCCAGAACCACATCAAAAATAGCAGGCACATTTGATTCCTTAGCTTGCAATATAGATGATTAAATAAAATCAAACACTGGAAAAGGGTAGAAACAGCAATTTAATGGATTGAAATTGTCAGAAAATGTCTCAGATTTCACCACAGATCATCTGGATTCCAAATTTTTCCACAACCTGACCTAAAGTGAACTCCAGATCCTTTGCTTCTATGGGATTGCTATTTACGCTTGAAATAGTTCTAGTCAAAAGCCATGTCTCCCAACCTCCCCCCCCCTCCCCCCCCCCTCCCCCCGGCCAACCTCCCTACTTTGGAGATGTTGTTCATGCTCTTCACAAAATGTCCCTAGTCACAACAACTCTGGCATCATCTATTTAAATGATACAAATGTTGCAAGATCAGGATTGTTTATTCAAAGTAGTTTCAATTTGACATCATAATTTTGAATAACATTTTTAACATTTCAAAAGATAATTCTGATTTACTTGGGTTGACTTATAAGCTTTGAAAATTGAACCCCCACCCCCTTAAAAAAATTGATCCGGGGGCAAAACGGTCATCACTCTTATGGATGGAATTATAGTATAAAAATTTAAACAAATTATTCTACATTAATTTATAGAAAACTTGCCTCTTTTCAAGATTGCAACATGGAGATATAAACTTGATACCTATTTGTACACCTTTTCATTAACACAATTACTAAACAACCACAAGCAGAAAATGTAGACTTCGCTCACAAAAAGTTGCATGTTACCAAAAATGGCGACAACCGCCAAATTAGTGTAAAAACATATTCACATTGAACAAAAGGAAACAAAAAACTTTGACGAGAAAATGACAATAAAAATGATTCCTTATATTTCAAAAGATTAGTACACTTAATTTTGACTTGGCTGTGTTTTACACACCAAGACCATTTATTAAAAAATTATGACAACCGTGTGCTGGCTTCGCATTTTCTGCACTCACGGTTCTCACAAATAATGCACTAATACTATGATTTCTCACAGGGTGAGCTCCCGGTCACAATAAATACAAACATATCTAAATGAATGATGCTTTATTCTACATAACACTTACATGAAGAAAATACACATGGCATATTGGCAGTATTACATTTATGAGTTAGTTGGAATTAAGAAAAAATTGAAGATAGATGAAATCTAGAGTAAAGACAATGATAAAGATAAAATATACGTAGTAAACAAGGTTTGAAAAATTGGTTTTTACATAGCACTATATATACCAGCTAGGTCTTAAGGTGCTTTAAAAATGTACCCCCTGGTAGATAATTTCCTGTCCCAGAAACAATCCCTATACAGGGTTACAAATCACATGCATGCTGTATGCAATGGAGGGGTAGAATGGGTAATCCCCCCCCTGAATTTCCAAAGCAAATTTTTTATCACATCAATCAATGTAAACTTTCAATACTTTAAATTAAACATTGTTTAGATGCAACGACGGGACCTTCCCTCCCCCCGGACCTGTGGGGGGAGGGGGCTATGACTGGGATAAAGCACCATGCATCAGGAGAAAAGGTAAAAACAAACTTAGCAAGAATTGAACCAGCATTCCTTTGATCTCAAGTTTGATGTCTCAACCAATTACTCAGCAGGCTCTCTCAGTACATGTATATAAGATCTTCCAGCAAACAATAAGTTACATCCCAAAAGCAATGTACATGAGAAGAATACCTGTGTATTCAATTAGATTACTTTTGGTCGATTAAAATGATCATTAAACATGGTATCACCATGGATCTCAGTGATGTAATGTATCTATTGGAACTATTACCGTAAGTGTTCCAGGTGAGGACAGTGCAACCTCCCTATACCCCTTCCTGTTCAAGCACAATATATACTACTTTTTTGTTGGGGGGGGGGGGCAAACCTGTGAGAAATTTTGCACCACCATTCCTGACAAAAAGTTCTCATTCCCCCTGTTTGAAAGTAAACCCACATGCTTATGACACTATTACAAAATTCTTGTATTTTTTTTTTTAGCTACATCTACCCATCTCTGCCTTTTTTATTAAATGCTAGTACTGACTGCAATCTAGTTTCCATAACCTCCCACCAATGAATGTCAGTATACTTACTGCTAAAAATGAGCCAAACTGCGGTAAAACAACCCAAACACCTTAAAACAAGAGGGCTATCTATTTATTGCAATCTGATATGCAATCACAATGCATACAACACACTCACAGTTTCAACAACATGACTGACAAGTACGTAATGTCAATCTGGACAAAAATTTTATGCAATCATGCTGCCAGAATTGAATAGGACATTTTAGCCATTACTACCCGAGCTTTTCCAGGGTGAAGCTTATCTCTATAATTGCAACAGTTAATCCCTTTTACAAACAAACTTGCTCTATTGACCAAACAGTCTTTAAAGAGGTTCAAACCCCTTTAACTTTATTGATCTCAAGATACCTGAACAGGAAGTTCTCTGATAGATTCTGGATTAAGAGTAGTCAACTAGATATGGCTAAAACTTGCTATTCATTTCTAGCATCATGACCAAACATGCTTGTCTATTTGACCAAATTCTTACTTACGTCGTTTCTAATAGTGTACATACAGTTTTGCTACTCTGGTAGCAAGAAAAAATAAACACAATACAATCATGTCACATTTTTACCTCTTTTTCACAAATATTTTCACAAATGTTACACTACAAAAACTTGGCCAATGCCTCAAAACTCATTGATTTAGCATCTTATTGACAAATAAAGCACAACTGTACCCAATGAGTGATGAACCAAAAAGCTATCAATAGCTTCATATTCCATCTGTCGTGTATGTATCCATGGGAAAAAAGTCCGCACGAAAACCCATAAAACATGTATCAGATATTTTATCATTCACATATCTGATAGTTTAACATTACACCTGTTCATTCTGACAGACTGAGAAGTTAAAACTGTTTATCTAACCTACATATTTTAACATTTTTACACTTTATTTGAACTTAAGTTTGAGGAGGGCTTTCAACTCAGTAGGAGAGTGTCTGCTGAGGAGTCTTTATCACCAGAATTTGTGAAATTTTCTTGTTGTCTCATAACTTTTATATTACGTGTTTGCTATAATGTTCACTCTTCAGTCTTCATCTGTTTTTATTCATTTCATGACAGACAATACATTTTGCAGCCTTCTGTCTTTCTTCTAGTATGCAGGACCCTTCCTTGACCAGTACACCCTTACAACAAATTTATCCATTCCACAAAATACAGTGCCCTTTGCTATCCCAAGTTTTGAACATTGTGGTACTGTGAAGCAAAAAATGGTGGATCTTACAAAAGAAGACAAAAAAAAGACAAGATTTCTTAAAAAAATCAAAAATTACAAAACCTTTGTGCTATTAAGTTTGCAATTTTGTTAGTACGTAGAACAATTTGCTACAACAGTGGCCATTTTGTTTATAGGGCATTGAGCCTGCTAGTGTAATGAGATTTTGAAATTTCCTATTGTAAGTCACGATATTTGAATATTATTTGTTACATCTGGACTGAATTTCTCAAATTTAAAGGATGAAGTGTAATTAAAATAGTATAAAACTGAAGTACTAACTTTTAATACTCTTTGTCACAACTCCAGGTGGCATACTGTACCCTTCAATTATATATGTATGACTGACCTGCCCAACACAGTTAAAACTGTCCCCATTATACAACGTTCAGTTTGTTTCATAAAACTTTTAGGAGGGTTAAGACTCTTTTAATTTTTTTTCCAAGGTGAGGTTTCTTCCATGCTAATTAAAAGTCTACACTCTGAATCACATGGTAATGTGCTCTTCACAATTATTGTAAAGAACTGTAGCAATAAACACATGACAAAGAACTGTTCTCTGGTAACAGCAGTGGGATTTATTGTGTGACTCTGCATCCCATCTAGGTGTCATAATAGAAATTGTAGTCTGGTGGTGGAGGTGGGATTTCTGGAGGCTCTGCTGGGATGGGAATATTGGCAGTGTCTAGTAATCGAATCTTCATCTCCATGCCCAAAATGGTGTCCAGGTCAGTGCTAGCCTGCTTACTGACTGGATCTTTGTTCTGCAAAATGTTGATCCCATCTGTCCACATGTCATACTAAAACAACAAAAAATGAGAAAAGAAAAAGAACTGAATCAAAGTACTAGATAATTAATTACTAAAAAATAACTAAAAACATTACTCAAATATTTACAAAGTTCTATCATCGTCCCTGTCACACACGATATGAAGACAAACATCGAAAGCAATGTTTTACCAATTACTGCAATTATTTAGACCCTTTCACCCTAGGAGCAATATGAGACGACATGATGTGACACGATAAAATTTAATTGAAACAATTTCAACTTTCACTCAGTTGTCGCTGAGCAATATTTTGTGCAACCAATCATGAGATGCAACTGCTCTTTTGTTAGATCACATGACTAATCGGTCATTGGAATATCGATGAGAGCTGAAGAAAATTCGCATGTAGTGTGAAAGAGCTGACGACAATTTATCGTGTCCTATCATACCCCATCACATCATATTGCATACAGCATGAAAGGGACTTTACAGAATGCTTTTTGGGGAACAATATGTGTTCATAATATGACATATTGTTCATAATATGACCTTGTAAAGATCCTACAACTACATCACTTTACAAGGGAGTTGCATGCAAGGCCCTGATTTTAAATTTTTGATTTCCCAAGATAACTACCCGATAACCCTGTAAAGGTAGCACCACATCTTTTTGGCATCACTCAGGCTGTCCCTGTAATATCCCCATGAGAGAAATGACATCACTGCTTGGAGGCAACACTCAATCAATCATAAACTGTACCCATCTATAACAACTCTTTACCCCAGTTACCAACTATGCAAGCAGGAAGGTCAGTGCCACATAATTCATAAAGGTCCACTGCTGGACTCCACCTGTCCATTGATCTGTTTTCACCAGACATGAAAAATTTTTTGGCCATTTTTACTGTCCAGGATGGTAGGACACAACAAGTGGCTGAAAGAAGATTTCAGCAAACCTGTATCTCATGTACAGGCACAAACAGGCAAGACAAATCACATCACCAAGGAAACAAATTTATGACAATTTACTGCAGATTACTTAATGAAACCATTTGTCTTTATGTTGGTATAGTCTATTGACCAAGCTAATCAAAGTTGTTTACTGGTCAGCAGCTGACAACCTAATTATTAATCATTTTCCAGACCCTACCAACCGTGCTACCATTGGATGAGACAGATATACCACTTCCCTGTACCTTGTGACCATCACAAGGTAACCATGAGGAAATAATGAGAGGCTAAAGGACCCCAGCACTGACAAAAGGTCAAGGTTCAGGGTGTGCAGTGCAGGGTGCAGGGTACAGGGTGCAGGGTGCAGGGTGCTGTTTGAGGAGGTCACTTCCTGGTTAATGGAGGTCTGTCAGAAGAAAAGGGGGTTTCTTGAGTTTGGTGTCACAGTTTAACTGATAAATGTGAACAAAGGGTGTGGACGGCACAAAGTCCAATGATCAGGTGAAATTAAGTTGTCACTGCATGGTGAGCAGCTGCCATGTACCAAGTGCCCATCAAGGTGCTACAACTGAGAAGCTAAACTACTGATAAAATGTGCAGCTGTAAATGTATGAGCAGGGAACCCCTGTCACACTGTGTGCAACAAAATAGTATGCAGCACTAGTGCAGAAGGGCCTTAAAGGGAAATATTGCATTTAAAATGCACCAGCATGGCATACAAAGAAATTAGCTACAATCATTATTAAACCATTCAGTCTAATACCAATAATCTCCAGTAATAGCTTCATCCCCTCAACCTATTGTGCATTACAAGAGTTGTGGATGTTGCATCATTTGAAAGTTTGGAAGTTTAGGTCAACGAATTATTCCTGAACAACAAAAAACTAAATTTCTTTCTGTGAGAACCCTATTTCTTGAAAAGAAAGCTACTGTGCTGTATTATTTATAATTATCTATCAATCAGTAGCTATAAATTGTGGTTTTAAAAATATGAAAATTTTCTGTAGAACAAACTGACCACAGTATTCAGGGTTTTCACTCATCATTTTTTTCAGGAGTCACTGACCCTTGAGAATAAATTTACAAGAGTCAAAACTAAAACAGAAGGGGTCAAAATAAATTTGAGTTTAATGCAACAAACTTTATTCCTGTTTTATCTTTATTTTCTACATCATTACATATTATTGGGGTAAAAAGCTGTGCGTCAGTTTGACCCCTGAGGTTTTGTGCCTGTGCGTCAAAATCAAAAGTTGTGCGTCGTTGACCCTGGTGCCCGAGTCAGTGAAATCACTGCAGTATTTTCCTTTAGGAGAGTTTACTTCTGATAAATGGAGGATTGAAAGAAGAAGGTGGGGTGCTGAAAATGGTGTCACAGTATGGTCAGTAAAGTAACAACAAAGTATTTTGATGGAAAAAGAAGTAATATTAAAGGTAGTAACTGGGTTACAAAGTGAGAAAGGAAGTAATGTTTGGGAATGACTGACTAGCTGGGGTATGGAATTGTGGTGGTCATGTATGTCATTGGTGTGAGTGATCCACCAATGAAACTGAGCCATCAGCTAATGGTAACATTGGTTTTTAATTGATGACGGTGCATGCAATCACAAGGTTTCTGTACAATTCTTAATTTAATTAATAATAATTGATTAGACCTTGAAGGGCGGTCCTTTTATGATGCCAAGTGACCACGAATGTTAGACAAGCCTCCTATGTGGTTAATAAATTACAACTTTACATCAGGTGGCTCACCAGCTCAACAATGTAGATCAAATTTGGTGTCTTTTTTTTGGAAGGCTTGTTCAGATTAAGGCCTTAAGCAATTCTAATGACGCTAAGTGAACACAAATGGGGGAGAAGCCTGAACAGGCTTATGGAATATGATGTGGCTTCCAAACCATCATTTCAAATTTCAATTTGGGATATTCAATATAAGAGAGTCAACTGAAATTGAAAATGTAGATTGTTCTGTCATATATGAACACCCCATCTCACTGTGACCCTGCTGGGGACAGAATCCCATACCTCCACTCTCGTCAGTAAATTTCATTACTTCAAATGGCACTGCCTTCATCCAATTAGTCCATAGCATTGGTCAATTAAATCAATGCAAGAAGGTACAAACAATTCACAAATAATGACCAAACACCTTCCACAGCTGAATAGACAGAGATTCACAACAGACAGACTGGAGAGCCTGAACATTTAGCCTGGAGTAAAACAATAAGTCATTCACTTGTACCCCACACAGAGGACTAGACTGGCAGGCCGCTCTGAGGCCATTAAAACACACATAATATATGACAGTTTTTCTTTCTCTAACTCCAACAAAGATGTTGCATGCAACTGTCTCTATTGTGATACTATTAAGGGTAAAGATTTTTCACTATTTTTGGTTCCACGAGCTTGGGCTACGTGATGTGTGAAGTCACTATGGGCATCGGAAATCACACCCTCATTGCAATTGACATGACCCCTTCCTTAAAAAGATTAAACCTTTTCATTTGACAGCTGTCAAATACACAAGATACTCAAAAGGCAAGGTTAAGAGTCCCATAGAACCTTTAAACATCCTCCAAGGACACATAACCTGTGGTTGGGTTTCAAAAATGGCAAGCCATTTCTTTACTGACTGATGTTGGTTGTGTTATATTAAGTAAAACCACCAGTGGAGGTACCATGTTACAATACATTCATGGGACAGCACCTTTCTTCATTTTTGTCCTTTCTTCATTTTTGAATTTTAATTTGCCTGTTTTCAATTTGCCTTCTTTCATTTTTGTCCAATTTTTATATATGTTTGGTATCACAAGAAGCAAATTTTATCAAGTTTTTTTCAGGCAATCTATATTAAAAAATATTTGGTCTTTTATGATTAGTTTAGAGACTACATGATTTGACAGCTTTAAAGTTACCTCATTCCATCTATTATCCTCAAAATCTAAAAACCCACAGGAGAAGTGTAAAATTGCTCAACTAAAGTAGGCATTAAAGTTGAGAAATATTTCCTGTGACAGGTAATGGTTACAATAAATAGTTGATAAATCACACAATTTGGCCTCTGTGTTTTTACTAGTCAAAAATGAATGAATTTCAGCTTAAGAAGGTAAGGGATTTGGGACATTGTAAATGTGGAGCCTTTGACAATCGTTTTGACAAATCTTGTCTATAATGATGTGGGACCTTTACACTATGTGCATACCTAATATTTAAAAATTTAATATTCCTGTGCTCTGCTAATGCAATGCAACTGGGTCATGACGATGCATTCTGAAACTTTTCAGTAGATCTACATCTCAGCCTTCCCATCTGCCTTCACAATTCAAGGTGAATTCCATTTCACTGTGCACGACAGAACATGTCACAATGTGATATGACAGAATAAAAACGTTGCTTGCTTTTCCCCACAATAGGAGACATTTTTTCATTACTTAGCGATATTTTCATGCCCAATTAGTCACATGATCTAACAAAATGGCAATTCTACCCCCTGCTTAATCAAAAGAGAATATCGCTTGACTAGAATCAATAAATTCAGAACTTTTCAACTCAATTTTGTCACCCTGCATACCAGCATATCCTGTCTGCTATAGGATCTACTAAATTAATAACATATTTTAACTTTTTCTATCATATATATTTTGTCATGTTGCATCACACCTAGTGTGAAAGAGCTACAACCTAACTTTGGGTATGATTACTTGATAAGGTTAAAGTTTCTAGGCCGATCAAAGTCAATAACATTTAAATACCTCCAGAAGAGACGAGGCAGTTTAATTCCATTTACCTGTCCCAAAAGTGGCATTAAAGCCTGCTTGGTATATAAAACAACAACAGAAAAGTGTACCAGAATGGCTGAGGGATTGTTTAAGGTCAAGAATTATATCTCCATTCCACTGTTTTTGTCACCTGGTATTTCCTATCAGCTGTGGTGTCAACAGAGGTGTAAATACCCATGGTGACCGTTGCACTCCTTTCCACATCACAGGTGTTCTAAAAGTCTTAAATTTCTGCAGACAGGGATGAACTTGCAGTTAAAACTTTTCTGTATGGGATGACCCATCATGACCGTTCATGAAAAATTCACGCCCCACAAAAAAAAAGAACTGTTTCTGGCATTTATTCTCCATAACTAATATTGCAGCCACAGGAACTAGTACAAAGAGACCATTGTCCACCAATGAAAGGTTAATCTATTTTCAGAAAAGCAATTCACAGTAACAGTATGTGCCATTTTTGGAAATTGCAGTATATACTTTGTTATTTGACTGGATAAATCCAGTGGTATCTGAAGTAACAAGGCTACCAAAAGTTAAGAGGTGCAGTCTGACATCTCCCAACCACCCCAACCCCCCACAACAAAGAAAATGGTGCTGTAACCATGAGCACACTATAGATTAACAATCTGATCTAATCCTACATACACCACTGCACAGATGGGCACAATGCAACCAGATGTTGCCCGCTGAAATATTTTGAAGGCTTAGAAATGACAGCAAAGCATAATTTTGAAATTCTCTTTTTCTCTGTGCAAAACTTGAACTCCATGAGCACAGACTGTTTTTCTATACACATAGGCTTATACCAGATCCCCATAAAGTGGCATAACCCCCAAAAGTCCTGGGTTTGGGAATCTACAAACCTCAATACTTACTTCCCATTTACATATGAAACCCTTTACTGCCCAAAATTAAGATTCTGCAAAGTCAAAAGTACAGTGGAACGGAGCCTTCACATAAAATACTCCATGACACCACCACTTTCTGTGAAATGGTAAAATGGCAGGGCCCTGTGACCTCACAATTAGGTAACACCGGAAAGCAGATGAAAACAAATACTGCCCATCTATACACATCAACCTGACCTGGCTGGGTTTGTTTTCATCAGCAACGTGACTTTTGACCCAAATGCTCACGTATGCACCACCCCCACTAATAGGACATAAGCCTAAGGAGGGGCAAATCTACAGGTCTACAGCCCAATACATAAACTGAAGTTTAGTGCCATTCCGACTGTTCTGCTGTCCACACTTGCATCAAAGGAAAATTCAAGCTAGAAATGTTGAGTTCCTCTCGTCAACCTACTTGAAGATGTGGTAATGAATGAGACAATAAATCACAGCCTGTATGCCTCGAAAGTGTCAAATGGAAGTAAGAGGCTTTTTTTGTTCAAGTTCAACACTCCTGTTTTAAAACTTTTTGGAGTGGATGCTGACAGTGGCAACAACAACTGAGGGTTGAACTTGCATCAATTCTTCAGAACCCTTTTAATCAATTAAAATACTGTTTTCTGACGGATTTTATTTCTTCAGCACGGATAGACTGTGCAAAAAATTCATTTGAGAAGAAATTTCCATAGGTGGGTAGGTTTTGTACTCAGCAGGTGTCACAAATCCCTTCCCCCTGTTCATCAGCATTCAGAAATTTGAAGTACTTGTTGACAGGGAAGGGTATTATAAAATAACAATAGGGGATTTCAGCGAATTTTCACTGAAATGTCTTGGCAAGGCCTGGAGTTCCAGCTGGGTGCACAAAATATATCTGATAAAACATACACATTTATCCCAACTTGCTAAACCCTTCTTGGTTCCAATTTTGATTATTATATTGTTTTTTATATTTTTTCAACTTTAAGTCAGTGTCTTACATAGTATTACAGGAATAAAACTGACAATTACCAATTCAAGGTTGTTTACTTGGTGACTCCAATTTCAACCTTGGACAATGGACATCTTGGCAATCTTCCAGAGGAAGGGGGGTGGGGATAATATGCAACATTTACTAAATGGAGAATCACCATCACCGGTGACATGTAGCTTACCAAGAAAATGCTTGACAAAAACGTCTTTTACATGGCTACAAATAGCACTAATCATGCCTTGCAAGTCACGTTCTTTTTCTTCGGATATATATGGCATCTCCCCAAATTATTTTAGTTAACCTAAAAAGTGACACTACCCACTTTGCATAACACAGGCTTACATGAAGCAACAACACATTTCAAACCATTAGGTCCACAGTCTTCTCCTGCTAAAGTCACAAACCAACATGGCTTATTAAATGAGGGGTTAATCTCAGACATGCAATGTCCTTTCTCTACAGGTAATGAAGGAACCTGGCTTGTTAGGATAAGAAGTAGAGGGAGGGGGGAGGAAGGGGAGACTAGTACATCAAAATCTTCTCACAAAGTCATTATGGATGTAATATTCAGGAATGCAAACTTGTGGAAGGGAAAAGGATCCATTATACCCAATGTCCTTTCCTCCAAAGTCACAAGGGGACCCACCTAGCCTAGGTATGACTGAAAGGAGAGATGGGTTGGATCACTTCACTTACACTAAACTCTTTGAAAATTTGTTTCCAATGATAAAAGATGATGACATTTCCCTTTAAAATGTCACAATGCTGGTATTACAGTTGTAAGTAGCAAGTCTGGAGTCCTTCCCTAGGGAACCAGTACTGAAACAATTGCCAACTGAACAGGTGGTTATGAGTGGTCACTTTTATGACAAACAAATCTTGGAATCCTGGGGAGTAAGTAAAATGTTCTGAGAGCCATTGCTGTGGGATGGGTTAAGTTCTGTAGCTGTCGAATAGTTATGTATGTTACAATTCATATCAGAGTTCACAAGAAAGTGAAAATGTGAAAAGTTAAAAGGCAGACCAAGATACAAATGGGGGGAAGAAAAACCTGGTCAATGACATGGCAAGTCAAATGGTAGAGAAACACTTGTAAAACTATAGGTAGCACATCAGGAATTCAAGGAAAATGTTCACCCGAAAATGTAATCCCTCAAAAGATTGGGGGGTGGGGGCACAGGGTAAACCATGTTGCTTGAGCAATGGGCTAAATATGCCATGCTGATGTTGTAGAAAATGAATTGAAGTACTTATTATGCAAAATGAAAACAGTTGAAGGTATCGAGGCTATTGCGTAAAAAAACTGAATTAACATACCAGTCTTTTTTCAGCTGTGTGTGGTTAATGTGTTCTTAAAAATGTATTCCTTCCTATAGTGTTATTTTTATTTATTGTTATTTGGGTCACTAGCCTAGTTAACAGGTTAATTTCTTGCTATTTTGTTATGTATATCAATGTTGTTATGTCCTTTTTTGAAATCACTTGTGAAATAAATTTGAATTGAATTGAATCATGAAATACTTCCTTGTATGCATTTATTGAGGGGTAGCTTGTAACTACTGAAACCTACTACAAGGGTCCAGAGGCTCAAAAAATGACCAAACTCGTTTTAAATCAATGGAGGAATAATTGGTGGTGCCCTACCAACGAGGAGCTTCAAATGACCCTACATATTCCCTTGAAGGAAAAACTTTGTGTAAAGAGCATTGATCTGAAACTTAAAATGCTTACACAACCTTATTTAATATATATAATTGGCATCAACAGGCTCATTACCCATGGAAATTACCTTGGCTAATGACCATTAAGTAACACAGAAGCTGCCAATAGTTACAAAGCAGATCCCTAAATTATGTACAGTACTCACCACTTCTTGTGAGCTTGCAACAAAGTCGAGTTTCTGGTTTTGGCAAACAATGGAAAAAGCAAGGGATTCAGCACTCTGTAAATTAAGAAAAAGTTCAAAGAAATTTTGAAGAAAAAGAAGGGAGAAAGAATTAAATCCACTAAGTCTCACTTCATAAAACATAAAAATTTAGAAAACTACTATACACTAAATGGTGCAAACATGGGCTTGTCTCATCAATGTAGAATGTTCACCTTTTAGTAGCCTATCAATTTTGATGTATTGTACAGTGAGCATTTTCTTGTGCTAATACCTATATTCATTTTTATAGAGGTAGCATTGTACTCTTATCTGTACTCCTTATGGGACTTTTCATGGTTACATTACTGCAGACAGTGATTGGCATAGAGCATGAACAAGGATATATTTGTGTAAATTTTGCACATGGTAACACTGGCACAATATGCACGCATAGAGTAGATAAACTAGAATTTACTTTTTCATTGTGATCATCAAAACTTCGGCCAACCACCCATGATGTCATTTATTGGCACCTTTTCCTTGATACTTGTACTCATTATTAGAGGCTGTCTTGTACTCATACTCATTATTAGAGGCAGCCTTGCACTCATACTTGGTATTTGAGGCTGCCTTGCACTCGTACTTGGTATTTGAGGCTGCCTTGCACTCGTACTTGGTATTTGGGGCTGTCTTGTACTCATACTTATACTCATTATTAGAGGCTGCCTTGTACTCATACTTGTACTCAATATTAGAGGCAGCCTTGTACTCATAGTTGTACTCAATATTAGAGGCTGCCTTGCACTCATACTTGGTATTTGAGGCTGCCTTGCACTCGTACTTGGTATTTGAGGCTGCCTTGCACTCGTACTTGGTATTTGGGGCTGCCTTGTACTCATACTCATTATTAGAGGCAGCCTTGCACTCGTACTTAGTATTTGAGGCTGCCTTGCACTCGAACTTGGTATTTGAGGCTGCCTTGCACTCGTACTTGGTATTTTAGGCTGCCTTGCACTCATACTTGGTATTTGAGGCAGCCTTGTACTCATACTTATACTCATTATTTGACGCTGCCTTGTACTCATACTTGTACTCAATATTAGAGGCAGCCTTGCACTCATACTTGGTATTTGAGGCTGCCTTGTACTCATACTCAATATTTGAGGCAGCCTTGTAATCATACTTGTACTCTTATTAGAGGCCACCTGGTATTCATACTTGAACTCATCATTAGAGGCAGCCCATACTCATATTTGTACTCATTATTAGAGGCTGAGTTGTACTCATAATTGCACTCATTATTAAAGGCAATCATGCACTCATTCTTGTACTTATATTAAGGGCTACCTTGGGTACCTCATTCATTATCAGAGGCTCCCTTGTACTCATACTTGTACTCATTATTAAAGGCAGCCATACTTTTACTCCTTATCAGAGACAGCCTTGTACTCTTACTTGTTCTCATTTAAGAGGCTGCCTTGTTTTAGAGGGCAGCCTCTAAAACAAGGGAGGGATGGGGGATGCCCACACAAGGAACAACTGTGACATGTTAAATAAAATGTCGGGGGGGGCACTTCTCTCTGGACACCCTAATGACAGCAAATTGAAAGTTTGTTTATAACCATTGACCAGGGAAACTATTTTCCCATGAGAGCATTTACGAGCTCTTATTGGTTTTTCTACAAATGAGTGTCTGGAAACTAGCATCCATCAATGAATGAATACCAAGCAAGATTTCTTTTAAAGCGTTCAGAATCAATTCAGCAGCCTTTCCCACTAACTACACAAAAGGGGAGGTCTAGAGCACTTATAAATACATCCACCACGAGAAAGGGTACATGCACTATAAGACGTCTGTTCCTCCGTACTTAACAGCCATGTACTGAAAAGTTCAAACGAAGACCTGTTTGCTGCTCTAATCTATTCAACACATGACCATGGGAATTTCTCAGAGGTACATGCATTGACCCGAACTCATTCTTGAAGACAAGCAGTCCTTTCATAAACACAAGTCATTTTCCTTTGAGTATAAAATAATCCACGAGCATATAACAACTGATTTAGACTCCTCAGGGACTCTTTGTGCGCTGATTGTAACGAATAATTTCCTGTACAATCATGTAGTGACATCTTATGGTTCAACTAGACCAATAAAATCATCCAGCAAATATAATTTTAATCCTCTTGTACTTTGGCAAAGATCAAAGTAGGCTTTCAGGTCAAAGATCCAGTTTTTAATTGGATGGATAATGTTACCCCACACAGTGGTAATTTTGTTCCCACATAAGATAAAGATCTGTTTTCTTTTTACCTAAAATTTAGTGCTGCAATTCTGGACTGACTACTTCTGTCTACCTACTTACCTAGTGAACTGAAACTTCGAGAATATCAACTTTATAGGACAAAGATCCACAAATCAGAGGCATACTACAGCAAACAGTCTACAGTACCCACCAGAGCAAAAAAAAAAATATGTCACTTGCCTTTTACTTGTCCATTATTTTATGGAGCAAGTAAGAACATATAAGTTTGCAAGAGACTACTAATGTTCTTTAAAGAGAACACAATTGGAATAACACATCACAGCTTTATAATTGAAACTTCCTGCCTAAATCAACTTCACATTATTTAACCAATAAACCTATCCACTTGATCTAAATCAACATCAAATTTCTGCCATTATACAAATTAATTGCGAACACATTTTTCCTGAATGTAAATAACTTTTGACCCTGGGTTTCCTTACCAAGATGCATAGTGCAACTCTTAGGGAATGGAGGTGCAGGGAACCTAAAAAGAAGAGCACTATGTGCCTGTTACACATAAAACGTATAAAGAAAACTATCACCACAGCTAGAGTCAAGGAATGCAAGATTATGCTGGGCAGATTGAGAAAAGTTAAAGCCAAGAGCAATCTATAATTTTATATGTGAATTGAGAGATGTAAACTTTCAAGATTCCAGATTTGACGTAGCATGTTGGATTGAAATGCACCTGATGTAAAATTGTGTTATAAGGTCTTACAGGCTTCTCCCATATAAAAATTAAAGACAAGTAGTCATCACCCCAAAGTACATTTTTGATGTGGGGGTATCAAAATTCTCAGTTGGTTCCTGCTCTTTCAAAGTTTGAAAATTCAAATGATGCAGAGTACCTCACATTCCACAAAATGCAGAGAGAGTGTTTGGATTACACATTATAACCTTGTATGCTCACCAGGACATGGCCTGAAGCAATAAAATAGGTTTGTGTCAGCACAAGGAGGAGTTTTATACAGTTATGGGAGGAGCTACAAGTTGATTCCTTGGGAGAATTGGAACTGTCTGGGATGACGAGAATTGCCCTTTAATTGGGAAAAATGTGTTCGCAGTTAATTTGTATAATGACAGAAATTTGATGAATTGATGAATTTGATGAATTTTTTCTTCAAGAAGAGCACATTTCAAATGGTTTAGGGAAATTTTCTTGTCTTAAACCCCCAAAACCCAAATGGCTTAGTGATTTGTTGCTACCTGGATATAATTTTAGTACTTTAGTGTCGAGTTGACATGATTGTAAAGTTACTATGCTTTAAAGTGAGTATGACATGGCCAAAGTAAGTTTCTCAGTAAATATTCTTTGGGCACATCTTGAAATAAAGCGAATGTACTTCTGTCTAAACTACGTCCATATACACCGGAATATGACCTTGTGAATTCTCAAAACAGGCCACACTCAGTCCATCTGAAACCCAAAGCGAAAAAAAATGTAGTGAGCGCATCTCAAGACGTGACGTCATTGGCAGCACCGTCAGTAGCACTTCTGAGCATGTACGAGGCAGCTCATCTATCGTTTCCACACACCGAGTCATAGGCATGGTAACGCGCGTTAGTAGGTACATCTTCTAAACTAACACCTGTGTTATCATGATACTTGAGTAGAGCATACGTAGCGTTTGAAATAACACTGAAAAGCCTATAACAAGCACTCATTATGAACTGTTCATATCATACATGTGCATAGCTGTTCTGTACAGCGCGCGTGCGACCATACCGTTTACTTTTTTCACGGAAACTGAGCTGAGATTGATGATGTATGTAGGAAAACCAAAACGCGCGTTCATATGCACGCGTTCATACTGGCCAATGATGTGCTTTCAAGCCCCTGACATGGTCCGCACCAATGACATGTATGCACGCGCGCAAACTCGTTGTAGCGTGCCTGCTCAATTGCACGCCCACCTTAGCATGCACATCATTGGTTCACGCTTTGTGTTCTGTATTGTGATGTAACCATTTTCATGAAGTTGGTAAGATATGAAACTTTCCAAAGGCATTGTACTAGTTCCACATCTAGATACGCGTCCTTATAAAAATAGCGCAGTGTGAGGTGCCGCTAATTGCGTCATAAAAGTCAGGTGACCTGTTGCAGCATTTTTCGAAATTGGATTTCTGGTCGTTTTTCTTCAAATTCTATTTATGTCGAACTGCGCCACTTTTAATTGTGTGTGAGATGATACTTTTACAATACTGTGCCCAATCTTGCAATACACAAAAGTTATTTTGGCTGTGTCATGCCCACTTTAACACAGGTGAAGATCAAACAGAAAGATATCATGTCATAAATCAGTTTCTTCCTTTAAACTGTAGGCATTACATGCCATACATAACATCCAAATATATTTCATACTGCCAAATTACGCATGTTTACAAGGTTGTTTCAATTTGTCATCTGCTTGAAATGACCTTTAACCTCTGCTAAAAACAACACAGACCATACACTCAATATGGGGCACCCACATACATGTTATGAGATTCATACATTTTCCTCTTTGAGATATCATTTTGACCAGGTTGGCACAGTTTGACTTCTGGTGACCCCACATGACCTTAGACCTCTAATAAGGATCATTTAGATTATACTAAATATTAGGCATACACATACCAAGTCTGAGACTAAGATAGGTTTTCTCCTTTGGGATATCATGATTACAAAATTTTCAGTTTCAGTTTTGATGAGGTGGGCAATTTTTAGAAATTTCCATGTACATTATGAAAGATGAAAAATATTGTTGCAGTTAGGGTTAAGATCCTTGAAAAGGAGAAGAAGGGGTTTTGCCCCACCCACTCCATGCCCCTGTAAATGTACATGCCACCAAGAGTGTGGTTTCTCTTTCATCACAAGCAAAGATGTTACAGCCTTGAATAACTTATTACACAATCAGTCAACTGTTTTTCCCCTAAAAAACATTTTCTTTAGTCTCCCAAAAAACAAAGCAGAAGAACAGAACCACACAAACTTCTTCCAAATGACAAAATGCTCCCCCCCCCCCAAATACCAAACTCTAGTCAGCCTCTAAACCTCTACCATCATGGGTCTATCATGTGTGACTCTGCTCTAGACTCACTGAAAAGAAAAGGCACCACGAATGACCTTAGCCAAAAGAATGAAAAGACTTCATATACATCAAGTTCCTATGTAACCTTTTGGATCTAGAGACAGAATGCCAAGGTCAATACACTTTAACTCCTGTAAGCTTTCACACATGTATCTCACAACATGATGAGAGAATCATGTGCACCAGCACTGAAGTAACCAGGGTACTGGATCATACCGTCTGTCTCCTTTAAACTAGTTCTCTAGCCTGGATAAAACAAACTTTGCTGGGCACTGGTCCAAAATCTTGTTTTTTTTTTGGCCTTTGTGTATATACATTAGAACTTTAAGTTATGGTGAAATGCCACCAAAAAGAGCTGCTTTCACTCAGCAGCTAAAGAATAAAATCCCCCAATGAAAGATCCACTGGAATTATTTCAATATCTTTTACCGATAAACCTCCTAAAAGTTTGATGGTTTCTGAAGTAACTCATTGCCTGTGCAAAATAATGATGTGGAAAGTTGCACAGTGTAAGGATTTCTGTTGCTCACCCCTATACAGTATATATTATCTTTTAATTACTGATCAGATAGTTTACAGTTTGGTGAGTGATATCAATATTTTGGTGAGCGATATCAATATTTTTCAAGGAAACAATTTTAACTTCATGCTAAATCACTCAGGGGATACCAATGCTACAGGTGTCCTTGAAATGAAGGTTGCAAAAACAAAGGCTAACATTTGCCATAGTTGGTATGTCCCTCTTTTACCAACCCAAATTTGCATGTATTGTTCATATTTATTCATGGTACAAGCATGAAATAGAAATTAGTCTGTAAAATGGTCAATGTTTGATGGATTTTGATGGGAATTTGCAGCTATTTTCTGGATTTTTAATGCTTTTCACAAGGTCAATACACTTTAACTCCTGTACCCTTTCACACATGTATCTCACAACATGATGAGAGAATCATGTGCACCAGCATTGAAGTAACCAGGGTACTAGATCATACCGTCTGTCTGCTTTAAACTAGTTCTTTAGCCTGGATAAAACAAACTTTGCTGGGCACTGGTCCAAAATCTTGTTTTTTTTTTGGCCTTTGTGTATATACATTAGAACTTTAAGTTATGGTGAAATGCCACCAAAAAGAGCTGCTTTCACTCAGCAACTAAAGAATAAAATCCCCCAATGAAAGATCCACTGGAATTATTTCAATATCTTTTACCGATAAACCTCCTAAAAGTTTGATGGTTTCTGAAGTAACTCATTGCCTGTGCAAAATAATGATGTGGAAAGTTGCACAGTGTAAGGATTTCTGCTGCTCACCCCTATACAGTATATATTATCTTTTAATTACTGATCAGATAGTTTACAGTTTGGTGAGTGATATCAATATTTTTCAAGGAAACAATTTTAACTTCATGCTAAATCACTCAGGGGATACCAATGCTACAGGTGTCCTTGAAATGAAGGTTGCAAAAACAAAGGCTAACATTTGCCATAGTTGGTATGTCCCTCTTTCACCAACCCAAATTTGCATGTATTGTTCATGTTTATTCATGGTACAAGCGTGAAATAGAAATTTAGTCTGTAAAATGGTCAATGTTTGATGGATTTTGATGGGAATTTGCAGCTATTTTCTGGATGTTTAATGCTTTTCACATCGAATATCCAACCATGTAATTTGCTTGTGACCAGACCTTTAAACTTAAATTGCATTCACAGTATTAACTAATAATATTTAGTACTTTATATACATGTATATAGTTGTACAACTGTTAAATGACAAATTGTCCACTGACTCCCTGTACTTGCAATTTTGTCCATGATAAGGAACTGTGTTATTCATCAACTGTAGGACCAACCCACAGCTACACAAAAAATCCTTATAATGCTGGTAAAATGGCTTTAAAAAATTCCATTACAAAAACATGGTACCTGTTAGCTGGAATATTGACTATATCAATTTTCACAGTTTTAATGCAATCTTGTACCTGGTTAGTACAAACAGTGTGTTATTTGGGGTACCACCAGGGCAGGTATCAGAACGACATATATTATCCATACGGCCATCAACAATTACGGGGTACAGAAAGAAATCCATATAATAGAGATTTATAATGAGCATATATCCACCCTGAAGGGTGCTCAAGAAGCAATGACAAGGTAATAAGAAAAGAAGGAAAGACTGAAAGACAGAAGCTTGTCTCATGAGATGAGTTTAAGTCTTTTGAAAGTCTTTGGAAAGTCTTTTAGTTTTAAAAGTCATAATGCTGGTGTATGACCTCAGTTCAGCATTCCCAAGATGTTGTTCTCTTCATGGCATATTGCATTTTTTCCCCTAATGCATGTTAAAAGAATGTTAATGTTATTTTTCATGAATACTGTCAACTAATAAATCTAGTTCTCCATTAACTCCAATTGCAGGAACTTTATTGCCATTTGGCCAAGTATTTAATCTGTTAAGTTATAGAAGAGATTTATGGTGAATGCATCAGAATATTCCGATGTAAGAGTTTATTTCCTCAATTAGCGAGCAATCTGTCCTTCCAAGTAGATTATACTTTTCATTAATGAATACTGTCACCAATTCTCATCATGTTGAGGTGTATAACCCTACGAGTCAGCTTTTCAAGTCATATTCACACTTCTTAAAAAGTGGAAACTTCCTGTTAATTTGAAGAATGGCTTGCTTGTTTGTCTTGATTATGCCTTAAATACTTCCAGTCGTCACTAATCTTTGCACTTATTGATAGAAGCATGTTTCCTGCCTGAGGGCACCAATATTTTTCAGCTTTTAACTGCTTTTTCCTGCTCTAGAATGTATTCACAGGTTAGCACTTTTCATGCTTGTTTTAAGATACTTGGTTTTTTTTTCAGTTAATTCCTTCAATTTTACAATCTTTATCAATATTTATTTCTCAAAGGCCTTTGCCCACCCAATCCTCAACATGATATCAACATGATACAATGCCCTAACCTTATTTCATGTCTCTTACCCTAACCTAGCCTGGAGACATGATATCAGGCATACTATGCATGTCTCGAGACACAACGGGACACCTTACAAAACAAAAGGTAAGGATTTGGTGCCTTTGACAAACCATACATCTACATGGTTCAGTGAAGGAGGGTCTTGAGGGTTGGTCTAAGGACTAGGTCTTCAGATCAAGACTTCTCTTCCGTTCTGGAGTTCTTTTGTCATTTTTCCATTTTCTATCACTTATTAAATTTTTGAAGGTAGTGTGTTGGTACATTTTGCTTTTCAGACTTTCTCAACCAATTAAGATACAGGCTATTATTAAATACAATGCAAAACAACGTGGAAAATGAAGTATTTCGAAAATTGCTACAAACACATCATATGAAGTCTTTCTCTATCTACCAATTACTTGTGTCATTCTATTTTCTTACTTTTAAGAGCTTTCAGGACCTTTTCTCAATTTAAACACAATTAAGTTCATTTCCTATGCAACATAAATCACCTCTAGGTGTTAATGTTTGAGTACTATTACCCACTAACCTTACAATGTTTGCTTACTTTGTCTCAAAAGAGTAACCGCATCAGTTCACTTGTTTCAAAATAATTTATCCAAGTACACTGTACAAGTAGAGTGACTACAGTTGTAAGAATTTAAAGAAAGGGATTAAGCAGAAAATTACTCATGACATGCAAAGGACTAGAGGAATAAAATCTAAGCATTCTGGTAAATATTTTCATCCAGTTCCACCCTGCAGTTCTCGAGATGTCAGGAAATGAAGTTACTACATTTGTGACCTGAAGTTAGCTTAATAAAGCAAGCATCATCTCCTCACATTGATGAGCAATGATTTGCTTTGCTTTCTGTGTTTTCCACTCTGTTGTTTTGATCTTGAAGTTAATAGGGATATGAACTTCCCAATAGGAATTTGGAGTTTTTAATATTCCCATGCCTCTCATACATTCACATTACAATAACATGAGATTATGGAGGAAAAAGTTGGTTGTTAAGAAAGTTTCAAGAGAAACAAAAGAGCGCTTACTAATGTGAGGTTATGATGTCACATGTGCTTACTTCAAGTTAACTTGAGGTTGAAAATTTGACAACTTCATTTTCTAATATCTTAAGAAACACATCACATTTCAACGCAAATTATGCCAGAATGTTGAAATAACAAAAAATCCCTCTAACATATCAACCTTGAATCAAGCCTAAACTCTTCTTTCAAAGCAGACTAGTTGACCAACTAATCTTTGTACAACATTCACATGGAAAAGTTTAACTTCATATGCCCTTGTCCCTTTTGCAAAGATGAAATTCTTGAAAAAGTAACACATTTCATTTCTGAAATTACAATCGCCTGTTTCTTCTACCATTTCCCAGCAGTACTTCATGCATTATGTACAGGACAGTACAGCTAAAGTGCATTCACTGTTTGTCACACAGAGTCAGTGTACTTCAGTAGCAACGTTGCTATGGAAACTGAAGTACCTGATTGATCCCAATATTTAAAATGAACTAGCATGCAAGCACACCTTCTACTGTAATAAACAAGTGCCATATGTGATTAGTGAATCCTATATAAAAGCTTAAGTCTGAACTTGTACACCATAATATAGCAAAAATGACCACACTCGTTGAACTCACTGGAAAACTACAATACACTAACATTTTTTCTTACAAAAAAGAGGATATTTTAGCTTCTAGGTGGATTTAATGAAAGTTCACCTGGAGTTCATCCAGTTTTCAGTCTTTCCACCTTTGATCAATTAAACGAGACCGTGAAGCTATTTTACAGTAAATGTACCAACAGGAATTACACCTTATGTGCACAACTTGAACACAAACTCAAAAAGGCATAGCATGAATGAATCCAAAGGAAGAGTACCGACAGCAACTTCTACCACTGCCTGGATGTATTTTAGAGGGTTGCCATGGTAACATGAAGGGCAAAACAGCTTATGTCAAGCCAGGACTGTTTGTCACTTTGCAATGGGCCGTTTATTCTGTAAGGGTTGGTGAAGTGCTAACTTGAGGTTAGGCCAGCTGTATGAGATAATCTAGGGCACCCTTCATTAAAAAGGTCCCAGAACAGAGATGAACTTTAAGAATATAGTAGCAGGGTGAGGACATTTTGATCACTTTGTCTATTTGCAATAGATGGGTGACAGTTGTAAACAGGATGCGTATGGTAATTCATTCTCATAAAACACATCATGAATGCACATATGTCGGCAAACTAATTCCCCTTGACATCAAACACCGGTCCATTTCATGACAGGATTCTCAACTTAATTGCTAAATGTTAAACCCAGTGACACCAATAAGGCTGCATTTTACTCCAATTCACTTTCTATATGCAGGGATGCCAAGTTACCAGAATAAGAATGACACAATATTATCAGATTAAAAAAGTAAAGTGATCACATATTTGGCAAACAGGAAAGCATGTTACAGCTTCTTTATTGAAAATCTGCACTGAACAATTCTGAAAATAGTGTGTTTGCTTAAGGACAATTTCATAAAAGTTTTTTGGAAGTATGGTACACATTTTACGGAACCTTTTAATCTGGAACCTTCGTTTACACTTCATAGAAAAATTAATAAACAAATTAAGTTGGGTTTATTGAACTCAAATTTAAATGCATATTTATGACCACCTTTGATATCACCCTTACCCATACCATCCCTTTCAGCAATTTTAGTCTTAAATTTTGGTCACTTCAGTTAGTGCACTATGCTTAGATTTGCAGGATTCAAGACAAAGGTCCAGAATTATAAGACCTGGAAAAACAAAATCTAAAGTTCATATACATACTTTTGTTAGGCCTGGTATAAAATTTGCATACAGTATATGCAGCTTCCCCCATCAAAATTTTGAAGTATTTAGCGTACTAGTGACATCACTTCCTAGAATGTACTTCAAATGACTTTTACGATCTTTAATTCAAGACACAAACAACTCAAGAAGTTATTTAGTACAATGAATGAGTTCATACACCAACAAATTTCTTCAAGGGAGGCAAACTGTTGCAGGGTTTTTTTCAACTACTCATTGGGGAAGAAGATTTTCAAAGGAAGGGAGGGTACCCCTCCTCTTTGAAAACTTTCTGGTAACATTACGTGGATGTTAATGTAAAATGGTAATACTTTTGGCAAAAATTTGAACAGAATAATTATTCAACGTTTAGTTAACTTCACAATCAAAGAATCAAACACCTAATTTTTTGGAACTATTTCAGATAGAGAGGAGAAGGGAGAAGAAACAAGTGTAAGGAGAGAGATAAGCTACCCAACCTTCTTGACCTTTGAAAAAATATATCTTACTGCCTGCTTAAGAGCACTGTTACAAGTGTCTCAAGTTGAGGCAACACCAATTTCTGATAAGAGGGACCCAAGTTCTAAAATTCTGAAAGTTTATGCTAGAAATGTCAAACTCCCATTTTCACAGAGCATTACTTCCATGCTGGCACACAAAATACAAAAGTTTACTCCCTTCATTTACCAGAAAGCCAGGAGGCTTAGTGATTCCTTGCCTCCAAGGGGACCTTTGACTTTCACCAAAAATAATTGGGATCATCTACTCAATATGATGTATTTAGTAACATCCTCACAGTCACCCTTTTTGAGAGGCTGTTTACAAGCATATCATCACAAATACACACAGACACATACAAAATTAGGTCTAGGTACCCTAGGCTAGGCTAGGGCCTACCTAGACCTGCACTTCATTAGGCCTAACTTTTGATTAGTAGCCTATGTAGACCCTATGTGATGCAACGTTTGTGGGTCCTACACTCCTACGAGAACCCACATTGCACAACCAGCGGAAACGAAACAGCCACTAACACAAACTCACAGACCACAAACCTCCATCTGTGGCAATCATAACGTACCTACAAAGCTCTGTCAGGGCCTAGGCTTAAATGTTCATATCCAACACACTTATAAAAACACCACTAACTGCTGTAGGCCTATGCTAGGCCTAACTTTAGGCCTAGAACCTATTCCATGCATACTTAAATACTTCTTCCAAAGTCTCTTCGACTCTCCAGTGAAGCACCAAGGGGTGAAACCAAATGTTACTCTCGAAGTTCCTAACAGCAATGTTCAAAAAATGTCTAAAAATTTTGGTTTATAAAAGCGATCCTGTTTTTATAAAACATTCTATCAATCTTGTTACAAGGGTGGTCACACTATTGTATGCTAAAATAAATAGCAAGTATTGCTGTTCAAATGTGACACAGTATACCCATAGGCCTAGCTATGGTTATGTTCATACTTGCACTTAGGGCTCCAAAGTTAGGCCTAGGCCCTAGCAACAATCACTTCAGCAATAAATGTAGGCTAGACATGTTATTCTCTGAAACATGCACACAACATTTGATCGTGAATAGCCTAGGCCTAACGTTAGGCCTAGTTCAGGGAACAGAGTTATGTGAGACTGAGGACTAGGCTTAGGTTACCTAGGCTTGCACTAAATTAGGCCTAACTTATACATGAAAAGTGTATTAATAGCCTATGTAGGCCTAGGCCATATGATAGAATGTCTGTGGGTCCTACACTCCTACGAGAACCCATGTTGCAGCAGAACCAGCCGAACCGAAACAGCCGTTAAGTTGGTAACACAAACTCACATCAATCACAAACCTCTGTCAGGGCCTAGGCTTAAATGTAGGCTACATATCCAACACACTTCTTACTACACAACAAACAGCTGCAGGCCTAGGCTACTGCAGTACACATAGACTAGGCTGAGCTTTAGGCCTTGGTTCTACTCCCTACTTTCCTACTTTTTCCCCAAGTCCCTTCCAATCTCTGGCGAATTAGCGTCAAGGGGCGAAACCAAACGTGACACTTGAAGTTCATAACAGTAACGATAGTGTTAAAAAATATCTGTAAATTTTGGTTCAGCCTATAGGGCCTAGGCCTACAAGTGATCTTGTTTTTTTTTCAAATATTCTATCAAACTGCTAAATCTTTGATCGTGAATGGTCTAGGCCTAGTTCAGGGAACAAAATGTATGTGAGACTGAGAACTAGGCCTAATATGAAAGTATAGGCCTAGTAGTAGCCTTGGGCTTGGCCTAGGCTCGTAGGCCTAGGCTGCCTTGTTGGTAACACCAGCTCACATCGATCAAAGACCTTTGTGAAAGAGTACGCCTAAACTGGATATCCAACACACTTCTTAAAACGCAACAAGCAGCAGAAGGCCTAGGCTAGACTACGTAGTACTGCGTTACCTAGACTAGGCCTAACTTCACGTTTAGGCCTAGGCCTAGGGCCTACTCCGTACTGTAACGTTACAGTACTGTAGGCCCTAGTCTACTTCAGTCTTCAGGTTGTTCCAAAGTCCCTTTGACTCTCTGGCGAAGAGCCAAGGGGAGAAACCAAACGTTACTCCCGAAGGTCTGCTCCGTAAAGGAGCTACGTCCCCGAATACGAAAACAGACCAACCTCTCGAAGGCGTAAGCCTGTATATTCTTGAATGCTGTACTGTATGCATCCATTCAGGTCGTAAAGTGGTGAATCACTGCATTTTTTTCTGCAGTACGGAGTAGCAGACAAAATGTTGAGCTACCTGTGCTGCAGAAAAAAGACAGACGTGGTGAATTCACCTGTCAAATGGAACGCAGCTATGTACGGCTTGTTGTTCGTATTTACTTCGATTCAGCTGCGCTAGCTACAGACGTATAGTGACTGTACTGTACCTTGAGTAGGTCGGTACCTCGAGTCGGTCACTACACACAAAACGTATACAACACAGACTTTACACGACAATTTTTAGGTGATCGACTCATGGTATCACCATGCAACTGTACGTACCTCGTACGAAATACACGTACGTATGTACTGCGCTTACAGATATCGCTATAAAGCAGCATTACGGATACAGATGTCCATGGGTACGATTACGTTTTAGAGGTTTTAGAGCGCGTGTAGTAAGTCTACATAGATTGTTATGATGTCATTTGACGTGAATGGTCCACCTAGGCTACCGTAGAATGACCGCGTTTAGAAAATGCCAATTTTGAGCTCAAATGACTTTTAATATCCATGAAATTTTAGGGCAAATATGCACAAAATAAAAGTAAGCTACACCACAAGTTTCAAGTTGAACCAAGTTTTACAATCACAGATATTCTGCTTGAAAGATTTTAAACCTTTTGACCTCTGGTGACCCCAAATGACCTTTGACCTTTACCAAAAACAATAGGGATCATCTTTCTCATATGGGCCATGCACATGCCAAGTATGAAATTCTTGGAAGTTACACATCTTGAGATAGTGTGTTTACAAGCAATTTCCAAGATATTTACCATTTGACCTCTGGTGACCCCAAATGACCTTTGACTTCCACCAAAAACAATAGGGATCATCTACTCATTATGGGCAACCTACCTGCCAAGTATGAGATCCCTCGGAGTTACCCTTCTTGAGATATCGTGTTTACAAGGTTTTGACCTTTTGACCTCTTGTGACCCCAAATGACCTTTGACCTCCACCAAAAACAATAGGGATCATCTACTTCATATGGGCAATCTACATGCCAAGTATGAGATCCTTCGGAGTTACCCTTCTTGAGATATCGTGTTTACAAGCCAAGTGTCACATACACACACACACACATACACACACACATACACACACACGACATCACCATCGCATAGATTCCTTTGACTTCGTCAAGGAATCAAAAATGGTGGACTACACAATACTTTGTGATATCACTCTTGTACGAATCATAATTCCTGCCTTTGCTTTTTCTGAAGCCACTACAACGTGTTCCAAAATGATCACAGGCATGTTGTTACAAACCACTTGACTAAACTAGCCCTATTCTCAGCAAACACTATGCACGAAAAGAGAGTCATTTCCCAAGCATTTCATTTCCAAAAAACAAAAGGCCGCAGGGTCGTAGCTACAGTGGTTGGGGCTGGGCGGTGCCAGCCAGAAATGTTTTTTTAGCATCCAGGACTAACAGTCACTAAGCCCCAGTACTTCACTTCCACCTGTAGTAAACATGATGGTTTCCACTGATTTTGGAAGAACTTGGAAGAAAAATCAACTAGTTTGTGGCATTTTCAACTTTTTGTTCACATAGTACTTCAGTAAAAGGCCAAATAAACATACCCCACTCTTTGTAACAAAATCATGTTTCAGAAGGTACACTCTAGTTGGACTTTCACTTGGAGCCCGACACTAAAACTGGTCTACTGTAGCTTAAACCCTGAAAAGAGGTAATGTTACCGCAAGAATGAATCACAAATTATCTGCCCAACTGAATATTTTGAGATAAGTGACTTCATTTCAACCCACCAATGAAATAAGCTGTGACAATAGGACCACGACCAATGTGTTTATAATTTCTTAATACTGGACATATACTTTTGCTGAGCCTAACTGCTCACACTGTGTTTATGTCAATAGAGAAGTTTCATGGATATTGTGTGACTGAGCATGCCTTTGGTTTTGAAGGGCAAGCGTCCGTTGTGTCACAATAGTATCTATGGTTATGCCATGCACATGTACTGTATATATGCTTTCTGAACATGTTCTGTGCCCGGCAAATACCGGGCAATCCCAACTGCATGACATCACATGAAATCCTTCTATAGCTGCTAGAATCTTATCAAGGATAAAATGCACACATTGATAAATAATGAAGTCAGAAGCCTGAATAATGGACATCATCAATCATAACTGTTTTTTCCTTCCTGACAACAAATTCTTTTATTTTGAGTGATTTGGTATTAAACAAACTAAACAGCTAAGGATTTGGTATTCATTTTAAGTAATGGGTATACAAATTTTGAACAACCTGTGCTTGGGTTAAAATTAAATACAAACTACCAAAAAATGGTTACACTTCTTAAGCCTGAGCTCTATTATTTATCTTCACTGCTGTATAGGCTAGATACTACTATCAGTATAAAAAATATCAGGACAAATGGCAGTATGCAATTACTGAGCATTCAGGCACAAAGGAAAACTTTAAAAAGAAGCCATAGTGTAACAGTTATAGCAATGCACGAATATATCACTAGCAGTATAGCTATAAGCATGTTACCACTATCAGTACTATCATGAATGTCGCCAACACTTCTGACACGTTGGTTGTGTGTTCACTATCAGTGAGGCTTCGACCAATCCCTCTTCTGCCAGCCCGGGCCAAGCAAAAAATCAGGCAAATGCAGTGCTCAATACCATAGCCCAAAGAGATAATAAAAAAAAAAAAAAAACAAATGTAACTAGCAAAACCTGCATATGCAATCACAAAATCCACCATACTTATCTTTCTCTTAAGAAGCAATAGCATGGTGGTTAAGGTCTTTAATAATTAAACCATTAAAATTTGGATTGGGCAACTTGATATTCATGTGGGCAAGTGGGTTAAGAAAATGGCCAGCCCTACTGGCAAGAACTTAATTAGTCCAAGATTGCTCCCAGCAGACAGGCAAAATGAAGGATGCCATCACTATCAGTACAACTGTTAGGGCAAATGAAAGCATACCATCACTATCAGTATAGTTATCAGTATGACATCACAATCAGAGCCGTTATAGTGTAATGAGAGGTTGCCATCACTATCAACACATCTGTAATGCCTTCACTATCAGTACAGCTGTTAGGGCAAATGTAAGCATACCATCACTATCAGTACAGTTATCAGTATGACATTACAATCAGAGCCCTTATAGTGTAATGAGAGGTTGCCACCACTATCAACACATCTGTAATGCCTTCACTATCAGTACAGCTGTTAGGGCAAATGTAAGCGTACCATCACTATCAGAACAGTTATCAGTATGACATTACAGTCAGAGCCGTTATAGTGTAATGAGAGGTTGCCACCACTATCAACACATCTGTAATGCCTTCACTATCAGTACAGCTGTTAGGGCAAATGTAAGCATACCTTCGCTATTAGTGCAGTTATAAGTATGACATCACTATCAGAGAGGTTGTCATCACTATCAACACATCTGTAATGCCTTCACTATCAGTAAAATTCTTAAAGCAAACTTAAGATGTACCATCAGTATTTGTTCAGCTGTCAGTCTTTTGATTGTGTGTTTAAAATTTCACGTTTTTATTCATTTTTTTTCCAGCATTTTCTTAGCTAAAGGAACCCTGCTACCATCATAGGCATAAAGGATTAAAGGGAAGTATGTCACAATTACCAACTTATAAAATCATCTCACCTTATTCTTGACATGAGAGCAATCTTTGCCTGTGTGCATGTCTATAATATCCACAACAGAAACTGCAAAGCAGAAATGAAAGAAAAAGAATTGTGATCAATGACACAATACTGTATCATACAAGTAAATAATACATTGCAACAGGTGGTCTTAGCTTGAATGTGCAACAATAAGGTCTCTGCCATAGTAAGGTCACTAGTTCACATCCCAGATGTTTAAAAGCAAGGGTAACGGTTACTACCAGACCATTATGTTGATTTTTCATCAGTTTGTCTCCTTGAAGTTTGAACTGGTTTTTTTACTTGACCTTTGCTGTAGCCATTCATGTTGCTTGCTACAGTTTAAAGTCAATTCAAGCTGTAAAATGAGTGCCATTTTCAGATCCTAACTCTGTACTTAAAGGTTTGGGGACTCATAATCACAAAGAGTTATGTTTGCTCAGTCAAAAATTTCAGTTAGCAATTAAGCAAGTTCCTCCTTTGACATCAAAGATTTGAATATTATTAAATATTAAAGAGGGATTTGCATCACCCCAAGTACGAGTTTTACTGGGTGGTAACTAGCCCTGCCCATAACTGTCTTTACTGCTTCTCCTTGCGCATACACAAACAGTTCACTGCTCAAGGCCACATCCTGGTGAGCATAAAAGACCCCATGTGTAATCAAAACATTCTCTGTGCATGCTGTGTAATATGAGCTGCTCTGCATCTTTTTAATTTTGTAACTCTGATGCCAGTCAAAGAGTAGTCACCAACTGAGACTTTTGCTTATCCCCAACTTAAAGTCATACTTGGGGTGATGCAAATCTGTCTTTAAAGCTACATATTTATTCATGTCATGGGTGTAAAGCAAATTTTTTGTGAAAATGACAATTGCAGGTGGATTTGGTTGTAAACAGTGCTTTTCCCTGTTTTTAATTGTTTTCATTTCAAATAGGCAAGTATGACATCCTATGGCAACAAACCATTAATGGAGATTTGATACCATGAAAAATTACTTAAAATATTGAGACTCAAAGAAACCACGAAAGTGACAGGGACTTGCAGGTTGAAATATCTATTGTCCAGCAGTGTCATAAGTAGTAGTATTGAGTTAACATTCATAATATTGCTAATTTACGAGAATGGATTTAATACTGTTAAGTCCTGTTGTCCCTTCAGGGATGTAGCTTCTTTGAGAAGCAAAACTCTTTTGGGAGTAATGTTTGGTTTCACCCATCAGCTTTTTGTCAGAGAGTTAAGGGGACTTTGCAAAAAGTATTTAATACTGTTTAAGTCAGATTCTGCCCTATTTGCAATACTGAATACATCATCTGCAAATGAAGGTCTCTTGCTCAAGAAAGTCTGGTTGTCTGGCTCACAGGCTGGCTGGCTGGCTGAAATCCAATTTTCAAGCAAGGCTGAAAACTTCAAAAAACATGTTCCACTGTTTTTCCAGCTCAAAACTTTTGAAAATGTTCTTTATAGTCCCCACAGTGGCTATAAACTTCAAACAGACCACACCAGTGCAGTCAACTTACCTATCCAACTAAAAGAACAGTGACAGTTGTCTCTAGTTCATGAAGAGGTCATGCCATGTTACATCAGTGGTGTACTGTACATGTATTTCCTATTTATATCATACCTAATCCTGCAATTTTTTGGCTAATGGTTTCCTGTTGTGGCTAGTACATGAGCACACATTAAATCCAGTGATCTGGAAAAGGGGATTTCCTTTCCTTTTGTTAAAATTTCCTTGCAAAATACATTCTCTTGGATGGTTGAACATAACTTGAAATTGGGTTGGTTGAGAGTTAAAAGTAACCTGACCTGTTTATATTCCAAGTCCTGCACTTTTGGAAAAGTATGTGTTACACCATTAAACTCTTATTGCAATCCATTGTGAACCTAGCACATCAAAAGCTTATTAACCAATGAACATACCCCATTAATAATCACATTACAACATAAATCAGGCATTTTCTTCAATGCATTTCTTGATGAGCATCTAGGATCCACTTTTTAGAGGATACAAATGGTAATAATAGAAATTTGTACTTCTATGTCAGTACTTTATCCTAAAAATTTTATCACGTTTTTCCTGCATGTTTACCTCAACTCGAATCAGTACCCTGTACATCTACAGGTGAATAGATAAAATGGATGAACTTGCACAAATGTGGTTGATGTTCTAACATGCATTAAGGATGAGCAGAGAAGTGTATCCATGATGGATTATGTTGAAGAATATTCACATTATGAGGTGGGATTACGGGGTTTACCTAATATTTGCTTATCCTGGAAAGAAAATATCCTCGATGCAGATTACTGTTGTTTCTTTCTACCTGCTTGATATATATTACTTTATAAAATTCCCCTATTTCAAGCCTCCCACAACCCAGGATCAAAGCTCACAAGAAGCAAACAAAATGACAAAGAAGTTTCTGTAACAGTCCTGATTGCAACTGTTTGAATATAATAGGATGAACTTCTGAAAGAAGTGTTGATATGTTGGTATGTGGGGTTGATGAGCAAACAGCGGTAAGTTAAAGTACTACGTCTTAAATAACATACAATACAAAAGTTTCAAGCTTTAGAATCCCTGATGCATTGTGTTGGCAAAAGATGGTAGAGCTAACAAAGTTTATGGTTTAAATTACCACACCTTTTTTCTTCCACTTATATCAAGGGATGCAGGTGAAAAAACTTTGTACAGAAATAGTCCAGCAGAGTTGTATAGGGATGTTAAACGGCAATCCAGGAGGCAGGACTTGAGAGCATTATACTACACACCTTCTTTGTATAAGAGTAATGAAGAAATGACAAAATATAAAGGAAAAAAAAAAGATGTCAGACATTCTCTGTGTCCACCCACAATCTGCACAGCTCAAACGTAGCCAGATGTTTAGTAAGGTGAGGGTTTCCCGACCAAGAGTTCCAGTATAAAACAAGCTAAAACTTAATTTTCACATTACAAAGCTAATAATGTTATGGAGTATGTCAAAAGATAGAATATCAAACCAGCTTGTCTACATTAGCTCTTTCACTAACTGCAGGTGACCTAACCCACTGTCAAGAATCAAATTGAAGTAACAATTGAGCTGTTTAGACAACATGTTATCTTGTTTTGTTTTGTTTTGTTTTGTGTGTGTGTGTGTGGTTTTTTTTTGAATTTGAGTCAACAAAATGCATTCATAGAAGTTATGGAAAGTTTGAAGCAACTTTCCATATTTCTTTTTGCATTTTACTAATAAGCAAGTTGAATTCAGCAGTATTTTAGGTTGCTTAGCATAGCATAAGTACCAGATTGGTTATAAAAGCTGGGTAGGTGGCCATACTGTTTGTGTAACCCTACCACCACAATACTCTCCATGTAAAAGGATCCCTAACAAGCCTTACTATGGCCAAAGCATGGTAGCAGGACTACTGCTTTACACAAAGGCTTTTAGGAGTCTACAACATACGGAGCTTTCACAGCAAAAATGGCATAAATCAGGGAAAACATATGGCTTCATGGCAAAACTATGTGTAGCAAAAGGGTTAAAGGCCACATGGAATCACACATGGGTTCCATGGTAAAACTGACCAACTAAGACAAGATCACCAAGGAGTAAGTCCTCTGGCAAGTACTTTCTAATTTCAAATGTTGGAGTTTTATTGAAGATAATTAGAAACTATCTCTAATATTGATGCCTGAATAAACATGGAACTTATGAAAACACTTGAATGTTGATTACAAATAATACAGACAGTGTTGTAACGAGTCATGACTCGAGTTGCTAATTTTCAGAAGGGAAATGACTCGGGCAATTGTATCAGGATTTTTCTCATAGAAATAATACAGTGACTCAAGTCTCTGACTCGACTCGAGTCAAACTGAAAGAAGTAAATGACTTGACTCAACTGCAAAATTGAGTGACTCGTTACAACACTGAATACAGGCCATACATATTTTGTTTAGATGAAATCATCACCACGGTGAGGGCACCACTATTTATGACCCTTCATTCATTACTATATGATCATCCATAAAATAAGAATGCTGTTTTCTAATCAAATCTCATTTCAGACATAAGTCTACAGCTAGCGATCAAGCCTTTTGATTACTATGCTAAAATGGAAACCTCTTTCAAGGGTTAGTTCATGTCAAAATGATCTAGGCACTTATTCCCTTAAAACAGAAAAGTGATTTAAAATGGTAATGTGCAATTAACAAAGGCATGTCTTATGAATTCTACAGTTCAACAGGCCTTCTCCACGTGTCGGGCAGGAACTAATGTATCCTCACCTCATGTGGGTACTTAATATAGGGTCAGCTATGTGTCTGAAGACAATCTGTTTGTTTTTCCTTAAAAGCATAATGCTCCCACACCCCATTCACCTTCCATTTCAAAATTTTGATTTGATTCAACATCAGAAATGATTTAATTTTGAGACCATCCCAGTTTCCATTCAAAGATTGACTTGTTTTAAAGATTTATCACAACAGTTAATCACCTCAACAGTTTATTAACTGCACTAATAGTCTTGTTAGTCAAGTTGAAAAAGACACGTACACGAGCTGGTGGTATGGTACGCTCTCTACATGGCACAAAACACATTTATTAGCCATATGAATAAATGTTACAGCAAGAAAGAGTGTGGGGAGGAGAAACATTGCTTTCCAAAATCACAAAATCAGCGTGTTTTTCTTTCATTATGTATTTAAAGTGCTGTTTCTTGCAGGGTAAATTATAAAAACTTATACCTTGAGCCCTAAAATAGTCTGAACTTGCAGTGTCTGAAGCATACAGAGTAAAAGACTGCTGTGATCATCATTGGCTAAATCTTCATAAACAATGTTCGGTGAAAGGTGCCCACACAAAGATATATTAATTTCTTCATATTATAGCACTGAACCCATCAAGGGGATTATTTTAACCCTAACAATTAATGCTGGCTCATTAAGATGAAATGACACTTAGATGTGATGCCCGGTGCTTATGGTTAGTATGCAGAATGCTTATTTCCCAAACTGGTATCAGATCGGTATCAGCCGATACAGAAAACTAAAGTATCAACATCAGTAATACAGGCTACTTTTAACTTTCATACAACACTAGAAATGACCAAAAAAGCTAAATGGCTCATATATCCAGTAAGAACACAGGTAGAAGGCAGTGTCCACATTTAACATCACCATGGAAACAAGCAAACAATCAATGGAAGTATCAGTTTCCAGAGGAGCACTGTTAGCACTAGCAAGGTCACTATCAGTGTTGCCAGTGGCAGCTTCTGCAGGGAATTGTACAGCACTAGCAAAACTGATATGAACAATGCTTCTGTGTGGTCACTAAAAAAGTCTTGGGAAAGGAAATTTTACGAAACCAAGCTTATTTTAATCAAACAAATTTCTGATGCACACAAAAAAGTACTCACTTTTACTACTAAGGCTTTCAATAGTTGGTGTTGATGTATCCTGAATGTCCCCATAGTGTAGGGTTTTGAGATTTGGAGATAACCGGCAGTACCAATATCTGTCTGAAATATACATCGATGGGAAAAAAAGTTAAGATGCAATATGAAACCCTCAGAGGTAAGGAAATAGGAAATGGTCATTTTTCCTCAGAAAAGCCTTACATCCAAAAACTGCATTTGAGTAAATTAGGAGACATTGTTTTAGGCATGAATTTGCTAGATATACATGAATTTGCTACATGTACATTGAAACATTTCAAAAGCTTTTAAAATAGGGAATTTCTGGCAGTTTATTGATATCGTACAGCAAAACTACATATATGGCATTTTTGACCTCAAAAAAGGCTTTCTTATTAACCACAGCTTTGGACATACAGCTATTTATACTTGAAAAGTTTAATAAAGTACCATGAAAAGCATTCTGTCCAAACGTCAGGCCTTATGTCCAACTCTTTAAGATATATTCATTCAAAAAAGCTTATTTCTAGAAAAAAGTTGACAAAAGGCAGTTCTGACATGAAAACAAAACCCCAGAAGGATGCAAAGCTTCGTAGAATAGAGTTTCCATTCAGATAATAGCTTTTTGTCTATATCCACTTAATATCCAAAAATAAAACATGGAAAAAAATCACAAAAATGGACATAAGGCTTTTCATATCTGATGTGGCAGCATTTAATATGATACAATTTCAGACCTGTTAGTCGGGGTAACTTCCGCACCTATCAGTTCAGTCAGAATAATGACAAAAGCTATTACTTATGTAGTTTTCATTGGCATAATAATGAGTCTTCCTTTTATGTCATGAAGAACTCACTATCAAGGTATTTGCCAGTCAGGATCCTAAAGTCCTGCTCCGATGCAAGGGGAAAAATGTGTACCTTTCTATGTATAATGATAATACCACAAATATTTGTATGTACAAACAAAAATTTTGTTTTCTCAAACTATTGCACACACTGTGAGAGATGGATATAAAAGTCTGTCAACTTCAGGCAACACTGGTATTTCACTAAAGTCACCACACCCCTGGTCTCCCTATTTGATGGACATCAAGCACACATTTAACAAGGGTTCTACTATGCACACTTACTGAAAACACTTCTAACTTGCAAAAGCTGTGAATTTTGGACAAATAAACTTCTTCAATTAAATTGTAAACTAAACAATACAATAAAACTGCAGTTTTTAATTGGCATCCTGATAAAACTCTCCTTTATCACCTCCTTCAAGAGCAATGCTTCCCAAATTACATGTTGACCAGTTTCAGCAGTAGGTTATGGATTGTGCTCAAGAAAAAAAAATTTAATAAAAATCTTTCTAATTTTGAGTACCAATGCCTAAACCATGAGATCACAAGACAAAGGACAAGTGCAATTTCCAGTAATCACTGGTAGCACTCCTCTTGACTGGGTAATAAGTCATCCAGAAGTTCACCTAATCACATTGCAGTCTATCATGCCACCACAGCTTGTTCCTTCTCACATAGCTCACTCGGCAACTTCGAACCACAAACACACTCTTTGTACCTTTTCCACTCGCACTGTCCCTCATTCTTCATCTTGCCTAATGAGAACCCCGTTTCTCTGGAATACTCTTTCATTTTTGTGCTTTCCTCCTTCCTAAAATTTCCAGGTCTTTAAATGCAATATTAACAAGCTAACTCAGTTCAGTTCAGTTCAGTTCAATGTTTATTTCTAGCAAATCTGTACAATATTTACAATGAGTGCAATTTATATATACATTTAACAAGCGTATCTAAATAACTAGAAAAGGAGGAAAGAGATGTCAAGACTTATGAGCATTTCCCCTCTAACTCTAACTTGCCTTGTGTAGATTTACCTTTGCCATGCCTAGTTTATGCCTAGTTTATATTTGCATGACATCCTCTCATAAAAAAATTTAAAAAAATCATGAGGGATTAGGAAATGGGGTTCTAATAGCAATATTGAAGAAGCACTGTTCTAGAGGAGAAAATGTTTCCAAAGTGTACATAAGACAAAAGAGTTATTTACCAGGTCAGTCTTTCTATAACCAAAATTTAAAGGAATGATAAAGCAAACCTTACCTGAGAGCTTCCCTCCCGTTTTTAAACGATTAAATTTTGTTCCAGCTACTAGGTAATTCAGCCTTTGTTGTTTAATGAGTTCCTGTATTTCGGGTTTGATCTGTTCTCGTAATTCTCTGTGCAAAAATTAAAAAAAGGAACAATAAAGAGCTCGATAGTGACATAAGAATTTTAATCTTGTTACTTTGATAAACTTAAAGAAAACATGAAATGCTACATATTGAGTTAAAATGTTGCCTTGGAAGGCACTCAACATATCTCTGTAATCCACAGACCCTTATAGGTTTCTCCTATATGGCTTGCTGCTGAGTGTCATGTATCGATTGACACAAAGACTGAACATAAAAACTGCTCTTCTTCACAAATAACACAAAAAGAAAATTAGCAAGGTGATATACTATACATGGTAATTTTACAAAACTCCAAAATGTATAATGAAATATGCTTAAAAAAAAGATACATCATTCAAATTAATAAAAGCTATTTTGTTTGCTAACAATGCTATGCATGCATTAAGCTCACACGACACTGATGAGTTCCAGCCCTATTCTCAACATTTTTGGCCTCCAGATGTCCCAGCTCTTTTGAAATATATAAAAACTATGTACCAAAAACTTCATGACTAGAAAAAACTGATCAACAATTTTGACATTTGAAAGTTCAAATTAATTTGCACACACCAAGTAACTACGCAAAACAGAACCTAACAGCATATCCTTGAATTCTAGTTAGAAAATCCTCTAAATGAAACACAGAAGTTTTCTCCATTTAAAAAATATTTCTCCACATTTAAAACAAAAAAGTAAAATTCCAATTCTATCCAGAACAGTCAAACAAATGAATGTTCCTTTTTACCAAGTTCCAACTTAAAAAGCCATTTCCAAGAAAACACTTTTTTTTTACTTACAAGACTGGCTTTGCCTGTGAATTCCATTCCTCCTTGTTCCATCTGGCTTGCTGTCTCAAGTCTACTATGTGAGTGTATGTGAAACGTGTCTGCAATGCATTCCAAAACTGATCCATCGTGGTTGGCTTGGTCCCAAGACTTAAATCAATCTGTTCCTTAACCACACTCATAACCTGTGGAAGAAAAAAATAAGACCAAAAAAAAAAAGGGAAGAAGTGGTATTAAATACAAAGACAGAAACTTTTACCTTTGTTATTGCTATGGTCAGAAAGGGCAGTTATTTTTCAATGTTGGGTGACCACAGATGAGGAAGTCTAAACCTGTGCATCGATTAGATGGCCAACCAAAGCCACAACTAAGATTAAACTTGGATACTTTTCACTTGAAAGGTAAGTTCAAATGGGACAACCAAGTATATTTATCAGATAAAAATCTCACCTAACCATGACCTAACCGAGGATGGTGACCATACCAAGCCATCAAAACTCACTGTTGCAACTCCCACCATATATTTTAATACTACAAGTCACAGTGAGAGTTCTTATTTTTAATTAAACCCTTGGACAACAAGCTCTTATGTAACCATAAACCACACCATTAAACAGCTTCTTAATGCCACACCAATAACAAACATGGTAACCACAATAACCCCCTGTGATTTTCATTACACTAGTCTTTAAAGCATAAAATAAAACCCTCCCCACTAAGATGTGATAAAACAAAAAAAATATTTACAATTTTAATGCTGCTTGTTTTTCATTCTTCATCCTCTATTTCTGGTAAACTCCATTATTCCATTTTTCATAGCCTTTATAACAGCACTTTCTCTAAATCTAACAATTTTTCTAATTTCCCTTTTTTTTCTTTCTTCATTTTTATTACATAATCTCATAATGTCTTCATGATACTGTCTGTTCTAAGCACAATGAATAGGGCACTTTATAGGACAACAAACATTTTCAAGTAGGATTTTTCTTATCAAAATGCAAATCTTGCTGGTTCTAACCCTGCCTAGTTTTAAAAACTGTATCCCTGAGCAAGATACTTTATAATAATTGCCTTTCTCTACCCAGGGATTAAACAGGTAGCTGTGAAGTAAATTGTCAATGGGGGTGCCCTTAACCCCTGTTGCCGCACTAGAAAGATTGTCTCTCGGGTACTTCATCATTGAGCACACATGACATGTACTGCCCTTTTGACTAGGGTTACCTAAGTATTGATACCATGAAAATGCATATTTTTCAATCATGTTTCTACTCAAACTCTGTCATAAGTTGTAACTTTCTGGTTATTGTAAATACTCAAGTCCAACTTTAGAGAAAGAAATAAGCACAAAAAAAAAAAAATGCCATTCACAAATGAATGCTACAGTTTAGCACCTTTGTAAAATCTTCTAGAGTGGCTCGCATTTCTTTCCATGTCTTGTTGAAAAGTTTGATGCACCAACAGAAGAATTCCTCAAAAGCTTTGTCCGTTGAGAAAAACATAGGGTGGTACTCTTGCTTAGTTTCCAATGCTATAAAGATAAATCAACAAAACTGTTATTACTAGTATTACTATTTAACTTATATTTTTTTTGCCTTGAATTTTTCCAAATCTCTTTTTTATTCAATCAATATTGGTAAGATTTTTAAAGAGGTTTTCCTTTTGTTTTGCAACAAGCAACAGTGGGTATGTCTATTGGATATTGGGGGAGGGGGCAAAAATGTCAAGGATTCCAGAGAATTTAAAAATAATGGATGTGGACAACCAGTCTAGATTTTAAATAATAATAATGCAAAAATTTACTTCCTTTCTTTTAGGTGAAAGATCTGAGTTCTTTGGCTTCCAACTCCATAACATCGTTTTTTTTTTTATTTCACTTCTGATTCTAAATAAAATTTCCAAGATTACATTTCTACAGCTAAATTATACATCTATCCTCCTCAATAGATATGTATCCTCCTCCATGGATATGTCTAGTCCAACCAAAATATTCTTTTCCAGTATGTATTACAGATGTTGCATTGAGTATGAGACTTCCTCACCTTTAATAACCATCTAATTAAGTAAGTAAACAAAGAGGAACCCTCAGTGTCGTGAACTTGAAATAAATTACTGCTTTGCTTACATGTACTAATTACTCACCGTTTACATTGTCCTAAATGGTAAAATTTTTACTAAAACGAAGTTTTCTTAAATCCCTCACACAGTCTAGAATCACTTCTCTCTTTCTCCATGGCTACTTACTTCATTTATCTTGAATTTCCTTCTTCTCTAATATCATTCCTCGTTCATGAACTCTCTTTTCTCTTTCAAGATTTTCTTATTCAATTCTATTCTGTTTATATATAACCTTTCTTTCTTGGATGAATTTAATTAAAACCTGACTGCTCAAACATAAATTTTACCAATCTCAGTGAGCTTTCCTGTATCCATATTGACCCTTATACATGTACTACGGCATACTTGGTTCGTTTCACAACATAGATTCAAAATAACAAAACATGTCAATATGTAAAACATACATCCACTCCTTTGTAACACGATATCATGAGATTAAATTCTTGTGTGGGCCACAATGTTCAAAGTTCCTGACAGAAGTCCTTTCAGTGTTACGTTCCCTGAAAAAATTCTTCTGGAATCCCTTTAATTACGAGGTTTTGGCAAGGCCTCCAGAAAAAACTCTTTCTGCGATCACCATGTGAAAGATAAGTCATTCTCATACTCACAAATGTCAGCAAAATATTACACCCACTGAAGGTATTCCATCCCCCTCAAACAACTTATTAGAGGAACCATTTCCCCCTTATCCTGTGATCTTTGCCCTTTGCTGTACTGTAAGTGACATAAGGTCTCATTTAAGAACACATAATTCGCCTGTATATATTTGAATACCTTCTTTCTGGGGTCACCTCAAATGACATACTTACATCATTTTAGCATTCAATTTTCGCATACATTCTACACTTCAGCCAAATTTGACTTAAAGGGGCATATTGAGTTGATATCCATAACTTAACGAGGGTGTTGAAGGGTACTACCACATGACAATGATTATGATAAGCATAATTAGTCAAGTTTCACATCCAATGGTTATGCATAAAGCTAGAATTTTGAATTTTTGGTATCCTAGCTTGTAACAGTTGTGTGCATAATTTGAAAGTGTCTGGTCATGAAGTTTTGAAAACCGAATAGAATTGTTTATTACTCACTTATGAAACATTTATCTGTATGCAAGATGTTGGGATTAAGTTTGACCATTTGTCATTAGTATGTGAAAAAAATTTAACAGGTTTGGCAAAATCTGGTGAATTTCATGAACGAACTCAATGTGCCGCTTTAAGCAAACTTAGAATACTCACAAATCTTCCTGTTGAATTTTGATCTTGAAGTGATTTTCATTTACTACAGGCAATCAAAACATTGTGAACATGAAAAATTTGACAAATTTCACTCTTTGATCACTGAAAACATCAAATGATTTTTTCTTCTCATTTGTAAGTCCACTAAAATTAGATGACAATGTGACTGACAACATCCACACAGGGTACAGTACCAAAGCAGATTATAAATAAATACATGCAAGCTGTCAGAAACGTTATGAGCCTGACAGAGACAGACAGACAGACAAACAGACAGATAGATACAGAAAGACAGACAGACAGACAGACACACAGACACAGACAGGCATACAGATACACACACAGGCAGACAGGCAGACAGACAGACAGACAGACAGACAGACAGACAGGCAGACAGATAGAAAGACAGACAAAAGATCAACCACCAATCAACCAGCCGCTGAATCAATCAACCAATCAGACAAACCAATCAATCAATACAACACACTTTAAACAATTCAAAGAATATCATTTGCAACATTTAATCTACTGCCATGCTAAACACTTTTTGACTATTCAACAAAGGGAGACTCATTTAACATGCTAACATCCTGCAAAACCAGACAAGTTTTCAGACACTTTCACTATTAACATGAATGTGGATAAACTGATGTCTTATAGGAAGTGTTATTTTTATCGATCTAACAGATATGCTTAAGTCTGCAGTTTAAACTTCGTATAGTTGTCAGGGGTTTCCAGACTGACAAACATAAACTAAACACAACTGGTTATAATGTTTATAATGTAAACAAGAAATCATTCCAGCTAAATCAATAATGATCTGATTGAAGCCATATGGTTTATTGTAAATGGGGTTCACAAGTGGTTTGACTTTTAAGCTGGGTGGTGCCATTTTTTTTTATTTCCCAAAATTTAAGGCTTCCGAGTCATCTTTAAAAAGGTCTTTGCAAAATAGGGGAAGCTGTGAACCTTATAACTGGTGTCAATGACCACGGTATATAGCATTTTTTCTATTGTACAATAAAGTTAACCTACAGTTCTTGAAGCAGAATATGCTTACAAGCTGTCAGTCATAGTTCTGGAATTTTGGTCTCCATTCTTACACAACAGGAACATAACACTTTTCAGTGAAGAGGCAATGCACTCACAACAGCTTGGAGCTATCATTGCATTACATAAAGCATCCCATACAGAAGTACTGATTAAATCTTCATCTAAATGTATGGCTAAATGGCTTCCTCATGTAAATCTATGGCCAAATGGCTTCCTCATGTAAATGTATGGCCAAATGGCAAGGACCTTAAACAATTTCCTTCAGATCCCTTGTATAATACTAATCTGCCAAGATCCAATTCTTACAGAACCAATTCCACCAATATTCCAATTTTTCATTTAATAATCCACCAACATCCCACAACTGGACAACAACTTCCTATCTTCCCTGAAAAATGAACAATTGTATTTCCTTGAAACCTGTAAATGCTGACATAAGCTGGGTGTAATCCAGGATTTTGACTACAAGGGAACCATAAAATTAATTAAATTGCATTTGTCCTTCTAACTGATGTCTGGTAAATCTTAACATTGCTCTACTAAGGCATAATGTCAAACTCTCAGGCTGTAGCTGCCTCCCCAAGCTGCAGCAGCTGCAGCCACACTTTGTTCCTACAATATAACAATGGTAAGATCAATCCTGATATTGTAATGGGCATCAAAACAAAGTACGGCTGCAGCTGCTGCAGCTGCTGCAGTTCGGCTGAGGCGGCTATGGCCTGAGGGTTTGACACTATGCCTTAGAAGAGCAACGTTAAGGTTTACCAGACATCAGAAAAACAGAAGAACACATACAACAGAGCCTAACATAGTAACAGGACAAAAAGGGGAGAAAGCAGAGAACGTTTTATCCAGTATCAGATCTTATTCTGAATGTTCTCTTAGATCTTTAAAGAATCTTCATCGTTCATGCCCTTGGGAGCCAATCTGTCTCTTAACCTTGATATCTTTAGCGATTTAATATCTAGTGTTTCCTGTTTAGAGCACTCCAACAATATCAGAGTCTTGTATGGATTTAAAGCTAGTCATTGTATTATAACATAATTTGTAATTTTTAACTGGGACCAAAAAGTCGTTATTCCCTTTTATGGATTACGGTCGCTGGGCAACATAATGTTGCACATTATGAAAGATGAGGTTAACCACCCAAAAGGATTATGGTTATCCCCAGATTCATTACTTACACTCAAATAATGCCCAATTATTCTCAACTTTACAGACTGACCCTTTTTTGATCTTGTTCACACACATATTTATAAGAGGTAAGGTTCCAGAGAGCCATAAATTAAAATTGTTTCCATCTTCCAAATGACAATTGCAGTGTGCTAACCTAATGGTAAAGGGAGGGGGCTGTGAAAAGATGGGAAATGGAGAGAACCAGGGTATCAGTACTGGAAAGGGTATCAATTGAGGGACAAAGTGAGGACAGATGCAAACCTTAACTTCGAAGAAGATGCAGGTCTCGATATTAACAGTTGTCCAGTCACAAGTGATGACCAAAATTTGTGACGGACAATGGAAAATGGTGAGTTGGTTGTCCATTGTACAACCAAAGATCATGCAACAAGTTAACAGACTATTTCTAGGGTTACTGCAAATTAATTTGTGGACTACATTTTCTTTTGGACAACCAAAAAAGGCAGACAGGATGTCTAATGGACGACCGTAAAACTTTCTTAAAATCAGGGTCTGAGATGCATATCAATTCAACAAATTACAAGCAAATGAAATAGTGTAACCATACTGTGGTCAATTCCCAAGATAATGAATTTTTTTTTGGAGTCAGCTACCGGCGCCACTCTGAATGGAGTCACCACTTCAAAAAAGACATCATAATCCACACAGAAATGTGAAAACAGCTACATTTAAATGCGAACTACTGGCCAATTAATGGGTATAAATACACTAGTAGGCTGGCACAACAGGCTCTCAACAGTTGTTCCAAACTGCCATTGTCTGGGAATGGCAAAGGTTAACTTCAGGAAACCTGGGATCACATTAAAGGGATATTCCAGAGACACATATGGTAGTTCCATAAATTTCGGAACTTTTTCTTTGCGTGAATCCCATTCCAATGGCATGTATTTTGGAAGTTTTTCAAACCACATATTCATTTTACAGCAGTACACTGCATTATGGGAAATCTGTGTTGTCATACAGACAAACTAATTGATCATCCTTTGTATTTCTCTATAATCTTGACACATGTTAACAAAACATACAGTCACTTTTTAGTGTTGTAAGCTTCCTCTCCAACATTTTAAACCTAACCTACAATAAATGCACAATGTTTCACAGGTGTCAAGCTTTGAGGTCAAATTAAACACTTAAATTTTGAAGAACAATAAAATATTTGAGAATAACCCAATGGTATTACATAACTTTGTGAAACCTTAACACTGGACTCCCTGCATCTTCTTAGAGTTATATCCAGGCTTCAAAGTGGTCCATCACAGAAATATGGCAGGTTCTATAGGAAGTATATTGATAAATATGTAGAAGTACATAGGACTATTCTGGGCAAATCCAAATTAGGTACAGGAATGTGATGAACTAGTTGTCCTACTTTAATGTTTTTCAAAGTCCTGCTTCAACCTCTGTGGATGAGCTAAGTACTGCAGGTTAGAGAACTGTGCCTCTCATTAGGTTTACATAGCCGTCTCAATTCATCCACCCTCCTTTCAAACCTTCCTCCACCCCCTCAACCTGCAGTTACTCCCCAACTCCCTCCCAACCTTCTTCCACCCTTCTTAACCCCTGTTAGTTCCTCCTCTCTCAATCCATGTATATTCCTCCACTCCCAACTTTGCTCCACTTCTCCCAACTGGTCTTCATTCCTCCATTCCTCTCACCCAACCTTAATTCCTCCATTCCCTCCCAACCTCCCTCCCAACCTATTTCAATTCCTCCATCCCTCTCAACCTGTCTTAATTCCTCCACTCCCTCCCAACCTTCTACCTTCACCCATCTCGACCCATTTTAATTCCTCTATTTCCTCCCAACCTTCCTCCACCCCTCTCACCCCATCTTAATTCCTCCACTCCCTCGCAATCTTTCACCACCCCTCCCAACCTGTCTTAATTCCTCCACTCCTCTCACCCCATCTTAATTCCTCCACTGACTCCCTCCCTTCCTCCACGGACCTCAACCCATGTTAATTCTATCAATTCCTCCCAGGCTGCTGACTGTTTAAAATTATCTTGTATGATATGTGCATGTCATTAACCTCGAGCAAATCATTCCTTCATTAATGCCTAAAACAGGTCAGTTTAATAATACACCTTCCTGATAACAAATGTAAATGAACATACCAGTGAAAACCACACTGTACTGGTTAAAAGCTAATTAAAGTAAAGAGCACATATTTCTTTTACTTACGTGCTTCGCCGACACTCAGAATTTCACATAGGCTTTTAGTCAGAGCCAAACTTGTCTTTGCAAATGGACACTGGTGTTCATGACCTCTGCTCAAGTTTTCATGGACAACCTTAAAGAGAAAATATTTTGAAACTTAAACACAAAATCAAAACTACAGTTGCTGAAAATGGTCAGATATTTTAATCAATGCTTTACTTCCAAGCTCTCCTTCAGGTAGTTGTATTTATTCTATTTATGCAAGAGCAGTGTGGCTCAAAAGTGATATACAAATTCTTCAATGTTGTATGACCAATACTGTGATTTGTCATAGCAGTCTCCTTCCAAAAAAATTTCTTTAAGTACATCCCCATCCCCTCCACACACACACACACACACACTGCCAGGGCTGGAGTCGAGTCCACCCAATCCGAGTCCTAGTCCCTGGGATCTGAGTCCAAGTCCTGATGTCCGAGTCCTAAAGCCCGAGTCCCATGTCCCTGTGTAAATTGAGCTTGTTTGTTTTGAGTACAAGAGGATGAGAACAACAACGAAATAGTCTCATTCTAACCTTTATTCCTTCCCCTAATATTAAAGGTGGCCATAGATCCAGACAACAAGTAAACTTCACAAAACAAAAACCACTGAATTTCCTCTTGTGAACAAAGACGGATAAGATACAGATCTACAATTTCCAAAAAGGGGGCTGACCAAATAATAGAAAAGCACAGCAATGCTTCACTGCATGCATAGTGCACAAAGAGAAAAATCAGCTTTTCTAGCTTTGCAGAGTTTTATGTTACCGTATATGAAATTGAACTAATGCTGACACCAAAAATTGACTACTTTAAGATTAATGGCCACGAAGAGAGGAGGCTTAATTCCATTGAGCTCCACCTAGATCCGTGCCTGGTATACAAAAGATGGCAGTGGTTACCTGAGCACTCCCCCACCCCATCCCCCGATCAGGGCTGGATCTAAGCAAGGGCCAGCAGGGCACGTGCCCAGGAGTCCCCCAAAAATTATAAATATTGTATTTTTCGCATAGTGTGTGGAGATCAGCTGTGCTAATTTTTATTTTGTAGTCTTACATGGACGTAGGAAGGAAATCTATGGAGTTCATCTCGGGTGGGGGGGGGGGGGTGAAAGTGACCACAACCTTTGCCCTCCTTTCGTGACTTGCACTACTGTAGTCTTGTGAAGATGTATGGTCCAAGGGGGTCCCCACATTACCACATCATTAGTTTGTGCCCAGGGTCCCCCAAAGGTAAATCCAACCCTGCACCCGATAACCCATATAACTTCATTCCCCATCGGAAGTGGTTTGGGGAAATTACAGGACAGTTCACAAAATTTGTTCTTTGCTGCGATTTCCCCACAGAAACCCCAAAATTTTACTTGGTTATTACCAAAAACTCATAGACTTGGGGTACTTTTTTCTGAAAATAACCGATGGGTTTGATTTCTTCACACTTAGACCGAGTTGTCCCAAGTAGTATTTCAGGTACCAAGATCGAGCTATGCAAGAGAAGCACATGGTGAATGCTTAATGATATTCTGATATGATTATGATGTTGCAATACATGATTTGTCATTATACCAAGTTAATCAGCCTGTAGGCTCCTGAAAATTGCCCCAGGTTTGAAACAAAAGCTACAGTATATGGGCCCTGGACAAGCTGGACACCAATATCTTATTTTGATCCCCATCTGGTACACATTTTTAGATACAAACAACATTACACCATGCTCAGACCTGAAGGTAAATTCTCCAAACATTTGATTACTGAATGCTAACTACAGAGGGCCACAAGTGCAATCCCATGGGTATTGTGTTTAACATTTCGAGCTGAATCCTTGCTATCTTCACTCTAGCCTTGGAGGCCTGAGACTGAGTCGATATTCTGAGTGTTCTCTGTTCAAACTGCACACTAACTAACGCACCGTACCCAACACGTAGCGATGATATTGTACGTACACAAAGTGTACGTAATCACATTTTCAGCAAAAATTTTTTCACGCAGTTCCAACCTGAGTTTTAGGGTCGTGGGAAAAAACAGTCAGTCTCATACCAAGTCTCAGCCCAAGTCCCCAAGTCATGTCGGCCGAGTCTGAGTATAAGTCCTGAGCGCTGAGTCCAAGTCACAAGTCACCACAACTGGAACTCGAGACCTGGTCTTGAGTCATCCAGCACTGCACACTGTACACACAGACACCTCTTCTCTCCCCTTTCTCCAAAGCCAGAACACTTCACAAGTCTATCTTACTCGAAAACGTCTCTCAGTTTTAACACAAACAACAGATGCTTTTAAAGACATTAACACCAAAAAAGCTTTTCGCACTTATGCAGGAGACGAGTAGAATCCCTTTCCCAAACTGATTAAAAATAACAACAATTTGTTGGAAGTTGGGGAAAACAATGCCATTTCAAAGAAATAATTACCTGAGCATAGTTATCCGTGTGAGAATTTGAGAAGTATGACATACACTCCAAGGCCAGGAGACCCGGTGGTACTTCAGTGAAATCAAGAGCTGGGTTGCCTGGGTTCTGAGGATTACGGATATAAAGTATACTTGAGTGGTGAATAAAAGAGGAGACAAGTTTTGAAATTGTGTGAGTTAGTCTCTTTAAGACAATGACACATCAACAAATTTTACAACCTACCAAGCCACTACCAAATGCCTACAAATATTACTTACATATATACATGATGCATTCAGGCTTGTAGAGTGAGCTCAATGTCATGAGTATACTTAAAAGAATGTTACTTTTCGCCATGAGTTCCATGGTGAATATGTCTATACCCACAGTCACAAGAATGTAGATCATTATTGAATGATTACTGTTGCAGATTATGGTAAGACATACCGCCGAACATAAAATCGCCCAAATCAAACATTTTCCAAAAAAGAGTAAAACATTAATATCCTTCCTTAATAAGTAACTTGTTTATTGTGCAGTGAAACTGAATTAATATACCTCTCTTTTCTTCAACTATGCTCGGTTAATGTGTTCTTAAACATGTATTGCTTCCTTTATGTTATTTTTATTTATTGGTATTTGGGTCACTAGTCTCGTTGACAGGTTTCTGTTTTTCTAGTGTCCTTCAAATGATTTCTTGCTATTTTGTTATGTATATCAATATGTTTATGCACTCTATTGAAACCATTTGTGAAATAAATTTGAATTGAATTCAAATTGAGTAGATTTGTACTTGCATTTGTACTCACAGATTTTGAAAGGTAAGCACTGAGTGCAAAATTTTGAACTCACAATTGTAAAAAAAAAAAAAAAAAATTTTCTGCATTATTGTTTTGCCTACTGGCAAAATTTACCAAATGATCTCAAGAAAAACTAAATCCAAAAATGTCTAAAAACTTATTTAATTAGCACCTATAATCAGTTAATAGTTATTTACAAAATCTCCTCATCTGTTTACTTCTATGTTAGTACATATCATGTAAAAATTTTACTCCAGTTTATGTCATGTTTCTGTTTGTTTCTCCTTGAATAATCACTTTAAATCTGGATAAACATTTAATGTTTCTTCTAGTGTCCACAGCACATTACATTCTGTAAATCATATATTTATGACTGTATCGAACAACTGAACATACCCTTATTTGTCAATAAATCTGGATCTTAGTCTGCATGTGCAAAGACTCTTTGCTTGCACACAGGCTCTTGGCATTGTCCTCAAACTAAAAGTCTGCCTTATAGCTTGTTGGGAAAATTAGACATCTTAGTAGTCTGCTGCAAGACTCCCCTTAAATGTAAATCCTTTTCTTTGTCACCCACACACAGGACAAAAACTACTGATAACAGCAAAACACTTTATACTTACTGCAAATCCTAACTTTTTGTAGTCATCAGCATGTCCTATTTGACGCTTTGAGTCTGACGTTGACTCAAAAGCATTTTTTCGTAAATCTAGGATCATTTCTAGAACTCTCTGAAATGAAAAAATGAGAACAGAAACACTGTTACAGAATTATAAAAAACATACTATGTAGTCTGTTCATAATGTTTGCAAATGATGATGTTTAAAGGCCATGTATATCATATCTTCACAGCCCCACACTTTTCCTGGAGGCTTAGCAGGCTGCAGCTTCACCATTGTGCCTATTTGACATTTTTCTAGCAGCACACTCTACAGAGATATTGAAATCATTTAGCAGTTTCTTTCATTCAACTTTGCATACGACAGTCCAAGTTAATTAATGATACTTTCAAAAAAGATTGTCGATGACTGCCAGCAAGATTTGTTTCTCTCAGATATAAAGAGGCAGAGTTGCAGGACTTTCTTCCTACGACTGTAATAAAACATCCCCATCTTACAGATCAGAGCATTAGCAGAGGATGGAAGGTGTGGAGAAACTTTGATCCACACCACTGTAGCCGCATGCTGAACAAAAATCTCAGGTGGACATTCTTGAACCAGACAGCCAGAAATCCCCACTAACACCCAGTTTGAAGCTTCATCAACAAAATGGAACAACTTTGTTGAGCAAGTCATACAGTCCTCAGGGAACTGGGAGATACAACAAATTATGCCATCAATATACTATGTACAAGGTATATCATTAAGTTTATTCTATGTATTCAATGTCAGGAAGCTACATGAGATCATACAGGACCCTTTACTAGTGTTGTACCGATACTGCAAGTAGCCGATGTTACCGATACTGAAATTTTAGTTCTCAAGATCGTCTGATGCCGATCCAATACCATTATTTGGGAAATAAACATTCTGAATGCTAAACATAGGCTACCAGGCACTACAACTAAGTGTCGTTTCATCTTGATGAGGTTAGGTTAGGTTAGGTTAGATGAGGTTTAACGTCCCAGTTTCCAACCTTTTGGTTCAAGTCGAGACGACCACGGCCTTTTTTCCAGTTGTGGCTCACTGGCTTGTTTTCCCTACTCCATTGTTTATGCTGAGCACCAAGCACAAAGGCATTAGGTTCCATTTTTAAAGTCTTTGGTATGACCCGGCCAGGATTTGAACCCTACACCTTCTGGCTGCAAGTCGGATGCTCTAACCACTTGACCACTGCAGTCTTGATGAGGTAAAATATTGGAATTCGCATTAAAAATACTCAAATTGTGTACCATTTTCATGACATATAGGGCGATAAATATCGGTAGGGTAATATCCGCATTTACTATAAATTTTACTGATGCCGCTACAGGATGAAAATGGGGAATATCGGCCAATACCGATGTTGAATAATAATAATCAGTCCGACACTACCCTTTACCACCAGGCTGATTATACATGAACAGTACACTGGCGAGGTTCACCTTCTCTTTTCAACTCATGCTCAGAGGGTTGAGAGGTGGGAGATTACTTATTGATCCCATCCCAATGCTGCTTACTCTGGAACTCCAAGTACATTTACAATTGCATGCAGTTGTCCAAAGAAACCAATATAAAACACAATACCTCATTATTCACATCCACTTTGGCCCTCATCCTCTTTTCCAGGAGGTTAAAGGTCAACTGCTGGAAGACATAAAGGTGATGGGACATCTCTGTGCCAATAGTCGGTGCACGGACAACTTTCTGCAAACAGAAAAGTATCAAAACAATTCAGAAAAGGAATGTTTAAGATAAAAGCAGCTATGAAATACACTTTACAGCTTTTCATGCTACGTGAATCATAACATGTTCAACTGGTTGCCAATCTGAATCTAATTTTGACAAAACCACATGCAGCAAGTGTTACCCCACCCCTATATACATGACACAGGACAGGCAAAAATATTTAACAACTCATCTTGTTATGATTTCTATCTGCCACTAAAGATAAAGTGAATAGGACAACTTGTGAATTTTCCAACCAGTAGCATTCAGTCTGAAAGTTAAAGCTCACTAGGGACAATGCAACTGTAGATGGGAAGAGAGTCCAAATTTTAGACTTCCCTCTCACAAATTTCAAACAAATATTAACTTGACCGGTGCTATGGCCATGTGGATAAAAAAAGTTGCATTTGAACTTGAAGCAATGAAGCTTAGCAGCCAGGAGAATCAGAGGTGGATCCCCGGCTGGGTCAAAGAACGGTGGGGTTTCTCTCCCAGAGAAATGTACATTTGTCCCATCTGAACTAGCCTTTCAAAAGAAATGAAATTTCACCTAAATTGTTCTGCTGGTTAGCCACCTGATGTGAAGTTGTAATCTATAAGCCATAAACTTCTTCTACATTTGTGGTCACTTAGCATCAAAAAACAACTGCCCTTTGAGACCTGAGTAATAACTTCTATAAATATCTCACTATGGAAACTTAAAGACAGGAGTTATGAGTCAAAAACCATGCTTTAAATTTAAGTTCTGGAACCAAACAGGCACAAAAAGATAAACATTATCAGGTAGTTTTTCAACATGATTCCCTTTTATGACTCATACCAAACCATGATTGTCAGGGCCCAAAGCTTCCCACGACATCCCAAAATCGCCACTAACAATTCCCCAACAATCACAACAGGTATTTGTAAAACCTGTAATAATGTAATAAAATCTGTACTTAAGTCATAAACCTGTAACAAATGATAACCACAACTTTACAGGGGATGATCTTGGGCCACATTTGAATAACATATCAGCCAATCAAGACCTTCCATATTCACAAAATGCAGCAAAGTTACCGTAAGTTCCTACTCATGATCAATTAACACTTACCTCATTGATCACAGTTCTAATTTCTTTTGACGTTAGATTTTCTTCAAAGCGCTACAAATGGAGAATGAAATTAAAGAGGGTTAAATAGTCAAATTTCCCACTTTTTACAGTTACTCCAATTATTCCCAGAAACACCTCTCTTCTGTAAAGCATTCACAATATCTTATATATAATTTGCAAATCTCACAAAAAGCAAAAATTTCATCCCTCGAACGTTCAAAATTCTAAACATGCAATCAATGCTTTCACACACAACATTCTAATAAATACAAAATTATTTACACACTGATTGAAGAAAGTTTGAAGAAAGTTATCTTCCCTAGTATGAACTTTTTTTACTTCAATAACCATTTCTCCTCATGCATACTGCACAATAGACATGCAATGAATACAGTAGATACAGACTTAGGCAACGCCGAAAATGCTGGGTAACCTCGACTTTAATAGTTTCGACACTGGATGGAGGTTGGGACTCCTAAAATGACATCATAACTGCTACGAGCACATTACATCAACAGCTGCAGGGTATCCACCATTATCCTATGAATGAATATTAAATTTTACAATGCACCAGCAAGCAAAAACTGCAGGTTTTCAATGGCTTTGGTACAGAATTTCCAATGTCAGAGAATCATGGCCATCAACTAGAGGGCCACAAGTGGTCAAATACAGAAGAATACTAATGAGCCAGTTTTGTTAAAGTTTATTAAAATCTGTCAAAGGTAAATAATGCAACCTTAAGACCACAAAATTATGGGGGTTTTTTTGTACATTTTGGTGGTACTGGAAATAACTCAGGAATTTCAACTCACTACCAGAAAAGTGGAGTTTCATGAGAGGAAAGTGTCCTTAGCTCAAATGAAAAAGTTGAGTCACCCAAGCAGAAAAAAAAAGTCAATCGATCTTGACAGCCACAGTGGCTATTGTGTTAAGCTTCATGGAATAATACAGTCGCACTGCTTCCATTGTGCTGGTCATTGGACATTTCCTGAGTGGCTGCATGGGTGAATCCACAAACACAATACTATACTGAACTTGACTTTATCCATGGTACCCACCATATGCCTACTATGGCAGGGACTACATTTTTCAATGTAGCTATTAAAGGACTTTTTGGCCAGCATGTCTCCTCCACTCAATTCTCAGCCACTGAGGTCAGGACTTTGATCTAGAGTCTGGTAACCTGTCTAAGCCTAATGATACACATACTTTACAACAGACTTGCTACGTGAGTATGACATTGTCAGCATAAGAACAATACAATATTATGTACAAGCTCCTTGTTACTGGTGAAAGTTACATTAGCACCAACAATACTTGCAAAGTCTGTGAGTATGAGTGCAAACTCAACAGTAAAGTGATGCGACTGTACAAACATTCTTAAGTGTAAGTATGGGGGCATACTAAAAGTTTGAAGTACTTTGCAGTATCCATTTACTTAGTCTACTGCACACATCTCAAGCCAAGTATAATAATAATAATAATAACGATAACGATAACGATAACAATAACAATAATAATAATAAATTAGGCTTATATAGCGCCAATCAGTTCCAAGCTGTTACTGCTCAAGGCGCTTTACAAGAAAACAGAGAAGTTCATTAAGTATAAGTAGTATTGAACAAATGAGTCTTAAGTAAACCCTTAAAAACAGAAAGTTGCAAGCAAGTTCGTAAATCATCTGGTAAACTGTTCCATAAAGACCATGCACAGTACTGAAAACTTCTACAGCCATAGGTTTCCAGGAGTAGTTTTGGTACAGATAAATATGATTTGCAGGAGGATCGAAGTGGGCGAGTTGGAATATATGGCAAGAGAAGTTGTGAAAGGTACTTAGGCTCGCCCAAGACATAAGCCCGAAAGGCAAGTAGTAGCAACTTGTACTGAATCCTAGAGCTGATTGGGAGCCAATGGAGTTCTTTGACAATTCTTTTACAATACGAGCAGCAGTGTTTTGTATCTTCTGGAGTTTCTGAATAGCTGATTCAGGGAGGCCATATAGGAGAGAATTAAGAAAATCAAGCCTTGAAGTAATAAAGGCATGCACTAGTATCTCACAACTCTTACTGTCAAGGTACTTCCTCATTCGACTGATTTTCCTCAGGTGGCAATTTGCAGAACGACAAAGATTTGTTACATGATGTATATCCACTGTTGCTATAATTTCAATCAAAAGTATTCTAAAATACCTCTCAGAAGAATCAATTTAACAACTTTGTTTGGCATGTAATATATTTCACTGTTTAGGAGACCTGACCTTGATAAGATATGTATCTGTAACTTTTTCCCCTCTTTCCTTTTTAGCAGTTTTTGCTTTACATATTCTGATATGTGGTATTTATGTAATCAATTGGGGAAATGAAGAAAATGAAACTGTTAAGGGAGACAATAATACACCTCACTATTGAAAACATATGTTGCCCATGATTCACAGCCTCAGACAATCACTTGTAATGAGATTCCAGACAATTCATCCCCTACAGTTTTAAAGGACAAATTCACTGATACATTTCATCACTTTAGATTTGCTTAGAATTCTCAAGTGTGATCAGTATCACAATATTTCAGTGCTGCTTTCATTGATTTTGATAGGAACAAAAGAGTTCACACACAAAAGTAAAAGCACCTACCCAATGACATGTTGCTATGCAATACAGCATACTTACAACAACAAACATATAATAAGCTGAAAATGTAACAACTTCTCAGATAACAGTTTCTGTTGTTTCACTTCCTAACACAAACAATTCCTTAGAAGACATTTCAAAAACATCAGCTTTCAATTAAAATTGAAAGTAATACCCTTCTCAGTAGAAACTACAAGGGCACACCTTTGTAGTAAGGAAATGTTTCGGTCAATGCTCCAAATTTTTCCAACCTACACTTTGGATTAGTTCTAAGCTATGATATCGTTGAAACTTACGATTACATATCAATCTTTTCTCATAACTTGAACGAATAAAATTCCAGCTCATGCCTCCACATTAGTGTTTTCCGAACTTTTTCATTAGCCACCAATAGTTTACATAACCCACCAATCTGCGACTTCAGAGCTAATATGGTATACTATCAAAGTGGGGTACCACCACTGACTGGTGTGTGGTGTTGACTGACGTTAATTCTTTGCCACAAATACACTCTCACCCTCAGGGTACTGGAAATGGCACTTCCCTGGCCTTGTATTAAGTTGAATGTAAACCTTCTTTGTTTAAGATCTCATGTTTCAGACATTTACACTTCAAAAACCAGGTTACTTTCAAAACATTTGTTTTGTCCCACCAATCTGCCACTTCAGAGCTAATATGGTACACTATCAAAGTGGGGTACCACTACTGACTGGTGCCTTCACACTAGTGCTTTCCGAACTTTTTCATTAGCCACCTATAGTTTACATAACCCACCAATATGCAACTTCAGGGCTAACATGGTACACTATCAAAGCGGGGTACCACCACTGACTGGTGTGTGGTGTTGACTGACATACATTCTTTGCCACAAATACACTCTCACCCTCAGGGTACTGGAAACTGCACTTCCTTGGGCTTGTATTAAGTTGAATGTAAACCTTCTTTGTTCAAGATCTCATGTTTCAGACACTTCAAAAACCAGGTTATTTCAAAACATTTGTTTTGTCCCCTCTGTAAATCCTGCAACCCACAGCTGAAGGTTGGAGGCTCATGGTTTTGGAAGCATTGCCTCACACATACCATAGTTTCCTGTCTATAGGGCAGAGTGTCCCCCCTCCCCCCCCCCCCCTTAAAAAAAAACTACTTGGTATTTCTCAATTCACCAGGGTTTCATACTTTAGAGAAAATATGAACTTCAATCCATTTTAAAGACTAGATGGCCATTTGCAAGACACAGGAATAAAGAATTATGTTGGATTGAACTTGAGGAAGATATAATCAATTAGAAATAGGCTCTTCAGAGGAGATTTGATTTTATTTGTTCCGCTTATTTTGCACACCCAAAACTTAAGTGACCTCACACTTTGGTAATGTAATTTCAGAGGCTAATTCATTCAGGTATGCAAGTACAAGCATGTTACTAAACAGACTGCAGAACTGATGGGTCTTGAAAACTGTCTGCTAAAGGAAAATGTAGATTTTTTTTACACCTGTCTTACAGTTTCCCTCAAAAAATATCGCAGAAGAAAGCAAGTAAATAAATTTCAACTTTTTGAACCATACTTAGTAGAAAACAAACCTTAAATAGATTCATTTTGATGGAAATGTTCTCTCCCAATTCAGCTTTAACAGTCCAATGGCTAGGCTTTTGCATTGCCACTAAGATACGGAGTAATTTGTATTCAGCTCTGGAATTGAGGATACTGACTGTACTCTCTTAATTTCTGAACTCGTGTTTCTGAGAACAAGTTATACATTAGGCAAGGGTATGCCACCTTTTTTCCCTACTCCATATTCTTTTGGGGATATTCCCATTCTGGAATTGCCTTAGAAATGATGCATATTATTGTAAGAGGTTTTCTATGCCTATGTTTACCTAACAAACGAAGCACTTAATAAGAATATACACAGAAATAGTATGGTACTCAAACTTCCAAGAGAAAATTGATTGCATGTCATACAACAAAATATTCTTGAAAGGTACTGTATGAATCACATGCAAGGGGTTTTCTACTGCCATGATTGAGCATGGAGGAAATATTTCTGGTTACAAGCAGGATAACATCTCTCCATGAGTTCTAACACAAGCTATACTCAAGTGAGTAAGTATAAACAGAAAACACATGTAAATGGGTATGAGTGCCAGTGTACTGTAGGCCCTTAAAAGTCTACACTGAATGACATATAGTACCATCTGTCATACACTTCTCTATATGGTACTGAAAGCTTGACTTTTGAGCTCTCCATAAAGGATTCAAGTAACACGATTCATTATTCTCAACAACTTCTTGATTCATAAAGAATTCAAATCCACAAACTGTTGAGCACAGCAATGGAAATACAGTGCTACAAACATGTACACCCTGTCACTGGAAGAATTGCTTCTGAAGTATAATTTAATATTGTAAAGCTCTTGCTGAATTCATGTGATTGTGAACTCAGAAGATAAGCATAAATTTGCAGAAGGTTTGATCCAAAGAAAATACAAAAACCGAAAATAAGAATTTGATGGGAGTGACATGCAGGAGTTTTTTGTGTTGCATTGACCTATACTTTAATAATCCAGCCTAATAAGAAATTCGCCAAAAAATAACTTAAAAACTGAGCGAGACTAATAATAATCAATAATAATAATACTTGCATTTTTAATGTACCAATATCTAGGCAAGCCTAATCAAAGGTGAAGCACATATTACCTCTGCTCAATGATTAACTGTCCCGGAGACAATCCCTCCAGTGTGGTGGCAGCTATAAAGGCCCACCCAATGACAATTTACCTCAAAGGTACCCACTTAAGCCCCTGGGTGGAGAACAGTATTGGCACTAGGTCTCAGACTTTAGAGGGAAATTTCCCCTTCCAAAATAGGTTAAGGATGATTTTGGTTTGAAGAGGGGATCTCAATAAGTTGCAACATAAAGTTAACTTTTTCCCAATGTTTTCCCAACAGGTGCAGGAATTTCCCACACCTAATTTTAAAACTTGTGGGATTGCTGAGAAAAGTGTGGGAATCACACTATCCCGCTGCCTTATGCAAACACTGGTGGAGACAGGCAACTGAGATAAAGTAGCTTGCCCAAGGACACAATGTAATGAACCAAGTACAAGTTGAACCAGCAATCCTAGGATCACAAGTCTAACAACTTGACCAATAGGCCACCACACTCTCTAATCAAATCAAAGCAGACTTTCACAGGTGCAAATGAGTTAGATGAGATTTAACGACACACCAACACGAATGTGTTATACAGTGTCAACAAGTTTAAATAGAATGAGAATGTTCCATTTTAAACAAAGGATTTGGGAAGGCATTCATTGAAAAGTGTCCTTCAATGTTTTATTCAGATTGGTGCATGTATCAAACTAGGGTGCCTTGTGGTAGTAATGTAATAGCACTGTAAAAGTACATAGTTACTTTGTGAGACTTTTGTCACAAGAACCAGTGCAATATTTTACATTAGCATCAATGCTTACTTGCAGAATCTGTGAGTAGGAACAGTACAAGTAGATATTCATTCTCACAAGTACATACACTGTACCAAAGAATGAGTGTAACTGGATACTCATTAAAAGTCTACTACTAGTTGACACAAAGCAGAGAGTACCATCATAGTTGGCCCTTGAAACATTTACCAACAGCACATTATTTCAAGGTTATTTCTCAGATAGTCAACTCAAACATTTGAATACATTCCTATATATCAATATCTATTTGTGAGAAAAGACCTTACCTTAAACTTGTCAATAGAACAAGACAAGCAGCTCTGACTGTGGCAACTGATCCACAATTAACAACTGACCACAAATAGATGGAATATGCTAAAGACACATACACAAACACACAAGGCACACACAGATACATCTCTCTAGTGAAACCTTTACAAGAAACAAAAGAGACAAATAAATACATGATTTTGTCAACAAAAGGGGGGGAGACTCAGCACTTTTGCCAGAAAACATTCTGTGAAGTTGAACCCTAAAACAGCATATATTTTTGCCCACAAAGAACAGCCTGAATGGAGGAGGACTACACATTCCCCCCACCCCCACCATCTTTCCCTGTATGCCTGTGGGGCCAGATACAGGGCTCCTACTCATCATTAGGTGGTCCATCCCTTTCCAAAAATAAAAGTACCTTCTGAGAGTAACAACAGAAAACATGAGCATGCTAAGAAGACCGCATTAAATATCTACCTCTTGTTTGTCACCGGGTGCTTTCATGCAAAGTGCGTTCATCAAAGCTAGGCAGTTGAGCTGAATGTTTGGATCTTTACTGATGGAAGCAAAAAAATATTTAAGAAATGTTGGAAGAAAAAAAACTAAACATGATGACAACATAACAAATGAAGCATCAGTCAAGCATTATCTACGGCTAACATTCCAAAATCATAAGATATCGTGAAGGCAAGGTCTTTTTTGTACTAGCTTTTAGGGCATAATCTATTTATATCAGTGGTTCTTAACCTTTTCGTCCCATTCCCCCCTTTCCAATCAGCCACCCCATCCCATTCCCCCTTTCCAATCAGCCACCCTATGTATTCCCCCCTCCTAACATATATCAAAACTGGTTTTCTAAATAGTTCACATTCACAACAAAGAGAAGTCCTGTGGACAATGACCTTTAGGACTGCTTTATGGTCATAACCTGGTAATAACTTGAACACTGAAAGAACATGCCCAATATCCCTGGAAAACAGACCCTAACTTGTTTCCTAAAGTACCCTAACTTTAATTTGGAGACAACATTCCAATGAATAGTCCTTTACTTTTCCATAAAGCAGTCCTAACAACCCAATCATCTCCCAAATATATGAGTAGTACTACTAAAATGGGTCTGGTACCGTTATTGTACTACTGTTCAGTACTTCCATTCACCACAGTGTCAGATCGTCGGACTCGAGAGTAATCTTACAAAACTGGAATAGTTGAAAAAAAAGATACTGGACAGGACTGGTGGTTAATAATTACCCACCTGAAATACCAAAATTACCCCCAGTGGGTAAATACCCACTGGTTAAGAACCACTGACTTATATCAAAGGGCACCAAGGTACAAGAAAAGATTTTGTGTTATCTGGTATGCGTTTGGTTGTATACAGGTGTGTACATTAGGATGAGCACAAAGGTCAAGGTGGTCTTGAAACATAGATATGTTTGTAAGACACCTAGGCTACATTGCTAAAAATGCAAAGGCCATGGCCTCTGTGGCCTGTGTTTAATTCCAGACCTGCAAAATTGTGCAAAACACAAGATGTTTTGTTAAGTTTGAATCCTAACTTCAATGACGGAAGTCTAGGATGATCACTTTCCAGTAAAGGTATATTTTTGTGGAGAAAACAAAGAACTTTGAACATACCCACTTATGAGGATGAAGAGAGTCATTTATGAGCATTGTTTGGTGCAGGTGCAATGAAAAAACTTTGTTCAGTAATGGTCAATGGTACTTGTGCATCAGTCAATGAATGGCAAAAGCAGCAATTTGTGCTGGGCATTGAGGAGGTCTGATATTGACTATTCACAGTGATGTATATGTAAAGTTATATGCATAATTCTACATACACATATGTATATACATATACCAGCACATACATGTACACATACATCTATACATTTGTTGAGAGCAACTGACTTTTGTCCATTCAACCAAATTATTGTGGGGGGCAGGGGCACATCAATCCCACCATAACCACTGTCTTTCATGTCAAGCAATTAATACTGGATGTGTCTCAATCATCGTGAAACAGGCTTCTTGTCATACTATCAAGTATCCTACAATTAAAATTTGGGTGCAATTTTACAAATATATATCTTTGAAAAAGTTCTAAGCAACTTTGCAACTACCAAGTTTTCAGCAGCAACTGCTATTAAACAGTTAAATCAGAGAAAAGGATTTTACTCATCAGTGAAAAAGTAAACAACTCTTGAAATACATAAATTCAAAGGGTAAAATAGTCTGCAGTTTGGAATAAAAACTTTCAATCCAGCACACAACAGCTGCTAATCAATACTACTATATCACAAAAGATGCAAGTCAGTATTCTCTCATGCTCTGCTCAGAGGTGGAAATACATTCTTGGAATTGTTTAAATGTTGATTTTAATAATTATTGTTCAAGATGGAGTATATTGCTAGTCAATTCAAACATTGGTTAGCAATTATTGCTCATTAAAGTTTCTCACACTATTCTGCCAACTGAAATTATGACAGAGGCACAGTGGCAATAAGAGTAAGACTTATAGCAGACATTAATGATTATGTCACGCATACAAAAGCATGGGAACTGGGAGTAAATACTGAAGTAGTGCTAGAGCAAAGTAAGCAGGCACTCCATTTAGCATGGTACCAGTTGTTTATACTTCCAGCTCCCATCATGCATTGCTACCATTAAAGTCTGCTATTATTCTTTTAACAAAGAACTTTCAAGAAAGGCAAATTAATTTTTTCAGAGTTTACATGCAAGCCAGAAAAAGATGGAAAACTAACCTTTCTAAATGAGGGCGCAAACTGCTAAAGGTCACCTCATTGGCTACTGTATTGTAATGTGTAGTACTGAAAGAAAAGTTGTTAAAACTCATGCAAATAACATTAAACGTTATTGTCTCCTCCAGAAAAAAAAAAAAATTATAAGGGTCTCTATAGAGAGTTTCACTCCTATTTCTATAGTTTCCTCAGTTTTGACCAGCAAATTACTTCAAACATGTTACTGCCATAGTCATCTACCATGACACAATCCAGACACTTTCAAGTATCAATTTGATTCGTCATAATTATGCTTTTTTGTCAAATCTGAAAGGAAAAATAAAATCATCTCTCGAAAGTTTTGCCCAATCAGAAGGCATGCAAACAAAAAGAGATGTGGCTTTCTTTCTCAAATTCTAGTTTTGCTCAATCAGAGCTCATCAAAATAGCACACAGATTTTTAGTTTAAGCAACCCGTACTTTCTTCCTCACATGCATGTTCTGTCCATAAAGAAGGGATGAAACAAACAATTACAATTGTTATCTCAGATTTGACACTTTTGTCCTTCAAGAAGGTAACAAACTAACATATGATAAATGAAAGAGATGTGGATACCTGGCCAATATGACAAACTTTAAAATCTATATTTGAGAAATATATAAGTCAAATTTCACTGATTTATTCAAGATTTTTTAATTTTTTGCATATTAGACAAACAGTATACTGCTGGTTTCATGCAAAAGCATTTGCAGAGAGAGACAGGCTGGATATTTCCAAAGAAATATAAATCATATCCACTCACGCATGGGCATGAAAAGTAGATTATCTGGTAGGGCCCAGCACTTTTTTACACAAATCAGCCACTTTGTCTCTAAAAACAAATCAAATACTAGAATTACTGTTTGCAAATCCCACAGTTGTGTCCCATACCTCCAAACTTCATTAAGGGAATGACCTAATAAGACTGGCCACATGACGTATGCTGACTGCCAGGGATCTTTCCAAGTGCTTTGCCCCAAATGTGTGACAGATTAAACTGCAGGCCATTTCTCTTGTTAAGAGACGGATTCCCAGCACACTCCCAGATGGCTTCCTTAATCTCTGACTTATGCTACTGTTCTTCTCTATCCAATCACAACATCATCCTCACTGATGTTGTGACCAGAATGTCTGATATGGCAGTTAACTGCAGATTTTAATCTGCAGATAAATCTTTCAAACATCTGGGACAAAGCAATCGGGAAAATCCCTAGCCATCTGGATACATCATGTGACCAGTTCAACTAGGTCATTCCCCTGTTGAAATATGGTGGTATCAGATGCAATGCTAGGAGTTGCAAACACAACGTTCAGTATTTGATTTATTTCTAGTTTCATGTGAGCTCAACTGAATCACTGAGAACATTCACTCATTTGTAAACTGGCCAATTATTACAAGCAAGACATATGTCTAGACTAGTTGTGGTGCCTTGACAGTAGCAACTATTAGGCCTAGTGTTTCATGTTAATTATTTTTAGACTAGTGTATGACTGCTTAGTCAGAAAATGAATTATGACATAAATGATAGGCGGGGTGTATTTTCACCCCTAATTGGGTTACGACTTTGAAAAAATTATAACTGCATAGAACTCTGCATCGTAGAGACGGTTTCTCCGCATTTTATTTAAATTTGAGTCGGAAGTTTGTTACGATTTAAAACTGTTGCTTCACCCATTCTGAGACACTGGAAATTTTTAGAATAAGGTTGATATTTCACTTAACATGTCTTGAGAGTTATGGGTGGTGGGATGAATGAACATGTGAATTATGAGTAAAATTGTCAAAAGAGGGGGTGAATTATGGAAAATTTGCCTTGAAAAGTATTAAATTGTATCTAAATTTAGCTCCCTAACCCTACTGCCCACCCAAAGGCGCTTTAGTGTGGCGCTCAACTGATTTCGTCGTCTATGGGGAAAGTTTAAGTTCGTAGAAGGTGATTTGACTGGCTTTACGAAGATGTTTTGAATGTAACTGTTTACAAGCAGTATGTAAAGCAAGGAGAAATTTTTTTCCGAGTTTCATAGTTCAGTAACAAAAACATTTTCATATGATTGAAATAGGTGAGGGTCAGTTTTTCACCAACTTCCAACTAATTTCAAAACTACTAGCAATAACAAAAACCTCTAGCAATGCCAAATGAATTTATGAATAAAATAACCACAAACAACCGAATAACTCCCTTTGTACAACACTCAGAAGTGCAAAAACAATCATAACACTTTATCTGTTTATCTACACTGTGTCAACTCAATTCGATGGCGCTGTTCACAAAAATAACCTAACCGACCATGCTCGAATAAGCTGACTAGTGTGTGTAGAAAATTATCTAAAAATAGACACCGCCCACGCATTTACAGAAAGAAAAATCCCAATTACACCCCCTTAAAAAGGTCACAAGTTCCCCGAAAGTACCTTACCTAAAAGAATCCAACCACCCCTACAACTCGGACTACGTCGTATTTCGATACAACTAGCCGACTAGGAGGAGTTACGGTCCAAAGTCCAAAGTCGCAATTTTGTGTCGACGACATAAGTTGCGTGTGCCTGCGTGGCAGGCACCGCAACTAAAAAGCAAATTTACATAGCTCCTTTTACTAAACAAACTTAAAATGTTTTCTCTGATTAGTAAAGAACACAAAATTAAATCTCCATCTCATTTCTTGAACAATAAATGATTCCCTACATTCAGTGTAAACTATGCATTTTTCTAGCTTCAAGTTCTCACCAGTTAAGAATGACAATCTCCAAAATGGACAGTGCTATCTTGATAACACCCTCATCTGTCTTCTCCAAACGACTGGTGAATGATGCAACCTGTAAAGGAAGCAGTAGCAATAATTTGCCAAAAAACTCCTACAACTGGGCCCGCAAAAAACTCCTTCTACCATTACCTGGCTTACAAGTTGATGACAAAGAGTATTAGGTTATAAAAACAAACAATTTAATCAGTGGCATCCATTCTGGCCCCATCTAGTGCCCAACCAACCTGGATTCAGCTTTTCCATGGTCCTGAACTTTTCCAATATTTAAACATACTCTATCTACATCAAAATATAGTTGCTCAGAATACTCGGATATTTGTTCCAAAATTTCTTCACTCCCAAAAATGAAACGCCCCACTCCCCAAAGTTTTCACAACTGTTATGGCTTGAGTAACTTCCACCAAACATTTGCAAAATAATGCTCCAGTGAAAATATTGTATCATATCAATGCAAAACAAATATTCTACTGTTAGTATAACTAATACCGTCATACTTCACAGAAAAATAAAAACAGAATTAAGGAAACAGGCAAGAAAAAATTAAAACCCCTCATGAGCTTCTACACTTAAGGGTCATTTAGCATTGTTAAAGAACTGTCCCTCTGAAACTGAACAAATTTGGTTGTAGGTGCACAAGAATGAGTAGAAGCTTAAATTTGTCTTGCACAAGATTACTTCAACGAATAAGCAAGAGTCCAACAACAAGTGGGGTCAAACCATAATCATTTACCAAAGAAGTAAGATATTTCAACAAGTAAAATAGTGCAGTTACTGAAAGAAGATACTCCCTTTATGACAGTAAGTACTTTGCTAATTGCATTAAGTGTTGGCATGCCAGCCAGTTCAACTAACAGCTTTTCCACCCAGCTGGCATTTTGTGTTTCACAAAGAAGAATAGAAAGAAACCTTCCTGCGACCATTAAGTGGTAGCAAATCAATCTAGTGCTCAGGAAATTAATCATTTCTATCTTCCCAAAAATTGAGGCAAGGGGAAAAAACAAATTTTCCTCTCCATCAACCAAATGATGGGAGCCACCTCCACCCATTACTGACCCTGACTACACAAAATTGTCACCGTCAGCAACAAAACTTACTCTTTTAAGGAATTTGACTGTCAGCAAGTCCCATGACAGAAGGTTATTTTCCATCAAGTCATAGAATGCAGTCAAGATGCTGACCAATGGTCGTCCATTTCTGGCAGAAAGTAAAACAGGTCAAAGTACTTACAAAATTCATCCATCCTTTTCATTGTTTTCATGAGCATATGAAACACTCTTTTTTTCAGACATCCTACTCCCCCACTCCTTCCTATAAAATCATTTGGAAATGATGATTCTTAGCTCATTTTCTGCTGTATGAATACTAAATATGCCCCCCAACTTTCCCACATTTACAGCTGATCTTTTCATTCCTGTTTAAACTTAATTAAATTTCTTACATTTTCAGAAGTGAAAGCTTCCACCTCTAATTTTGTGGTATTCAAAAAAACAAATTGAGAAAGGAATTTAGACCGAGAAAACTACATAACTATTTTTAAAGATCTATTACAATGTATCATTACAAAAAGATGACAACACAACATTGCAGATGTTTTTAATAAAATACAGTACAAACAAATCCTCACTCATTTCCAATTTCCACCATCTTCACCAACAATTCAACTCCTTTCTGCGAAATGAATTCTGATGCGAAAGTCACATCTCCAGATGAAGAGGCTAGTTTCTCAAGTGTCTGTCGCACCTTCTCAGGACTCTCTGACTGCAGACCTTCATATATTTCCTTCGCTGCTTTATCCTGAAAAAGTTACAGATGTTAGAATGTAAAGTTCAGTAACTAATACACATGCTCTGACTGTGGGTATGACTATCAGTACAAAAGCACTCTGTTGACTTGACAAGTACAAAATTTTACATTAGCAATAATTTTCAATAACTGAAAGTACAAAAGCATACTTCCATGTATGAGTACAGGAAAATGAGCCAAGGTGTGAGTATGTCTTCATACTCAACTGCAAGTCTGGGTAATGCTGTAATACCTAATTCTCACTTCACAGCTTTAACATTTAGCGTACAAACTTTCTACACCAGAGGTCCACAATTCTTTTCAACTGCAGCCCATAGCACTGTGTATCCATCATACCACAGTACCAAAATCCCTTCCCCCTGCATCTACCACTGTTCCAGGGTCCCCTTACTGTGATAAGTACCACCTACAGTTTTCTTTCTTTATTCATCAATATGTCAGGAAATAATACAAAAGGACTATCGCTTCTCATACTTTTTGTCATCTAAATGGTGAGCCCAAGTAAAGGCTGTATTGTTAGTGTTGGTATTTCCTGTCCTACAAAATCTGGATATAATCCTGTAATTATGCCTCTCATTGATATTTAAATTAGCTAAGCTTACAGTGTGCCATACTTGTCCGTACACTTACTGGTAATACTTACCGGTGATGTAGTTAATTTCAAAATGTCTCCATCTTTGATATTAGCTTTTGTTTCCTCTGTGATGTAATTCTTTGTGTCTTTGTACTGAATCCCATACTCGGACGGGTTTGTAACATTGAATAACGCAGCAATGTCTCGAATTGTTTCAGGCAATGATTTGGTCTGGATTTTTAAATGAGAAAGAATTACTTGGTGAGAAAACAATTCAAACTTTGGATTTTACTTCATTTCAAAATTCATGTCCCCAGAAATAACAAAAATATAGAGACTGGTGGAGTTGACGAAAACAGTATTTATTGATGTGACAGAGGTACAACCATAAATGTGGGACAACATCTAAGAAATACAGCAAGAAATATGTCCCACCACAGTATCTTTTAACCAAACTTCCTACAAAATAACAATCAACTGTCACTCATTTTGCACTTTAACACTCTTCAAAAAAAGGAAGTCACACTAGTACCAGATTAGGAGGTCATGTTGTGAAAGGCAACAAAATCCAGAGAAATCTGGTTGAAATTACTTTCTCCTCCCAGATATCGTAATATTGATATAACAGGCCCTTTTTCAAAGTGCAACACTATGTGACCATGGGCCCACTCTCCATACTCTTACAATGCAGGTGTAACAGTACTCACCTTTAAGACACTTTATATTCATAATTCACCACAGAATTATTGTGTTTATCTCAGGAATGCAGGCCGTAGCTTGCTTGACTAGGCAGGGCCCTTGTTAACAAGAGCTTGCAAGGCTGGTTGAAGTCACTCAGCTATTAGACTTCGAAGAGTCCACATACACACTTCTAGCCAAAGCAGCCATGCGCGGAGCAACCGTCCCAAAGAGTGCCTTGCAAAATTACCCTTCGCAAAACCCTTACCTGTAAAACTATGGTGTGGTAGAGGCCCAAGGAGGTATGTGTATTTTTGTAGCTTTATATGTAACTTGCTACTGCTCAAGTGTAGTATCAAATCTGATAGTCAACTGTGGGAAATGGATTTGGTATTTTGATGTTTTCTCCTGCTATTTTTGCACATTTCATGGCAATGTACTGTAGTTAAATTCAGTACACTCATATTTTTGTAATACAGTAAAACCCCGTTTATCCGAACCCCGTTTATCCGAAACCCCGTTTATCCGAACTAGCCGTCAGATTTAACAACAATAATAGTCAACACAATTACAGTAGTATACACCAAGTTTTAAGTGCTTTACAAGGCAAAATTCTACGTAAATTTTTGCAGAAATGCACTAGTTTTTCTCGGGACTTTAAAAGTAATGGAAAGATGTCACGATGGCTAAAAAAGCCGACATGTGGACATAGAAAACAATCTGTTATCTCTTTGTCAAATTTGGAAGAAATATCGTACGTATTTGCTTTGAAGTTCTTGTTAGGAACCATGAGTCGGTATAGGCTCAATAGCCTCTCATACAAAAATACGTTAGGCTAGCGTAAGTCTTAGTTTCACTAAATCTGAACAGTTAGTAACGTAGTGAGCTTCATACCTAAAAATAATGAAAGTAGACCTTACAAAAACATTGCGAACTGCTGTTTGAGAGTCTCCTACACATGTGTCTCTAACATTTTTTGAAATTTTTGCAGAATTTATACTCTAGATATCTCTCCAGATCGTTATAGCTTTTCTTCAGCACACACATTCATTTAGTGTGTAGAAAGCATTGGTCATTCAGTCGAGCGAAGGCTCAAATTTTTGGAATAAAATCTCTCTGTTTTAGACGTCTTAAAATTTATTTGTCATATCATCGGTCACGAAAAATAGTAACGAAATATTTTGGGGGGTGTTGTCTGCAATTTTAAGCCTTTTCGGAATTATTTTCGAAATGTGTTGACACACTGTCTTATATGGACCCAGGGTACCGTACTTAAGGCAAAAACTTGGAACTCGTTTATCCGAACTTTTTCGTCATCCGAACAACCTTCGGTCCCGATGTGTTCGGATAAACGGGGTTTTACTGTACATCAACATGTCCTAGTTTTGTAACGCTTGTATGTTTTGTACATTCACCATAATTTCACCATGTTTGTAATTATTCGTACAGTTTTCACAGAGTTATAGTTCACAAAGCATAATAAAAGAAGCTAACCTCCAGTCAAGACCCTTGGGTTACATTCTACGTCAAAGAGTTCACTTAAGTAATAACAACCATGCCACCTTCAGCTACAGCAGGGCTGGAAAAATGGTTATTGCCTAGGAAGGGAGACAAATTTCTAACAATTCTGTCTATATTTTCATGTATTCAATAGATAAATTTTCCTCAAACTGCCAAAATTTCCCTCCAACTTCAAAAATTTCCCAGGAAGAAGCCTCCCAACTTCCCAAATTTTTCCACCCATGCTCTTTCAGGTTGCCCATGCAGTCTACAGAAAATTGTTGAACTGCTTGAGCATGTGCATCATACTGAGAGGTTCTCAGGACAAGGGAGAAGGGATGTACATTTTAACAGTATACTGTACATTTATCCCCATCAAGAACTCAAAAAAACTTACCTAAGTATTAAAATGTCTAGTAAAGTGGCCTGTCATATAATAACAAGCTGAAATCCTATAACTCACCCGGTCAAGGCAGTAGAGAGTCGGGGAAGACTGTGACAAATGGTCAGGAGGGTGGATGGCTAGACGAACAATGTTCTGATTATTCCTCTGGGTAAGGTCAACAAACGTGACCTGGGGCATACCAGCTCGATTCATTTTTTTTCTTCAGGTCAATCTGATTCTAGTGGTAATTCACTGAAAAAAAAAACCCACAAAATATTACTTCTGTGTTGGTTCAAAAACGCAATGCATTTCATGAATATGTTTCCAATCCTGACAAGAATTTCCTGTGTAGATAATATTTCAACCACAAGGAAGTAAACTAAATATGAAGAATGTCACCTAAGAGAAAATATTTATAACATAATATGTTCCCTCTGCTTATTTAAAATAGCCATCAATCATTAACATACTTCTCTACATACTGTATCATATTATGGCACTGAACTGTAGTAAGAAGAAAAGCAAACAGTCATAAACAAATTTTACAAATATTCCCAGCACTACTGATAAATTACATGAATGGTATCCCATGTGGAATGTGACTTCCTGTAAGCTAGCATAAAGAACCATACTCTCAAATAGCCTACTTTAACTTTACATCATTTTAATTTACAGCTGCTCATAATCTTATTTTCAATAGCACAAACATGTCAATCATACACTCCTTTATTTCCAGCACAGACAGCACTAAGCCTGACAGGTTGACAAAGTAACCAGTAGTGACAAGGTCAAAATGTAAAGCAGTAATGTGGTCAACATTATGACAGTATTACTATTACATACTTGAGATTCATTTGGTATAAGTACAAAGTACAAGAATCAGTCATGTCCACTCCTTAACTGTAAGACACAAGCATTCAACACAAAAGGTACCATGTATCAGCTACTGTGCTCAGCTCATAAGAAAGATTGACCGTTTCATTCATGAGATAGTTATCACACATGTATAGCACACATCGTAAATACCAGCACTTAAGCACATACACACACACACACAGTTGTGCTTTACATACTGTTTGAGGACCTCATTGTTTTCTCTATTGTGTTTGCTTCCTTAACCCTAACTTTAACAATAGACTCTCTATTGTTAAACTTCTGAGGACATAAGAAATCTATTGTATTTCCTTCTAAGGACCTGAAATCCATTGTTTAGGTCCTCAATCTGAATGGAAAGTAAGTGCACATAAACCTGAACAGAGGCTGATCCAGGACTTTTTCAGTGAGGAGGAGGGGGGAGGTGCACAACACAGGATCAAAGCTGATCTCAGCTAGGCAATCCACCATGGCTGAGGCCATGGTTAGAAATTTCAAACACCAATAAACTGAAGGAAATTGCACTCTTCAAACAAACTTCCACCTCCATAAATCTACCCCCCACCTACCCCCCCCCCCCAGAATCCCTGCCTTTGATGATACTTTCTGCATTACAAATCAATCACTCAACTGGAATAGGAGCACCTGTGATTGTTATTGTTTGCATCTACATATTAAAATTACTATAACATACTTCATTTAAACCACATCATTTGTAAGTCCTAAGCTTTTCATTGTATACTTCTTTTCAATAATAAAAAAAGCTAAGGCACTATAACAATTGCTTTGTGGTAAAGTGCAAGTTACAGTCTGCTTCCTGTAACTTTGAACTATTGTAAATTTATGCTGGTATATCTACAGTATGGCATTTAGGCAGAAAAATATCTATGCAAATGTTTAACACTGATTTATACATCACACCATTGTTATGAATACAACAATTACGAAATGAAAGTGACTGACCCCACATCATATGTTTATTATTTTATTCACAATCATTTACAACTAATACAATATACAGAAATCAGTTTTTCAACTCATGTAATGATTAAATGGATTTTAACTTTTGAGGGTGAAGCTGGGGGAGGGAGACAGTCAAGTGCAGTTGTCTATCTAGAGTATATATTAGTATATATTACAGAACCCACTGCAACACAGAGGTTCCAATGTTTTGGGCCAAGAGCTAATTAAACTTGAGTTTTTCTTTCGAATAGTTACACCAGATGGAATTAAATTACATAGTTAACTTTCATCATAGTTAACTTACATATTTAAATCTCATCGATATGCCTTGTATTCCTGGGATTACATGTTATTCTTCTGACAACTGGGTGGTCAAATGAGAAAACATTCGCTCTTTTCTACAATAATGTAATTACAAAGTCAGATTGTGCATCTCAGTTTCAAGTAGCTATTTTGCAATAAAAGTTTAACTTGAATTTGCAAAATTTTGTGGGATGTCTTCTTTAGTGTGCCCACATCACCTGCTTTGAAGTCTCACATAATCCCTGGAATGCAATGCATATTGATGACATAGAATACTAAAATTAAACCAACTTGAGTTACGTTTGATTGGTATTCCATCAAGTCATATACATGTGTGAAAGGGGTTATGTGCCACCCAGTGTATTTTCGAAATGAGGCAGACGGTTACAGAATAAATTGTCTTGAACCCTCTCTACTGGAGTGGATACTAATGTGGACACCTACTTGAAAGAAAGTGGTCTACACAGCACCATGCTCTCTATGCGTGCTGCACACAATAAACACAGAGCAGTTCATCCTGTATAAACTTTGAAAGGGAAAGTTGAAAGTCCACCTTTCCTGGGCATGATTGTTTCAGTATTCCATCAACATAGAAAAATAAGAAAATAAATGGGTTTGGTGTCCTTTCCATGAATCAATGCTCAAATAATATAACTTCTGGCATCTCTAAGCCAAAATTAAGGCTGCCACTTTGGGTATAGGCTAGGGCATATTTCCTTTGTAGCTGTGGCCATGTGTTCCATCTGTGCGGTCAGATACTAATTTCTAGCAATGTTTTGCACTGCCAGGCACCAAACCACCCAGCTCAGCTGCAAACTAGGCCTAAGTCAAAACTGCAGCTAGTAAAATTTCTGCTTCAAAGTGTTTCCAAATGGTCCTAATACACATTAAATCTCACACAGATCTGATTATTTCCTAACAAATATTAGAGAATGTTGTATAACATTTTGCATCCAGCATGATGAATGATCACTGTACAGAAAGCAAAGTAATTTCATACTGTGCTGTGAATCACACCTGTGTATTGTAGGCGTATGAAAGCTGGTACCTTGGCATAACAAAACTGACACTGAGTAACTTAAGCATTTGCTTTCTAATACATACTATAATGGAATGCATCCTGGTCAGCTGTGCAGGTCGGATCTTGAACGCTTATGTCAAACTTTCCAGACTAGAGGGGCAAAACTCTTTAAATCTAACCGAAGCCTAAGTTCAATCTCAAAACATTGGCTCAACTGCAGAATATATCCCTCCAAAACATACCAATGTGACTCTGGAAGCATAGTCACAGTCATTGCAACTCCACTAAAAAGATACCTTTATATAAGACACATGATAAGTCCTTCTCAAAATAATTTCAAGAACTTCTCTTTCTACTGGGACTGCCACTGTGCCTCCAACAAAAAGATGAAGGCTCTGTGAAAGCGATTAGGTTCACTAGGACTGTGACTGCACCTTCATTGAAAAGATGAAAAGCTCTGTGCAGAAGTAAGTGATGTGAGTAGATGAAATACTGTATTTTGAATGAAACCTTGGTACTGGTGTGCCCACAGGCTTAAACACTGGAACTTCAAAGCAGTCCCCAGACACAGCTGTTCTTGAACAAACCTACCAAGTATAAGCACAGGGTAAACTAGTAAAAGGAACTCTAGTAGCCTATACAGTTCATCTCCGACATTTTTCAGGGGTGCTCTTTAGGCAGGGTGTAGTGACATTTGTAATGCACTCCGCTTCCACGCACAATAGAATATTCCAGCCACTATAACAATTGAAGTTACATGCACAAGTGTGGATAGGATGCAGCACCTGTAGAAATGCTAATTAGGTCCACATTGCACATGTGCTAGTGAACAGTGTGTCCAGTTAAGTAAGTGAGCAACAAGCTGCAAGCTTACCTCACTGCAGCTCTTAACCATGCCTAACAAGGACCTACAGACTTGCCATACTAGCTCTACAGGGCAAGCAGAGAGGATGTTTCAGGTACAGAATCTTTACTGTGCATAGCTTACATTAATGTAGTCACCACTTACTTAATTTTCCTATAGTTATTTCTCTGTGCCTATATGTATACTTAGTCCGCGCTTAATTTTGTAGTTAGGCATCATAGCTATCCAGTTCAGGTAGGTAATAACTTTCTTAATAACTTCCATGGTCTCCTACTCTCCTGTGTGGATGTTTTTGCTCAGTAGTCACAGCTAACTCAATTTAGGGCACATCATTTTAGAACCTGTTTCAAGGTTACACACAGATATGTTCCTTCCTTAGTCATAGAATATGCTTCACAGCCTGCTACATAGGCAACTGTCATGGTTGGACCATTTAAAACTTTCCAACGTAACTATGTTATTACATGTGGTCAAATTATCCAATGGGAGAACAGGATTCTGATGGGAAAATTTCCTTTACATAATGTGATGTCATTCATTACCGAGAGATGACTGTTTGCGAAAGTGTACCAGTGGGTTTTTCTTCGAGAAATGTTTCTTTTTTGATAACATTTTTGGTCCAAATGAACCATCATACTGCTCAACTAATAGGAAAATGTGATTGGAACATTAGTGTGTACATTGATAAGAGGTAAAATTAAGGATGAGGCTTAATAATTATGATTCAGTTAGGCAAAGTTGGTGCTGAAATGCCGTGAAGTGCGCTACCTTTTCTCTTTTACATAAAGACCTATACTATAGGCTGTGTGGATCTCATCCCAGATCTTACCGGTTTGCATCTAAGAGGCTAGTTCATTACATATGAAGGAAAAAATTTTAACATTTTTTGTCATGGTAGAAAGTGGGTCATTCTCAAAAATGTTTTTACCTCTTGTTTATCAAGTGTTGAAAAATAATTCCAATACAGTCATTTTGAGAATGACAATCCATCCACTATTAAAATAACCATAAATGTGAACACTTGAAATATTAAACACCCCTACTTGTGTAATAGCTGACTTGAGCCCAGTTTGTGCAAACTGGCAAGGTCTGGGACAAGATCTGGCTATGTATGTCTACCATATAAGGCCAAGAGAATGAAAGCTGTAGATTATCAGGAAATATTGAAAACTCATGCATTTTTTTTTTGCATTATTCATTATGCACTTATCAACTGAATGATGAACCCTACTAACCCCCGGCACTGTCAGTCAAATGTGGGTCATTGACCAACGACAGTGTGACCAAGGGGTGGTTCATTGTGAGTCACGTGTTACACTTTGTGCAGGGATGCCAGTTATTTTCACTTTTTCAGTCAATATATTGTGACCCACCTGTCAGTCAAAATTATAAATTGTGCATCTATTTTGTGACTGAGGTGTGAGTCATTTTATATTAAGTTGTCAGTCACAGAAGTGACTTTGGGGTACATCATTGTACACATTTTGTCAACACTCTTGTGGACAATGACTGACCATGTCCAGGGGTAGTAGGGTGCGTCATTCAATTGATAAGCACATTGTTCATTGTTTGTCATTACATACACAGGTGAAAGCCTCATGCGCATGCACAGACTTTTACTTTCCCCCAATTTCACTGTTTACGAGTGTGTTGTAAATCTGATGGAAGTGCACAATGTAGAAAGCCATTAGGCTATCTGTAAAACTGAACATGTAGAGCCTACACTGTCAATTGAACAACTAGCTAAGGACATAGGCTATTAACATAACAGGTTAAAGGGCAAAGGAGGGCTAAGGTCCCATAAGATGCCCTGAAGTCCATGCAACCATAACTGAAAACAAACAACCAACCAACACCAAACGAGCCCAAAACAATTAGATTCTACCACAGTTATGGAAGAACTTGTCAATGTTAACCTTAAAGCAGTGCACAGATGTGGAGTTAACTACCCACTCAGGCAGACTATTCCAGTCATTAACAACTCTATGACAGAAGTTGAACTTCTAATGCCAAGCCTTGCAAAACACTTTACCAGCTTCTTACAATGGCCTGGAACCCGAGAATTACTTTGAACCTTTAAATAACTACAAGATGACAAAGGATTCCTTTCAGAGAGAAATTTGTAAACCTGAAGCATGTCCCCCCTAATCCTTCTCAACTCCAAGGTGGTAAGCCTAAGTCTAACATGATAAGGTCATGTCTCACCTTGGGTATAAGACGAATGGCTCTCCTCTGAACCTGCTCTAAAAGAAACTTGTCCTTTTCAGAAACGACTCTAAGCCTGGGCTGCATAGTCCAGGTGGGGTCTTACCAACTGCTTACAGATTTAGTACAATTTCTTTACTAAAACTATTGAAATTCCTCTTGATCAATCCAAGCACCCTATTAGCCCTAGCAGCAGCTGCACACTGTCTAGATGGCTTTAAATCGCCTGTAATAACTACACCCAGATCTTTCTCAAAAGTCACATCACCACTCAGAATACCTTTCATGTTATAATCATAGCTGAAATTTTGAGGACCAAAGTTAAGGACTTTGCACTTATCTGTATTAAAAGACATTTGCCAAGTCTGAGACCATGAAAATAACCTATCCAGGTCTTTTTGCAGTAATGAGTCATCATCCTTATTACTAACCTTCCTATAGAGCTTAGTATCATCAGCAAACTTACTGACACTAGATGTGAGAGAGCTATCAATATCATTGATGAAAGTTAAGAAAAGAAGAGGGCCAAGAACAGAACCCTGTGGAACTCCACTTGTGACTTCTTTCCAAGAAGAGAAATTACCATTAACAACAGCTCTCTGGGATCTACCATCAAGCCATGAATTTATCCAGTCTGCACAACTGCCCTTGATGCCTAACCTTTGCAGCTTAACCATAAGTCTACCTAATGGAACTTTATCAAAGGCTTTTTGAAAACCAAGGTACAGGTAAATGGTATCAACACTGTGACTAGCATGGCTGCAAAACTTGCAAAACCACATATACTTTGAAAACCAAAATTTCTAGCTCACCTGGTCTACTTAATTTGGGTCTAAGATGAAAATTTCTAGCTGCAGCATGATTTTCGTGGACGCAATACGTCCCCGGATTGAATCGTTCTTAGGCTGTTTTATGCTAATTTTTCAACTATTTGTAAATGTTTTTATTAACATTAGAAGGTTATTTTCTGTTTCTTCAAGGAAAATGAAATACTAATAGCAACTTTAAATACTTCAGGGCCTACGTGTTGTGCATATCCTACATGCAGGTATTGCAGTGTGCAGTGAGAATGTAAGTGAAAGTAGGTAGCGGTTAGCGTTGTGCTAAGTAGTTTTTTCATGTCGTGATATTACTGTTCCAAACCAAAAAACTATTAACGATTTCCAAAATACAGGCGGTTTTGTGCAGTGTTGATGCTAGCAAGTTTAAAGAATATCAGCCAGCTCCACAATTTTGCAGACTGGATGGTGCATATTTTGAAGCAGTGCTGCAATAAATTAATTACAATTAAAACTTCTCTTTATTAAAGTTAAAAGAGGTTGTAGCCTATCATACATATCATTTTTAGCAGGGGACGTTTTTGTATTACATATGTAATAACACAGGGATGTTTCGGTAGCTAAAAAGCAGGGACATTTTGGTAAAGGGATGATTTGACTGGACACCAGCCTTAGCCTACAGTATGTTTACCAATAGCATGAAACATATAAAAGTATGTTTGTAGGGATCAAGAGTATTACACAGCTGGGTATGTATATGCCTTGGGTATTAGAGGGGATTTCATGTGTTAATTGTATAGGTGTATTGTGCTTAATGCTTATGTATTGTGTTTGTCACAGCTGTGTTGGATTGTTTGTTATTGCAGTATGCACAATTGTATAGGGTTCAACTTGGCAGCTGTAGCCTACACTAACTGCCCATGCATCACTAAGTATTATTGCACCTGTTCTAGCTATGTATAATCACTGTGACTAGACAAAGCTTTAGCTCTCTCATAGGAGAGGAGTTGAATAAAGAGTCAGTCTACTCCAGAGCACAGGCATGTCCACATCTCCTTTTTGAGTTGCTTGTCTCTCCTCCACCCACTCTCTCGGCCTCTACAGTGGCGTAGTCGGCAGGATCTTCGAATCACTGTGGAAGTCCATGGCCACAACTGTCAAGAAAATTTTCCAAGTGAAGGGACCAACTGGTTGACCATTGCCAGCAAGCTAAGACTGATGATTTCTATTGTAGTGTGGCTTATGTTTGGTGCCATCCTTACTCAAGAGCTCAAAATGACGGATGTAAAAGAATCTGAAGGTGAGACTTCTGAACAGTACCCTCATCTCAAATATATGAAGGCAGATTATATAAAACATTTGTGTGAGGAGTATAACCTAGATGTAGTGGAACTAAAAACTAAAGAAGAAAGAGTGAAAGCCCTCCAGACTGTGCCGAATTTGTGTGATGTTACCTCCAAAGTCTCCAAGGATACTCCCAGTAAGTCAGAATTTTATAAGGTATGAGGTTTTCACTCTTTGGGCACAGATGATGACGTAGAGTGTTATCTAGCTACATTTGAGAGGTTGTGTATTGGGCAAGAAATTCCCCCAAAGAAGTGGACCATGCTATTAGAACCATTTTTGACTGGAAAGGCACAAAGAGCATTTCATTTGTTGCTTGAAAGGGAGAAAGAAAGTTTCAAATGTGTAAAGAAAGCTATCCTAGCAGCATACAGACTCACTCCAGACACCTACAGGGAAAAGTTTCGCTCTTCTTATAAGTTTCTGTCAGAAACTTTTCGCCAATATGCAAGCCGCTTGGATGTCTATCTCAGGCGGTGGGTTGAACCGTCAGACGAAATGTTGTCTAATTCTGAGTTCATTCGGATTACTGATAAGCTGGTAGCAGATCAGATGATATCATCCTTGCGGGATGAAAGTCTCCGTTTGAAGCTGTTAGAACAGAGGTGGGTCAATATTTCTGAGTTGACTGATTTTGCTGATAATGTCATCGTTGCTAGGATTTCCCACAGGAATAGGCAAAGGGAAACCAGTTTCCCAGAATCTGTGGTGTAGATCCCCCGTGAGGATCATCTGTGAGGCAAACACGGTCGTTGTCAGGTCAGAGGCCACAACAAGACACAGCTAATGTTCGCTGCTATACCTGTAATGAAATGGGACATTACAGTTATAATTGTCCAGGTTCCATGCCAGCCCCTACTGTTAATCTTGTTAGGCTGTCCAGTAATACAATGCAGGAGGTTTTGTGCAGTGTTGACGCTAGCGAGTTTAAAGATTATCAGCCAGCTCCACAATTTTGCAGATTGGATGGTGCATATTTTGAAGCAGTGCTCAGTGGAGATAACATCCTTGCCTATGCAGACAGTGGGGCAGGGAAGTCCTTTACTAGTTCATTACTGGTAAAACCAGGGCAACTTATGCCTCTTGAAGAGCCTATCAACTTCACGCTTATGGATAAAACACCATTGATTGTGATGGGAAGAGTACTTTCAGAACTGGAAGTTGCAGGGGAGACTAAACAGGTAGAACTCTTCATTGCAGATATACCATGGCAGGTATTTGTTGGGAGAGATGTTCTGGGTATTTTTTCTCTTGTGTTTGACATAGGGGATAGCTCCTATTGGTTAGAGAACCGGAATCCACAGGTAAAGTTCCCTTTGGTTAGGATAGAAAAGAAAGAGACTGAGGTACTTCAATTCAAGAATAAGGTACATCATAAATTGCATGTCGAGGGTCTGAGAATGTAGATATGGACAAAATATGTTCTGAAGAAGTGGTGTTTGGAAAGATAGAGGGCTATGAAAGTCAAATTGAACAAATTGTAGAGGAATATAGAGATGTGTTTATCGACAGTCCAGGCTTTTGTGATTGGTTGAAGCACAGAATTGATACTGGCAATGCCAGGGCTATAAAGCAACGGCCATACAAGTTATCACCTAGTAAATGGGAAAGCTTGAGGGTGCAGATTGGTGAAATGCTTGAAACAGGTATCATTGTACCTTCAAGTTCAGAATGGGCCAGCCCAGTAGTTATGGTCAAGAAATCAGATGATTCATTCAGGTTAGCTATTGATTATATGTCTCTGAATGCTGTAACCCCACAGTAAAATTATCCTATACCATCAATTGATTCCATTCTTCATTCCATGCATGATTCCTAAGTTTTTTCCACATTTGATTTGAAATCAGGGTTTTGGCAGTCAGCTATTCACCCAGAAGACCAGCATAAGACTACTTTTGTGTGTGAAGAGGGGGTCTTTGAGTTCACCAGACTTCGTTTTGGCCTGAAAAATGCTAGTCAGAATTTTCAAAATTTAGTAGATGTTGTGTTCCATTCACTAAATAATCAAATTGGTGAACACGGGATTTATCCTTATATTGATGACATTGTTGTACACTCATCAAATGTGCACAGTCATTTTAGAGATCTGAGATTGGTGCTTACTTGTCTAAAGAGTGCAGGGCTCACAGTTAACCCTGCCAAGTGTCACATATTGTGCAGTTAGGTTAAATTTCTGGGATTCATTGTAGATAGTCAAGGTATTAGATTAGACCCCTCCAAATATTCTGCTGTAAAGAACTTTCCAGAGCCATGTAACACTAAGGCACTTGAAAGATTTTTGAGTCTAACAGGTTGGTGTTCAAAATTTGTTAAGGATTATGCCACTATAGTTGAGCCACTCAATAACTTGAGAAGGAAAAACACCCCGTGGGAATGGTCAAGAGAATGCCAGGAGTCTTTTGATCTTCTGAAACGAGATTTCAACGGCAGTTTGCCTTAGTATACCACATTTTAAAAAGCCATTTGAGGTTCATACAGATGCTAGTGGGGTAGGCTTAGGGGCAGCTCTAGTTCAGCAAACACCCTCAGGGGAACATAGAGTTATTGCATTTGCATCTCGAGCACTGAATTCCTCAGAAAGAAATTATTTGACATTCATAAATACTTTTTGAGAATGCTGGCTTGTGATTGGTCAGTTACCCATGTTCTAATCCAGTGTAGAGACATAGGGTGTATGGAGAGCAACTTTTTGATCAACATGATTGTAAACACAGCTCTAACACTACAGTAAACAGTTTGTTTGTATAGGCTAGGTAGGCCTGGGCCTTCAACTGTAATTTTTTTCAGTAACTGTCCAAATTATAAATAATATATTTTGGTTGACAGCAATGTTGCACATCCAAACAAATAATCAGCTTCTAGGCTACAAACGATATTTCAGGCCTTTTCAGAGAAATTAAAGTGATTTCACGCTGAGTAAGGTGTTTTACAGGCCTAAGGCTCTAACGTTAGCTTTAAAAGCGTGTCAAACTATCGTGCGTCCGCTTGATTTTAGTACATCGCCGATAAGAAGAAATTATACAGCATTTCTTACCTCAGTAATAGACCTTTATCTGGGATGGGTAATAATATAAATACAGTTGTAAAATGAGTGATGAGCACTCACTAACCTTAAAACTCATCTTTCATATTCCAGAAAGATAGCGTTGGCCCCACGTATTCTGTGCACTATATTTCAAAGAAATATAGCTCCAAAATCATCAAGGGGATTTCCAATCGAAGAATAGAATATATGCTATGGAAACGATGGCCGGGGGCTACTGTCCAATATGCCCAGGCCTAATGACAAAGTAGGCCTACTGCATCAAGAAACCTTATCCAAATTGCGGCATCCTACATTCTTTTTGTAAGAAAAGCTCAACGTCAGTAAAGAAATCTGTCTGGTTTAAGTTCCACTCGTAAAGAACAAGCTCTCTGCGATGACATTTCCAACTACTTACGTACGTTAGGTCTAACGTTAACTTACAGCACAAGTCAAGCAACTAACGTGAGGCCCTAGCACATGATAACTGTTCTGGGTAAGCACGCTGGTTTTACTTTGATCCGAAACAGTATCAATATTGTCAGTGTATACAGATGTAGGCCTAAACAGTTTTAGATCACATTTGAAAAGTCTCCTTTGTATCACGAAATCGCAAGATGGAAATTGCTTGCAAATGACACTCGGGTAAGGAGACTTCGTCTAGTACGAGTCTACTTCGAACTGACTCACCGTTCGAAAACAGCGTAACGATAAGTTAGTAGCCTAGGTTAAGGCTAGGACAAACGTTGGCCTAACGTTATTTGTTTTCAACAACGACGTAGCAGCACGTTAGTGTGTTGAACGTCACGGTGAGCAATATCGCCAAAACCACATATCCTCACGCTAGTAAGTCCTCCAAATGTAGTTTCAATGGAACTGTCAAGGCAGAGTACATTTCCAATTCAAACAGAGAAATCGTTTCAAATATGACCTCGCTCAAAATATTCCAAAAAATCCACATTCGAAAAGAGACGTAACAAAGTATGGCCATGTGTTTACAAACGACAAAGCTATAGCGTGCAGCTAGTTATATAGCCTACATATTACATAGCTCGTAATTTAGCAGGCAGCCTATACGCAGTCTTATGTGCACTCTGCGAAAATTTAGTCAGTTTGGGAGAATAATTCATGATCAATGGAAAATCGTTAAAAAAGCAAGCTTTTCCACTTTTAAACGTCTCGAAATTAAAGTATTTATGAATGGGAATAAAGTCATGGTGCCCATGTCTCTACATCAGATTCGAACAGGCTATGACGTCACGCATATAGGCAGAGACCCTCGGCTTCGCCTCGGGTCTCTCAGCCCATATGCGTGACGTCACAGCCTGTTCGAATCTGATGTAGAGACATGGGCACCATTGACTTTATTCCCTAAACAGAATTGGAGTGCTTGGCTGTAGTGTGGGCTTTTGACAAATGGTGTCCTTACCTTGAAGCCTGCAATGTGACAGTGTATACAGATCATCAAGCTCTAGTTTGGATGTTGCAGAAAAAGGCACTTAAAGGGAAGTTGGTAAGATGGGCCCTTAGGCTCCAAGAATTTGATTAAACAATTCATTACAGAGCAAGCACTCAAAATCTTGTCCCAGATGCACTTTTCTGAGCTGAACATTGCAGTTAGTAGTGTAGATTATGATCAAAATGTATGTTTCCATCCAGAATGAAAGGCGATCCTGCTAGAAGGGTGTTTTGGATCCAGTGTGAAGGCTGTGATAAATGGTACCATTGGGTATGCCTAGGTCTCAGGAAACAAGATGTTGAAAGTATTCAAAAGTATTTTTGTGCTGATTGTACGTCAGTAGAAACTCTACCACTGCTCAAAGCTGAGGAATACAATGAATTTGAGATTTTGCCAGATGCTAATAAGTTTATACTAGAACAAAGAAATGACAAAAGTTTGTCACAAATGATCACACAGATAGTTCTTGATAGAGCAGTCGGGTTTATGAAAAATTTGTTGTAGAAAATGATTTATTCATGTATAATGATGGCACACACTACGCAAAGTGGTAGTACCTGAGACGCTAGTTCAACATGTCATTGCCCATTACCATTGCGTTCCAACGTGTCCTCATATGGGTATTAGAAAGACAATTTCTAAAATTAGGGAAAAGTTTTATTGGAGAAATATGAAGCGTGCCGTAGAGGATTTTGTAAAGAAATGCAGAATGTGTCAGTTATGCAAGCTGGCATATATGAAACCTGCTGGGTATATGGAGTCCACTAGTAGTAGCTTTCAAGGGAAGTTGTGGCAATGGACCTCCTTGGTCCCTTTCCGGAAAGTAGAGAGGGAGCTTTATATGTGTTGGTTGAAACAAATCATTTTTCTCGATTTTGTTTTTCGTTTACATTGAAGAGAGGGACTGGTAAGGTTCTCACTGCAATTCTTAGACAGTTCTTTTGTACCTGGGGCGCCTGTAGGACCCTTGTTTCTGACAATGGACCCCAAATGGTGTCCCATCAAGTTGCCCGGTTGTGCATATTATGGGGTGTAAAGAGAGTGTTGACAACTCCGTACTACCCTCAGGCTAATTGGGTGGAGAGGGTTAATAGGAATCTGGTGTCAATGTTGTGCTGCTTTGTTAAAGGTGACCATGCAGGGTGGGATGAACATGTCCCAGAATTTATGTTTGCATTAAATTCCTATCGACATGATGCAACAGGCTATTCTCCTGCTGAGTTGTTTTTGGAACGGAAAATTAGGGGACCGGGAGAGTGGGTGGAGGAAGGGGAGACAAAGAGGGAGGATCATGATGTTAGAGTGGGAGTGGCTAAGGCAAAGATGGAACAACATATAATAAGAAACAAGAGTGCTTATGACAAGAAACGGAGTGAGGTGAAGATCAAAGAGGGAGATGAGGTTTTGCTCAAGTCGCACCCTCTGTCAAACATGGCCAAGGGGTTCTCAGCCAAATTGGCTCCAAAATGGAGGGGACCTTATATTGTTACTGCTAGACTTTCACCTGTGACCTTTGAGTTGGAAGATATGGAAACGAAAGAGAAAAGAGTCGCTCATGCTGACCAGGTGAAGGTACTAGCACACTAGCTGTTATGTGTTTTGGGGTCCTTTGTCTAGGGAGCTTCTTAAGTGGGGGGAGGTATAGGGCTCAAGAGTATTACACAGCTGGGTATGTATATGCCTTGGGTATTAGAGGGGATTTCATGTATTAATTGTATAGATGTATTGTGTTTATGTATTGTGTTTGTCACAGCTGTGTTGGATTGTTTGTTACTACAGTATGCACAATTGTATTGGGTTCAACTTGGCAGCTGTACACTAACTGCCCATGCATCACTAAGTATTATTGCACCAGTTCTAGCTATGTATAATCACTGTGACTAGACAAAGCTTTAGCTCTCTCATAGGAGAGGAGTTGAATAAAGAGTCAGTCTACTCCAGAGCACAGGCGTGTCCACATCTCCTTTTTGAGTTGCTTGTGTCTCCTCCACCCACTCTCTCTGCCTCTACATGTTCATTGAAATCTTGGCTAGGCCTAAATAAACATTTTCGAGGTTATTTCAATGCTGTATGAAAGACTTGGTCTTTGTGCTGAATATGGAAGAGACTCGATGAACAATTTGATAAGATCTGAAGAATACAATCCCAAACGGGTTTCACGCTATTGGTACACATACTGTAGGCCTAGGCTATTTTATTATCGTTTGGGCCTTAGCCTAGCCTACACACATAACGTTTGACCAAACTTAGGTAGCCTACAGTATGTGTACCAATAGCGTGAAACCTATAAAACTGTGTTTACCGATATCTTAATAAAATTTGCGAGATTATTTTAATGCTGTAAGAAAGACTTTGTCTTTGTACTGAATATGGATGATACTCGATGTCCAATTTGGTAAGTTCTGAACAATCCAATCAATAAATGTGTTTCACGCTATTGGTACACATACTGTAGGCCTAAGCCTAGCCTAGGCCAAGTAATTATTAGCCTACGTTAGGGCTAGCCTACGAACCTCCGCGATTCGAAACACCCAAGTAGCCAGGAAATATGTTCTTCTTCCGATAATGAAGAGAAGAGAATTTGTGGGTCTAGTGTCATAACCTATTGGTAACTAGTAGGGTCCTTGTCCTTCCTGGTCGGCGAGCGCTCCCTTTCCTGCCGAACTGAATACCACTTACCAGCTGTGCTGAATGTATAGTGACATGACCTAACAAGGCCACTTTCGAATGTCGTGCATCGATACAGTCAACAAAGTGCGTCAAAACTGCTGTCACAATCAGTGCGTCAATTTTTGATGCAGCACGCGCATACAGCAAACTCCCTTGCTAATGCGCGTGAACCTGTTTTTCAAGCACTTGCACGCAAAGATATGCAGCTCAAATTGAACGCACAAACTGCCTACACCGAACCTTTACATACAGCTCTGTACAAAAATTGTAAACAGCGCCCGCTGGCCTTATTAGGTTACTTCTGATTTTAGGCTTGAGCTGGAACGCTGAACTTGTCGTAATGGTATCTCTTGAAAGGAAAAATCTGTGGTAAAGATTTATAGCTCTCAAATAAGGTCAAGTCTGCCAAAACTTTTTCAGGTACAAACAGATTCACATTCTCTTGTCTTGTTTTTTAAAAACAAAAACTTTCTTAGAGTGGCCTTGTTAGGTTATGCCATCATACTAGGCTCTCGATATGACAGTACCAGAGGCCGTACCTAAATGTGTTTGGAAATGCCAATGTGTGTAATGACTAATGGTATGACGAGCAGCTACCACAAATTTATGACTTTTCTCCAGCACACAATTCTCAGTTCAGTGTGGCTCGTCGATGTCAAATCTGAAGAGGTTGAACGATGGTTAGTTTATGACAGATGATGTACACATATTTAGTTTTGACTTAATTTTTTTGAATCATTTTCATTAATATTTATACTATTTTGCCAAATTTCTGGCATTTTTTTAGAATTTGACTCGTCTGATACCATTTAAAAGTGGAAGCACTATGTCATTGCATGTTTACGGAACCAAAGCACAAAACACAAAACGTCAGATTTATACGCCAACGGGATGAGCTGGTGAGAGAAATGTCCGCCAAAAGGCATAGGTATGTTGTCGGAATTTGGGCGAGCGAAACAGCTGACTTGTTCCGGGAAAAAAAAAGGGGGAGGGTGGGGGTACAAAGTGCTTTTTCAGGGCAAGACATGTTAACAAGAAATGGCAATCGTTATTTTTGTTCTCAGAATTTTTTAGGTGCAACCGTCCTCCAACAATTAACTTGCCAGACCAATTACTAGGGAACCTTCCCGCCCTCGATTCTTGGGCCAACTGAACGAGTAGGTGTAATTTTCAACATTTTCTCATAAATAATAAAGAAAATGTTAGATAATGTTTAAGTTGCTGAAGTTAGTGTCAGGGTTACCTTCCTTAGTCCGTCTGAGCTCCAGCAGTCTAATACTTTTCCCTCGGAGGGTGCAGCATTTCGGCGAACCTTGCTGGCTCAGTTATTATGAATGAATTCTCAACTTTCTGCCGAAAATCTGCTCCATTCGTTCCCATTCGACCCAATACTTCACGAGAACTCCTAGGTGAAAAATTAAACGACGAAATTTAGTGGCGATTTTTTAGGGGATTTACTGCACTTTGGTTAAAGGCAGTAGGCAGTCACACCAAACAGAGTGAGTGTATCCTGTCACTCTAGTTCATGATTGGCCTATTTTGATCATGTGACAATATTTTTTGAGTGAATTGTGAAATTCAAGGAGAATTTTGCCTTTCTTTACCTATTGTTGTTAAAGTTATGTTCAGAACATCTTCAGAAGTGCTTTTAATGCAATAAGAGGAGATTTGCAAGAGTTTGCTGATTTTTCAAAGAAAATTTTGGGGCGACTGCCTATTGCCTTTAAACTTCCGTCAATTGCAAAATCGTTTTGAGCAAGGTATCAGTTAGAGGGCTTTCAGGGCCTCTGAAAATAATCATGATTATGAGACTACACATTTGAAAAACATTAGAAAGACCAGGCTGAGAGCATTCATGGAGGTTAGCTTGTAGGCCTAATTGCTGAAAACGTCTACATGTATCCTTTGCAAAGAATTAAAGAATTTCATACTTATGTTCTATAAAGGAATTCTGAGTTACAAAGATTCTTTCGTTACTAGAGATTATGGGCTTTTTCAAAAGCATAACGAGACATTCTAGACTTTTTCAAGTTTTCACAGGTAGTAAAAACACAATGAGTCATAGACTTCCATTAGAGAATAAGTGTTATAAGCTAGAAGTCAGTGCGAAAAACTTTCACGTGATAGAGGCTCTGTACGTAGGCATAGGAAGCTGTTCTCGACTGGGGGCTGGACGTTCAAGTGTTTTGGACCACCAATGGGGGAGGGTAACAAATCAATAATCTGTGGTGTTGGAAAAAGTGTTATCAACTTATCATAAGCGAAATAAAAATAACAAACTCAAAATGGAGAAGTGACTCGCCAAAGGAGCGAAAATAGGCCGTTATGATCCCAGCAAACAAGCCCAATTGGGGCCCAACTGGGTTTTACCTGGGCTGCTTGGGCTTAAGTGGGCTTGGGTTAACGGTGGGCTTTTATTAGGGCCCTCATCGGGGCCCAATTGGGCTCAAATAAATAATAGGGTTTAAACTCAGTTGTGAAACATTGTATTGAAATGAAAATTGTTTCTTTTTTATTTTATGAAGTAAGTTAGCTTTTAAACAAAAGGAATAAATACATTTTTTTTCTTGGGCTTAGTTGGACTTAAGTTTAGGGCCCTCATCCGGGCCCAATTGGGCTCAAATAAAAAAAGGTGTTTAAATTCAGTCGTGAAACATTGTATTGAAATTAATCTGTATTCGGAATATTGTTAAATATTGGAAGACGTTAGTTTCCTCAATATATTCACCTATCGAAATTCCACACAAACACTCAAACATGAGCGCATAGCGACTGGTTTGACGTTCACAGACCTGTTTATACGTCAGTTACCATGGTATCTTCAAAAACAGTTGATGTGCGCGTTCATTTCCACTAAAGCTGGCTAGCCAGTTTTCCGAGCTGGGGCCTAGCTGGTGTGCCTCAAAATTCGGATAAATACCATAGAAATTACTGTGACGGAGAATGTATGCCCTAGGAATCTGGACATAAGCTATTGATGTGGCTCTTTGGCAAAGACAATTTGAGAAAAGTATCTGTTTAAAATAATGTGATATTATTGGAATACCAGTATATACGGCCTTGATTTTGCCCCAGTTATTGGCGGAGAAACTATACAAGTTTCACAAGGGAAGGAGTATAAAAAGCACTTCAGGCACCATGAATTATCCCTTATTTTGAAAATTACACCTAATCTTTCGAAAAATGGATAAAATGAGATTTAACTTTTGAAGTTGAATGCATGCACACTCACTACGGAGACACGCCAATCAACCAGCTTTTTGCCGTGACAGCAAAAGCGCCCTCACCATTTGCGTGGCTTCACTCGTGAAACCACGGACTTCTTATACACATGGACCGAGAACTACGTGACCAACACGGTGGCACCGTTCCAACAAATTTAGGCTTACCAAGATGACCCCCCGGGCTACTGTCATTTGCGTAATAGGCCCTTTGACGACGGATGAATCTGCAATGACTGCAGACAAAATACAAACATGAATTTAAGAAGAATATCACAGTCCCAGTCCTTCGTTACGTTTGTTGGTCGGAATTTGACCTAAATTTACATTCTTCTGAAAATATTGCAAGTTTCTCGTAAAATCTGTCGAAACTGAACCACTTGAGGAAGTCCAAACTTTTACACACAAGACCATTGCATGCAGCTATATTGGTAAACCTAAACTCATACGTACGGTGGCGACAGTCTACGGCGCATAGGACGTTATAGTGCAGTATGCTCAGTCCATATTTATATAAGGAGTCCGTGGTTAAACCACAGGTTTCACTGATCTTCTGTGAATTGAACCCACAGCGATGCACTGTGCCATCGCTCTCCTTTACTTAATTTCTGTGATAAATACACATAGGCCCCTTTCCATATAACAATTACAAAGGATTAGGGGATAAGACATAGTTTTGGTATGTGTCTTTTTTGTCCATGAAATTTTACTTTGCTTATACACACCAAAACTCCCTCCCACCACCAATCCTTTGAAATTATAATGGACCTTACGCACATGACGTCACAGAACAGAAGTTTCGCTCTCGATGGAGCAGATTTGTAGACTCGAGTCATGCTACTTGGACTCGAGTCGCTATCTTTCTGAGATGTCACTTGACTTGCAAAAACCACGGTACCAACAAAGACTCGCGACTTTACCTGGACTTGCGAAAAATGACTTGTGACTTGACTTGGACATGCCAGAACTGACTTGTTACCAACGTAAGTCATGATCTCGTCAAGTGACCTTCTACCACTTAAAAGAATCCATTAACGATTTGCATGAACCACCAAAAATGTCAAGATCATGCTCGCGGGGACCGGTCTTTGATTCGGGACTTACCTGACAAAGTTGTGTAAAGCTCCCTTATAATAAAAAGTCTTGTCGGGCTATAAACAGCAACCCTCCTTCGACCTGTACTGTTGTTATGAGGGCCGTGGCTGTCCTTGATAGTAGTTCTGTCACCAAACGTGTGTTCAGTCATGGAGGAAGCATCACGAGACCCGATAGCGCAAAGTAGGATTGCAATATGCTATCCAAACTAATATATTTGAAATTCAACAATTTTCTCTCATAAAAGATCCTGTTTATTCTTTACGACAAAACAGACATGGTTTCAAAGTTATTGCACTCAGCTACACTACACAGGGTACCTAATATTACCGTACGTGGAGAGGGCAGCAGGTACAGTTACCCTCTCTCCCCAACACGAAATGTTCAAGGCAACTTTTTAAAGTATCGAGCTGCGTTAACTTCAGAGATACTAAAATTAAGATTGCTCGGATAAGACTTGAAAGGCAAGGAAAGTGCCACTTCTAGCAATCAGGGACATGTACGTAGTAAAATGAAAGGGGGAGAAGAGGATAAACACCTTTCTTCAGTACATTTTGCTCATATTTTTCTATTACCCATATCGCTGAAAACGTCCTAAAAATGCAGTTTTCTCAGAACGGTCGGGTACTCGCGTAAATCTACTAAGCGCGCTTGCGAAGACGTCAATGTAAAATGTCTATTTGGAGCTGGTCTATGGGGAATAGACGAATTGGGAAATTGGATTTTGATGTACCACGTAGTAACCACAGATCAAGTCCAATGATATTTCCGTACGGATAAGAAATTTTCGAGCGACTGCTCCCTTGTCTTCCACAATTCACCGTAATACTATCCAACCTTTCCAGTCCTATAGTTAAGGATAAAAACTTCAAAAGAACTACCGGTATTTTTACAAGGACATTCTCTTTGACCCATGAGTGATGTCAAGAGAACCATAATTTTAAACTCGAAAATTGTGTGATTACACAAAATATCTGTCTTGCACATGCAGTCTCTGTTATGGCACACTCTCCTTCCCAGCATGCATTGTTTATCGAAGTTTCCCAACTGGCTTATTTATGATGCACGCATGTATCGAGGTTCTTCACTGACGTCACAAATGCATGTGACAAAAGGAAAGTCAGCAATATTGGACGTGAAACTTATTGCTCGGGCAACGCATACCGGTATCACGGATATTCAGCCCGTCATTGCTTAATTTAGCATAGAAAGTTTGTTCGTCCAAATTTCACTTAATCCCTCCCTAATTTTATTTTAGTTTTAGTGAACAACTGTGCTTTATTCTGCACGATGTTTTAAAAGGCCAAAATTTGGACAGTTCTGGTCAAAACTTCATAAATTTGTGTGACCGTTGTAGTAAGTGCTATCACGCTCTCGTCAGTGGTGTATTCTTGTAAACTTGACGATACTCAAAACAACTTCCAATCTGTGTGACCTTTTATGAGTTTCGGCTGACCGAAATTCACACGACAAAATGAGGGCGTGCGGTATAAATCGAGATCGGCAATATATGTATTGAGACAGAGTCGAGATATCAGCCATCGTCCGTCCCATTTTACCAGGTTTGTGCTGTTACTTTGTATGAAATTTGCAGGTCATGTTTCACTGAGTACATGAACGTGCAGTTATTGTACTCACAAGGCCGTACTCGTCTTCCGTGGCTATAGGTCTATGAGAAGGTACTTCCGAAAGGAGCGCAATTTGTCTGCTTTGGAAATTTCCCTCACTGGCAAATGGTCTGCCCTGAAATTGAAAAGGACAATTTTAACCCTGAATTGGCATTTTGTCTTTCCCCTAGAGCCCCACCTAGTGCATTTATGTCAGTGGCACCACGTTGTACTCACATCAACAGACTATTGTCCCCTCTATACCCACCAACGCATTCGGGTGAAAGGGGCGCAGCTGGACCAGTGTGACGTGAGGTCATACACAATCCAGTGCCTCATGCACAAACTTAAATCCGCTGATACATTTCAAAATCTGAAAAGAGTGGAAACGCTGAACTCTTAGGTTCACTGCAAACCCGTAGCAAGACGGGGCACAGAGGACGTGTCTCACCCCATTCCCCTTCATACCACCGTACCCAGCACCCAGTCTGGTAAATGGATTGCCAAAACAAAATAAACTCCCTTTTTCGGTGCCGTCCCCATCCCAGAATTTTTGCTACAGGCATGCTGATGTGCAAGCCCAGGTAACTTGAAACTTGTATGACGTAGATTTCATCAATGACTGAACCAGTAGCAAAATGCTGACATTTTTCGTGGGGGTCTATAAACACCTTCAATTTGAGGGGGCGAGATTTACAGTGGAAACTATAAATCTGAACGATGACACTTTTCTGTCATTTCATCGGGGTGTTTCTTGGGGGGCGGGTAAGGGACAAGGACATTGCAATGAAGGGGAATTAAAGTGGGTAAATTCCCTCTGCCCCAACTCCCTCTTACTGCGTCCCTAGACTAAACCAAGTTTGTTGCATCAAACAAAAAAGCTTTGAAACTTCTTAACAGCTTTAACATAGAACGTGTAGCCCCCAGTGTAGAAATATGGTAGGACGCATAGGCGTAGACAGCGCGGGGCTAAATCCCCAGTCAAAAATATGGGGTCAGAAGTATGCTTCCATCCATTAATTAAACCCCTGATTTGTTCCCTCTGTAAAACCTCAAAATTTTGCAGAAATTTTCCTTACAATTTGCACAATATGTAGCACCCAGTTACATCTAAGGACCCTCAAGCATTCAAAATTTCAAAAAGGGTAAGGTGGAGGGGAACCCCTCCCCCTTAGACCCCTCACCAGGACGGCGGTCCGAAACAACGTCCATCCCCCTCCCCACCCACCAGCTGAGAAACAGCTTTCTTCTTCTGTGGTAGTGCGTTTGGTTGTTCCGTAACACAAACGTTTCAAAGCATGATGCAGAGGGCAGCGTAAGTGTTGGTAGTCGGCAGCAACTAACACCAGAGACTACAAGATAACCGCGGTACATATTCCCAGCTAACATTCCCAGGTAGGCCCCAACTGGGTCTCTGCTGGGCTACATTCTGGGTCCCAGCTGGGGCCAATCTGTGTTTGTCAGGTGTTCCCAGTTGGCCCCCAACTGGGCTAGCCCATCTGGGCTAGAGTCGGGCCCCATCTGGGTCCCTGCTGGGCTACATGCTGGGCTTATGCTGGGGCAAATCCGTTTTTGTCAGGTGTTCCCATGTGGGCCCCAACTGGGCTACCCCAGCTGAGGTTGGTCCCACTTGGGGATCCAACTGGCTTAGCAATGGAAAATCTGAGGTAACTTTCCTTCTACAAGCCTTAAAAGCTACCGGCATTGCTAATGCCAGCCACTTTCAAAGGTTTTTTTTCCAAAAGTCCCCTGACTCTCTGGCGAAGAGCCAGGGGCGAAAACCAAACAATACTCCCGAAGGAGTTCTGCTCCCCGAAGGAGTAACAACGTCCCCAAGGGACAAACTTTGACTTAACTGACACCACCTGACAGTGGTCCCGTTCTAGACTGGCTGAATAGAACAGGTCCCACCCTGGGAGCTCCGCCGTCGTGATCACGGACACTCCTGCGCCAGGTAAGTACTTTCAAAGGTAGAAGGACATTGCTGGAAAGTTCTTATTAAAGTAAATAGGCTTAGTTAGGTTTGGCTATTATATATATTCAGTGACACTTGTTTGTTATTATTAACGATTGAGAATGCAATTTTCTTCATGATATTTCAATTTCTCCTTCTTAATGTTGTATTGAATAATTGAGAAACATGGTTTTCTGCAAGAATTCACCATTGCCAGCTTCACTTTATTTCAATTAGACCTGCATTAAGTGATAAACACAAATTTCCTTTGAAAAGTTTGGAATGTTCCATTAAGATGAAAGGTATATAAACCTGGTGTTCCAATATAATTTTACATCATTTTAAACATATACTTTTCTCAAATTGTCTTTGCCAAAAATTCCCACACGTTTAGTTAAAAAAAAAGATTTATGATAAAATACCTAGGACATAGGCATTTAATTCCAAACGTGCCCAGTTGGGCACCACCTGGGCTATTGCCGGGCTCCAAAATGTGGGGAAGCCCAGCAAAAACCCAGCTAAAACCCGGAAAAAACTGAAAACAATTTTGGACAAAAGATTACAGAAATAACGAAAAAATCTATTTTCCACATTCTCATCGTGCCATTAGCAAGTCTGGCTTGTTCAAAACACCAATATCCCAATTACATCCGTCAGCCCACCTAAGCCCAGCTTTCCCATCTAAAACCCAGCTGGGGCCCAGCTGGGCATGTTGGCTTGGTTGAACTTTTATGATAACATGCACGTGCTTTACCGTAGTAGTTAGTTAAGACGTTACTGTAAATCATTTGTAGCTTATATGAAATTCTGGTGAATGAGAGCGCGCTTGTCACTGAACTATACAAACTCGTATTTCTGTCCTTCACCTAGTAATGGGCTGTGCCAAATCCTCAGATATTATTAAGGCTCTCTAACAGTGGCAAAGAATGAGGTACGCGCAAACTTTAATACAAGTGGTCACGTACACTTTAATACAAGATTGAAGTTGATCATGGTTCTTCACAGTCTCCGTAGACAACCTGCACCCTAAAAGTAAGCCTGGGAAAACAATTGCTCGATTTGACCTTTCGAGCAAAAATATTCTTCAGAACTTGACCTAAACTGGTATGCGAATTCTGAGGCAGCCATCCCTAAGACAATCATTGTGTATTTACCCGGACAGGTGACGTATACACCTGAAAATACACGCAAAATAGAAAAATATAGGCTATTCTTAAATATTTGCCGTTAGCAGTTCTGCACGCCATTAAAGGCTAGACTTTGTCAGTACTCACATCGGGACTGCTGGGACCACTCGGATACTTTGTGACTTTCGACCGCACTACGTCCAGGATTCAAATATTTCACAGATTCTTCTGAATATTGACATTCATTTTGAATGTTCCCAAGCTTCGGCTGCTCTTCTCCAGTGACGTCGTCAAGATTAAAGTGACATATAGACAGGCCACTGGTGGTTGTTGTCATCCAAGGATCACCATCTGCTCCGTCGGAACAAAATCGTATTCTTACTTTCGTGAAAGAGGTTGGCCAATTTAAGGTATGTACTCTTCATATTGGTATATATGATTTTAATATTCTCAGTATTTTCTTTGATAAAATCACCCCATCTTCCACGCACTTAAACATTGACGAGATTTGGCCCCGTGGATCCGCCACCGATTAGCGGTTTTTTACTCTATAGAAATATCCAATTTACCCCAAATTTGCCCGAGATATAGGGTTTACCACGACTCCGACCAGGCTGCAGCCCCACCCTCACCCCCACTCACACGCCTATGCGTGGGCGGCGATCCCGGGGGACAGGGGGACATGTCCCCCCAATATTTGAGAAATCTCACACTGACTTTGATTTTTCACACAGTAAATTATTTGAAAATGAGGTCATGTTCCCCCAATATTGAGAACAAATTGCCGCTCTTGCGCCTATGATGCACCACCACCGATTTATGATGCACCACCACCGATTTATGATGCACCACCACCGATTTTCAAACCACCAAAATGCTAGAAGGTGACGACGGCGCTAAGTAATTTAAGGGAACGGTTTGTCATCTTTCGAACTTGAAGGCCAGGGAAAACTGAAACTGAATTGTGAAAAAAATGTAATATTTCTACACTAAAATACCCATATCTTGTCACATAAATGGCATGGTAGCATGGACGTCAAGCTTTACTCGAATGTGGGGAGGGGACATGGCCACTTCTGTCAAAAATTTACTGTGTAAAAATCTTAAGTTAATGGGTGTATTTCCAAAATGTGGGGGGCGTGTCCTCCTGTCCCCCCCCCCCCCAGGATTGACGTCCATGCATGGTAGGATACAAATTTTGGAGGAGGGAAATTGCGAGGAGAACATGAGCCTAAAGACTGCTATATTTTCTTACTGTAGTAGCCATAATACTTTTCATTTAAAATTCTTTAAAACTTGAATGAAAACCCGTGATGGTCGTCTCGACGCTCTAGCCCTGTAAGTCTACCCTTGAGTTCGCCAAGTGTTTGGGTGACTGAGGCATTCCGTCCCTTGAACCAAATTAGTCAGGGGACGGACTATGTCCCTCCTCTCCCCCTCTTGATCGCACAATTTGGTAAGGGTTTAGCCAGTTTGATTTTTCAGTAAAGTATGGTATGTTTGGTGTTGTATGGTATGGTATCAGGGTATGGTCCTGTGAGCCTAACACCCATTTCTCAAAATTCTCGCAAATCTCATAGGATCAAAATTTGACTGCATCAAAGAAAACAACAGACATTCTTTTAGAATTTTATTGAAATTGTTCAAGTTGTTGGTCCCATAACTTGATAAAAGGTGCCCCTACTTGCAAGTCATCGTGTTTGCAAGTGGCCGATCCCTTCTGCATCAAAGAAATGGTCAAATCAGAACAAGATATAGTTGTGCTATTTGTTGTATGCCTAGTTGTTAATGTTGCCTTATCATGAAAACTGACCGAATTTTAGCCGAGCGTAAAATCCGATCTTTCACAAACTTGCTTATCTCGCAGTTTATACACCTGTGATATTAGTGCCGTTGACGTCACATTAAATTTGGTGATTTTTCCGAATCTTCGGGTAACAAGTCACGGCTGTTTCTCCCCCACCCCCACCCCACCTTTTTGTGTGGTTGAGGGGGGATGGTCAGGGAGGGTACTTAATCTCATTAAAGTTCTGCTTGCTTACCCATTCAACAGAGTTCCATCAAAGCGATGTCGTTAGTGGACGAATTTGAAGTTCATAAAATAGACCCTACCGCAGGCTTGGAAGGACAAAAGGATGGTTTTCAAACTAACTGTCCCAAGAATATGGAGGACACTTTCTGGCCGGGAAAGCGTGCCTTGATGCCGAGGTACGACCACATCCTGGACCTGGACAAGAAGGTTATTGATGTAAGAAACAGTTATAGATATAATCCCTTAACCAGACAATGTACTGAAGGGGATGAGGTGTCTTCCAGGGGGACGAAATATTTTTTCAGGGGGTGAGATGTGTAAAAAATGTGTTAAGGCAATGGCAACTTCGAATTTTCTAGGGGGCTTTGCCCCTGCTCCCCCACCTCTTGGATACGGGCTTGTGTAGATAGGACATCATGTATGTGGCATGTTGATCAGTACCAATATAATGAAAGACGACTGAAATTTAGATTTTAATTGCTAAATGTCATTTTTGCGGGAATGTTCCATGCTTTAAAAGAAACTCGTGGCACATTTCTGAGCCATATACCTGTCGAAATGCCAGTCATTGACAATAGTAACCTATGCCTAGGCCTATATAGTTGGTAAGAATGTTGGGCTGAAGTTCCCATGCAACGATACGTTAGGGTAGTTGTTGTAGATTAGAAGCATGACCAACGAAAGATTCTTGGTCAGCTAGTGCATGGATTCGTAGTACAATTTAGGCCTACAAGTTGCAATAAATTTAATAAATTTAAGTATTCTCTACACTTTATTATAATCTACCGGTAAAATATTTGTTTAAAATCGTCGTGTTTAGGGGACATAAATTGACCTAGCTTTGTGCAATGATTGTCGATAAAATTGGGAAAGACCGGAAAAAGTCTTTGTTAGACACCTGCAGTGGTATATTAAGAATATCCCTCTTTCATTACCTATACTTTGTAGTCTGAAAACAGACCCGAAAAGAGGTTCTTTGAAATGGAGACACTGCAGGATTCAGTCTGGGATCCAGGTGTCGTCTGAGTCAATACGGACCCGCCGTGTGGTCCAGAGGGAAGCAAAGTCCCTAAAGTAGAATTAACTGTTTTGAAGAATCTTTAACTAAAACACAAATTTATCATCTCTGAACTAACTTAAAGAAAACATCACTTAAAATTAAGCTGTAAAGCAATAATACAATATAATGTAAGAAACAAATCTACGAGTAGGTGGGCGGGTGAGCTCAACCAAACCATACAACACTCTGTCTACGGGCCTGATTGTCGTTTTTCCATCCCCACTCACATTTATTGTCTAAGCATGTTTCTCCATGGATTTGCTATCTAAAAAATTTGACAAATTTGTGTTTTTCCAAGCTACCAGACAAGATTGGCCAGGATCCTAAAGAGATTGTTGACCGCCTCCTACAGTTCACCAGCAGTACTATTGAGAAGTATCGCGTACTGTTTCGATGGATAACGGCGTGTATCTCCCTTGGTCAACGAGGCCAGCTCATTATGGTTCGGAACTTTCATCAGGCAATCGCTCATCGCACGAGCTCTCCCGGTGTAATCAGTATGGCAACTATTTACAAAGAAATGTGCAGGTAAGTAATAGTGGACAGTGTTAATTATAGGTACAGTAATCGATTTCTAATCGCGGTTCACGTTCCATAATTCCAATTAACGGTCCTCATTTGCTGAGCAACGATTAATCAAGCACAAATAAAAGTGAATGATGTATCTTTCTACTTCCATGATGTAACTGTGACTGGAATGATGTCATCATTTCCACAAACAACCAAAACCTGCAAACTTTTACATCATATTCGGCATGATACTATATATATTCCTATTTCTCAAGCAAGTTTTTGTGACGACGGTGCACTCAATTAAAGTGGACCAAAAGTCTAGAATTTCAAGATTATATATTCAAGAGGTTAGAAAATAAATTTCATTCATCCATTCCCCATCTTCATAGCTTCCTCCGTTGCGGAGATATAAAATGTTGAAGTTTATTCACCTAATTTGAAATAGTCGATTGATTGCGCAATAATTTGTGATGTCCTTCTTGTACAACTCACATTACCAGCTTTGTTTCCTTTTGAAATTAAAATGTTTATATGACCTTGGAACATTTACTGTTTCCTTATAAAGCATGTTGTATGGAGAGGGCTTGTATAGCCAAGTCACCCTACAACAGTAAGACAATGATCACGTTTTGGTACAAGGTGCAGTGGCTTTTGAAAAAATAAAGAAATACAAAGACAGTAATATGAGTAGTGCAAGAATGACATGACAAGTTATTGCGCAATCTACCATTTTAAATTGAGTGGATAAGCTTCAACATTTTATATCTCAGCTTAGGAATGTCCCTGTGAAGATGGGAGTAGGACCGTGACTATTTGGATGCATTTTTCAAGCTTTGTAACATTTTAAAATGCCAGACTTTAGGTACACTTTAAAATAATGGCAGTCCTAACAGACGAAAAGAAAGGGAGTAAGCGCTCTGTCATAGCAGATACTTACAGGCTTTACAAGCAGGGTTCTGAAGGGGCGATCTACTGGTCAGATCTGGTCCATAAGAAAATTCAGTCCGGTTGACTAAAGGGTAGGAAAGAAACATGTAGCAATGAAAAAATGAATACAGTAGTATCACATTTTCACTGAGAGTTCGACAAGCAAGATTTTAAACGGGAAACTGTTCACTTTCTTGGGCACTAGGTCGGTTAGCCTCGTTAAATGGGGGCAGGTGACATGCCCGTCTGCGCAGCCCCTACCTTGATGGCCTTTGGATGTATGGTCTTCAGAGAAAAAAATCCAAAACTGAATTGTTGACCCCTTTGCTTTTCATGTAGACTACTGGATAATGAATTGGGATTTAGCGTTATAAAGCTCTCTGATATCATCGTTTTACGGTTACAGATGTGTTTCTTTTCGGATTAAAACAGAGCTAATTTTCAATTCACTGATTTGAAGTCCATTTTCGTCCTGCCGTCCGTCTTCTATGTATGGTATTTAAAGGCTCCCATCCGTTTTTGTCACTATCTCTGAACTTCGAGATACTGTGCCTTCGATTATACAGTCCTTTACTATGTTGTCAACAGGGGGTTCACCTGATAGCACAAATCCTGTTCAACGTGAAAACTAACACTAGCAAGCTGGGAAAGGTTCCTCTCGTATCCCATCGATTTATTAAAGCAGAAGGTCAAAGGTCTCGAGTTCATTCAGCCTTGTGTGATATCAAGCAGAGAAGTCTGCTTGTAAGACTGTCATAATATCAGTATTCCCCATAATCTGACAATCTCGTGACAAAATTTGCAATCTCCTCCACAAACCTGACCATAAGATGTTCTCTGCACTGCAGCGGTGATATATTGAAGCAGGGAGTTGCTATTTTGAAGAAATGAGAACAGAACAACAACAACACTTATTTGACAAGTATAGAAAAATGCTGTACGCCTTGGTAATAAAATATAATAGGCGACGGAGGTCGGTGACTATCTATTAGTACAAGCAGGGAGTTGCTGTCGAATAGCAACTTCCCTTGTGTTATTAGAACACCTCCCTGATGCAAGGATGCAGAAACTTTTGAACTTAGGGAAAACGTTTCAATACGTTTGGTTTTTTAATAGAAATGGTACTTTTTCAAAAGTCCCCCCGACTCTCTGGCGAAGAGCCAAGGGGCGAGACCAAACATTATTCCTGAAGGAGTTCTGCTCCCAAAGGAGCTACGTCCCAGAAGGACACCATACGTCCTCTAAATGGTTTCAATTTCTTCTCCGTCTTCCAGACCCAGCTAGGCCTGAACCAGATGATTTAGGGGTGCCTCGGTTACTGTTTGACATGCCAAAGGGAATGCTTACTCGGGGCACCCCTTCATTAGCCTATATCGCATCCCACGTATCGACATGAGAGAAGATGCAGACATTTCGTCCTAATGAAAAAGACGCTCAGACTTCATCATTCTCAATTTCTCAGCATTGAAAGTCATGTTGTGTGGTTCACTTGTGTCGTGTACATTCCAATCGTTAATTGACTGCGTATATTTTGTCCACCAACTGCACTGGTGTAATATTGTACCGTTTGCATTCCTGCGACAGTTGCGCAAGTTCGAAAGTTCGAATCCACCACCCCCTCAAAAAAAAAAAAAAGCCCACCTCATCTCCTCAAAAAAGGGAAATTACCCAAATCAAGCTGTGCTATACGTCTCCCGCAATGCGCAATGCATCTCAAGCACTAAGCCTAACGCAAGCTTGCGTAATGACGGAAATGCAGCACAAAGCGGAACTAATGTATCCGAGCAAAAGTTAGACGAAAAGATGCCTGAATTCTTGCGCTTTTTGCGCTGGTGGGCAACGGCATTTCGGGAGCGAGAAATTGCAACCGGTAGCACAATTTGCTCCTAGCACAATATTACGCAACAGCTTGAGGAAAATTTTGAAGTAAATTGGCATGATAAATACAGCCGGGAATGGGGAGGTGGGCAAACATAAACCTTTTACAAGACATGCGCAGAAAGAATATTTTGAAGCGCAGATACAGATAGTCGATGTTGAATTTTTGCATACCGTCTGTTGGCAAAGGAAAAGACGGCGAGAGTGTCGTGAAGAGGAGCAATCGGTACCTTGAATTAATTGAACTGGTTCGATGAACACTGATATAATAGTTGTGTAGGTCAATAAAAGTGAACGAATATGCGCATATCAGTGATCTCTATGTAGATCAATGGCGCATATCCGAATAATGCGCTAAGAGTATATTTACTGTCCCTAAGTACTCTTAGATAATGCGTCGCATCCACATAAACCGAGAAAACATGCAGTGTCCTTACTGATAGCACACCGAAAAGGCACTTGATGCTAAATGCACAATCGTGTATAAACAAATATAGCGTACACGCACTCTACAAGATATCAAAACACCTTGGGACCACTGCATGTGGTGTACTGACCGAATGCATGTGACGTATACTTATGTGTATGTATCAATGTACCATAAAAATTGAAGTGCGCCCTCGATAAGGTGGACCAGAAACTGTGTATAATATGCATTACTTTCATCATGTTTGTCGTCAAACATGACGTTGGGTCGATTATCAAGTAAATGAGCGTATAGGGAGCTGTTCTCCAATTTGGTGCAACATATTGGGCAAATTTTAAGGAAACTGCAAATTGTTGACATTTTTACAGAGGGAACAAATAAGGGGCTTTCTTCCTTGAATTGAGGGTGTGGAAGCATACGTCCGCCCTACGACATTTTTTTTATGATGGAAAGGGGGATTTATCTCCCCAGCTCCCCCCTCCCCCCCCCTTTCAACGCCTATGATCAAGTATGATGGTGACGTCAATGGATGTGGTCTGTTGGGAGTGATTTGATGATTCAAAGCGATTGCGAGTAGGGACGATGGATGGTGGTAAGGTTTGACAAAGGCTGCCGACACAATACTGACCGAATCAGATTAACAGTTACGGTATCTTTATTGTATAATAAAGGTAATTAAGCTATAAAATCTCTGGATCCCACTCGAATCCAATTGTCCCTGACGGAAGGGGGAGGGGTGTAAACACTGAGGGCTGTAGCCCTCTGTCTCTCTGGTGCTAACACTTGGATGAGCCATAAGTTGCTCATTGATGCCATTTTAATTGGCAGATTACAACTTAAAAACTAGCTAATGCCGCAAAGTAGTAGCTGCGCAATGGTATGGCCGGGAAAGTTAGCTGTGACTATAATGAAGACAGCTATACACGAACCATGCACTCTACTAATTAGTGATCTATCCATTACTACAGCCTAGCCGACCTGCCGTGTGTCACCGTATCAGGATACGCCAAGTTGTCTTCCCATTTCCCAGGGACGGAGGAGCGAAGTCAACACACCTGGAATATCATCACAATAGAAGGCGTTTCATATTACTGTGACGTTGCGTGGGCTTCGGGAGGAATAGGTAAGAAATGATGAATATGATTAGGAACATCGTATATTATTAATAATTACAACAAGAAGAATAACATTTAGAAACTATAATCGTTAAAGTATAGAATGCATATGACGTCACAGAACAGAAAGTGTTCTCTCGTTTGGAGGCAAGTGCGTATAATTGCAAGGTACACCAACAAATGCATACAGCTAATTTGTCAACCAATCGCATACACGCGTAAGTCTACTACACGCGCGTTCGAAGTGTGCTGCATGCGTGCCATGTGCTTCATTGTTTTGCGTCCAAAATGACATCGTGTGACGTCTATTGTAGTATGAACTTAGTAACAAAACTTGACGAGAAACCTTTTTATCGTATGAGTATTATCATATCATTGCAAAAAGAGTCAAGGTTCTGGTTCCTACCTAACAAAGGTAAAAATTTCGAAATTATTTCCAAATTTCGTTGAAGCAGCGGTTAAGTCCTCCACATACTACATTAATGTCAACTGCCTACGTATACGTAAATTGAATTGTATAAACATCAATTTTTTCTTTTTTTTCAGTAAAATGTGACGTTGGGAAGCAGCACTTAGTGGTACGATCATTTCGGGAAGAGTACTTCTTAGCGGACCCAGAGCAGTTTGCTACTGAGCATCTCCCGTTGCATGACGGTCATGTCGTTGCAGATTTGCAGTTAAATTCCCATCCTTTCTCGTCAATCGAAGAGTGGAATAATTGTCTGCAAGTTGGTCCAATGGTTCCATCCCTCGGTGTCACTATGTTGACTAAAGACAGCGTTCTAGTAACGAAGGAAAATACCGTGGATGTGAAATTACGATGTCCCCGAGGTCTTCGTTTATGGCATAATTTGAAATGCCAAGACACGGATAAGGAACTCGACCATCACGTGATGCAGTTGTGGGAGGAAGGGGTAGTGACGTTTCGTTTACAGCTTCCGGGTAAAGGCAAATACAAAACAACTATCTATGGTGCAGCCGAAACTATTAAACACTATAATGATAAAGGCAAATGCAATATTTATGGTGTTATATCGACCTACAGTATAGTTGCTTCTGGAGAGTTGGTACATTCTCCTCTCCCAAAGGACGGAGTGTATGGTGTATTACCACAAGCAATAGCTGCTGGGTACAACTGCATCTCCCACACACGTCCCGTCATCGAAACATGTTCCAATAAACTGACATTTGAATTCGCTCGTCCAGTCGATGGAAGCATTATACCTAATTTATTTCACGAGGAGCGACCTAATCTGAAGATCATCGATTCAATTTACAGAGAACCATTTCCGAAGAAGACTGCTCTCCACTTGGCCCTTTCTAAACCAGGAAGGTACTGCTTAGAAGTTTTTGCCCAGTACGGCCCCAAATCCAACAGCGGAGTTCACACTTTCGCTGCCCGCTTCCTGATCATATGTTCAAGTGAAAAGAAAGCATGTTTCTTCGCCGACCCTAACCCGTGGGGACCCAACGAAGAGTTCATCCAGTGTGGTTTAACATGCCTAGATGTTGCTGGCTCAACCATTCATGCTCCACATGGTAAGGGCTGTATCACATTCACGAGTCCAATCACAGGGGGCAGGGAAATTACCTACAACCTCCTAGCCCCAGGTCTGCGTGGTACGTGGAAGGAAATTTCGAACTACCAAACGTGGATTTTCGGAGAATTCATAGCGCGCAAGTATGGCCTTCGATACACACGATTTAATTTTCGCATCCCAGAACGTGGGTTCTATCAATTTCTCCTCGGATACGGTGAAAAGTTTATGGGAAGGTGGCTAGTTGCATGTCCTGAAGCAAATATTGGAGACTTGTTCCCGATCAGACAAGGACTGTGGGGTCCCAGCCGCAAAATGTCGGAAGAACTAGGAATGAAATTTTCTCATCCTGTTCGGTTCAACGCTGTCGACGGAGAGGTCAACATTTCCGTGGAGATACCTCCCCATCTTCCACAATGGCACGTGTTCGCCCATCTGAGGGACGTTGAAGGCCCGCGACTAATGCTGCAATCCAAAGATATATCGAGGGCGTCGGATTCGTCAAAGAAAGGTTGGAGGGCAATCAACTTTCATTTGATGTTACCAGATGGGGTCAAGACGGCAATTCTGACTCTCTCGATTGGCCAACAAATGTCGAAAAACTCCAAGGTGATCCGAACCACGAACGAAGGTTGCTGGCTTGTATCCCGAATCTAAAGTTTGATGGATTGCGTTACAGTTCAGTATACTATAGTCACTTCAATGTTACCGAAATGTTTTCCTTCGAATGTACGGTGATATTAAGTGGTGTAACTAGGTGGGTCCAGGCCCAGGTGGGAGAAGCGAAAGACCTGTATTTACCCAAAACCTTGCCATAGTTATAATACCGGTGACCAAGTTTTCGCTCGTGGGTGAGGATGTCACTCAACTGATTAAACTGTAAGCATCAATATCAACCAATTTGCTCTCCTACAGTCTTCTTTAGTGGACAGATGGATGCTTAGATATTTATTGATGCCTTTGACCTCCCTGCCCCGGGACTGGTGCAGCTGCCCGGCTGTACATGTTTAGTTAAGCCGCTAGTGGCCCGACTAGTCATTATGTACCAATTTTTGTGTTTTTCTGCCAGTCTGCAGGCAATATTATTCTATAACTACGACAAAGCTATAAAAACATTTTAGAGGGAATTGAGAGAAAAACCAGTGTCTGTCTCCTACAAAGAGTACTTGACATTGTATAACACATTTGTGTTGGTGTGTCGTTAAATTTCATATAACTAACTAACTAATCTACAAAGATTTGAGGATGAAATCAGTTGGTCAGTGGAGCCTTAAAATATCAATTACTCCTTTACCCTAATTTCTCCTTACCCTAAAAGTTCGTAGGTCCACGAGGGTTAACATTTTGGGGGACAAGGTCAATTTGAATACTGGATACACATTCAAGATAACAGAATTGTTATACTGGCCAACTGGTAAATCGCTTGTTTGATGGTCATTGGATAATGGGTGAAACCACAGTGAGACTTCTGAATTACCTATTCGAATAGGTAATTTCGTCCTCCTGGCCGGGTGTGTAAGTGGAGGGGTGTGGAGATATTCACCACATTTCGAAAAAGGGCTGAGATGTATATATTCGACGTTTCGTTAATTTAAGAAGGAAGTAAATAACCAAGATGTGTTATGATTCCTTAGCAAATGTGAAATATAGTCTGGAACAAATAAAATTGTGTGCTCAGTTTGTAATAGGCATAATTTATCGTTTTAGTGACTGTCTCATTTTATCCAAATGGATACAACATTTTTGCCTGAGCTGGGATGGGAAAAATAGAACGAATATTTTTTCCTTGGGAGCTGAGCTGTCTTTGATTAAGGAAACACTCGGATAAATAGAGTAAATTGTCTGACAGTCTGAGTTTCCAGTATTCTAAGAATATTCCGAGAAATTGGTTGTGCCGCAACTCGGGTATGGGAGGGAGGAGTTGCAACCCCCTAACCCCCTCACTGGCCCGTACGCCAGTTTGGGAGAATGCTCATGTTGAAGTGAATATTTCCAAGATGGCACATTACAGCAATGGGGCCGAGGAATGACGTAGTTTTTGTGTAAAAATGACCTATCTAGATAAGAGAATAGTCCAGACCTACATTCACTTTTGATGTACTGGAGGGGAACTCGGCCTTTCTGGTCAACCTTTCTGGTCACATTTTTATTTACTTTAATTTACTTTAATCCTTTATGTACACGTCTCCATGTATAAGCTAAACTGAGTTTCAAAGTTCCCTGCCTATAATAAAGGTGAAACAAGTAAATTTCATGTCAAAATTTCACATTGATGAGAATCTTTTTTTTTGGCCTTCTTTATCTATTCAATCTATTGTTTCTCTTTTGTTTTCAACTTGTTGTAAGCAGTGGCGCCGGCACGGGGGGCATGGGGGGGCGCGTGCCCCCCATCGATTTTTTTTTTTAAATTTTAAAATGATCCCAAAAGGCGGTTAGGCTATAGATTTCTGTATGGGGTAGGGTGAGGTGTGCTTTCGACCAAGTGATTGATCTATTATAACCACTTTCTATCACAAATGGTTCTCAAACTATCAGAATTATCGCAAATCCTTCGCAAACTTTCAAAATTTTCGCGCGCTCCGCGCGCTTCAAACCTTGCCTCAGTATTGTCCTTATTATTAACATTTCCGGTAGCAACTCCCGCAGAAGCACAGCAACAAAAGTTGAAAGCTGTTTACGAATTCACAGGTAAACTCGGACTGGTTTTGTGATTAGCAAATAGGTTTGTTGGGGAATTGAAAGTGTCTCGATGCAGAGCATGAATGCAGGTTTTGTCATGGTTATTTTATTTAATGAAAAATTTCGGCACGCTTCGCTCGCATTCGTCACAGTTTTCAATCCAACTCATGACCATTACTAAGGTTACAATTCATGCAACTATTCTGATCACAACACTTTTCCGAAAAACAGAAGTACATCCTCAAAATCTGTAGGGGCCTATGGGATGTTTCAGTCTAATTTGTAGCATAGGCATAGGAAGCACTCATATTTGCCGTTCTACAAAAATTGTAACCAAGCGCTTCGCGCGCAGCCTTTACCGGTATTGATGGTGATTGTTAATATAGATACGAAGAAAAAACATTCTGAAACGCGCCTTTTAGTCCTTAACCCCTTTGCTTTACCTGTCAGGGAGGTCTAATATCACTTCCCTGCACCTATACTCTCCCTCTCGTTCCCCGTTGCTGGAAGATGTTCGTCTGGTTTTTCGTTCAAACTTAGTAAAAATACCATGGTTATAAAGTGCTCGGCATCATAGTCTCATCTGGATGTCAGGTAATAATCATTATATCAGTGCCTCATTTTATATAATTAATCCAAAGGTTCCAGGAGGCACTATACCGGTGTCTGTCAGTATTAGATACCCTTTTATAATGCACAATGAGACAAAGGAAAATTTTTGTAATAGTCCAAATATGTTTCTGTGGACTCCATGCACGTAATTTTGCGTAAAAACTTTCCCGAAGAGAAGGCATTACAGCCTAGCCAAAAGGGGGGGGGCGGCTTGCGGAGGTTTGCTGACCACACACCCTTCTCTAAGACAACACACTCTCCTCTTTCCCCTAACTAAAAATTAGAATTCAATAAATTATGGATATATTCCAGCCATTTATCGTTTATGATCAGTTCCAAAAATACCCCAAAGATAGCACCATTTTGCACCTAGGCAACCTTAAATTAACAAAAATTTCTCAAACGGGAGGGGGACACCCCTCCCCTTAGACCCCTCCCCCAGGACGGCGGCTTTATGTAGTGACAAGAAGGATTCCTCACTGCTGTATACAATCGCAGGGGCTCACACTCTCCTCTTTCTCCTAACCAAAAATTAGAATTCACTAAATTATGGATATTTTCCAGCCCTATATAATCAGTTCAAAAAATACAAAAAAGATAGCACCATTTTGCACCTAGGCAACCTTAAATTAACAAAAATTTCTCAAAGGGGAGGGGGACACCCCCTCCCCTTAGACCCCTCCCCAGGACGGCACCTTTATGTAGTGACAAAAAAGGATTCCATTCTGCTGTATACAAACGTAGGGGCGCACAAAAATGGTACAATTTAAAGCAGACTTGGGGAAGAACTGAGGCGGCATTATGACATCATTTGTTCTGCCCCCCCCCCCCCCAATCACCAAATCCTGGCGGCGTCACTGGTTGTAAGAAGATCATGAACAGATGGAAGAGAAGGGTTACATGTTTTACGTTGGACCGTATTTAAAATCTATGAAATTTCAATTTCCAAAATGCATTCAAAGTGTTAATTCATCATTTTAAAATTATGAAACTGGCGAAATGGACGAAAATTTAACAGGAAAACTAAACAATGGTCATCCATATGATGCTGTCATACCACATTAGCTCGCTTGAAGTTCACATTTAGTCGAAAATTTAATATTTCAGCTGACAATAGTTAGAGAACCACTTATCGGAACTGGATAAAAGTTTCACCGGAATGTTTGCATTAAGCTCCTATTTGATGTGTCAAAATAATTCCGTGTATTGACTTTCTTTTGGAACATGTGACGAGGTTGACGTAGTCCGTAGTTTAGCATAGTGATGTACTGAGAGAGGGCGCACTCCTATATAGTCAATCAGAGCCGTAGTCAATAACCCATCCATGCCAAACTGTAAAATGTATTGAATGTCTGAGTTTTATACAGTAACACTGAAAGTCTACTGACAGGGCTTAAATATCATGTCTAAAAGGAAGAGGGTGTCCACTTTGAGAATTTGTTTTAGATTTCATAAAGTCCGTAGCTTTATTATCGTGCGATATTTCCGACGGTATACATTACCAACCAGATTACAGAACGAACCGGGTTAAAAAAGGAACTCAATGTTTAGGGGGAAAGGGGAAAAGTTTGCCCTCCCTCACCCCTTCCCTTAGTAATTCCACCCACGGACTAGGAAATGGTGTCTTGACAACGGATTAACATGGTATTTTCCTGAGAGAATGTTAAGCCGAAAATACCAGTGTAAAATCTGAGGGACAGCTTTTACAGCCTATAATTGGCCTCCTCAGTTTAGTTGAGAGCAGCACGCGCGTAGGAAGGCGCGCTTTGACAATTATTCATTTCATTCTATTCAACTAACAAATACCGGAATCTATTTTCAGAAAGAAAGAAGCACGTTTTCATGGTGCAATAACTACTATTAACACATGTTCAAGTACTAAAATGCAATATTAATGATAACCATGAACGAACAGTGTCTTAAACCTCACGGCTGGGCATGCCCAACGCAGAGGTTAAGCGACCTAAGCTAAGCGGCTGTCTAGAGACTTGTGACAACCAGAGCACTAAGAGTGATTGAATGGTCCCTCAAGAGAGCTTGATGTGTGAAATAGCGTGTACCATGCAAAAATCAAATTAGGCGTAGGGCCACCAAAAGGCTTGGGCCGGCCCTGCGGCTTGGTCTGTTGCCTGTGCTGTAATTTACGTAGTATCATGATTCATTCACGTCACAAGAAATAGCCTATCAAAAGATAATCTGGAGAGACCTAGAATCCATGATGACAATGATATAAGAGTACGTTTGCTGTCTGTGGTATCCTCTTACAAACGTACTTTTGTGCTAACTGTATGGATTTTTAAGAAATTTAAGAATTATTCACACTGGAACAGTTTGGCCCTTGTGGCCAGATCCCTCCACACTGAAGTGATCTCCAATAGGAGGCCAAAGGCACTGAAAGAAGAGACTTGTAAAAGAAGAAGAAGGAACAACAAGAATTTGGACGAAAAAAGAAAGAATAAAAACACCGACCATGGTTGCAGAAATGAGGAAATCAATTTAACCCCTTGATCCTCAGGCTCGACCCTCGAGCCCTCTCGGTGCGGCCCCGAATTGATTTTTTACATTGAAACAAAATAACATATCTTCGACTGAAAAACTAAGAACGTAAGAGGGTGTGTAAAAGTATAAAACTCATGTTGAATTTATTTCAATTCTGTTTTCTATAGTTGCTACTTAAGGCTTGGATAGAGGGGCCGATGGGTAACGTAACAGGCCCGAGCTCCCTTTACTCCAGACATTATGTTTTGCCCTTATTGCTAATGAACTGAAAATGCTTAAAATTTCATAAGCCTGGTCGTGATTCATAAAGCCCTTAGAATCAGGGAAATTGCACAGTAGCCTTGCATTTTCCTGCAAATTTCCCAAGGAAAGGTTATAGACCTCCACCATTGACCTACTCTTTCCTTAATAATTGATAAAAGTGTAACTTTTGTGGTTTATAAAGTTCGCATCCGATGCCATTTGAAGAAGAAAGTCTTCACCCTAAAGCCCACGGTTAGCCTATAAGTACTCCAGATCCGACCGTGTTTCCCCTTTACCCAACATGAGTCCTAACGTAGGCCAGGTGGCGCCTTCAGGATTTTAAAAGTGGGGTGGGGGAATGGGAGAAAAACCAACTTTTTTTCGGAAGGGGGAGAATGTTGTGAGTGCGCTCTCCCCTTGTATATATGCTGCATACCTTTGTACGACAGCTGACTGGGAACAAGTAGGATTGGGGGGTGGGCAAATGCCATACAGAGGGACTAAATGCCTGCATGCCCCCTTTACCGCGCCACTGCTCAAGCTCCTTGGCATCACGCCCATAGGAGAAGGGCTTCTCGTCTCTGCAGCCCCTTTCTTCTACCACAAAATCCTGACTGTACGCGCTTCCGAACTATCCCTATATAGTTTCCGCATGATATTGTTTCAGATGAGGTCCTAAACCTTAGCCCAACCTCTTTATTTCGTCCTTACCCTGAAATTTTGAGACTCTCTGATCTACGGGGTTGCATTGGAAGATGTTTCTAGTACAGAAGAACCAAAGATTAGCTAAGCTCAATTCATTTTCTATATGAACCAGATTTAGAGCAAGTGGGGGAAAAGGGGATAAACCGCATGCCCTCGTAGTAGCTTCTATTGCTAGTAATGATCACTACACCCACTCAGAAAGTCACCTGAAGTGGTCTGATATTGATACATCCGGGGCCATTACCTGCGGCTGGCAAGGGGGAGGGGGGGGGTGGTGGGCTGAAAGCCCCCTTTAATATTCTCCTAGATTAATATTATGCTAATTTTCGCGTATTTGTTATTGTTGATGTGGATAAAAAGGGGGGCTGAGGCCGGGAAACCCCCCCTTGGATCCGCCCCTGGGTAGTTGTCCCAACCTCCTGAGATTTTCAAACCCTAAATAAAAAGTGACCTCCCTGAAAAATATTTCTGAAAATTCTAAAAAATCCATTGTTCTGATTATGTTTTTAAGGCCCTTGGACCCTTGGAAATCGCATGCAAAGGTTCCTTTTCGCAAAATTTTGCCGGGGAGGTCCCTGAACGCTCACCGCAGACGGGCTCTTATGCGGGTAACTCGCACCGACGAATGAACTTCCTTCTTCATGCATGATGCATGCAACACAGCTGAAGCGTATACATTAAAGGCCTTATTGTTTCTCACTCGTTGCCATAGCTTAGTCATATATATAGCGTACTAAGGAAGGGGGGGGGGAAGGTCCGCACCGGGTACCAGTCTTCGGCTGTGGTATGGCATGGTGCCATGTCACAGTCGACAAAGCACAAAATAATAAGTCTTTCTTAAATATTGTAACAGGCCGAGCGGAATTTTATAACCGTAACAAGTAGGTTGTATTGCGAGGCAGACCCAGTCGTGGGATTGAAGGTGACTTCTTGATCCGTCCATATTCGGAATACACAAAATAAGGGACAAGAGTCAACGAATTGAATTAATGGGGGTGCCCTATTCCGTCCTGGCAAACTACATCAGAAGTGAAGCATAATACACTGGTTACCGGACCGAATTCAAAGGATCCGAGGCCCAGAAATATGGTTTATGACTCGTTTACTCTGTTCCCCCCGGAGGTGCTTCAGAAGGCCCGAAGGGCCGGAGAAAAAGAGTCACTGACACACCAATTCCAGCGATCAGAGAGAGCACAGAACACCAAACAACAGCAACACGCCGAACCGGCAAGGGAGGAGAAAAGACTGGACAGAGAGGCTCCAAGCCACCAGCTCAGTCCCCGAAAAAACAACCAAGACATCCCCCTCCCCAAAACCAGCCGCCGCCCGGCCCAACACAGTGAAGTGAAGGCATCAGGAGAGTTGTAGGGCCATTCAAGGTGGCAATGGTTACCCTTCAGGGTTTATTCGTTGGTATCGTTGACGCAGTGACCCATGTTCAGGGTGTGGATGCTTCGGCAGGGACCCTTCTTCAGGGTTTGCCCGTTGGTATCGTTGTCGTAGATCAGATGGTAAGGCGCTCGACTTTGAATGCTAAGTTCAGAAATAATGTTAAACATGAGCTTTTATACTGTTTACCAAAGACACAACAAAATACAACTGGTGGTTGTTGAAAACACATAATTAATAAAAATGACTCTGATACGTTAACTTGATTGGTCAATTGAACTGATTTGGAGGGACGCCCTCAAATCAAAGCCTGCATAGACTGATCATTCAATGACGAGGCATCAAACTATACACATCAGTACTAGAACTACTGAACGGAGCATTCCGTTGGCATAATCCATTCAACGGATCGACTCCGACAGCGGATCGAATCCGACCACGGAAAGATTCCTACAACGGAACTATCTCGTTTCTACTCATGATTTCCATTTGCTGTTTCTTACAATCTACTAGAAATAGGTTCTAAGCTACCCTAAAAAAATAAATAAATAAAAAAAAAAATAAAAAAATTACATCCAATTCTATCTTTCAAGCGAAGCGAATGAGGGCGCTTTTAGCCCTCAAATACTAAAATCCGCCACAATATATAAACAATTCAAAGCTTTGTCAAGGGTAGTACCCGTTTGTATCCAAGGACGTTACAGAGGTCTTAGTGCACCATGAGACACCTTCTGGGAGCGGGGCGGACTAGAACTCCTTCGGGAGTAACGTTTGGTTTTCGCCCTTCGGCTCTTCTTTCAAGAGTCGAGGGGACTTTGGAAAAAAGTTCAAACGACCTAAAAGTTGTCTTCTGACATTATTTGTTTATGGGAAGGCTGGGGAATTTCATTAACTACAAGATGTGTATAGAACATGAGGAGGTGAAATTTGCGACTCCTTGGATTGCCTTCTTGTTGCACCGCCATGAAATCTGTGATATGCACCCCTACCGTACCATTCCAGAAACTTTGCATATTTAAGGAACAGTATGACATGGCACAGGGGCACATGATACCTAAGACATGTCCTCTTTTGGTGAAAACTAAAAATACTGACATATGGGCCTTCTAACAATAAAAAGTGTCTCATAAATCTTTTTGCACGAAGTTCTGCCCCTTCTGTCAGACAAAGCAATATGCGGCACCATTCCAGGGGGGGGGGGAGGGGACGTACCCAAAAGTCCAGTGTTGTAACGAGTCACTCCATTTTGCAGTCGAGTCAAGTCATTTACTACTTTCAATGTGACTCGAGTCACATTAAAATTTCTATAAGGAAAATTATGATATAATAGCTCGAGTCATTTTCCTTCTGAAGATTAGCGACGCGAGTCATGACTCGTTACAACACTGCAAAAGTCACACAACTTTCGCAAAAAAGTCATATCATTGTCCTTTTTTTCAAGTGTATATTCATTCATTCATTCATTCATTCATTCATTCATTCATTCATTCATTCATTCATTCATTCATTCATTCATTCATTCATTCATTCATTCATTCATTCATTCATTCATTCGTTCGTTCGTTCGTTCGTTCGTTCGTTCGTTCGTTCGTTCCTTCATTCATTCATTTACAAGGTCCTCTTTGGCTCCTCCAGTCTTAAAGGTGTACCATGACCATTGGAATTTTGAACTTCAACGGCTTTGCATTATAGGGCAGGGGTTTCCCTTTGACACTTCACTCAAAATGCCTCTCTATAAAGTGCAAGGATGTAAAGTATAATGGTGCCTGAAATAATCTGAATTCCCTAAATGTTTGCGAAATGACTACTTTAAATCATTTCTACAACATTAACATCACAGAGAAAGCACACCGTTTTAGCAATGTGGGTCCACTGCGCCTTTTTTCTGTTCCTGTTTTTTTTTTTTTTTTTGTTTTTTTTTTCTTGTTTCGTACATACATTTGTTTTTTGTTTTGTTTTTGTTTTTGTTTTTATCTTTTCGGTGCGGAGGAAATTTGTTGCATGAGTGGCATCCTATCTAAAGGAAGTGTTGCACTGGGTTCATGAAAAGTGCGTGAAAACGAACCTCAACGGCGCATATCGATAGAGGACATATTTTACTTCTGTGACACCTCTCCTTTTTCGGGACCTCTGAAACACAGTGCATCCCAGGAACAACTCAAAAGGAAAAACGCGCGGTAAGTGGGAATTGCGAAAGTGATGATCTTTGAAATATTCATAAAAATGACATATCGAGGAATATGAGTGTATGCATTAAGTAGTTATACAAACGTGAGATGACTTTTCTTAGTAAAAGACCACATCAGTTAAGTTGCGCCCTTTCAACTTGTTCGACGTAATGGCACATGTAGTCTGCGTTAGTATCCCTGTATATTTACGTGCGTTTTGTGAGGGGAGATTGCTACTCACTGCTACTGGAAATTACTACCTAACTAGATGCACGAAAAAATAGTGTTCAGTGCCAGGGTGGGGTTACTCGAGTCGTAGTGCAATAGCCCTGCACGTATTGCATGAAATCAGTTCTAAAATGTGGGATTTAGGGAGGAAGAAAAGGACTGAAATACAGTTTAGGCCTAGATTTCTTCTAAATGTTTAGGCTAAAGCATTTGAGACCTCTCAACTCCAGTTTTACCATGACTCACAAGAGTCCAGATGTGTAGTCAAATTTTCTAGAATCAAGCCTCCATGTTGCATGCCCCATCGTGGCATTTTTGTCATTTGTTAAATATACTGTACTACTGTAAATTTATAGGTTCAATTACTGTGAACATCGTGCTATGTAATAAGTCCATGATGTAGCCAGCTATGGCATTACACCTTCAGGCTTTGCGATGTAGCAGGTGTAGCCAGGGTGACCAGATTCTAAAAAGTAAAGTACGGGACACTGCATGGTTGGAAGGTGGGTTGTGTGTGCACGGCGATCACGGAGCGCCCATCGGGTGGGGTCCAGGGGTGAAGCCCCTGGGAGCTCCTGGAATTGAGTGCACCAGAAAGTTGTTATTGACTGGTCCAAGTTATAAATCACAAGGTTCAAAAATGTGTTGAAAATGCCAATTACTAGTTACATTTCTTTTCTGATGACAAAGTTGAGTAATTGCCTGTAAGATTGGGCATATGAAACACACTCAGAACATGTCATAGAAAAGTTACAAGTTACAGTTCTGATCTGATAAGGGAGACACTGCAACAATTTGTGCAGCCATGCATCCCACCTCTGCCCCATCAAGGAAAACTCTCTCTCTTCTTGGGCATTTGTTGGAGGAATGCTCAAAGCAAAATGATACAAGCTTATACATGTTCTTGAGTTCTTTGCACTCTGTGAGGACATAGTTCCATTTCTCCACCACTGATTGGTTGGGAAAGAATACTCCCTCTTAAACCGTTTTGTTTCCTTTTGCTTGCCTGAGCTTGAAGATGCCATGACCAATATAATTGATGCCCCAAAGACTGAAAAGTACAAACGATCTGGCATGTTGTTACTCATAAATAATACCTCCGCAAGTGAGTATACCAGATAGGCTTTGTGCAAGCAATTTTGGTAGAATACCCACGTATGCAGGCTACATACAACCGATATGCCAGCGGCTTCAGTGTTATGTGGGACTAAACCGCCAAACTGACTACAAACCTCGACACTATCTTACACTGGCCCACAATTGTAAATCATAAACGTGTGGGTGAGCAGGCTTTGAAAAGCTGCTAACCCACTCTACAGGTTTCAAGGTTTGTTGCAGTGGCTGTATCCGTCCATTCTACCATTGCAGAGTTGTGTCTCCTTTTTTGAGTCTATTTTGTAAGGAACCCCCTTTAGGAACGTGGAAATTCTGGACATCATCAGGAGTTTAAAACTAACATTTTAATGTTTGCTCTTTCCAAAAGAAGCACATAGAAGGCTTGAATGTGCATTTATTTCAACCCTTAAAAACTGGTTTTTATGTTGCTAGTGGTTCATGCCATTGTTGTTTGAATGTGCCAGTTCCCAGATGTACAATGACGAAAGCAAGCCTCATATCACATCTCAACAGAATAAACCAACCCATGTAAAGTAATTAGAATTGTACGTGTTGAAAAGTAATTATATAATATGTTAAATTCCGTTCACCACTTGTAAATATAGGCTAGCAAGAAATAAAATTCCAAATATGTTGTTAAATATATTTTCTTTACACATTACATAAGAGAAATGAGAAAAAAGGTTTCACAAAAGCAGAAGAAATAGTTTGTGTGACTTGTGTAGATTCTTTGTGGCAGAGTTAGAAGTCATGGTGGCATACCACCAAAATGAGCTGTTTATACTTGGCAGTTAAAGAATTAAATTTCACAAGGAGAGATCCTTTGGAATTTATATATATTTCAATATCTTTTACCATTCTTTAGGTATATACCCCTTTAAAATATGACAGTTCCTGAAGTAACTCATTTGCCATGCACAAATAATGATGTGGAGTGTTTTCTCAGTGTTGGCATTTCTTTTGTAAAGTAAACCCTACATAAATTATCTCTTTTTACTAATCGGATAAAAACTAAAGTTTGGTGCATGATGCTGATATTTCAAAATAAATTGTTCAGGGCATATCAGTGCTGCAAGTGTCCTTGAAATGAAGGTTGGAAAAACAGAATAACATTAGCCATATTAGGCGAGTCCCTTTTTTGACACCATAAATTTGCATATTCAGCTCATGTATATTCATAAATAAGTATAAAATAGAAATTACCCTGTAAAATGTCAATATTGGATGGATGCTGTATATGCAAATTGTGGCTATTTTTTGGTTTTTAATGCTGTTTACATAAAATGCTAACCAGTTAACTGCGAAATTAAGTTATTGTAACCTTTATCTCACTGCAGAATTAATTTGCATACAATTTGCATATATTGCAGACGGATATATCCATCATACACAGTAGTATGAAGTTAGGACATGACAGATATATCTGTCATATGCAGTTAACTGGTTAAACTAGTCATTTTCATGTCACCAGACTTTAAACCTTCACATCATCTAGATGTGAGTAGAGTTAAGCTACCCAACATACAATCATCAAGTAACAGATGAGATTGTGATCAACAAAGTGTGATCAATCTAAACCAATTTTTTGCTATAAAAATTACAAAACACCAACTTTCCCTGAATGAGAACTTCCTCTTTTGAAAGATTTTGCCATCATTATAATTGCTATGGTATGTATGTGCAAAATAACTTTTATTGACACATGGGCTAAAACTTATTTCCCGTACAAGTATCTATCATTAAGTCTCTGAAAAAATTGCACTTTTTAGAGGTTAATCAAGTTGTCTTGAATTTAGGATTTTTTTTTTTTGAAAAAAGGTATTATGATTTGAAAACCTTACATTGACTGCAGGCGGGGCTGGAGAAAACGTTTATTTCCCTGCAGGGTAGCTGGAAGTAAATTAATGCAAATGGGGTGTGTTTGCCCATTATAGTATGACTTAAAACCATATAGGTATGATGGACTGTGGCTTGTGGGATTTAAACTTGACTGTAGATTACTATGAACAAGTAATATGTAGTGATGCATAGTACAGCACAGGTACCTTTGATCATGGTTGGTATTAGAAATTGATTTGCATCTACAGTAAGTGACCTCAGTTTCCCATGCAGTTTAGTTTTGTTTTCACTTTCAGAATTGATAAAGTGTCATAAAATTTTAATATGGGTTGGTGTGAAAAATTACATTGGTTTAACAGAACAATATTTGGTGCTTAAAATTTAAACATGGGGGGTGGAATGCCATTTCCTGCTGGTCTAAAATCTTGGATAAACAGTATACATGCATGTCATTAATATACATGTACTCTGTAAAATTTTCCATTTTTCGATCCAATGGGATCCTGGTGACGTCTTACTAAACACCACAGTATAAGTAAGAACCGAAGATATGACTTCACAGGGAATAATTTAGTATTCAAATTTTGCATAGTAGTTAGAAGAATTTTTTTCTTCTGTGGTGTAAAATCACTGAAAACCCTATATAGTTATGAACACAAAAGTGCTACACATTTTGAATTTGTGTAGCAATTTGGCCAGCTTGTGTGGTCAATTGCGATGCAATACTCGATAAATTATTCCCTGCTTCAAGTTCAATAATATTTCTATAAAGTGAAAGCTGCACAAAGCTGGGGTTTTAAGCTTAATTTGTAGATTGGATCTACTCCTATGTAGGAAGTCCTTATATCGACTAAATATATAAATTTTATTCTGTGTATTAACTTTGTGATATGTTTTTGCTTATTTCGATAATTGTCCACAATAACAATATTGTTGTCACTAGACTTTGCAAAGTTTTCATGGTAAATTTAGTCCTTTCCATTTTGCCTCTGCCTTTGAAACTACTTCCAGAATTTTGAACTGAATACTTAACCTCGAACAAGTGTCTGTCCTGAGATTTACATCTGCCAGAAAGGGCAAGGACACTGATTGAAGGGAGAAAATGATTTGATAGAAGAGCAGCTAGCAAAGATTTTATTATGGAGGGAGTAAAATTTTCCAATTTAGATTCTGAAGAGTCTGTGGTGTCACTAGCAAATAAAACCACAGATGGAATTGGGAAGGGGAGGGGGTTCTTCCCAATACTGTACACAGGAAGAAAATGAACAGTGCCCCCTATCTACTAAAATATTTTGTTCGCCATGCTAAACAAAGCTGGAAATTACATGAGCATCCAAAATAACTTTCAAAGGTAAAGTTCTGTACTCACAGATGTTTAGTCAAGTTACTTGCCTGTCTAGTTGTGAAGAATTTAATCCATGTGCAAGTGTGATCACTAGTGACATAGATCTGGTTGTGAAATTTTACTTTCTGTTTGGGATTTTACTTGACTGTGGGGAAGACACAGTGTGTGTTTGGCAGAGAGAGGTTGGTAGGAAATGTGTGAACTTGTGTAAATAATGACAAGAGGCTTTATGGTAATTTTTCATATTTCTAATAATAAAGAAATGATTCTCAAATATTATTTGGATGGAACGAAAGTCCCAAGCATCACTGGCCATCAGCTAGCGGATCAAATGGTCACCAATACCACCAAAACAGTCACAGTGTACAGGGTTGGTTCTCCACTTTCAATTTTTTAGTATGGCTGGGGGTAGGAGATTTTCCAAATTTTGGGAAATGGAAATTTGTGAGGTTATGGTTTCCTTACATATCTATAGCTTAATAATTTGGGTAGGATACAAAGAGACAGGAATTGCCATGGATGTAAGAATATCTTCTCTGCAGGATCCCAGCCTTACGATAAGGGGGCATCTACTTTTTACCTCATGGTTCCCAAGATACAGCACCTGGTTTGCTTCAAAAATGTATAACCAGGTGAATTTTGATTTTTGCAGTGCCAGGTCATATCCCCCAGCTTATCAAATCCGAATCTGAGGTTAGTATTTTAATTAGTGAGCAATTTCCTTGATTTTTGCACATAGAATTTCCTTGATTTGATCACATTGAATCGAGTTCATGAGCTCATTTCACATATAAATTTAACTTGTAATACCATGGTATTCCCAGGGTCTTAGTGGTGCATTGCAAAATGGGGTTTGCACTGGCACCTGGTCCGTGCCCTCTTAATGTAAGACCTGCCTGTAATCATGTGTTTCAATGTGAACGCTGATGTAGAGTAGTTTATTTATCAGAACTTGACCTTACAGTACAAGGACTTTGCTTACTCAAGAGTTTAGTGTGACAGTGTACAGTATAAGAGAGAAGAAAACTTGTGGAGAGTGGGAAGTTTATTGAGATTTAAAGGTTTTGCCAAGGAATTTATATCACAGTCATTCTGCAGTTGAATGATCCATCATTTTATGTTTTCTTGGTGTGCTGATATTTATTTTCTTGCACATGTGATGACATGTTTGCTTTCTGTTCAAATGATGTTATTCTTTAAAGTATGGTAACCAGAGTTGTTTACTTCAGACCAGTGTGCAGTGCTTAGGTATTGAACGCTCTGTGGGGCTACAGTATTTTATATTTTTCTGGTTCAGACCTGTTTTTCCCCATACAGCGTTATAGCTATAGTGGGTGTCACCGGTTGTCATGAACTGGGATTTGCACACTATTGGTTTGGATGAAAAGAGAAACCTGTGCATGGTGATGGACTGATGGTGTGTATGTAAAAAGTGTTTTTATCTTTGTGTGTATATGTGTGTTTGTGATGCTGAGATCATTTACACAACACCTCTTGAGTAGTAACTCTGACAGTTCATATACTTGGTATGTGGATGCCCCATTTTGAGAGGAATGTTTTGCTATTACTGTAATTTTGTTGAAAATCAAAAGGTCATCTAAAATCACCAGAGGTGAAAGACTGAAATTCTTTTTAACATGATGTCTCAAGAAAGGAACCATGGATACTCTTCATATTTACAGTACAATGCAGATGCATTATTTAAAGATGAAAAACCTAATGTTGTAGGTTATTGGTGGAGGTCAGTGGTCATCTGATGTCACTGGAGGTCAAACTCTGAAAACATTATTACCATATCTCAATCAAGGAAATGTGTAATTTCTATACTTAGCTTGTAGATACATTAAATGAAGAGAGAGAACCTAGTTGTTTTTGGTAGGGCTCATAGGTCATCTGAGGTTAACAGGGGTCAAACTCTGAATACCCTGTTAACTATGATGTCTCAAGAAAGGAAGCATAGATGTTTCCCATGGGTGGTGAGCATGAAGACTGGCATTACATTGAGATTAGAAGTACCTTGTTGTTGGTAGTTGTCAAAGTCTGAAAAATTTGTGTAGGATACGTCATGCTTTGAGGCATGGAAACCTTTTACAAATGGTATATATTTGCCATATTGAATACAAGAATCCTGTTGTTGATTTTGTGTGTGAAAGCTTGGTCATTTGAGGTCACTAGAAGTCAAGCTGTAGAAAACTTGTAAGCATGATATCCTATATACGAATATTTCTCATGCATGATACATGGATCCATTACATTGGTCCAGTACATGTACATTGTGGGAGCCACTGTAATTGTGGTGAAAAGTGTTTAGTGAAATGAATTCGTCGAAACGTCAAGTGCATTGCATTCTGGTTTGTAACAGCCTTTTTGTCATGGTACTAAATCCATAGATCTGAGAAGGCCACAATCTTAATTTGATCATGTCACATCTGAGATAGACTCGCAGTATTAGTGTAGGTAGTATCTGCGTAGCGGTACAGTAGTGTGTTGTTTTAGTATTGCGAAGCGTTTGCCCAGCGATAGGAATCTTTCTGGTCATTAGCAGCCTCGGTACTGTTTAGCATCACGTATAGACAGCGAGTACATAAAAACTTCCGTAGAATACGCACTGTGTCTTTTCTGCTGAGGGCGTCGTCATGTAATTCTGTTGTTTTCGTTCGACCAAAGCTAGTAAAATTCCAAGCTCATTGTTAAACAAAGTATAGGCATGTAGGGTACAATGCGTTGTCATAGGAAATCAGTCAGCTATGACACAGCTGTTTTCCCGTATATAAGAAATAGCTATTGTAGCGTGGGCAGAGACCGCCAAACAAACTTCATCAAGATCTCTACTTAGCTTTACCAACGCTGTTGTAAGGTACAACATGTAAAAGTCTTGTAAATCCAGGCATATTTACCAGCGAAAATTTGTAGTGCAAGCTGAAATAGTAGGCAAAATTCTGTCGATGGACTGATAGAAGCCGCTATTTACTTAGGCGAAGGACCGTCCTATTTATTGGACTAGCTATTCAATCTTGCTATTATATTTACGGTGTACCGGGTGAAGGAATTCCTGAGTACCTTTTTTATTGTTGTGATTCCGTGTGGTACCCCTGTTGATACAGTGTACTGAGGGGAGCAGGTGCGACGGACCGCCACCTGTATGGTCGCCTGGAGGGACCTTTCCGAGACGCCAGGGAAACTCATTATTGTGAGTATACACTTTATTCTTTTTGGTAACTGGGAAAGGAGAGTTTCGGCGGGATTTATTATGTAACACCCACATGTCATGTAGGACAGGGCTATGGGAGACCCCAGGGTCGTGATAGGGAGTTAGAGGGACCCCAGGGGAGAGATTAAGTGTTGGGGAAGTTAGGAATAGTGTTCATTAGCCACTGTAAATTGATGTTATTAAGTGTAATTCAAGAATTTTGTATATAAACTGTTTTGTAAGATATTTGATATTTTATGTCAGGGGCAAGGGTCGCCCAACCGTTTTGAATTTGTTATTCCAAGATGACGCAATAACTCGTTATTTCAAGTCATTTCAGGATGGCGCAACAAATCATTGCGTACCAATTTTGCAATTAGTGAGGGTAAGCCAGACTTGAAGAATGGCAGTATATTAAATCGAATTGGGTTGACTCTATTATTATATCAAAGTGGTTGTACTGATCAATTGTGTTATGTTGTATTATAGAAAGGTGTAGTCCAGCGAAGAATGAGGGACACCTATTGTAATGCAATTAGGGTCAACGACCATATTTAGTATTGTATATCGTCACGGTGCATTGTTGTATAACTTGATGACGTCATTCTGGTATATCGTATATAATTGTGATGTTAGAGTATTATATCGTATGACATATTGATAGTATTAACGTGGCATCCGTTGTTATGAATGGCATTTTTAATTGTTTCCTGGAGAAGGATATTGTTTGCTAAGGATTGGTTTTATGCTGTTTGTCGATAGTGACAGGAGTCGTAGTAGGGCGTAGTAAGTGAGGGCGCTGTCATAAATATGTATAGAAAGGGGAACGTACATTACCCACCTATATGTTTTCAATTGCAGTTCCCATTATGCTGTTCTGTTGATGATCTAGCTCTACCATGCGATGAGACAGGAGAGCGGCCAATTACGACAACTTCAAATACGACGTCTCCAACTGGATTGACCCATATACTTACACAGAGTATTCATTGATTTATTCATTATCCCGTATATTGACGAGGAGCGGTATTATGGCATATTGAACAGAACTGTAAAATTTTGAAAGATCAAGAATTATTTACTATCCTGTATACCCACGAGGAGTTATTATGATATGTTGAACTGAACTGCAAATTTAAAACATTAATTGTGACAATGTGATTTAATATCGTAGTTCATCGAATTATCTTGCGAACCATGGGGAAAGAAGAAATTTAATTGTATGGTTGTGTAAACAAATCAGTTTCACCATTTTATATTGTCTTTGTCACTACCCCAATATTTACGAGGAGTCCAGGGAGTGACTAGTATATTTTTAGGTCAGAGTATATTCCCTTATCGTTCATAGAATTGTAGTAATTTTGCCCAGGATTTTCCAGTATTTAAGAAACCAGTTTATCTTGTGCACAAGAGTTTAGGAAATTAATCGGATAGTCTGTTAATCGTTAAATTAGTCAAATACCTCACTTCATTCATTGTATGTATGTATATGTATATAGTTACTCATTTTGTTATTAAATAAGTTTTCTTTTCCACCCAGCTCCTGTGGTTTATCTGTGGTGTTCAGAGTTCTCCGCCCTAGGCGACCACGCCAAATTGTCCCACCCACGGTGACAGATCATTACTGTTGAATTGAATGTCATCCCTTGTAAAGTTTGGATTCCTTAGTGTGAGCATTTGCAGGTTCTTCCCAATGTTGTGATTGTTCAGTATAATGACAAATTTTATAATAAATGCTTTCAAAGCCTAAATTAATTCATTCAAGGCTATTTGTTTCATGTGTAAGGGTATTCAACAGAGTAGCCAATCATTAAATTTGCTAGTTTACTGTCAGTTTGAAAGTCCTTCATTGCTGGTCTAGAAAGTAATAGCAAACGGGCACCCTTGTAAAATAACCTTTGATTGCAGCTAAATTAACTTCATAGCAGATGTCAAATATGTATGCCTCTTTTCACATACATAGTATTACCAGTGCAGCTAGTATGAGGGCAGGAGTAATACACGTCTGTTGGGTGGGCAAGCTGTCAAGCTGATACCATGCACCATAGTCATCAGCTTCTTATAATATAGACAGAGCATACTGCACTAGTGTCCTATGCATAGAATGTCACCACTGTATGTATGTAGTTAGGCTTACCAATATTGCTGTGTGCTATGTCTGTTGCGTAGGTAGCGTACCACTACCATAATTGCTGTGCTTCTCCATTAACTCATACACTAAATTTGGTCCGTTCCATGGCCTCTGGACCCCATGTAGAAGTTCTCAGCAGGTACAAGCTACCCCTCATATGAAAGCTCATGCGAAGGCCTTTTGAACTGGTTTTAGATTTGTGTACCATGATATTTTGAGCTATGAGAGCTTGCATAGTAGGGTGGTGGTACCTGTTTTGTGCTTCATTCAAAATTCTGTTTACATAGCAGAAGGATAGAATGCATAAAAATGCCTAAAATACCTTCAGTTTTCTTCATTTTTGCATAATCAGTACTTCAATTTATTTTCTACCATGTACACATCACAAATTGAGCATATCACTTCAGCAACATACGTCTAAAACTGTGCCCCAACAATTTTTTAGGATGTTTAATTCGTAGGGTGATATCCTCCCCCGGGATTTCCCTTGAATTAATGGTATGCTGCCCGTTATAAAGTTTAAACTTGCTCAAGTGGTTCAGTATCAACAGATTATTTGAGAGTCTTTGAAAATTTTCATTTAAAATCAACAAACAATGTGAAGCATTTTGATATTTTCTCTCTATTCATGTTTGTATTCTGTCTGAAATGTGACAGATTCATCATCAAATTATGCAAACGATAGTAGCCCAGCAGCCATCTTGGTTAAGCCTAAATTTGTGTAACGTTGGCAACACATTTGGTCACATAATACACTGTCTACGATATGTACATACAATGTCTATGACCATAGCCTACAGAAAGGTAGTACTTCAGTGCTGAGAGGGTACAATATCTAGTATCTACTGTATTTAGAAATGTTAGATTAATCAAACAGGAAGTGCATGTTGTGTTTTGCAGTCTGTCAGTCCTTAATGAGGTTTTCTTACATGATCCACTTTGCACTGCCCTGTACAGACAGCCTACAGTATTGAGTACATGTGTGCAGTACATTTACTACTTCATTCCAGGCTTGTAGAATGAGTCCAACTTGGTGAAAGTTACAGCATCTGGGTTACTAGGGTACTGCCCTGCACATGCAGCCTAGTGATTAAATGTGTGTATTGATTGCAGTGAGTGTTAGTTGTAGCATTTAGGGAAGCCCATATTACTGTATCCTGTTGCAGTAAACTTTAAAGGACATAGCTTTTGAAATAAGTTACAAAATTTAAATTAGCATAGTGCTTTAACTCAAAATCCATTAGAATTTGAGTGGTAGGCTTGGGCTAGCCCAGTGGTTTTGGAGTAAGGTACCAGTAGCCCTTTAAGTCACTTCTTTGAATGGAGTGGTGACTCCTAAGATGGCATATTAACTGGCGTAGAAATATGTACCACAGTAGCTGTAAATTGTCCATTACTAGCCTACCAGTGAGTGTTATTACACCACTTGGCTTTACTACAGAACAGGCTTCTTGATAGACAAGGTGCGTAACTGCCAATCTCGAACAGTTGAAATGGTCAAACTGGAGGTCAAACTGCAAAAGTCTGATATTAAACATGATATCTCAATAAGGGGGAACTTGTGTTAATGTCATATATGGCAATGGGGTGCCCCACATCAAGTAGATAATCTTTCCCCCCTCTCCCCCCCAAAACCCCCCAAAATGTTGGCTAATGCATGCCAGCTGTCCTGAGTGGTAGTCAGCCAGCCATTTCATATAGGCATCTTTAGTACACAAAACATACAGTATGGCTGGCCCTTAAATCCTGTCATATTTAATTTCTAGTCAACATCATGCGTACAGTATTTCCTGCTTGTACATAAAAGATACTGAATGCTAATGGGTCTCCTTAAGTTTCTAAAACACTTAAAAGCCTGAGAAGCTTCTGGAGGCTTCGTTCCTTGGACCCCCACTGGGGTTTTGCCCCTGGACCTCACACATTAAGTACTTTGCGCTTTGAGCTTGCCATGCACTTACTCCACATATATCCACATATCCCTGTTTTGAATTCTGAAATTTTGGGAGCTTTGCACTAAGCCCTTTGGCTTTCTGGTTTACCTTCTACATGTATGTGTAAAGTTTAAAAAGACCACAAAAGTATACAAAATTTATTAGGATAAAATGTTTGCACACCTGCTCAAAACTAGTCATGTATTTAATAGCAATGCATTTAAAGCTCAGCTATGAATAAATAAGTACTACCTGAAAATGCTAAAGTAATAACCGAAATTAGATGCAAGGGGGTGATTTCTGTTCCAAAATAGCACTTGAAAAAGAAGAAGTCCTGTGGATATTGGTTCAAAGTGATTTATGTCCCGGCTGCCTAGATTCTTAGAATCGATGTCCTTAAAAGCTATTCTTAGAGTGTTCACAGTGAGTAGATTGCATGGCAGCACTTACAAAGTGCCAGAAATAGCGGCTGACAGTTTGTTTTTCCATTTTGTAAGGGTTATCTGCTTTCAAATGTAATGCTTTTTGACTATATCCTCTATCGATAAATTTAAGATACATAAAAATTCTATCCTTTGTCATGACAGCCCAGATCTCAAAAGTTTGAGATATTTTGAAGAGGGTTATGATGTAATGACCTCAGGAATGTTAGATTTTCTTAAGAGTCTGGCAGTTGTTGGTGGATTGTCCTTTCTGTTAAGCTGTCAGGGATGTTAACATGTTCCAATCATGCCAGACAGCTCTTGAGAGTTTGTACTCAGGAGGCTTATTACAACTGTCACATTAAGGAACCTTTCTAAAGTCAATGCTTGCGGGCAAGAAAACACGATCAAAGATCACGGGAAAGGAGACACGATTGGTTCCACTCTTGAAAAGTTTGGCAGGATGACTTGATGAAAACGCATTTATGGGAACTATTTTAAATGGAGATGTCTTTCTAAGCATTGGTTTCCAAGCTGTATTTAGACACCTCATGATTTGCATCAGTTGCCATGTTATGAAAAAAGTACCAGTCAATCAGTTTGCAGAGGGAGTGGCTTTGACAGGTCCTGCCTGTAAGTGAGAAAATCGGGCAGTCTGTGAAGATACAGGCTAGAAAGGGCTTGTCATTTAAATTGCATTGACCAGAGTTGTGACAAGGCCAGTGATTACTGAGGCAAATGTATCTACCTGTACTATACGTAACGCTGTTTACACAATAATTGATATTAATTTGGACTGTTTTCCCAAATTTATGAAGTGAGAGATAGAGGAAAAAAGAAAGACATTCCGTTAACATGCCATACAAGCATCAGTTGTACAAATACCACAAATTGGTTGTGAAATAGGTGCATTTGTTACGATGAGCAGCCACGTTGATTCATTCGGTTATGCTGTGGAAGAAAATTTTTTAGCATTAATCATTCATTTAACAGTACTTTTCTAACAAAATGGAAAATAACATGACTTTTAAAGAAACTAGATAACCAGTGTGAAAATGCCCATATAGTGCCAAAATGCTGTTTGGTGTTAGTTTATTCCAAGCTAAAAATGCCAAAGTTAATGTTTTGGAATTAAAAATGCCAATAAGGCAACCCTGTACAGTAATGCCACGAAAGTACAGTAATTCAGGATCTATATAGTAATGCAAGATTTTGGTTTTAATTACAGGAGTCTATCTCAGTGCATTGAAAGATCTTGCTCTATTAGTGATTCGCAATGGTCACATGATACTTTGCTGAGTGCATGAGAATAATGCAAGCACCCATGCTGTCTCTGAGGTGCTGAAAGGTAGTCACTGCACTCCTGTTCAAAAATTTTGCTTCTTAACAAATGTTTGAAAGAAGTGTGTGTGACTATTTAAAAGTTTGTACTTTCAAAGTGTTCCTTTGGTCTACAATTTCAAGAATATGCATGTATTAAAGAGGTTGGAGAATAAATTGCATCCTGAACCCATGTTCTCATACGTGTAGCTTATTCCATTGCTGAGAGATGTAAATTGTTGCAATTTATTCTTAGGGCAAATCTCATCCCAGACAGTTCCAGTTCTCCCAGCTAGGTCACTTCTAGCCCCTCCCGTAACAGTCTTTATCTCCTCCTTGTGCAAACACAAACCTAGTTTATTGCTGGAGGGCATATCCTGCTGAGCATATAATGCCATATCTGTAATCAGAACACTCTTTGTGCATGCTTTGAGCTACTCTGCATCTTTTGAATTTGATGTCCAGCAAAGAGCAATCACCAATTGAGAGTTTTGCTTTCCCCAAGTAAAATTGTAGTTTGGGGTTATGAGTGTCTGACTCTTTAATCTATTTCGCTCCTACTGTACTTACCTCCCCAAGTACTACTATTGGATAGTCCATGCACTGCGGAACAATCACTGGTAATGATTGAATTCCTTATATGACCAGCGGAGTGAAGCATGGGCGACTGGCAACAAGTTGTTTAGGAAACTTTTAGGTAGAGCGCCATCTAGAGGATTCATTCAATGCCAGTGATTGTTCATGCATAGTACATGGACTGTCCATTAGTAGTAATAGGTGAGGGAAGTAGGACTCATAGATTTACAAACCAGGTAAGCTTTGGGTGAATTTACAAAAGTGGATAAGGCTGTAATCTGTGATGGCCTTGGCCTTCTTATACTGTACAGCTCGCATTACCTATTTTTTTGCTTCCTTTTAAAATTAAAAGGCTACAAATCTTACTCCAAACAGTATGAATTCTAACTAGGTATACTCAAGCCTCTCCTCCAATTTCAAAAGGAACACCTATTTATGCACCTCCCAAAGTTGCAAACAAAGCAGCAATAACCTGTAGTGAGTTAAAATTGCTCAAGGCCATACCCACACAAGCTGTGTGTGAGAAGTCTGGGTACACTATACTGCACAAGGCAGCAGTGACAGACCAATCAGAGTGATGCTATTGTTTGAATTTGTCAATCAGACTGCTGTCACCAATTGTTGGGCTTTTCCTAAAAATGTGTAAGGGCGATGCCACAGACCCTTTAAGTTTCTTTCTACTGTACTTATTGGACAACTGTTCCTGTTCATAGCATGTTGAAAGTAGAGCGTTTGTATAGTCCGTAGTCACTCTGTAATGATAAGAACTTTATCATGTGTTGGCTCAGGTAGAGCGTCTTCAGGAAAAACAAAGACAGTGCTTTAAGTACCACAACAGTGATGTGACAAATGATTGTGCGATGTACCATCATAATTTGAGTGAATAAACTTCGTTTTATATCTCAGCTCAGGAATGTCCTTTGAAGGAGGGAATTGGACTGATGGGATTCATTTTGTAATGGGATTCCCTTTGTAACACATGTTTTTGAAATTTAGGACTTAAAGAAGACTTTAATTATTATACTATACAGTATCTCTTGCTTTCTTCTTTATGAGCATATATGTGTATCAAGAGTACATGTAAAGGGAATATAGCATTTACCCAAACCAGGGAGTTGCTGGTAACTCCCTACCCAAACATATTTAGGGTTAGCCGTAGAGTTCTAAATACAGTTGGTGATTGCACTTTGGTTGACATTCATTCAAACAATACAGCTCCACACTGGTTGGTCAATGATGACTTAGTTGTGTTCCCTGTTAAGCTCACACACAGTATTAAGATGTATATGACCTCGAGCAAATTAAACTCAGTGCAGGTTATGTACTGTGGCTCTGTCTTGGAAGTGTATTTAGCATGGAGTAGGTGGTAATTCCATGGTAGCAGGCACATGCTTTCTGTTTAAATTGAAGGAGGGGCTTAAAGTAAACTTAGTTAGAAAAATTTTACTTTCTGGGGTGAGATTAGAGAGTCTTTAAAGTGAAGTACAGAAAAAAAAAGAGAAAAAAACTTTACAGTATTTTTGAATCATTCCTGCAGTAGTTCAGAAAGTAGTGCATTGTGGGTTGGGCAGATATTCTACTGTATCATTGCTACAGGCAGTGATAGTTTATCCCTAAGGCTGAGTAGGCCTAAACCTGGGGCCCAGAATGGTAGAGGGCCTGCCAAGAAAAAAAAAAAAAAACACCGCCAGTAGGGATTGTTTGTACACTGTAGGTTGGTGGGCCCTTACTGAACTGAGCAATGCTTAAGTCTGTTACTGAGTTCGCATCAAGCAACATTTGTACTGTACATTTCTAGTATGTAATCGTGAAAATGCTTTATATTTGTGAATACCGCAGTTGATCAACATTCTGAAAATGACGTCATAGAAATGCTTTGCACATACAGGAAGCCTACATAAGAGGTCAAAAGGTCAAAATCAATGGATGCACTTGCTGTTATGGAGTAAAAATATATCATGCTACTCTACAGAGTGCAAATTGCTATAGTCCATGGCCAAACTTTATACACATTTGTTTGCCCTTCGGAATTTAAGTGGTTGCATCAGGACCTTTGCACATGTGCAGCCGCCCCATGTACCATATGTAGTTAAATTATACATAATTTGCATACTGCGGGAACTGGATGAAGATAAACGACCCAGTTCTAGAAGTGAGCACTATTGTATGGGGATATTTTTGTACATTAATTACTGCTTATTAATCATTTGCCACGTATATTTATTTATCGCCATTGCAGCTGTTTGCAAAATGTTTGATCAGATGATTTTGACACTTGATCCTGTTTGTTAGTCCTGTGTGATAGAACACTTCAAGTTATCCTGTAGGATACAGCAGACCTTGGATGGACAATTGGTGTCATTGAGGAGTCCAGAATCCAGAATACAGTAAGAGGGTTAATAGACAGCCTGCCTTATACTGTAATTATCGTGGAGATCTGTTCTCTAGACATGTGGCCATACTGGACTAGAATGTTCTAATTTACAAGTTGGGGGCTATAAAAAATTTTCATGTTTTAAAGAGCATACTGTATCAACTAGACATCAAGAAAGTATACCAATCTATTGAAATACCAGAGTAACCGCTGGTGTCGTACCAACATTTCAACTAGCCAGTGTTCCCGATTTCTGATCTCTTAATTTTGATATCGGCCAGCACCAGTCTGATACATATATTTTAGAAATGATCGAGTATCGTAGAGAAAACCATATGGTGTTGTGCACTACCAAGTGTCATTTGAGGTAAAATATTGAGTTTTATAGTCAGACATTAAACATGACATTTTTTCGAAGTATATGTTGGCCAACAACCAACAAATATTGGTCAGGTTGTATCTGCATTTTAGAAAAATTTTTCTTATACAGGACAATAATGATGAATATTAGCCAGTACTGGTATTGAATGATTGGTGCATCACTACAGTACTTACCACCCCATGATAATCAAACTTTATGTATATTTATTAGTCAACTGCATAATGTTACTCATCAAGGCTTATGTAACATGAGGTTCAAAGGATAACAACATTTCTTTGCTGTCAGAGTAGGAAAGAAATTTTAACTTAGGTTCTGTATGAAAAAAGAAGGCACTGCTGTTTGAGAAATTTTTCATTATGAAGTGTAAATACTGCAATGTACCGGCTTGCAAAGAGGGACGTAAGGTTTGTCCTTATAGTAAATTATTTCAGTTCTTTGTACCACTGAGCTACTATTGGTTTATAGGTAATGTCAGTTCCATCATGTAGGTTGTTATCAGTGATCTATACAGGTGGTATCTACCTGCTTTGATACTAGTGATTATTGTGCCTCCTTTGAATGGCACAGTTATAAAGGGAGACTGTGCTTGGGCACATCTTCAAAAAGGGATGAATAATATATATACAACTGCACCAAATGTTCCAAAATGGAGTTTGTTTTAGAGTAAACTCAAATCATTTTTTAGATCAGTGACAATTTTTTTTTAAAGGATGGTTGTTACATCTGGTTAAGTGTCATGGACAGAGTACTTGTACTTTCTTTTTTTGTCTAAAGTTTGTTTCTGAGAACCTTTGCACTTGTCATGTGGATATGCAGATACAGTAGTGAACAGTTTTGATTATTTCTAGAACAAATTGCACAATAATTTAGCAAAAGGATACAGACGATTTTGCAAACACTTTTGGAAAGAAATTTGAAATTTTGTGAAGCAAAACTTTGATGTTAGAGATATACTGGCAGTAGCTGTTTTGTTTAATCCTTTGCGACTATAAAATCAACCTTACTTAATTCTGGTGTCACATGACTGTTTAGATGTATTTGCTGCAAGAATATGAAGACATTTCCATTGGTACATATATGCGAAAAGTTTTCTCTACAAGCTTTGGGTCCTAAGAGATCTTGCCTGCTGGTGGCTAACTTTAATAAGTCAACTTGTTCATCAGCACTGACTCACTACCTGGGCAACTTGCAAATTTCCTGGCTTCTGTAGCTCAGTTGTCTAGAGAAAGACCTAATAACGGCTTTTTTACTGGAGTTTCATTCCCAGTCTATATTCTAGCTACTGTATGTGTACAGTAAAGCTCATAGCTTTATACTTATTGTTTGTATCAATATGCTCGACATCTTTGTCCTATCAAAGCCCGGAAGCGTACGTTGATGTTTTTCCTATTCTAAAGATAGCATCCACAATAACTCTGAACAAAAAAGAAAAATGACCTCTATTTAAAAAAATGACCAGTAGGTGGACCAAGCTTTATCATCATAATTGTTGTAATCTCCTGGATGGAGTGGAAAGACGCCAAAGGCAAAACTTTAAAAGGTTTTTTTTTTTGCTCTTTCTGGAAAGAGAAATAAAGAAAATGGCTTTAAGTGTGTCTAGGGTTCCGTTCCAATGCTTGAAAATGTTGAAAAGGAGATTTGACAAGAAAACAGGACATCACCAGGAGGTATTAGTGCCCGACTGTAGGTGTCAAAGCTATCCCATCATTGGCCCTTATGATGGGGCCAGTGATAACTAAACAGTGTTTGCGAGAAACAGCTGACCAATTATTGAATACTTAAGGATTGTGTTTCTCCACAGAAACAAGTTGTCTTCTTTGCATAAACCCTTCAAAGTTAAATACACATTTCTGGGTACGTCATTGCTTTCATCACTTTTTAGGACTCCGGCGAGCAGGCCCTTTTTAAGAGTGGTGAAGTGGGAGGCCCATTTGCTGCTAAAACATTACAGGAAATAGGGAAAAATTATTCATATTATGCCTTGATTTAAGTGCACTCCATAAATCTTGTTCTTGAGGATTGCATGAGGTGTAAAAGCAGTTTGGATTGCTTGCTATGTGTTCTTGATAGTGGGGTACAAAGGGTGGAAAAGATATAACCTGTTGAGTAAAACCAGGAGTGGTCGAGCTTCTACGGAGCATCATCCTGTCGTGCTCAACTGGCTGTTAGGACTTTTATGGGTGCGTAAGGGTGGTGGGATGAGGCATGGGAGAGGAGATGTAGAAGGTCAGAGAGGGGGTGTGAAAGGCAGAGTCGTGGATTTTATTGTTACTTAATAGGCTGTAATAGATGTGTACCTGTACCATGTATGTGTTAGCTGAACTGAAGGGCCAGGGTTAGTGTAATCCTTCACTGGTTCTCAGACTATTTCCTATTGTGACCCACCTTTATAGGGTAATACTCCTAGTGCTGCACAAACTTGGTATTGATACTTGACAACCATCATGCTATTTTTATGAAGAAAAGTAGATTTTGAGATTTGTTTGCATAAAATTTGGCAACTTAGGAAATGTTTTCAGGCAAATAAATTTGGGTTGCAATCCATAGTGTAAAAGCCAAAAATGTACTGGAGAAAATCCCAGGGTGCCGTGAAGTGTGTTAAGTATCCTTTCTGTGATACTGTCCATTTTTGTGGTCTTTAAGGAGTTATGGGGTACTATGGCTTAAGGGTACAATCCAGTTTTCAAGTCAACAGTTTTTAGAAAAAAAGAAAAACCAGCGAAGGGAACGGTAAGTAGGTAGATCAGTGATACAGAAACTAAGGGCTATCATGCTGTTAACTTTCAAACCCGTAAAGAAAAGCAGGGCAGTGCAAGTTTTAAGTTGATGGTGCTGTTATTTGGGTTGGAGGAGGAACGGGCATTTGAAGTTGTTTCTGAAAACAAAAGTGGGATGCCAGATTTCCTTGGACACAATCGATTGAAGTATGATCTAAATGCTTAGCTTTGTTGCTGTGTAAGATACCTATTAGACCTACATAGGTTAACTTGACCGCCTTTGTGGGTTAAGTTAGGATTACGGTTAATGTTAGGGTTGTAAACTGTATGTTAGTGGGACCTTCCATCTAGTAGACCTTTAGACAAGGGGTTCTCCGGACTAGTGAACTTTCATCCTTTCCAGTTAGCCCTGCTTGGTCCTGTCTTTATCGAATCTGTTTGAATTTAAGAAAATCAATTCTGTAGAAGTAGGTAACATTTACAAGACCAGACAAGCAGTTGTAAAATAGTTACTACGTGTAATGATACTTGATTGACCATCACTCATTGGTTTAAAGTTAAGCCAAATTTGAGGTTTGGGCTAGGCCACACTGGCAACCCTTAAATGAATTGACAGTCAGAATCATTATGAAGAGCCTACTTTCTTCTGCTAAGCTGGTTGAAAAGAACTGAATAAAGTACCTTTTGAATATGTTCATTTAGTCAACTCAACTTGATAAAGCCCCTTTCACACTGCATGTGATATGATAGGACGCGATAACATACAACATGATAAAAATGTTGCCAGCCCTTGCACACTGCAGGCGACTTTTTCTTCATCCTTTTGTGATATTCCAGTGGCCGATTAGTCATGTGATTTAACAGAAAGAGGAGTTCTGTTTCATGATTGGTCACACAAAATATTGCTTGGCGACAAGTGAGTGAAAATTTTAATTATTTTAACTCAATTTTGTCGTGTTGTATCGCTCCTAGTGTGAAGGAGTCTAAGTAATTACATTGTTTTCAACTTTTTTTATTGTCTTCAGGCTTCAAAGTGATCCTATATTTCCTATAATTTCCTATAAATTCTCAAAAATCCTATATTTCCTATATTTGTATGATTTGGGGCTTGTTTTCCTATATTCTCCTATATTTTTCTGATCTTACCAAAAAACTTTTCTTTTATATGGTGTTTTGGGGTGAAATTTCCAGATGTATTCTTGTTCCAAGATAGCTGTCATAGACTCAGAGTGGCTTAGTGGGATAGGTAGCGGTGTATAGATGCCAAGGAACCTAATCATATTTAAGTACACAAAGACCAATTATAGGATTCACAAACATTCTCATATGAAGCTGCATAGGGCACTAATAAACACTTATTTCACCGTCCATAAATATTCTACTCTCACACCTGTGATTTTAAGTACGCTATGATTTCATCTCTTTGAGGGAATTGTAGTGGTATTGTCAAGGGGGTGGATTAGAGTCCTTTGCCTGGTATCCCCTGTAGTCATGAAGTCCTCCACATTTTAAAACCCTTACCCTATGCTTTGCATGCACAGGTAGCTGGTCTGTGATATAACTAATTCTTTAATTCAAAATATTGTAGTACAGTGGTTCAAAATACCAATATTTCCCCTGTCATCTACCATCTTTCCTCAAACTGAGTTAGCCATTAGATCAGTTGATTGTTCAAAGTGTTGTACAATTACAATTCTCCCATAAAGAAAAAGAACTTAGTGCTTTGAGAAAATTAAGAGTCTCACTGTAATGGTTACAAGTTTACAACGTGCAGATCTCTAAGGAGGCTTTTCCTAAACTCCACATGAATCCCTATGGCAGGTCTCTGGATGCTATATCAATTTATCCAACGGACCAAAGTGGAAATCTAATCCATGTATGGGATCTGGTGCTGCAGTGCCCATCATTGGTGGCAAGTGGGGCACTTGCCAAGTTGCCCTTTCCCTAAGTTTGTCATGTAACTTCCTCAAGTGAGATTTTAGATGTTAAGTATGTTAATACACAGACAGTTTTGCACACTATAGGCATCTTGACATATGTGGACTACTCTGTTCTGCCAAGTTGTACAGATTCAAAGTGAGCAGTGGCATTTTTAGGGGGAGGAACCATTGGGCCATGCCCTCTCTCCTTCACTGATGCAGATTTTTTCTTTAATTTAGTTATCTAAAATATGTTAATTTTTGAAATTAAATTTTATGTCAAAAGATAATAAATGTAGCACCAGATTGCATGTAAGTCTCCCAATCATTCAAAAAATTTCCAAAGGGGGGAGGGGAACACCCCCTCCCCTTAGACGCCTCCCCCATGCTGACAGTCACAGAATAAATTACATGGCCCCCCATGAGACAGTCCTGGCTAAGCCACTGGAAAGTGAGTTTGAAGGTATTCATAGCAACCATACAGTTGTCATAGGCCTCCAGTATGATCTTACTGTCATCACTCTTATCAAGATTGACTAGCAATACAGTGTATAGTTATAGCAAAATGTTGTATTAAGAGACCATTTCCTGTCATTTAAGCAGCAAAAAATTCAAAAATTTCCTCACCACAACCCCATTATTATTGGAGCTGAGGTGAATTCTGTCTAGGACATTAATTAGCAACAGTTCACTGTCCACATTAACTACCCATCCATTCAAAGCACCATCATGGTCACATTTTGTGTTCTCAACTTTTGATATTGCAAATTTTGGTGCCTTTTTGGTATGCACAAATAATAACATTTATGGATAATTTATTCCAGGGTCAAAATATGCAAATACACCACTGTCAGTGGTTTTATCCTTTCCCTTCCACCAAAATGTTTAGGTGGTTTTCTTAATTCCATGTTGATGGTAGAACCACACTCTTCTGCCATATGGCCCACACTTGTGATACTGTTAATCACATTTGTATCATTTAAACAGTATAGTTTATTAATTTCCTAATGTATTGTGTTTCCCCCATCCACAAGTTTGGGGAATTTTGAAGATACTAACAGTAGAACTGCAAGTGTGTGGCATTCCTATATTTACTCTATATTTTCCTTGAAAAATCCTATAAAACCCTATATATTCATCAGTATCCTTCCTATAAAACCTCCTATATTTCTGTGATGGACCACTTTGAAGCCTGTGTCTTTTATTGTATGGCATTGTGTGGTATGGCTTTGGACATAGTGTGAAAGGGCCTTAAGTACTGTACACTCCCTACGACAGGGATCCCCAACCTTTTTCTATTGGAGTACCATTTCACACTTGTGATGCCACCGAGTACCACTTTACCCATGGCCGAATCTAGGATTCTGGAAAAGGGATGGTATGACCTTCAGTGAGGGGGAGGGGTAATAGAGAAGGGGTGTCCCCCTCCCCTTTGCAAAATTTTTGAATAAATAATTACCTCCGATGCAATCTGGTGCAATTTAACATCATTTGAAGTCAAATTTCTGTACAAGATTTGCATGACAGTGCACAGAGTTAAGCAGAGGTCACATAGTATAGTACTAAGAGACAAAATGAACAGCAAGACCATTGTAGTGGTGTAGCCACTCACTGGGATTTATCACAAGATCTTTTGATATGATTTAATCAATAAGTGGACAGTGGCTGGTAACAAATAGCTGTCAGTGTACAGCCACTTGAGGGATGCATTAGGGAGAATAAAAAAGAATATTAAAAAAAATGAAGCCTGCTGTGTACCACGCTGTGTATCACCGAGAAAGTCCAATTGTACCACTGGTGGTATGCGTACCACAGGTTGGGAACCCCTGGCCTACGGTATAGTAGGTGTGTGCGAGGTCTTGATGGGGAACCATAGTATAGCGACCCCACATTTGCTGGAGTCGTGTCCCTTGGAAAGTTACGACTCAAAACTGAGCTGAGAATTAAATATATCTTCAGTTCTGTAACTGTGTACCTTGTACTATTCAGTAGGAGTGGTTAAGTAGCAGTGGCAAGTTAGGTCATGCACCAGAAAATTTTGCAGAAATATTTTTTCTAATACTAGTTGGAGTGACATGTCATATCAATGTGCAAGTTACTGTAAAGTTAAAGTCTTTCATAGGAGAGGCACAGATGGAGGCCAGCAGATGGGGTAAGATGTGGTCGGTTGGCCTTTAAAGTGGCCATGACACGTAAATTGGAGTAACGGGAGACTAATTTAGCCTAAAGTACACAAAAACCCTTGTCTAAAACTGTTTTCATCACCTTTACACCCTTGAGCATTAAAAAGAAATTAATGTTTCAAAAAATTGCACCAAAAAATAGACTGTTGAAAATGAGATTTCAAGCCAATACAATAATGACGTCATTTTAGGAACACCAGCCTCCGTCTACCGAATCTGGCGTACAGCATAGCCTGTACATACGTAAGGGATAGTAATGATTGTAATTCGCAGCATGTCTTGAATTTGAACTTTTTCTGTCTGTTTGGAGAGTGGTGTCGGCCTGTTATATTTTGGGGCTGCAGTAGGCTATTACTAATAATTACAAATACTCTTGATTCATAACCAAAGAACGAAAAACTCGGCAGTGTACTGTTCGGTTCAGTCCGCAGTAACACGTACAGTGAGTGGACTGGCAGCAGCCAGCGAAATATTTTGCAAACTCGATCATGGGCTAGTTCCACGATTTCCACTGCCACTTGCACGAAAGTAACCTAAAGTTCATATTTTGACTGCCTACATAAAACTTTCCAAGCTTAAGTCCCTTTCAATTGCTCCAAATGCTTCTCATGCTAAAAATTGTTGTGGTGTTGTACTTTCACCTCACCTAACAGTCTCAAATCGATACGGTTCTATGCGCCGTAACGAATTACTCACCCCATCTGCATCACTGACGTCTTGTTCAGTATCGCCTTCACTTTTCTGATTTCAAATCCAAGAAAACTCACTTTACCTACAGTCCAACATTCCTGTCCGATCAGGGAGTTGTCATTAGATGGCAACTCCCTGGCTCGGATCCGTCATTTCAAAGAAAGTATTAAACTTGATTTCACATAGTACCTACTACAAAACAGTGCTGGTGATACATTGTGTAGTATCAGGTATGTTGTGTACTGTACCATGCTGTACCTATGCTGTTGCATTGTGAATGTTTGTACATGCAGCTACTACTTATCATGACACCAAGAGGAAAAACCTGCGTGAAATGCATTTAATTGACTAAAACAACTGTTAAGCATGAGGAAGGGGATAACAATTCCAAAATTTACAACTTTTCGTGCAGGTTTTAGATTGTATCGACCTTGGTAACCGGTACAATGGAATGCAAACACTGTATCAAATGTCCGAAGGATACCACGGCAAACAACGATCAGTTCCTAAAGTGACGTCACATGATGTAACAAGATTTTGAAAATTTTCGGGAAGACTAACTTTTGAAGGCTGGAAGAGGGTGTTTTTTTCTCAATGTTCGAACGTAAAAACAAGTTGTAAACAAACAGAATGGTTGATTTTCGTTGTAGGAAATGTATTCCTAAAGATACCAAAGGGTTTAAACCGTTAATTTACACGTGGCATAGCCACTTTAAGGAGCAACACCACAAGTGGATGAGATACAGTATGTATATGCCTTTAGTATGCCTTCAGTGCCATCTGTTTATAAGAGACCTGGAGTCACCCAAAACTACTTTGCAGGGGTACCCTCCTCAGTTAGACTCATTAACCCCGAGATTTGAGCTCTTTAGTGGAATGTTCTTATGCTGGGTTTAGTTCTGCTATGCTAAGGATGAAAGGTTGGAATGCGGATAGAGTACAGTATGATTCTTTAAAATGTGACCATTCAAGTTGCATAGCTCATGTAGTTCTTCTATGCAAAGCAGCTGAAGGAGGACGGGACAAATTAACACTTTGGGCACACATGGCATTGAGTTAATTAGTAACCGTTTCAGATTGGTACTATTCATTGCCCTGCAACATGGAAAGAAGCCAAATACTTGCATCATTTTATGGCAGGGTGGATGGCTTATATTGAGTATGTCATTTGTTTTGCTTTTGGTGGAGGTCATACATCATCTGAAATCACCCGAGATTAACACTGAAAACCATGTTAAACAATGATGAATCAAAAAGTATATCTTGACATATGTCATACATACTTTGCAGCCAGATACCGTTTCAATATGAATCAGGTAGAACCCTGATTAAATAAAGTCATTGAAACAGTGAAACTTTGGTCTAAGAAAAGTACAGTCTTCATTTTATGTTTAAAGCTTTTATGTGGCTTCCACCTCCACAGATTTAATTCCGCTTGGAAAGTTGACGGGCTTTACTCCATTCATGCCACAGTGGTGAATCTTTTGTTCTTCTAAATGTCAATGATATAAAAGTCATCAAAATCCCACGTCAAAAGTTCATATCAAAAATCCAAAAAAGTAAGAAATGTCTGCTGCCGTCATATTGTCCTTACTCGACAGAGATAGCTCTTTACTTTAGGGTCAGGGTAGCCCTACATAACTGCAAGTGCCAAAGTTCTTCCTGTGAACTTTTGAAAAAGTTTAATAAAGCCTGTCTTCTAATGAACATTCCCTTGTAAACTTGTTTGGAATGCTTTTTGGAGAGAAAATGTTTTTTTAACTAATTATTGTGAATATTGAGTTTTAAATTTATTTTTACCAAAACATTTTCAGTAGGTTTTGCCTCATATGGGTAAATTTGGGTGACATCTTGACAGCTAAGCTTAATTAAGATTATAATCATGTGCAGCATTTTAAGGAGTTTCTTGTTTTTAAAGTCACAACAAGTCAGCCTAATATTTCAGATGTAAATGGTGAAATTTTATCGTCATTAAGTTCATGCATTTTTAAGCTAGAAGAAAGAAGCAGATGGCATTAAAAATGATTCTTTTACAGTGAATATAGATTAGTTTTGGAACATTAGTTTAAACTTAATTTTATGAAAAATGGAAATGAGAATGTTTTCCACTCGATTGGGATCTATCATGAAAATAGAGATGCGAACATTATAAATTTTTAGGTTGGCTTGTTTTAATTTTTTTATAAATATTCAAATTTCTTAGGTTTACTAAAGGAATTTCATCTTTACTGTAATCACCAAGAATGGTCTGCTATGAAATGGTTGTATCTGTGCTATGATTGCAGAGAATTTATTGCTAGAAAGAAAGAAAAAAATACAGTTTAATAGTCTGATACAAAAAGCAGACACTTTTGTAGCCAGTAATATTAGGAGGTTGTGAACAGTTCATAGATAAAAAAGACAGAAGACAAAAATATAAACTAATAAAGCTGTTACACTTGTATTCTTTGTGGAAAGGATTTTTTTCTCACTTTTTGGGGAGTGAAGAGTCAACATTTGCAATGAAAAATAAAATTAGTTTCTATTAAACTGAATATGCCAAAGACAGGAAATTATCAGAAAGACTAACTAGCATTGCTGTTTCTTGGCTGTTGAGTTTGTGAACTGTGTCAGATAATTCCCATCAGAGTGCAGCAGGGCCAAATTTTGCCCTCTTCCCCTAGGGCAGGGGCTCTCAATTTTTTGTCAACAGACAGTTTGATGATTTTAGCAGGTATAGCCATGAGCCAACCTATGAATATACATGTACTGTAGGCAGCATCCCTTTCCTCATAAAGGGACTGACTGATCTGACAGCCTCAAGATTCTGCGGTTCCTGTAAACTTTATTAGGCTTATTCAAAAATATAAAAGCCTGCTGTTTGTTTGTTGTCCAGTAATATTGGTACTGTAGTGCAGTACTCTTCTGAGATATTTTCTGGATGCCCCTTTCTATTCCAGAACTATTATAGCAAGGGGTTAATATTGCAAAACCTGACTACCAAGTTTTAGGGATTTCATGACAGTGCTCATACTTTGCTAAGATTCTTACAGTTTTATTTGGACACGTTGTTTGAAAAACAAAGAAAATGTTAATGTATACTGTATTAAGGTACTTCTGTGTACAGCGCATAGTGGATAATACTATTTGGGTGAAAAACTGGACAGGTAGGGATAATATTGGACCACCTAAGTACTGTATCCTGGTGAAAATAGGGCTGTCCAGTGTAAACTGGAGTGGGTGAAAAGTCTGTAGATACTGGACTAACAAGGTGAAAACAAGGCTAAGACTATATACTAAAAATAAGATGGAGAGGGGGCAACAGTGAAAGTGGAACCTTCCTTTCCCCATCATCTCTAATATATGTAAGTTGTAATTTAGTTTAAAAGAGCCAGCTGTCCGTTGCTAAATCATTAGGACATTTACAATAGAGGAGCAGGTGTCCCTGGAGCAGTTTTGAGCATGACAGTATGTAGAATTTAGGATGGAGGGGGGGGTGTTGGGATGGGGGGATAGCTCATTTCTGTTGCCATTTACGACCCTGTTCAGTGTAACACGTAGGCTTTCACGATATTTCCAGAAAAGACAATCTATATAATCAGACCCCTGATAATCGATATTAGATTATAATCGGTTTTTTCCCCACATACTTTACTGTACTTGCTTAAAGTAACCCGTTGCACTGATTGCAGCTTTGCCAAACAGTGTGTACTGTATGTGACCTGTACCTGAGCACCAAATCAGGGCCAGTCTAGCCATGCAAACTGTCACAAATCCAGCTTATATTATGTTCTTTAGTTTAATGTGATTTTTATGGCATTAAATGTTCCCCAAATTTGCTTGAGCTTCCATGATTTTTTCAATTATTTCACGATTACTTCGATTTTCACGATTACTTCGGTTTTTTCGATTTTTCGATTTTCTTCTCATGCAATAATCACACCTAATCGAAACCGGTTAAAACCAGTATCGATATAATAATCGGTAAACCGTGAAAGCCTAGTTACACGTCTAAAAAATATGTCCTTACACTAGATCCCTTGTACATCAGGAGTAAATAGTAATTGTGAGTCTCTTCCATTCTTCCTTATCTGTTATAATATATGTTTTATTTTAGCTAATTGCCCTGTCGTTCTTATTTGGCAAGATGTGTTGGCTCTCAAAACACCCTTGCCATATCATGTAGAACCACAATTACAGCAAAGTGCACAGTGCAGAGTGGTAGCGCCTGGGACTGTCGTTTTTTCTGTGCAGCACCTTTAAACGTGGACAAAATAATCTGGAATAAATACAGTATGTGCACTCCACCTCAGTACTGTTTTTGAAGGTGAATGCAAGTTGCAGGTGAAGAAAACATCCTGCCCTGAGCTCAGTATTGAGTAAGGGAAGCAAGGAAGGACAAGCTGAAAGTCTCTTACCTGTCTGAAATGTCCAAATAATTTTGTTTAGGATTTTCTGAATACTTGTACAAAGTTATAGGGACAGTAGAATGTGACAGAGAACAACTTTCTTATAATAAAAATGGTGAAAGTTAAAGCACTTTGTCCGATGAGAATGCAGATAGACCTTTTTCCAGATAGCAGTTACAAAGGATTGTGGGATAGTTTTTGTGTGCTTTTATTTTTGTCAATGGCATTTTACTGTGAATAAGAATGATGCAGACCAAAATGCTATCCCACAATCCTTTGTATTTGCTATTTGGAAAAGGGTCTATGGATGGGGTGAGGAGGGGAGTGGAAGGCTCACTGAACTATACTAAACAAATTAAAGAACCTAATGGTTTATAATACAAAATAAATGTAGGAAATAAGGAATTAATTCAAGCTGCTTTAAAATTTTACATAAGGGTAAAGCTCAACAAATGGTTAAATTTACTAAGGATGTAATTGATTCCTCACATTGCTTTGAAAATGTGTTGCCACATGGGTAGGGTGGGGGAATACCTGCTCTGGAGACATATGGGGGGGGTGGACAAAGGGAAAGATGTGAGAGTTAGGAAAACTCTGTGGTGTACAAAAGGGGATATTGCAGCTGTTTACTTCCCAAGAGGAAGGAGTGCTGCATGAAATAGGCTCTTGATTTATAGTACCTTGTAAATGTGTCCGCACAGCTGCAATGTATCTGATACACAGCAGTGTGAACTCACAGTTACATAAGTTAGCTGTGATAAGTATGAGAATAGAAACACAACTATTAATCTACTGCCAGTAGGAGCAACAGTAAAACTCACAGAATATGATTTCCTAATAGTAACTGCACCATGTGCATTGCATTTACAAGTAATGATGTGAGGCACCCTACCATAACTCGTAGTACATCTGTTGTATTCTGACACAATGTAGCATACCATAGAACCTAAATGGCGCCACCCTTAACCACTGAATGAAACAGTTTACCCTTGACCACTACACAGCAAGTCAGTAGGCGGACCATCAGTTTTAACACCTTAATGGAGATGGTGGTCAAAGACTTTCCCATTTGCTTTATGGTTAACCATTGTTAGTTCGTACTTTACATTTAAATTTACCATAATGTTTTCATGATAGGTTATGAATAATCTTGTCCAGTATTTTTCATCTCTTAAACCTCAGTTAGGCAACTAAGTGATTATGGCATAAAAGTGATGGTTGACCCTGGGGTTAACCATTACTTCGAGAAGGAAGAGGTTTTGGCAAGTAGCTATATTATGGCTGTCTAATTTGTTACACATCCACTAACCTATCCCCTATGTCTATTTTATATTAGCTCAACAAGTTGAGCTATTGTCATGGCAACGATCTGCCTGTCTGTCCGTCAGAATTGATTAAAAGGCTGCTGTCTGCAGGTTCTTTCACTGTTCCTTGTCAAAGTTGGTAAGGATATAACACATATCAAGGGCTTGATGTTAAATTATGGTAACAGGAAGTAGGTCAAAGGTTATTTGGAGTCGTGAGAGGTCAAAGAGTGAAATCAAGCAAAAGCCTGGTTATGTTGGAATCTTTTCAAATTTGACAAAAGTGTTCAGTAAATGATGGGTCATCAAAGTTGTATTTTTGGAGTAGATCAAAGGGCACTTGGGGTCAAAGAGGTCAAACAAAAGGAGGTCAAACAGTAGAGTCATGCAAAATCCTTCAACTCCTAGGGGTTGTCTGAATTTTATCAAATTTGGCAAGTGTTCAGTAGGTGATGGGTCGTCAAAGTTGTACCTTTGAAGTAGGTCAAAGGTCATTTGGGGTCAAAGAGGTCAGACAGGGAACTCACTCAAAAGCCTTCAACTCCTATGGGTTATATCCAAATCTTATCAAAGTTGGCCACAGTAGTTAAGTAGAAGACAAGTCATCAAACTTGTTCTTTTGAAGTAGGTCAAATGTCATTTCAGGTCATGGAGAGGTCAAACAGTGAATCCTCATAAAAGCCTTTAACTCCTAGGGGATATATTCAAATCTTATCAATGTTGGCCAGTGTTCAGTAAATGCCAGGTCATCAAAGATGTACTTTTGAAGTAGATCAAAGGTCAACTCCTATTGGTTATATAATCCCATCAAATTGGCCAGAGTATCCAGTAGATGATGCATCATCAGAGTTGTACTTTTGAAGGTCAAAGGTCATTTGGGGTCAAAGAGGTCAAACAGTAGAATCCAGCAAAAGCCTTTTAAAATCAAGCAAATGCCTTTGAATGCTAGTGGTTGTGTCCGAATCTTATCATAGTTGGCCAGAGTGTTCAGTGGATGATGGTTCATCATAGATGTATTTTGTATTGATGTTAAATGCCTTTTGGGGTCACAAAGGGTCAGATAGTGAAATCCATGCCAATGCTTCACCATAAGAGTTTTGGTTTTGTATGATATACATTGCCATAGGAATAATTTTTGATGGCCCTGACAAATTGGGGTATAAATAGCACTTATGTTTGTCAGCAAAATTAACAATAGTATTGTTCCCACAAAAAAGTTATTTTAAGCTGGGCAACTCTGATATGCCCCTACCGTGAGCATTTACATCTATGGCACTGAAGGTGCTAGATCATAACTGTCCATAACTCCTTGGTTTGGATCCCAAATGAAACTACATAACAGTATTTGTGTGTGAGGGACATCGTTGTTGAGCTACAGCATCATTGATGTTCTTGTACTTTATAGTTATTGAAACCTTTTCTCTAAAAATTGTCTGTTCGTTGTATAGAACATAATAAAAGAAACTTGTCCATACAGTTATTGTATAGAACAGCTATACCAAACTGCTAGTGGCTCTACTCTTTTCTTGCTTGGAATTCCGCAACTCACCAATTACTTTTACTTGTAAGCGGTATCATTTTATTGTGTAATGAACAATCTGTATTCTCTTATACTGCATTATTTCCATTCAAGTTATTTTTGCTGAACTAGAAAGCCATAGAATTTCCTCAAAAAACAATCCAAAAAAGCCTATTACTTTTTCCTTCTTGTACTGAAATTAACCATTGGCCAGATTTTTCATTTGATGGTGCCAAACTTTCTTACATATTCAACACAAGACCTGTCCTACACCTTTGTACAGACACTGAGACAATCCTGCACCAAATTATCTGGAAGAAACCCCAGGGCCCCACCTCAGTGTAGTTTTTGAGGGTGAATGAAAGTTGTATGTTTAAGAAAATATTGTGCCCTTCATTTTCATATCATTGAGTAAGGTGTAAATACTGTACTTTCATCATGTACTCCCCTACTTTACATTGTAAAGTAGGGGAGTACATGCTGAAAGTATGTTACACATCTGCAAATGTCCCATTAATTTTGTTCAAGACTGTAGTTATGTACTGCCCAACACCACTTGATACTAACTTCACCACAACGTGCAGTAAATATGAAGAGTTAATCTTGTTTGAAAGATATTGGGAAAAATCTCTTTTTTGTGATATTTCCAAGTTTTAATCATGTAAAATACCAGTACGGGGACAATTGATTATGAGTGTACTTACTCTTTTCAACTTTTAGACTATTTTCTTAATAGGGTCAACTTTAACTCTTTACTTGAAACCAACCACTAAAACTGGTCAAGGTAAAACCCTGGATACAGTAGTAGCCCTATCAAATGGACCCTTGTTCTCACTTTACCAGTCTCGCTGTCAAGTCCCTCATTTTTGTCAAAACCAAAATACAGTCATGGTGAATACTGTATAATAACATCAGTTCAGTGAGCTTGACAGTTGATACGGTGAGAGCAGGAGTATCATGTGTGAATGACCATCAGATTATACTGTAAAAGCAGAATGATACCAGATCTTGCAGGAGGATTCGTAGAAATAGTGCACTTTATCTCAAGCTTCTCTTTCAGGTTGTTATACTGTGTGTGTGTGTGTGTGTAATTACTGGTCAAGGGTGGTATTACAGTAGTTAGTGTTCTTTTTGAGTTTTAATATTGGGAATGCAAATGTGTTCATTGGAAAATACAGGTAAAATATTAAGTGATTCCAACAAGGGGGTGGGGTTATACAACAGGATTCTTTTTGCGGAAATTTTTAAAGTAGTTCCGACATTGCTTCACCAAGTCTGCCAGAAAGGTTGAGATGTGTAAAGCAAAGAAATATTAATATCAAATTCATGGGGTTTAGAGAGGGCCTGTAGGGTCCAGGAGTGCAAAGAATTGCTCACAAAGTCCCTCAAGTTCCATTCATTTGCAAAAAATATCCTTTCCTCTATTACTTAGCAATTCATGACATGAATTTCCAATGACCTTTCTATGTGGCAATAAAAAGTTGGGAGAAGGGGTATTTTTGCTACTTGAGTGGAAAGAGAAGGGTAATACAGTAGTTTTTAGGTTTACTTCCTTTTGTTTAGCAAGGCTTGGGCGGGTTACCAGAGTCTACCTCAGAGTCATGACTCCTGGCTAGGAGTTGAGTAGTGACTCCACTGTCCGTAGTATCATGACTCCTGGCCAGGTGGTGAGTATGGCTGTGATGGTTAAACTGTTAAACCGGTTGACGGACCGATCGATCGGTTAAATGACCATCAAATGTCGTTTTGTTTAACTGTTTTTGTGTCCTAATAAATCTGTCACTGCAGTTCACCTTTATACCTAAACTCGTTTATGCAGTAAACTGCAGAAGCTGCTTACCCAAAACCACGTAACAATGGGTAAACTTTGGATGGAAAATTACAAAAGGTTTAAAAAAGGCCTTTATAATGCCAGTTGCACAGTTTGCGTTGCGCAGCTTTGACTGGTATATCAATTCGCCCCATGTTTTGTCAAAATAATGTGAGGATGAACTCTTTCATGCAACTTTGAAAAGGATTAAAAATTATCAAAGGTGCAGGGATTTAACTATGCAGTACAAGCTGCAACAATCCAACATACCTTTTAAAGTGTGGAGCACCGTAAACTTGTTAGATAAGACTAAAAAGTTACTTCTAGATGGCAGAAAAACATATACTTAATATGGTTCCTTATAAATGCACTTTGGGAATTTTCCCTGGCATAACTTCCAAGGTTACATAGTTAATCAGTCTCAAAACATTTACAATCTGCACTAAATAGCGACCAAGCTATGTACTGTAGTTCTGGGCTTAATTATGCAACCATGGCTTGCAAGCTTTGTAGGTGCAACTAAAATATTGGTAACTAAGCCTCCCCATTTAAGCTGACTTAATGATTTTCACAAGTGACGATTAAACGTTTTTTATAATTTTTTCAACGATAGTATAATTCCTGGAAAAGTTTCAACCCCCAAAATTCGCTAAGATGAGTGAAATTCTTTCTCCCATTTCATTTATTAACCCCAAATTATAAAATATGGAGCATTCCAATGGTGAACTTAATGAATAATCATATTATTTTCGAACATAATTAGCGCAGCTGGTTGGACTCGCTGAATGAACCGGCGCACTGTACGTACGTGCATTGTGCACAATGTACAGTACAGTATTTGTAATAAGCAGAGCTGTTTGAGCTTGCTGAATGGCCGGCCAGCCATGTGCTTCGCACGTTGCATGAACGATTGTTCATGACATACCATACGTACATTGTACAGTATATAGTATTGTGTATGAGACTACTATATGCAAGAGTCCCGTTATAACATACAATATGAGGGTAGCTGTCATTATGGAAAAGTTTCCCGTTCATAATTACGAAGAAACTGGTATTTTCAGTAGGTAAAAAAAGGCATCCGATGTATGACAAGTTAAAATTCAACGTTCATTCAATGGAGCATGCAGTAATTCATGTGGGTAAACAAATTCACACCGTTACGACATAATGGTGCTTGAATTCTTAGCAGACATATTACGTATGAAGAATTACCTAGCACCCAACAATTGCAGTTAAGAATTACCCAGCACTAAGTTTGGCCTGGTGACAACCCTGGTCACAAGTTTTCCCTTCAGTTGGCCAGGACAATTCTCTGACATTAGGCGGTTTGGCACCTCAGCCATTGAGATGCCTGTAGTGTAAGAATATTGGTGTGTTAACACTCATTGATTGGCTAGTAGTGGACAGTTTGGAATTGCTGAAATATTTCTTTCTGTGTCCATTATGATGTCATAACGGGAGTCTCGACTCCTTGAGAGTCATGTCAAATTGGGCCACTGGTTCCCAACTCCAAAAATATTGGAATCATTCAAGCCTAGGTTACACTTTTCAGATCTGTCTTTGTGAGATGAGTGTCATAAGTTCATAATGCTTGAAAACATCTCAAGCTGCCAGGCTCTCCTGTACTAGGAAATTTTTGCTATGATAAATATTCTTTGGTACAATAAAAAAGTGGAATATATAAATTTTATGACATGTTGACTTTATAAGCAAGATTTGGTCTTTCTTTTATACTAATGACTGGTGTACATATGCATTAGTTCTTTGACGAAAACTTCTTAGTGTTTTTAAGTGGCTGCACCTTTGACATTATCATAGCCAATATATTTCATGGTAGCGTGAACATCAGTATATCACATTTGATTCTTTAGGACTTTTGAGTACCTTAGGCTGCTACATTTTAGTAAGTGCAAAGGAGTATGCATGAGAGAGCATATAAATTTGGTTGAGCGTTAAAAGATATCTGTAAGCGGAAGTAGGAGAAATTTTTTTCTCGTGATGCCTCTTACAATATATTTGAATAAGTCCGTAGCACTGTGGATGAGGAGGAACTTCATTGGCGATACAGTATTAAAAGTGCAAACATGCTCTAAATGACTGTTTAAATATGGATTCTGGAGCTGGGGTTTAAATTTTGCTGTGCATACATTTTCATCAAAATGATATGGACTAAAGACAAGTTTTTATAAGGGACGGGAGTGGACAAACAGTGACAGAATATGCAGTGTGGGTAGAGTTATAGGTACACTAGCACCAAAAATGAGTGCTGGCATACCTTGGCCCTCACGTGATTAGAAAAAAGTTTAAATGGAAGAAGTCCAGTCGTTGGTTTATGCAATAGGGAAATGTTTTTCATCAAACATCCAAAGATTGTGGAAATAGAGCATCTTGTAGCGCTTCATATGCATGGAGTACTTAGTGGCCACCTCAAGTGCTGAGCTGCTAATTGTTGGCTGGCATAATTCACTTTGCAGACATAAACTTACCCCTTGCTACATCTATTTTGTATTAATTCGTGCTTTCTTCCCTACTCTGAGTAATTTTAGCTAGGGATGTACCGGATCTGGTATTTTAAGATCTGGCCGGACCGGATTTTACCGGACAGTACGAACTATCTGGCCGGATTTAATCCGGCCGGACTGGATTTTTTCAATAGGAATCTTATAACTGAAATCAGGGTCCAAATAAAATAGAAGTACCAATGGTACATAATGGCAGAGGTGTCAGCAGGCTTAGAGATCACCCATTAGGCATTAAGAGTAAATTTTAATGATCAGTACACAACTCCACTACAAATACTGGAAAGGGATCATCTTTTTCAATGAAGGATTAAGTCTACAGTATTCCCTTTCCCATCCCATCCAGGTAACATGAGTGATAAAAGTCTGTTGATTTTGACCTCCATGGATTTAAGAGACTTCAATCAAGTCACTTATGTGTAGCTTTTGTTTTTGTTTTGTTTTCATTTTCTTTTAACTTGGCATTAATTCAAATCATTTCTTAATTAGTTAAATGCAATTCAGTATTAAATTCAAATGTGTGACAGATAATAATGCACTTGTCAGTTGTAACCACGGTCCCCCACACCCGGGCACAGCGGGGATTTAGGCCGGGATGTGATTTATAGCAATGTAACAAGTGTTTGTCCTCCCTGGCTACATTTGAATAAAGTCCCGGTAGGGCAGGGCAGCATTTCAATGCACATCCCCCGCTAACTTCAATACAATGGCCCCGCATAGTGGGGCAGCAATTAACCGAACATGCAGTATTTTCATGAATGCAAACCCTGGGGTAACTACCCGGCCCATTTTTTTGCAATGCATATCCTGGCTAAAAGTCCCATTACATTCCCCCCATAGTGGGGACAAATTAAACTGCACATCCCTGGCAAAAATGGTGCAATAGCCCCGCTATGGCCCAGATATGGGGGCCATGGTTACAATTGACAAGTGCATAATCTCAATCAGAAACTAGTAAAAATTAAAATAGTTTCGAAAGCCTACTAACTTGTTATGGGCAGGGCTTGGGCCCCTGGCATAAATTTAACAAAGAGTTAGCCTCTGAGATTTTGGTTTTTTTTGGGGGGGGGGGTTTCTTTGTTTTTTTTTTTTGTTTTTTTTTTTGAAAACTAGATTAGACCCCTCATCCAAATATACACCTGACACCAGTACAATCTTCCAGCATTCAAACACAAATATCTGAAGTGAAATTTCCCTTAACATATATTTTAAATGTTATCATACAGGGTGTATTCAGTAGCTACTGTAGGCTTGTTTAATTGATTGGTCAAAGATGACATAATTCAGTTTATAATTTCATTTCTTAAGTTCTTTCGGTAGATCAACATTTTCCTTAACAACACAGGTATCTGGTTGTGCATACAGTAGACTATTTTATCAAGGCATGTAAATTGGGAGGGTCTTTCTTAAATAAATGTAATTGGTGGAATGAGAAATTTTCTTGGTGTGGCATGCCCTGTTGTTGGGGATAATGTCTATAGCCCTTGCTCATTGATCCCCCAGCATAGTCCACCATCTCAACGGTCCAAAAGGGAACTAATGAGATATGGAACCAGTGGGATTTATGATTATCTTTATACAAATTTTGTTTCATTTACAAGCAACTAGGAATCACTGAGATGTTTGTGTTTTTAGTTTTAACCTGAGTTGGTACAACTTGTGAATGGAATGTACTCCCTTCCATGGGAGGGACTCATTTTTGAAAGATAATCCCTTGTAACCGTCTCTCCAACCCCCTTTGTGACAACACTGGTTTAAATTAGTTCTTTTTATCTTGAACATCTCTTAAATGTACTTGCAGGGCATTTTACTAATGGTTCACAAAAAGACCGGTTCCGGCCGGATTTTTAAAAAAGTCCGGCCGGAACAGGAACCGGATTATTTTTCATTATCCGGCCGGATAGTCCGGCCGGACCGGATATCCGGTACACCTCTAATTTTAGCATTGCGCCCCCTATGTCTGCCATCTTGTCCTAAAGATCACCCTTATTTGCCTTCTGCACTTCGGATGGTTTGGGGTCTACGAAGCGTCGTCTGTTTCTTCAGAATTTGTCTGGAGGGGTGGGGGGAGTTGCTGAACAGCCTTGGGTGTCATTAACAGACATACAGTAGCTGCTGTACAGTAGGTGTAGCCCTGGGTGTAGGTGTAGGCAATGCATTATGAAGGAAATGGTAAGTGTAGTCTGAAGTTAAAACTTATGTCCTTGAATTTGGTACTGTGCCAATTTTATTTCAGCCAGACTCGGAAACTAGCGGAGTCCATAGAACACAGTAGAAAAATCACTATAACCTGAAAAGTTATCAGTAGCACAGTTTAAAACAGGGCTTAAGTTCTCAAGTGGTGGCCCCTAGGCCATTTGTGGAGGCGACACTAAAATGACTTACGAACAATTTGATGGGCCCAGATTTTTTAAATGAGATAATATATTATTTAAGCTCTGGCTGCTGAACTCATGATGAAGTACAAATGTGAGTAAAAGTGGCCAAATACACTAATTTTTGTAGTACAAGAGTAGTGGCTCTTAGCCCTTCAAGTTGGGCTACATATGGCCTACAAGAAGATTGGGTACTACAATGGAAAAGTTAAGCCATAAAAGTATGCATTACGTTGACCTTTGTATTTAAAACAACAAATTAGTTGTACAATGTTCACATTTTTTAGGTAGTGGGTTTTTTTTTTAAAGGGCAAGAGCAGTCGTCCCAAACTTATTTTGAAGCAACAGCTAAATCTCACAATTTTCTTCTTATTTCTCTGCAAAGTATCTTTCACAATATTTTAGGACTTCAGTATTGCATATTCAAGGTAAAACAATCAGTTACTTGTAGTAAATTTCACATTTGAGGAGAAAAAATATTGTCACATGACTCTCAAGAGCCAATCATGAAACAGGACAGTCTACTACACTACTTCAAGTTGGGGGGACTGCATATCCCCTTTAATGTTTTGAAAGGTCATGAAAAATTATGTTTCAACTTGTGAAAAAGTATGCTAAGGCAGTTTGTTGCCAGTCCCAGAGTTTCCACCATGCCAAATTGTTAACCCAAAAAGTTAAGTCCAGGCTGAAACCATTTTAGGACACATTGTAGATTATGCTGCTAAATTAATGTGCTATTAAAGTTTGTGATATTGATGTTATACTGTAGCAAATGCATTGAAGTACTCATTACACAAATTTGAAGAACATTGAACACATTTTAGTCATATATGGTTTTTGCATGTCTATTATATACGTTTGCTGCCCAAAATGGCAGTTTGAAAAATATCATTTGCACGAACCATTACCCTGTTAAAGCCCTTTAGCTCAAAATTTGATGGTCATGATACACAAATTTGGAAACATTGTGAGAGTCCTACTTGTGAGCTTTTGTATGAGGGATAACTTGTACTGTACCTGTTAAAAATGTGTACTAAAAGGGTCAAGAGGCCACAGAATGGAGCACATTTTGTAATTCCATACAGGAGTAAAAACCTTAAGTTACAGTCACAAATTTTGCAATACTGGATTAAATAATGAAAATAAGTATTAATAAACCAGTCAGCATTACCAGGTAAGTACAAATTTGCCCAAAAAAGCACCAATTTCATGCTCACGTAATCTGGAGTCCAAAAACTTGTTTTTCGTTATTTTGCTGTACTTATGTTAGGACTTCACTTTGCCAGAAGGTTTGTGTAGTTTTCTGCATGAATGGGTGAAGTTGGAATATGAAGGACGGTGCAGGCGATGTGATTTATTTATGAAAGTTCACAAGTACCTGTTCTGTGAATCAATGTACAGTATGTTGGACACTTCTGTAGTCAAATGCCTTTCTGTATATTTGTACTGCTACTAAACAGGTATAATTTCCGTAAGAACCTATGGCATAGGCCTTTAAAGGCTCTTTAATTTCACCCCAAACAGAATTTCTACCCTACTAAGTTTACTTCTAGCCCCTCCTCCAACTGAAACAAAAACACCAGTCTAGTATACCTCCATGACGGAGCCACAGTAGCCTGCACTGAGTTTAAATTCCTCAAGGATATATTGACAGGCAACTGTGTGAGCTTAACATACTTGCCAACCATTCCTTGTTTTAAGCAGAACTGTTCTGTTTTCTGAGCTTTAAAACCCATAAAATTCAGAACGTTCCGTTTTTCTGACTTTTAGTATTAAAGTGTACCTAAAGTCTAAAATTTCAAAAATATATGTCACAAAGCTTGGAAAATGCAACCAAATGGTCCAACTCCCATCTTCACAGGATATTTCTGAGCTGCGATATAAAATGTTGAAGCTTATTCACTCAATTTAAAATGGTTGATTGCACAATAATTTGTGATGTCATTCTTGTATTACAGTCTTACAGTCTTGTTGTTCTTTGTTTTTTGCAAAGCCACTGCAACTTGCACCAAAATGTGATCATTGCCTTACTGTTATAGGGTGACTTGGCTATGTAAGTCTCTCCGTACAACAAGTACCATGCAAGGGAACTGTAATTGTTTCAAGGTCCTATCAACATTTTAATTTCAAAAGGAAACAAAAGCAGTCCATGTGAGTTGTACAAGAAGGACTTCACAAAGTATTGTGCAATCGACTATTTTCAAATTATGTGAATAAATTTTAACATTTTATATCTCAGCAATGGAGTAAGCTATGAAAATGGGAGTTGGATGAATGGAATTCATTTTCCAACCTCTACAGTATGTATTCTTGTAATTCTAGACTTTAGGTCCACTTTAAAAAAAAATGTAAATGATCAGAAAAATTGTGAAGCAACAGCTTGGCAAAAATAAAGTCAATCTTTACATACACCTAAGTGATTTCAACATATATTGTGATTATTTAGAGAGGAAAAGAGGAGTTTCGCCCCCTGAACCCCACCCGTCGAGGTTAGTGCTTGTGCGTTCGCCGCACACAGTGGACCATATGCTACATATGTTCCGTTTTCTGAGGTGACAATGTTGGCAAGTATGGCTTAATTGAAAACACCTGTGACTGTACAAGTCATCATTGACCAACCAGAGTGCGTCTGTTGTTTGATTGAATGGCAATCAAAGTGCAATCATCCATTGTATTTAGAACTATAGTGCTATTCCTAAATAAATTTGCATGGGTGTCAACAGGTGGGGGACAGGGGTCTTTCCCCCTACTTTTGAAAGTGGAGGGGATATCATATTGTTTCCCTCCACCAAGAGTGGCGATTTGTTCTCAATATTGGGGGGAGGGGAATGACCAGATTTTCCAATAATTTACTGTGTGAAAAATCAGTCAGTGGGCAATATTATGTCAGTGGAAAAGGCTGGTGATTGGGGTGGGGGGGGGGGGAAGAAATTGCACTGTAACAGTATCTTAGCCTCCAGGGCAGAGGCTTTGCCAGGATTTTAAAAGTGGGGGGAGAAAGTTGTGTGCACATTGCTCCTGTACATGGAATACCTTTGTATGGGAGCACACTGGAGGCATGTGGGATGGGGCAAAGGCCTTGACTGTGGGGAATGCCCCACTCCCCCATCCCCCCCCCCCTTTTGGTAGTGCCACTGCTCAAGAGACTTCTGATGCTGCTGAGATTGTTTTTTTTTTGAATGTCTTACATTAAAGTATTCATTTTAGTTGCATTAGAACCATGTAGTTGTTTTTGTCAGAGCTGAAGAAAGTTTAGAAGGTTAAACTTAGTAGGACAGAGTGAAAAGATATGTCAGAAAAGCACATGTTATGCTTTCCCAACAACTTGTTTGAGACATGTAGTCTTGCTTGAATGCTAAATATGCCCTCTGGTGCTGCTCTTCTGTGATAATTTGTCCATATCCCTGCCTCACTTGGACATTAGGTTATGATGTGATGATAGTTCAAGTTCATGCTGTCATGGACCTAACTTTTTATGTACAACTTTTTGCTTCAGGTTGATAGCTTTGTTCAGTATTCTTCGTCTCTTGTGGAGTAGCTGTAGGTTCTCAGAACTTTTGAAAAATAAGCAACTTTCTGAAGTTCTACGACTGATGGTAACTCATAATTAAATTCAAAGGCACTGCCGTTTATTCTAAGAGCATCAAACCTGTGAACTATGAAGGCCAGCTCGAATATCATACTACGCCAAAGTTACAATGTGTGTTACGATTGGAGAAGAGCCCAGACAAGTATTAACTATTATTTTGATAGCAGTATTGTAATATGAATTTTGTATTCTCAGAAGGGATCCAAGTATTCGAACAGTGTTTCTGCATTGCAGTTGAACTTGTGAAAAAACAAAATTTGGCATGAAAGGGGTTCAAACAAAACGGAAAAAAAAAAAAAATAAGCAGACTTAGGTATCTTTATGTTATGCAGCAAGTCTGGTCTGTACATACAAAATTTCCATGTAGTTATTGATTCAAAGTTAGGTTGTCAAGTAAAAGAAAGGAGTTTTAACTCATTGTCATGCCAACTGTAGAATTTTTGTATTGAATCCAACTTTATGTTTGCCTCAGTACCACCAATTCAAGAGGCTTCCTCCATGCCAAATAGTTTGTCCAAAAATATAATCCCTAAAAAAAAAAAAAAAGAATTGGACACAGTGGAGACCATGTTGCTGAAGGGGTGTGCTCAGTGTGTGATGATGATGTTGTAGCAAATGAATTGAATTACTCAGTATACAAAAAAGAAAAAAAGTTGGAAGTTATTTTAGTTTTTACTTGCATGGTAGTCTTCTGCTGAGCAAAACCGGATTTAGTTGGAGCAGGAACCAGCATCCTTTTATAATTTAAGCTATCTATAAAGCTCAGAATATCAGTGGTAAGGTATCCAAGCACAGGAAATGACCTCATTAAATAGTACTCGTGCACCATGATGAATAAAGTTTAATATCCTTTTAAACAGAAAATTGAAGCCAAAAAATCAAAAAGTGCAGAAAACTGCTACAGGACTCCACATGCTATAAACCATGAGACCTTTAGTTGTAAGGTCTTAACTTCATTGAATGCTTTCTACCACTCATATGATAAGTCAGGGTACCCATTATCAAAGAAGCAATAGTGCGAAGTACTAACGTGACACCTTAGAAAAGGTCACGCCAACTTTCTTTGCACCCTGTGAGGCTGGCAAAGGGTTTTCGCTCAACACATATTTGTGCCGGTATCTAAAAGCAGAAGAGTAACTTTTTTCCCTCCCCAAGCTAAAAGCTTTCCTTTCTCTAAATTTGGTCCACAAGGACGTAGTTGAGGATTCGTGTTCTTTCAAGTGGACATCATGTCATCCTCAAATTTATGCAAAGTACGGGATGGCTCAGGGGGTTATTTTCCAAACAAGCTCTTAGCCTCAGGGGTAGGGTTGATTTTTGTTGAGAAAGTTCACAAGGCTATTTGAAGTTGTCAATATGGCTATCAGTTTGTCAGAATTGCCCTCTCATGTTATGTGATTCTAGATGGGTGTACGTGACCCATGAACTCGGATCTCAGATGTGAACTGTTTCAGTGAAGACGTGATTTGTTTACGTCATGTATGAATTCTGTCAACTGTAGACAGTATACGTGGGAAATTTCTGTTAGGACTCAATTAAAACACACTTAACAATATGAAGATAATAGTATAGTTTATGGAAAATTTATGAAAATGAATTGGGATGTGGCATAGAAATGCCTGAAGTAGAAGTGGTGGTACCGTTGCTCATGATGGACGTATGGAATCTCGCAAAGATGTTCATTTAACAGATAAATAACGAGCAAGTTAGAGTATAATTGCCTAATAAGATTTGAAATTTGAAGTATCACATACAGTTTAGTGCTCTAGCTATGTGGTGAGGATGGTCTAGAGAACTTATCACTGTCAGTGATTGCATTAAGATTTAACCGACAAGGGATCCAAGCTTTCTGATGGAAGCCAGCAGCCTGAACCCGTGACAGTAGGGACGGGCCGGTGGAAGGATAGTGAAGCATAATCTTAAGCAAGTCAGGCATTCAAACAATTTTGGGTTTTAATTTAAAATAAAATGGAATTTTTGGGTATTAATTGAAGAAAATATGAAAATCTGGGGTTTTTATTGAACAGTTGAAAAGTGGGGCTTTAATTGAGGAATCTGTCATGCCCTGCTCAGTCAAGGGGCTATTCGTTGCTGTTGGGTATTATACATATTTTCATACCCACTAAGGCTCCCTGACACTAAGGCTCCCCAACAGAATTGGAAAAATTTCCCTGATAAGGAGAGGAGCAGTTTTTCCAAACATGGGCATGTCCCTTACCCTTGCCTGGCATGGCCCCATTTTTGTTGCATTCACAGAAGATTTGAAAGAGAATGAATGACTGTAGAAACATAAAATGGAGTGTGGACCTTGTGTTTTAACCAGTCAGAATGATATGTTTGTTTGGACATGGCAGGTTGCAGACTTATAATACTCGAGTACTTATATGCATACTTGAGTAAAATTTTCTGTACTTGCACTTATACTCATGGCTTTGTACTCTTACTTGTACTTGTACTCCTAATCCTGCCCAGAGAATTTGAAAATCAAGTACTCGTACTGGTACTCAGTCATACCGAGATCTTTGTACTCTTATTCATGCTTGTACCCAGGCCTAGTACTCGCACTTGTACTTGAAGGTTTGTACTCATAAAGTACATACACCTCAGTCCAGGATGTTACCTTAAGATAATGGCAAATGTGCTCATCCAAATAGTAAAATCTTTAGACTGGTGTGGTTGTGGAGAGTAATACACTAGGCCTCGGGGGAGGGGGGGGGGAGGGGGGAGTAGACACCAAAATGACCAGATTTCAAATAGCCTAATTGGATCAATGTAGGAAAGCCTGTGTAAGTCAGTTTTTCAATCAGTCTAAATTAGTCTCTTTTGTTTGTAAATGTAATCCTTTACCACTCGTACTGAAATTGAAAACGTGCAATATGCTTTTGCAATAGAGACGGCAGTATATCCAAAATAATTTCTCGTGGACTTTAATTTTGAAATAAAATCCTTACTGTGAAAATAATGGGGCTCAGTTTAGATCTTGATGACATTGAAACAACAGATGGACAGTTTCTAACTCAGTTAATAGCATCTCATTCCTTTTCAAAATGTAATATTCCTTTATTGGGTAATAAAGTCAAATGCCTCGTTTATTTGTTCTACATTCACAAATATACCTACAGTTCTCATGCTTGTAAAGTGGTGTTGTTATATTATTCCACCCTTTGATTCAATACATGTACTCAGAAGTGTCCTCAAACTTGTATTGGAGTACATTTTTCTGTACTCGTACTCGTACTCATGGGTTTGTACTCGTTCTCATACTCACGGGTTTGTTCTTCTGTTCGTACTCTTACTCGAGGCCTTGCACTCATAGTGGTACTCAAGAGTTTGTACTCGCACTACAAATCTGGAATTATTTTGGATACTGTTGAGGTTAGGATAAGTTTGGGATGCTGTATTGGTAGGTTGTGAGTTTTATTTTATTTTCAGTGCCTTGCATAGTAACAGCAGTATTGGGAAATAGCAAACTGGTAATAAAATATGACTTTCTAGATACTACTTATAGTGCTATGACCTACTGTAGTTAGTAAAATAGACTTGTTACTTTTACTAGTGGGGCTGAATAATTGGGGTGTAGAGGCTGGGGAGATGGTGAACATTGAAAAGGGTTGGGTGGGGCAATTCAAACTCTGATAAGTTTTAAGTGCTGTATTAAGTGGGGCTTTCAAATTTGCAGCATTGTTCGTGCCTAATAGGACCTTTATGGAGTAGGTTCCTCACTCTCTAAATTTGAACCAACTGGCATCGAAGGGGGGAACTAACCGGAATCTGTTCAAATATTTGACTAGATTTGGTTCAAAATTGAACCAAGTTTGTTTTAACTTTGAACCAAATCTAAACAAATATCAGAACAGATTTTGGTTAGTTTCCCCTCCAATCCTGGTCTGTTCAAATATGAAACGACCATTTTTAGAGTGCACCTTTTATACTTGATAATAAAACTGCAAAACTTTGGGAGCTTGAATAAATTATGGTATCATTATCAAATAGCTAATTTTATCCAGAACTTTGATGTTTGACTAAACCTTTAGCTATAGATATACATAAGGATTGCAGCCTCTCAGTACAGTCGTGCTATAATTTTGAAAATTTTTTTATAACTACCCTGAATTTGAAAAATACAGTTGCTGGTTAATTGGGGCTGTTATTGGCGTATTAAGTGATTCCTATATGATGCTCAAAGCAAATATGTCATTAACTTACAAAAAGGTGATGGTTATATTTTGCTGTAAATTTACAGTAGTTTTCACGGTCATTAGGTGTTCACCTGAGACGCAGAGAGAAAGTACTGTACTGGTCATACATCAGTGAAGAAATTGAGGCCACTTCTGAATTTTAGTCACGTTTAAATTGTTTTCATGGAAGCATTTCAAGTGTTTAAAATTTCCAAGAAGCATAAAATGTTAAAGTACATGCCATCGTAGTGTATTAGTGTGTATAGATTGCATAATTCGTATTGTTACACTTCAGACTTAGCTAATGCAGGTATTGTGTTCTGAGTGAAGAATGGTACAAATCTTTTGTGTGTGTAATTTGTGTGTCCTCCAGCTGATCTTTGGGTTGCAAAAATCTTCAGAGTTTTATCATCGGGAGGTTGGTTATTCTTTAGTGAAGCTGCTGTTGGGATTTGGGCTTAAAATTGATTTGCATAAAGTTTGTGGGAGGTATCTTTGGCAAGGAAGTTGAAAGAAAGGGCACGTTGAATGTTTATATTTTGTAACATTCTGACGTTAGATCCTATGAGTGTTTCTATGCATGCATACAGTAAGTACTGTAAACTCCATTGTATATGAAACTGTTCGAAGAGTGTGTCTTGTTAAGGGGAAAAGTTGGGTGTGCATAACCAGTACAGACATAATGAAATAAGTACAGCATATTTGTCATGTAAATATGAATAGTTTTAAAGAAAGTAAAATTTATGTTAATTTTCCATAAAAACATGCTCTTTTTTATGTTTTATGCACTACTTTATTGGTCTATCACACAAAAAAGTGCTCATTCCCAAAAAATCTGCCCAAAGCTTTTTAAAGCTTGGTCACATCTTTTCTTTCTCATTTTCTTTCTCATATTTTGGTATGAGTTACAAGTATTACTCCATTGGTTCTCTAAAACTTGAAAATAACAAAGGGAAAGTCTTCCAATAAACTTTATTATCTTGTTTGCCATACAAGGATATGAAATTCTCCTCTTTTGGTCCTCTTTGTTTTTCCAATCTAATTGATTTAGTCTGCAAAGATCTTCTTTTTATGTATATTGATGCTGTTGTTACTTTCATATCAAAGATTGACAATTTCAGCTGGCCAAAGGTTGAGATCTGACTGCCACTTTTTAATTTGTTGTGGGATTTCCGGAATACAGTTTCTGTGTTTATGATATGTTTTTATCACTATTAACAAGCTGTACTTTTCTTTCCTTGTGCATTTTGTTTAAAGGGAAAATGCATTCACCCCAGTTTGAATTTATACTATGATATCCTTTGTCATGAATGGCTTTTTAATCATGTGACAATATTGTTGTTACCGAAATTGTTACATTCTTTCAGAAATGATTTCTCTGTATATTTTTTAATGGAAACATCATAAAAGATATCGGTATTGAGAAAAATAAGATGAGATGCGAAATATTTAGCTAATGTTTCAGAATAAATTTAGGCAACTGCTCAGATGTGCATCACCCCAAGTATGACTTTTACATAGGGGTAACCAAAAGTCTCAGTTGGTGACTGCTCTTTGATTGACAACAGAGTTGCAAAATTCAAAAGAAGCAGAGTAGCTCATATTACACAGCATGCACAGAGAGTGTTTTGATTACATATTAGGGCCTTGTATACTCACCAGGATGTGGCCCTAAGCAATAAACTATGTTTGTATCTACACATGGAGAAGCTAAACACAGTTATGGGCAGGGCTAGAACTAGCTTAGTTGGGAGAACTGGAACTGTCTGGGATGAGAAGAATTCCCCTTTAAGCCCTAGATGCTTCACTTATGTTCAGTTTTGTCTGAGGCCTGTCAGATAAAACTTCAGTGCTCTCTGAAGGGGAAAGCTCTGATGCTCTTTTAGGTGTTGGCCTCCGTAAATGGGAGAGGGAGATAGGGACAAAGGAGGAAGGGAGGAGAAGAGGGGGAGAGGGGAAGGTAGATGGGATAGATGGGGGCTGATGAAAGGGGGGTACCCACGAGCATCTTCTCAACTTCGCTCAGCCATAATTGCTTCTGCATTGAGTTCCATGCATCAGGTGTGTATCAAACAGCATGTCAAGTGTGGGTGTGGCTAAATATCTGCACCCTGGCATCAGTATCACTTTCTAAGGGTGAAGTCATTTTTACAGTGGCTACCACTTGGGTGATGTCATCATGTCATCACATGCTCCTCGTGCCTCCCCACTCAGAGAGGTCAGTGTACGAAAGTGACCTGCTCTGGCTTACTCCTTACGCTAAGCTGTAACCATAACACAAATTTGCATTGCTAATTGGTCATTTGAGAAATCTCTCTTTTTCCATCCTCTCCTCTCCAACACCACTTGTCCTCTCTCCCTCAAGTGTTTTTTGATGTCATGAGTTTGTATTTCCTTCTAAAACACCTTCTCTTCCCTCTCTTTAGTTGAGGTCTTCAAAGGTTTCACTCTTTGGAAGTGAAAACTTTTGATTGGATTTTTTTCAACATTTTCTTCAATAAAATCTTAAAAAAAAAAGAATTCCGTCAAAAAAAAAGAAAGCAAGAAAAAAGAGAAAAGAACTAAAAGATCAGTTAGAGACAAAGTGATTGTAAAGATTGTTGAGTTGCAAGCCATCCCAGAAAGAATAAAAGCATCGTTGACAGTGAAAATTTGGAGAGCTCCATCCAAAATGACTGACATTTTCTACTTCTAGAGACCATGGAATCAATTTTTTCTGAGCAATAATTGAGGAGAAGTCACTCAGAAGGCAAAACCATATCCTTGTTAGATTTATTAAACTCTCAACATGGTGGTATTATTTTCCTTTTTGTAATAAGACGATGCAACAAAATGGAATCTTAATGTCTTTAGGATGGTCCTTGATCAGATGTTTTATGAGCATACTTGTCAATCACAGGGAGGATGAAATTTGCCTCTTCAGAAAATGAGACGAGGGTTTAAAGCGAAGAAAAACATGAAGAAAATGATTCAGAAAGTGGATTTCTTTCAAAACTTTAAGTAGTAGCCGGAAAGATGAGGTGTTTTCTCCTTCTGTCTTAATTCATTTCCAAACAGGTAATAGGAGAAAAATATTAATGAAGTTTTTCAGTGTGCAATCATTTCAGTTTCATTTTAAAACATATCGTGAAGGTCGCTGAAGAGCCCCACTTTCATGTTTAAAACCCAGACGGTAGAATGACACCGATTTCTTGAATGGTAGAATCTATCTAGCCGCACTCTTGGAAAGACAAGTGTGTGTTACTGTTGCGTCATTGGTGAGGTGGCGTGGTAAATAGGGGATGCAGAATCTGACATGGTTTTAAATCAGGCCAGGTCTATGGCAGTTGTAAAGCCTCTCAGAGAAGGTGTCATTGCTGATGGGGAGATGGTAAAAAAAAATTGTGTTGTATGTGGTGTTTTAGTGTGGTTGTGGTAAAAATCTGGTGACGCTTTGTCTTGTCATGTTGGGTGAAGGATGGTGAGGGAGGGAGAAGGGATATCAAAGGTTAGAGTTAAAGTTAGATGAGGTTTTACGGCTCAGTTTCTAACCAATTGGTTTAAGTCTGGCTGGCCACCGCCTTTTTTTCAGTTGTGGCTCACTGGCTAAGAAGAATGCAACTTAAAATTGTAGGAACACAAGAAGATTTGCAAATGGCAAGGTATTCAGAAACATTTTCACCCCATTCTTCAAGCGAGGAAATTAGAAAAAAGTGAAGCAAAAGAGATTGGACAGTTATTGCAAGTATAAGGAGAGAGGTAGCCTGATGTAGAGGGTGGGATAGGGAGGGGGTTGGGGGTGGAAGTATTACCTTAACTTTGAGGACATTTGTGTAAGACTCTGTGGTATGACATTGTGGCAGTTCTAAGCTTATTGTCCCTCGTAGACGTATTGGGCCATTCTCCTTATTTGAATGGTGCTCGGCACACTGTACAAATATTCTCATACAAAACTTGTTAAGATCTGTCTGGTTCAGGGAAACTTAGATATTGTGTTCCTAAATACTGTATGAATGTGTATTTTTTGAGTGTATCGTCCAATCTACATTGCCCCCTCTCTTTACCTCCTATTTACATATCCCCACCTACCTGCAACTAAACCCTGGTAAACTAATAGCACAGTGGATAGAGGGCGCCCTCCAGAGGAGGTTGGCCCTCCCAGTCCTCTTCTCACTTAACCGCCAGACGGTATAATACGCAACTTTTGGCCTTGGCTTTCCTCCTGCAGAGGTTTAAGTATACTGAAAATATATTTTACAGGGACAAAGCTTCTTGTAGCACCTGCCTGGTTATAGCCTTTTTCCACACCCCTCCCCCCATCCTTCATGTTCTCCGTATATTCTTCATAGCAAGACAGTCACACAATATGGGTCTTTAAGATAACTTTTCCAAAAAGTATCCCTCATAGGATGCAAGATGGGTCTATCAAAAAAAAGCTAACACTCTGTAATGTTATTGTGAAAGGGGAAGTAATGGTTTATGAAGTGTCAAGGATATAGTTATTGCTAAAATGTTTCCTTTTGAATTCAGTGACAAGTTCTTTTGCAGTGTTCATGGGATTGCATGCTTCTCAATTCCTTGGTCACAGTCATCACACGTCTTGCTGTGCTTTTTGCTTCAATGGCTGAGTGGACAAGGGCGGTTGCATTTGAAGCATTAGCAATTGGAGTGTTTGATTTCCGACCAGGTGGGTTTTGCGTTCAAGAATAATGTAGGAAATGACCGTCTAAATTGAAAAGATTAAAAATTTGTGACAGAATTTTGAAATGAATGAAGCCATTGGATGTGATTTTGTAAGCTGTGAAACCCTTATTGGTTACCTGAGCAATTGAACATTTAAGGTCGGTTAGTGTTGTAAAACAACTGCCCTCATTTGAGTTTTAAATTTAATTCTGAGAGTACCGTACTTCATAAAACCATCCCTTGTTTGTTGGTTAGATTAATACTGATAAATGAATGGCATATTGCAAATAAATTCAGAAACATTTCACAATGTGCTCAATAAATTACCAAAAAGATGTTTTCATTTCTTTTTATTGAATCAAAATGTTGTGCATTTTAACTTCAAACCACCATATGACAATGGAAAGTTACTGTACTTCCAGCATCTTGTGAATAGTGCAGTGGAATAAATATCTTAGTCACCTCAGTGTGCCTGGAGAAAAATTTCAAAATAGTGCCCTCAGTTTAGGACTAGAACACTTTAAATAACAGAGATGGAAGTTACAGTCACATACTGTGGTGGAGTCCTTTGCTGTTGTTTGCAGAGGTACACTATACATCAGGAGTGCCCAACCAGTTGATCGCAGTCTACTGGGAGACTGCGGAATGATCCCAAGTTGACCGTGAGGTGTAGGAAAAAATGCAAAAATAAAGTTTTTTATGTGTAAACTGTTTGACAGTTTGTTTTGTGATCATGGGAGGTTGGCTACTTGAAAAGTAGGTCTTGGGTCAAAAAATGTTGGGCACCCCTGCTATATGTCATATTCAATTGGCAAAATATTATAAAAGAAAAAAGTGAAATATTATGAGTAGAAATCAGGTTTGTAAGTTGGCTGCAATGATTTTGTTGTTGAGTAGCTGATCATGGTTTTTAATGTTCTTGGAATTTTTTATTGACTGTTGCTCCCAGAGTTGGAGACTTTTAGAGTGAGAATTGAATTGATGTAGATTTAGCTAGTGTGGAGTGTGGTGGAGGGGAGGGGGGAGGTTAAGTATTAGGACTGAAAGGGCAAGAGTGACCTTGTGTTAGTCTAAGTGTTACAAGTGCAAATTGTGTGAACTCTGGTTGTGAATGTGATGAGTACAAGTTATCATCTTATTCATGAATACAAGTATAAACATTTATATTAGTAACAGTGTTTAACTTTCAAAATTCTGTGAGTACAAGTTCCAAAATCTGTAACATTATAAAGAACTTTTCAATTCTCATGAGTTTTGAGTACAGGTAGATCTGGCAAAGTTGAGCATAGTGTGAGTATGTATTCACTACTGGTCTGGCATCAGTATACATGTAGATAAGTAATTAGGTAAAGCTAGGACATATACGTGTATGAGTAGAGCATGTCATGATTTGGTCCCCCTCCTCTCTCCCATCCCCTCACCCTAACCCCCACTCCCTGTCCAAGGAATTGCAATGCATCACATACTTTGGTTTCTGCATATATTGATTCATCACTCTTTCATTATGTAGTATGTGTAATATTTGAAATTATATATCCAATAGGGCTGTAACTGTTTAGCGATTAATTGCTAAACGATCGCATGTGTAATAAACGTTTAGTACAAAGCTACCAGCGATGAATCGCAAAACCCATTTTTCCGAAATAAAAAACAATCTGCAGTCATTACAGAAAATTAGATTTTCACTCTTTTTGAAAAAAGTGAAATACATAATTATACAAATGGCACTCACGTAAACATACAACATCAAAGTTGAGCTTCTATGAGGATCCATGTTTGAGGTTCACGGAAACTATGTCCCTCGGACGTCACTTACGCACTTAACATATTCGTCATGTTTTAGGGCACTCTTAAAGTCTCTGTGTTGATCATAGGTACTTGCGATTAATTGCTAAACAACGATTGCAAAATTTTGCGATTAAATGTTTAGTAATTTTGCTAAATGTTCACATCCCTAGTATCCAAGGGGAGATTCCTTAGTGGGGAATACCAAGTTTACAGTATTTTTAAAAGTTATGTTTTATTTTGGTTATGCTTCTAATGCCATGCATCCTGTTAAACAGTAACAGTCATGTAATTCTTGCACAGTTGTGAGGTACAGTACTGTTGTAGTCGGTCAGCTTCTGACTGCTAGGCTCGGGTGGGTTACTGGATTGTACTTCAGTAACATGACTCCTGGTCAGGAGTGTTGAGTGACTCCACTTCTCTTGGAGTCACAACTCTTGTGAGATTTCCAGTTGTCAAAAACATGCCTCAAATCCTATGTTGGGGTTGACAGTTAGAGCTTTTGCAAATTTTAAAAGAAATATTTTAATACAATTGGCTCCTTTTAACCATTATCACCACTTTTTCTTTTAAGTGACTTGAACAGTAGTATTCTTTGAGATTGTAATTCAGTACATTTGGCATAGAAGAGTCTGCAGTGTAGGCCTAGAGTAGTATTAATATATGTTCCTTGGTAGGCTAGTACTTGACACTTGAACTTCTTCTGTAAATACATACCTGTGGCTTTTATCATTGTTGGAATTTTAAAGATGTGAATGCCCCGATTCCAAAAATATTGGAATTACACAAGCCAACTGTATGTGTACTGTATGCATTCAGCATACAAAGATGTTTTTAGCATTATTTCCTACTTATCATGTTGCCTACTGCATTATGTGCCAAGATTTTGGTATGTCATCTGTGTAAAGCTGACATTAAGTTGTAAGTCAAGACTTTTGCTATTGTAACATTGTTTCGTGTCATGACAGCAACTTATTGAGAACCCCCAATCTATTTTGCTCCTTCTTACCTCCATTACTACTATTGGACATCCTCATCTGCAGTGGAACAACTACTGGCAATGAATGCATTTACCTTAGGTGGCACTCTACCTACTTCCTGTTGTACTGCTCTAAGTCACCTTTGCTTAATATCCCAGAAAGTGACTCGTAGGGCTTATAGATTGACAAACCAGGTAAAGTTTTGATGATTTTCCATGCTTAGTTTGACTGAATGTATTGAGGGGTGATTAATTTGTTTCCATTATTTTCACAAGCATTCAAAATGTACTCTTTCTATGGTTCTCCTATCCCATCCCTGGCCACTCTTTGAAAACGTGAAAAACAATAACTTTGGGGCAAAAAAATCATCGTTTATAGTACAGTATACTGAGCTCTTTACCACATCCCTCCAATGCACATTTTGTGCACTAGTTAAATGACGAAAAAAAGTGGATGATCTCAAAGGAGGCTGTATCAGCCGATCTCAGTCATGTCAGTATGTAGTAACATTTTATGAAATACGTTTGCTGGCTTATAGAGGGTTTTCACATAATTTCTGTACCTTTCTCATTGCCAAGCTGACCGTCACAATTCTCGGTAGAAGATGTGTTATAGTTACTTGTGTACTTAGTGAAGGTGTGTGTCGGTCTGGTGTTTTTGATGTCTAAACTTCCGAATCATCAGTTTGGACACAACCAGGACCACTCGGAACTGACCAAGCATCGTACTCAGACCACCTGAGACTAAAACAACATCGGTTTGGGGTTTCCCAAACCGATGAAGCTCTCAGATCACCCAGGATCAACCTGAAAAGCCCGATGCAATCTTTCATGAAACAAGCATCGGGCCTATAGTTGATAAGATCTTCTCCATTGTATGCAAATCAAAAGAGTACAAAATAAAATGAGAAATAATTGGGGGATTTGCATGGACTTTAAATATCATTCCCTCCAGGACATACATACTATAATCCATATGGTTTTAAGCAGTTTGTTCAGTGGGGTATGGTAATTTTGTGTTGGAAAAATGTTACTAAAGCCTATACCAATTGAGTTGTCAGTTTTTTTCGGGTTGGATCAAAAACAGACCACCTGAGACTGAATTGATGGTCGTTTCATGACAGGTCAGAGCACCGAACCGGACGGTCTGAAATCACCAAGACCACCCAAAACCAACTTTGGTTTCAAGTAGTTTCGGTTTGGTCCCAGTTTTGGGCAGTCTATGCATATCTTCAGTGCTCAGCAGAATGCTAAATACAGTTGTAATAGCCTCATGACTTTTCTCTCAAAATGCACAAGTGCAATGCAAGGAAGTTGGTGAAAAACTTCTCCGTCTACCTTTCTCCTAATTTCAGCCTGTTCTCAGGTGCAAAACACTCTAGGAATGGAAAATTAAGATTGCTTTACTGTTTTTAAGACTGTAGTATGACTACTCTTAAACAGCTCGTTGTACTTTAACAAACTTCAGCTAGAGTTGAAAGTTAAATTGCTTTCAGAGAGGTTCTTTTTCAATTATTCTGGAAAGAATGGCCTTCCATACCTCCCATCTAAAGAATTTACCAGTTCTATTTTGGGTCCACAGAGGCTATATTCTTCTTTTTTTTTTTTTATTGTCAGCAATTATTCAGGAGAGGAGGGGAGCTATATTTGTGCACATTTCATATTTTTTGGTCCTCATGGTCTTTGGGGGGAGGGGGGGGGCAAGTTTGGCTGCTGCAAATAGGAATCACCAGGTACTCAGACTTGGTACGCAGTATGTACTACTCGGTTTGTACTCAGGTTTCAGCTCAATGCTGAATGTTTTTTTACACATTTTACAACACTTTTTACCATCATCATTTTATGATTTAATTTAAATGTATAAGATTTTTTGTATACTCTTTTGGTAGGGTGGACTTTTTGTCCTAATACATTGCAAATATGTTGTCTTTACTCTTTTTGTACCATTGTGTCAGTTCTTTTGAAATTTATGATGTGTACTCATTGATTTCAATTCTAGTTTCACGACCAACCTTACCTGTGTCAACCCTTAAGTCTGATAAGTTAAATGTACTTTTCAGGCAATGATTTGTTTATTCCCATTTGTTCTCCAGGGAAGCCATAACTGGTACCTTGTTATTTCTTGCAAAACAAAAAGCTTCCAAAAGAGCTGGTATAATTGTTGCATTGCCCGTTACAGAGGATAAAACTCAACCGCTGTCTATAGTGCAACAGTCTTAACCAGAAGTACAGAACAGAGAGTTTCACAGACAGTTCACTCGCTACAAAGAGACAAGCTAGCACAAACTACAAACTGCTGGACTGATGAAATCACGCCACTTAATTTGGCAGAAGGAAGAAGTAAAATTATAATCCATTTGTCGATAATTTAAACGTTACCATGTGGATGAAGTGGTTAGAAACAGAAGTGGGTTGAAATGCCATTGTGTTTATACACAGATGATATATGAACTGACCGGCAAAGAAAAATATGAATTGTACCATGTAAATTTGATAGGTCACCATTGTCCATTACTTTGAAAGCTATTTCTACATTGTAAACAAAACTAAAGAAAAAACAAAACAAAAATAAGGTAGACTGTGGTAAAATTCTGATTCTACTAAATTTAGGTCATGCCATCAATAGGTAACTCCTTAATATTGGGCAAAATTGATGGGATTCTGATTTTTAGAAATAAATGTGTACTGCAGACAAAACTGTGTAAGCTATCGAGTGCTGCATGGACTTAATTTTCATTTACGTGAAAACAACGGTAAATGTTGTGAGACTTCAGAAATTAACATAATTATCCTCTGTATGACTTGTATACCAAATAATATCCGTTTGGAAGTATTGACATTTTTAGTTAAACTTAAGGACACCAATATTATGAGACAAGTATGAGGAATAACCAGCAATACTGATAATGAATATCTATTATCAGTCCAGTGCTGGCGTGGAATCTATGTGAAGAGTTTTGTAAACCAAATAATGGAAGAAATTATGACTTTAAAGGAAGTAGTATCAATTGTTCTATTAAAATGTTTGATGTTGGTTTAAAATGGAACATTTTTTACTAAAATGATGGACTTGTTCCTTTAGTGATGTTGCCAAATTAAAAAAAAAACATAACAAATTTAGGGAAATTTCCAAAGAACCTGATATTTAAAGCTCAGGCACTTTGAGTTGGTTCGCGAAATTTACAAAAAATTCCAAACCTGTCATGTTTTCTTCACGTACTAATGACAAATGGTAACTAAGATGGTCCTTGTACCCTATGTACAAGTTAACTTCCATGAGAGATTAATTAACGAATCAATTCAGTTTTCAAAAATTCATTACCCTTTTCCACTTTAGTATTAATCTTAATTGCACACGTCTGTTACAAGGAAGGGTTCAAACATTCCAAATTTTTAGTTTTTGCGTAAGCGTTGGATGTGAAACTTCAATAATTATGCTAATCATAAGCATTGTCATGTGGTAGTACCCTTCAAAATACTCACAGTATTATCAATATCAACTCAATGTGCCGCTTTGAAATGCGTGGCATTTGATTAACCTGGACTCAAAATTACTGTGAGCTTGTTGTCTTTGGTACGCACAGTGTTATTTAACTCTAAAGACTAAGGGAAGTGTGTGCTCTATGAATTGTTGCATTTATAATGAGGCATAAATTTGTGTGTCTATTTTCTGGTTGTGAACTCTGATGTGACATCCATTGGGACTAGACTTTTGTAATGGTACTGAAGGGGATTTGATGGGGGGAGTGGGGGTTGCACTAAGAAAGGGGAGGAGAGAACGTGGGTGCAAATTTGTTTGGACATGCTTATAATCTTTTTGCCCATCTTATTGAGGGTACAACAGTATACCCCTAGGGTACCTCTGATGTGCACCTCCCTCAGTATGGTGGAAGAAGGGGGAAGGGGGATATAGGTATACCATACATGGTTTCACATGAACAACATGGTCAACTTTATGCCTGTTAGTATCAGTGGTTCTTCTTTAAAACTAAGGCAAAATGAAAGACTTTTGAAAAGTATGGAAAGAGAGAGATGTAGAAAACAGTTATTGTTACAATACCATTAACAATGTGACCTTGGTAAAATATTTGTCATTTTCAGTTGTCTATGTTGATTTTATTTGTTTTTGAGTAAGACATGTAATCATTTAATTTATAGCCTTGCTGAAAATTACATTTTTGCTCTTCTCTTTATTCCCTTCAGATTTCTTGATGTTTTTGTCTTTCTCCGTCCACCTGTTTTCCTGTGAAGGTAAGTTAAGGTTTTAGTTTTTCTATTTATTTTTTTTTCCTTTGTGGGGGATGGGGGGGGGGGGGGAAGTGGGGAGAATGTTTTAGCCTAAGAAGGAACGCTTGCAATTATTGCCATGCACACTACCTTTCTTTTGAATCATAACTCCTTGTATGTCCACCCAACTTAGTAGTCTTGAAATTTGTGTAAAAGTAGACTGCATATGTACTAATATACACACATGGAAACATTTCATTGTGACCTCCATGTGAACTAATGCCATACTGGTATTGGCATCGTTTTGTTTTGAAGACTTCATTTGTTCCCCCCAAATTAAAAAAAAAACAACTTTTTCCATAGATATGTATATATAGTTGCAAAATAGCAGAATTAGAAATTAAAAAATGGGAACCACTGGAAGTGTGATAAAGTCACATGCTGGGAAGTGTTATGGTATGAAATTTTACTTGGAAATTCTGTACTGTAGACAATGTTTGAAGTAACCATTATCGTAACCCAATGTGACGTTCATTCTTTCACATGTGATGGCATTATCAAAATGTGTAGAGTAAAATGTGATGTACTTTGATTTCCAATCTGTTGAAAGAAATTGCAAAAGAATGAAGTAAGCACACACAACGAGGCAAAAAACTGCTACAAAGGAATGGAAATTGCTGTACAGAATCAATTTTGTGCATCACTTTTTGTTCCACACAAAATAAAGACAAATGCACTAAATTAAATTTGGGTTGTATTTAAGCAGGTCATTTCGTCTGATTGACTGAACTGACCAAATTTGTCATGTGGCATAAGTGGCATTTCTTGGAATCAGATATGGGTCAGTGCAATAGTGCATGTCATTTTCAGTGTTTGAATTAGTGCAGTTTTTTAGCTTAGCAAAAAGTGTGACACAAAAATGATTCTGTAGCAATTTTCCATTTTTGAGGAGCAATACTTTTGCCTCATTATTGGTTACAGTAAAATTCTCTTTATTCGAATACGTTGGGATGGAAAGTAGTTCAGATAACAGAAATATACAGATAAACTGGGTTTTAAGTTTTGACTTGAAGTAAGTTACATAGGGTCCCTAACAAAGTGTGCCAAAACATATCCTATATAATTTTGAAATGGCTTAGTAAACTTGCAGGAAAATGCCCCAACATATGTAGTAATTCATTTTTGTGACCGATGATATGACAAATTTTGTAGAATTCTAAAATCAAGAGATTTTTCTCCCAAAATTCAAGCCAACAGTCTCCTGAATGACCAGTGCTTTTAAACACACTAAATGTGTGCATGTGTTGAAGAGATGCTCTGATGTTCTTAAGGGGTATTCAGAGTATGAATTCAGCAAAAAACACCAAACATATTGGAGACACATGTGTGGAAGACTCTCAAACAGCCATTTGCAATGTTTTCATAACGTCTTCCATTGTTATTGTTTGGTAGAATCCCTCCTACTTTTCAGAATTACTGAAGCTAGGTCAAACCATACAGTCTACATCGCCCCTCTCTTACCTCCTATTTACCTATGTAAATAGGTAAATATGTGTGGGGTATGGAGCCTATACTGTTAGCAAGAATTTCAAAACAAATGTGTAAGATCATCCATCCTTCCAAATTTGACAAAGTCACAGATTGTTTTTTTAAGCCCAGATGCATGCTATTTTAGACATGGTGACATCTTACTGTAACTGTATGTAAGACCGAAGAAAAAGTGTATTTCTGCTGAAATTTGCATTGAGTTTTGCCTCGTTATGCACTGAAAACTTGATGGATACTCCCTTCTTTGTGTTGAATATTACTGTAGTTTGGAAAAATAGTAAGGCCTTTTGAGGTAAACAGGGTTTTAATGTATTTCACTCTCTTGCAAGTTTCTTTGTAGATCACTGGTCACAGTGCATCATATTTTTATGCAATAGGTTTGGAAAATTGCATCGCATGTGTGTAAGAAAGTATTTTGTGATGTGATACCAGCTATTTTGAACGCTGGTTGTTTCCACTTCGTGTTGAATCTCCATCTGGATCAATTGACTAGGCTAGTGTTGGAATGATTATTGATATTCACCATCAGTGTAAGCAGATATTCCCCATTTTCATTCTATACCAGTATCGATAAAATTTACCCTAAATGCTGATATTACCTAACGGATATTAATCGTCCCTTGTGTCATGAAAATTGGACACTATTTGAGTATTTTATGAATGCAAGTTCCAATATTTTACATCATCAAGATAAAAAGACACTTCATTGTGGCGTCCTGTAGACTAAGGGTAGTTGCCAAATGCATATTTCCCAAACACCGGTGTTGGTCAATATTGAGAACTGAAATATCGGTATCTGTAGTATCCGTTACTTGCAGTATCGGTAAAACACTAGACTAGGCTAGACTCCAACCTTTTTGGAGTTGCATCGACTTGGGTACCTGCAGTCCTATTAGTCGTGAGTCTGAATGAAGAAGCGACTCCTATAGTGATGTAATAATGTAACTCAAGAAAATATGCCTCAGCAGATTCAGGGGATTAGGCTACTAGCCTTCCAATGTGTGTAACTCAATGACTGAGGTGCTGGACTTCCAATGTCAGGAAATAGCAGTGGCCAACTGGAGAGGAAACTTGTGATTGAGTAAAGAAAGACTGAAGGAGCTAGTTGTGTTTAAATACTCCATTAGAATCCATTGAAATTTACACAAATGGAACCTACAAAATATGATTCTTGTGCATATTCCTGACTGGGTGGAAAATTCCACAGGAGTCACAATTTCAAGGTATGTGGAGTGCTCCTTGACTCCCAGCCAGGAGTCACATGACTCTGAAGTAGAGCTGGGTAACCAGCCCAAGCTTAAAATTGAGCATATTTTAGAAATGTGGGCCTGCCTTCAAGAACAGTAAAACAGTGTTGTGTGAGAGGATTAGCAGACTTTGTAGGATTGTAGCAAGTAATGATGGAAAGGGGTTGACAAAGCCCCCCTCCCCAAAAATACACCCAGAAAAATTACGAAGTTCTTTTTTGCCCTACTAGTGGATACTTGTATTGCTGTACATGTAGTACCTAGCATACTGTTTGAACTTACTCCAAAAACTCTACTTTTAAAATTTGACTCAATTTTTACAAGCAAAATAGCAAAGTTTTTCTGTTGTGTTTTAGACTTGTCACAGTCTATATTAAGTCCCACATGTTATCATTTCTCTTGTGTTATCCTGGTCTACAGCTGTTGTACAAATTTCCATGTACAATATTTTATGCAAGTTTAATGTCAAAATGAGGGACTGACGATTATTTGAATAAGTCTGAAAGTCTGACTCATAGTATCCAGCCACCTCTTACCATTTTTGATTCCTTGCTGCAGACAAAAGGAATCTATGCAATCACACAGGTAATTGTGTGTGTATGTGTGCGTGCTTGTATGTGTGTTTGTGATGCTTGGCTTGTGAACATGATAACTCAAGGTAGCAATGACGCATAATTTTCATCCTTGGGATATAGGATTATTATATTAAAAGGGAGATCCCTGTTGTTTCTGGTGGAGGTCAAAGGTCATGTGAGGTCACCATAGGTCAAAAACGGAAAACCTTGCAAACATGATATCTCTAAATAGGAATCATGGATGCTTTTCATACGTGACATGTGGATGCATTATAGTCAAAAGATAAACCCTTTTGATTTTGGTAAAGGTCAAAGGTTATCTGAGGTCACCAGAGGTGAAAATACAAAATTCTTAGAAACTAGTAAACATGATATCTCAAGATAGCAATGATGGACAATCTTCATACTTGGTATATAACTTTATCATATTGAAAGGAAACACTGTTGTTTTCAGTGGAGTTCAAAGGTCATATGAGGTCATCAGAGGTGCTACCACAAAAACCTCATAAACTAAATAGACAGTGGGCGGTACCTCCAAATTTTGTCTGGCGTTTCGTGATTAACGAAAAGTTAAGGCTGAATTTTTCTACCATTCTAAAGATAAGGTTATAGAGAACATTTACTTTTTCACAGCATAACTGTTACAGTAAAAAAAAACTAATTTAAATTACCTAATTATGTTTACACAATGAAATACCATATGCTGAATGAGTTTGTTGATGGTATAGTGGATTAGAACTCGGTTCCTCACACAGTCTGGGTACGAATCCCTCCTAAGACATGTTTTTGTTAGCTCAACCCGCAAAGTGCAGGTTGAGCTTATGTTATACTGTAGAGGGCAAATGTCAGTCTCACTTTTCAAAAGCCTACTCCTTCCTCAGTTGTGGCTTAATCTATCTGCCATTTTCTGTAGAGGTCACATCATGGTGGGGCATTATAGTTTGTTCATGAGGTAGCGATGGGTGGTTTGGATCATGGTAAATTGGCCATTTCTTGTCAATTTCTGTTATTTCATCCCGCCTTTTCGGAGCAAGATATTCCTCTCAGAACTCTCACTTTTTCGATTGTGCCTATATTACATGCTTGTGGCATTATCTATAGGGAGTATGCTCATCTATGGCATTGAAATGCCAAATGCTTGATACAGACCTGCCAACTGTCCCGATTTTGGCAGGACAGTCCCGATTTTCGAACTTAAAAACCTCAGAAAAAGTTGGACGTCCCGATTTTACCAAGTTTGATGAAAATATGACAGAGAAAAAAACAGAAGAAAATAGTGCATGAAAGAATTTCATAATAATAATTGTAGCTTGCGCAAATCGGCGCCTTCGGGTACTTTTCTGTGCAAATCTCGTTGGCGATGGCTTCAGTATCTTGCTGCGAGGCATTAGTCAGGGTAATACCTGCAGTGAAGCATTATGTTTGCATTTACATGTTACTTCGTGATAGGTGCAACCACTGTCTCACAGCTGTAGTAAACAAGTTACTGCAGTGCAGACTGTGTATCACAAGTTATTTTCACTAAAAAAACACCAGCCAGCCAAAGCCTAGTTTGCCGATATGAACGTTTGCACAATGTTCAGCAAGTAACGTTAGTGAAGTCCTACTTACTAAAAGTTTCAATTTGAACTAGCCAGGCCTAACGTTAGGCCTAGCCTAGCCCTTCAGCAGGGTCCAGCATTACATTCCTAAACTCTACACTCGTAGTAAAGAGTGACTAGAAGGAGCGGATTATATGGTCACGTTCAGTGACTTAGGCCTAGGCTAGTCTAGTCCATAGTCTAACTTAAGTATCTTAGGCTGCTTTGGTGCTTCCCATACTAACATTAGGGAACAAAGTGTATGTGAGAACTAGCCTAGGCTTAGGCTAGGTACCCTAGCCCCCTGTAGGCTGGGGTTGTAGAATATGCCCATGGTATTTCCTGCCTGTCGTATTAAGAGCGACTAAAGGGAAGGACTTGCACCATATTTGAACTGTATTTGAAACCTAACTTGAACTTGAATCATATTTGAAACCGTTTTTAAACTTTAGGCCTTTTATCTACAGTAGTTGACACTATAGGCTTATATACAACACGTTCGTGTTGATGTGTCATTAAGTCTCATCTAGACCTAACTAACCTAGGCTAAGGCGCATACCCATACAGGAAAGTTCAACAGTTTTCACACAGACTTGTGGCATAAGAAAGTGTACACCTGTTTTTTTGGCATATGGCGTGATTGTAAAATTCAATTAACTTTGCCGTACTGGCGTGGCGCACAGTGATTTTATATCATTGTGGCATAATCCTAATAATACCCTACACCAATACACAGTAGGCCTACACCTGCAGTAACAAACAGTAATGAACTGTTAGACTGATTCGGTCTGAAACCAGCTGTAATTTAGTTGGAGTGGCATGATCCCTCATTGCAAGACATAATTTTGCTCAATTTGTGGTGTACAGCAAGCAAACGTCTCAGTAGGGTATGGCTATAGAATACCCTGGCACAGTTTAAAAACACCTTTGTCAAAACTAGGAGGCGAAATCATAGTGGCCATATGGTACACCCCCCAAGATTGTTATTTTGAGAACGAGTCAACATATTTTGTGCTAATGGTTTTGGAAAATGTCCAAGTTCACTGAGCCTCCAGTTTTGAGTGGAGGCGTAGTACTAGTCACAGTGGAGGTTGATGAATGTTACTTTGTCTTAGACTGTGCCTCCAGAAGGGAGGTAAGGTTTACTATTGGCGGACCAAACCCAAACGGGTGGCCTCTTTAAAGGGTTGAGCGACAGCAGCGCTGCTGCTCTACTTTTTTTTTTCATATTTTGTTGTTCACTTTTTGGTGGGGTTTAAAGGTCATATGAGGTCAGTAGAGGTCAAGTTGTGAAAGCATTGTAAAAATGATATAGTCAAAGTATAAATTGGAGGGATGAACCCCAGTGCGACAAAGCACCCCCTTTCAGCAAGGAATCACTTAGCCTTTAGGCTTTCTGGTTGTAAAATGCCGTTCAAAGCATAGTTGTCACTTTAGCTGTAAACAGCAATATTTAGATATAGAACTGAACAATGATATTGCACAATGACTTGCAAAGGAATTAGTGCAAAAAATGAAAGGACTGTTTGTTAACATCAAATGATAGCCATCACAGAAACAAGATTTTGCTTTATATGAGTATTCAGTAAAAACTAGGTTGTCCTACTTTTAAGTGATGTATCAGTAACAGCTCTTGCATGCATATATTAAGAGGCTGTGCATCGTACCAAAACTCACTGCACTGCTTCAGGCATACACTGTGATGCTATTGCTGTATACCAGTCAGTGTAGGCTAGGATCAGCATTCTTTTCCATACTACTGCAGGCCTTCCTTCCAAATTGTGTCATTTTGTGACCATCAGAAAGTGAAGGCTGTACTTTTGTATGATCTCAAATTAAAGTGAGCAAAATTAATTAATCTCTCTCTGGTACATTTATAGCAGTACTGAGTTTAATGATCTGAAAGTATGTGAGCTGTAAAGGCTGCGTAAGTGAGGTATTATTTAAACATAAACACCCAAAATTTTGATGAAGAGTGGTGGCGCAATGGAGAATTCCTGAGACCCCCACAACTGTGTTATGTGGGCAATGTGAGTTCGACCCCTCCTAGAATATTTTCTTTTACAGATGTTTCCTTCAACTTTTGTCATTCAATTTTTGGTTTTTCTTTTGTGACATGTTTTTTGTGTATATGTTGTGTATATATGGAGGTGAGCCTTCTTGTGGAATATGTGCTTGGTTTCAACATGGAGCTCAGTTTGGTTATGTAAAATGAAAAGTAGGTATAATGCACATGACAACTGTGCATGCTATTACTGATATATAGGTGCTGACATAGGCTAAGGAAGCGGAGGGGGGGGGGGGCCTGGGGGCTCTCCAGTCAAAAATGTGGTGGGGTAGAACTATGCTTCCTCCTCCCTGAATCCAAGGACGAAAACCCCTCGTTTATTTCCTCTGTAAGTAATGTCAAAAATTTGCAGTAACTTACCTTACAATATGTCCAAAATGTTGCCCCAAATTGCAAGGACTCTCAAATTGTTTCAGCCCCCTCCCCCCAGTCTCGAACAGCTTCCTATGCCTATAGATTTTGACAAGCAGACCAAATGCATCTCTAGCCTTTGAATGGGGCTAAAGTTGTACAGAATATGAGAGCAAATCTAGCAAATTATCGTTAAGGCAGTATACCCCTATTTTTCTTTATGGCTTCTCTTCACCAGTGTGCAGTCTGGATTGGCGAGTGTGAATGTCTCGCATTCTGCTTCAATACCATATATATAGAAAATTATTAGCTTCCTTTAAAGTATCTTGAGCAGTAACTTCTGTAACTGGTTGGCATTGTGTAAGCCTCATTTAGTATTATTGTAAGCAATGATGTTTTAGCCCACATACTGTGAAAAGGTATTTAACAAACCATCCACTTTTCTTCTTTATTTAATAAATTTCCTCAGTACCCCTCTACTTCTTTTCAAGTGTTTGGTAATATTTACATCAAGGAACACAACTTATGCCATTTTGTAAAAGCTTCATGTTTCTAGTTTGTTTGGATCAAGGGTGAAAATTAACATGCACAATAACGTGAGCTAAATTAGTAAAAGACTTGAGTAGCTCCAAATTCCTGGAAATCATGAATGGTCCAGCAGATACTCTGAGTCATTTGTGAGCTGTGTAAATTTGAATCAAAGACTGGTTTATTAGTTTTACACTACAAGCTGTCTCTTTTCTTGTTTTTGTTGCTCAGGCATTTATGAAAACTTTCCTCTCAGTCCCAGCTTTTGTGAAGATGTCCTCGAACCTTTCTCAAATTGGATAATATTTTAGTTCAGGAGGGGGGGGGGGGGAACTGAGCTGTTTTAGAACCAGAGGAGCCTTTTATTATTATAGGAAATTGCCTGATTTTCTCCAAAAGTCTGTGGGAGGAATGGACTTTGCCGGGGAAGGGGGGTGGGGGATGGGGGACAATTCAGTGCATCCAGACACCCCTTGTCTGCCTATGGAACTGGCTACTGAAGGACTGGGAGGGAGAGATGTGGCCACCCCTTACACCCTTGGTTTGGACGTAGTATTGGGCAACCTATCACAAAGTAACAAGCATTGCGAAAATTCACCAGAGGACACAGTGTTAAGAATTAAAAAATGCTGATAATTTCCTGTGAAAATATTTCAAGTAGCAAATAATTTGACGTTGCTTGTTATTGTTTTTTCTTGTAAAGATTTTAATTTGCTTATTTATGGCATTCTGTGTATACCTTGAACTGATTGGAATTTTCAAATATTTTGCCCTTTTTCTTCATACTCAGTGTAATCTTCATTTTTTGGTTTCGATGATAAGAGAAACCTATGCAACTGTGCTGGCGTGTGTATGTATGTATGTATGTGTGTGAGTATGCGTGTGTGTATGTGTGTATGTGTGTTTGTGACACTTGCTCGTTAACACGATATCTCAAGAAGGGAAACTCTGACACTTCTCAAACTTGGTACATAGGTGCCCCATATTGAGTGTAGGAAGCGTGGATAAATTTCATACTTAGTATGTAGATGTGTTATAGGAAGAGGAAGAACCCTATCAATTTTAGTTCAGGTCAAAGGTCATTTGGGGTCATCGGGGGTCAAACACTGAAAACCTTGTTAACACGGTATCTCGATGTAGGAAGCTTGGATAAATTTCATACGTAGTATGTAGATGCCTTATGGTAAGGCAGAGAATCCTATTTCTTTTGGTGGAGGTCAAAAGTCATCTGGGGTCACCAGGGGTCAAATGCTGAAAACCATGTTAACACTATATCTCGATGTAGGAAGCTTGGATAAAATTCATACTTAGTATGTAGATGTGTTATATAAAGGGGAAGAACTTTATCGATTTTAGTGGAGGTCAAAGGTCATTTGGGGTCATTGGGGGTCAAACGCTGAAAAAGTTGTTAACACAATATCTCAAGGAAGAAAGCTTGGATGAATGTCATACTTAGTATGTAGATGCATTATGGGAAGAGGAAGAACCCTATTGTTTTTGGTGGAGATCAAAGGTCATCTGGGGTCACTGGGGGTCAAACACTGAAAACCTTGTTAGCACAATATCTCAAGGTAGGAAGCTTGGATGAATTTCATACTTAGTATGTAGAAGCATTATGGGAAGAGGAAGAACCCTGTTGTTTTTGGTGGAGGTCAAAGGTCATTTGGGGTCACTGGGGTCAAACTGAAGACCTTATTAACACGCTATCTTGATGTAGGAAGCATGGATAAATTTTGTGCATAGTATGTAGATGAGTTATGGAAAGGCAAAGAATGCTATTGTTTTTGGTGGACGTCAAAGGTCATCTGGAGTCACCGGGGGTCAAACCCTGAAAACCCTGGTAACATGATATCTTGAAACAGGAAGTTGGATGATTTTCATACTTAGTATGTAGATGCCTACTGGTGAGAGGAAGAACCCTATCACTTTTGGTGGAGGTCAAAGGTCATTTGGGGTCATCAGGGGTCTGGCCTTAAAAAAGTTTGCAGTCACTTCATACTACTGTAATTCCATATGCTGTACGTGTGTATGAATCATCGAAACCACAATGCATTTTTGCATTCTGGTTTATCTTTCAAGTTTTATACTAAAAAGATCACCAAACTGCAAAACTACCCAAGCACAAGAAGATTCCTTTATTATTATTGCCATTGGTAGTCTCTTATGCAGGAATCTTACAAAGAATCTGCTTCTCAAGAATTTTTGTCATTATTGAAATACTTCAATAATTTTTTTGAGTTATTTATCATGAGTCAAAAGTCTATGTCATCCAACATTATTGGAATGATCAAGAATATAGTTTTGTTTGCTTGATGAATATTCATAGTAAGGGGACATATTGTAATGACCTCACAAGGAAAATACATGCATAATAAGTAGTATTGAGAGCGTCCTTCATCATGTTGATTAATTTCACAGTACCTTAGTTTCTGAATGAGGGCACCCTCCATTACAAAGCATGTCTTTAGCCGGTGTGCATCAATAAACTGCACTGCTTTTAAGACTTTTGTGACGCTGGTTTATTGGGCTTAGCCAGAGTGGCCTTCGTTTTTGTATCATGGTCAAAAGTATTAATGTACCGTTGAATTTCCATAGTTGTAGTTTCTGATTTTGTGAACTATGTCTAAGTGGAATTCAGGGAGTTTTGCCATTATTTATGGTAAAAATGATTACATATTGCCATTTAAAGGGCTTTTTAATAAGAAATTATACGTCTGTGTCAAGATAGGAAGTTGACAAACTTTGTGCACCAATATTACTCTGTTTTCTCTAAACTTTGGAAAATGCCATCACCAAGATTTGAATTGGTGACTGCTGGTATCCTACATTGATTCATACATGGCTCACATGGGTGGATAAAGTTAGGAAGGTGGGAGGATTCTTCCTGGGAAATTTGGATCTACATCGCCCCTCCTTACCTCCTATTTACACATGTAATCACCACTTACCCGCAACTAGACCCTGGTAAATCAATAGCACAGTGGAGAGAGGGCGCCCTCCAGCCGAGGACGGCCTCCCTTTGTCCTCTTCTTTCTTACCACCAGACTGGTTCATACGCACCTTTGGGCCTTGGTTTTTCCTCCTTTGGTTTTTCGACTTTGGGGAGCGTTGGAGATGTTTTTTTTTTCAGAAGAATCTAATAGCAGGCCTCGTTTTCGATGCCAGCAGTGGTCTTTTGTTGAGTATCCTCTCTTTTTGGGTGTTTTTTGGGGGTAGAGGATTCTTCCTGGGAAATTTGGGTCTCCGAATCCAAATTTTTTAGGCTAATGGGGGAAATTTACCTTTTTTATACATGAAAATATAGAAGGAACTGGTAAAAATTTGACTTCTTTCCCAGGTAGTTTGTTCCAGCCCTGATGGCTCATATTATGTGACAGTAACAACATATTTGTTACTGAATTTAATTTAATCTTTGCAAAATAACTCCTTGATTTAAAAAAAATGAATACTGTTGTAATATTTATGTTCGAAAACATCATATAAAATAAATTTGTCAGGGAAATAAGGACAAAAGTGTGACAAATACAGCAAAACTGATGTTTCGAAATAAGTGTGGGGGTGACTGCTTATTCCATCTAAAAAAAAAATTGAATAAAAGTGTCTTTGGAGTTGCATCTTATCTCAAGATTCAGATGACCAGTCCTTGTAACTTTGTTATGAAGTTCTAGTGTTATTGTTTTTTTTTTGTTTTTTATGTAGATATTTTTCTCCATTAAATAATGTTCAAGATTTGCCATAGATACAAAAAAAAAAAAAATCTGTCATTCCTCCCTATATCTGTAACCATCTGTTAATTGCATGATATTTTATATTTTGTGCTAATATGCTTAAGAATATAGCCTATATTAGAGTTATTAAGGTATTTCAAATGTAGAAAATGTTTGAAGTTTTTTAACAAATATTGGTCTCCCTCTTTAAGCCTTTCTTCCTATTGGCTTCCTCCTGTTCTTTTCCTGCCAGTGAGGGTGATCACTTGAATTTACTCATATGGGACATGTCTAATACAGGCTACATTGATTTGGTTTTAGTAGACTCCTCCCTATGCCTTGTCCTACAATACGTAATGATTTCATCTGCACTCCAAAATATTGCCATAAAGGTGTATACCTCCCCCTTACAAACCACAGTACATCTTCCAAACAGACTGCTCCATGTCTCAAACTCTTTTCATCTCTGTTGGTTTTACCACTAATTGTGCCTTTTGTGTTCTGCTCATTACCATATCAATGCTTCTAGACAGGTGGCGATAACTGGCAAGGTGCCTGGGCTCTTCCAAGCAAAGAGACCGCTCCCCTCGCACACTAATAAAGTTTCAATCTGTGATGTTTGCTCTCGTGTAAAATCGTTTCCCATGTTGGGCTTCATAATGGGGAAGACCAAAATAATTACAACTCTAATTGGGTTTTATTAATCAAGGATTGCAACTGGAGTTGATATATTGGTAGTTGTCACTTATTATTATTGGTGAAATTCTAACAGGGTCATTGTACTTCTTTCCGTGACCATTTGCTCATTACAGAGGTTTTGCCACACCGATGATTCACATCATGTAATGTGGATTGTTTTCATCCTCAGAAATTAATAATCTCGACAAAAATCATTTTAAGTGCCTGGAAAAAAGAAAACTGATGGTTGATGTAATGGAAGCCAATCACAGTCTGCTTATATTGCAGTTGCATTTTTTGCAGTGTTTGAATAAACCAATCACCAGTTTCATTACTTGCCTGGAACAATTTTAAAGGATGCTTGTATTATTTTCAAAGCGAATCTCAGGCAATTTTGAATTATGGGGAAGAAAGTAGGGGGAGGTGAATGGAGGTTAGGAGGAAGTGAATATTACGTGAAGGAAAGAAGTGGAATGATGAGCTATTTTAGGGAAAAACGTATTGTCGATTGGTTCGAGTGGCTGTCAAACTTTCATAATTGTACAATATTATTGTCAATTGTGCTGTTGGATTTGTGTGTAGAGGTGTACATCTGCAAAGGATCAATGAGTTTTCAATGATACAGTTAGCTCTAAAGATTAAGAAGAAAACTTTTCAAAGTGGTGATGTAATTAAGAGAAGAAAGAGTAACTGTTCAAAATCTGAATGACAGTAGGACTGTTTACATTTTTTTTTCTTTTCTCGTGAAAGTGAAAGGATGAGATGGAAGATGTGCTATATTTTTTTTTTTTTAATCTTACTTAATGCTCTCTTGGAAGTACGTTGTTGCCAGAGATAATATGGTTATGTTTGAAATTGATTTGACCTAGGCAAGTATGTATGATTTGGGTCCAGTATTCATCTGTAAATATCATGAGATCAGTTTAGAGCTATAAAACGCAACATGCTCCAAACTTAAAAAATTAAAAATAAAAAATGTATAAAACAAAAGACACTCCACTTTTCCATACTTCGCAGACTGCAAATAAATCATGACTGCTCTTCATAGATTTGCACATTTCTTTTTTTTTTCGGTGGAACTTGAGGAGCGTAGTATTTTATGTTCAAAAGACTTGGTTATTGTAGTCTTTCCTTTCTGTCAGATTGTGTTTCCATGACAACAGGAAACATCCACAGTTTTTACAGTAGGATGGCCGTGTCCACGTTGCTCTGAGCTGGTTTCCATAGCAGCTCATCCTGGTATAATTGTTATTACTGTAGATGAACATTGTATATTACTGAGTGTGGATACAGAGTTAATGCATTCTTGCATTCAATTAGAATATTCCAATTGAAATAAATCGCACACTTCGGATAATAATGGATGTTTTCAGCTATCATATGCAATATTGTCTGTGTTAATGATATAATTGTTTATGTACGTGCCGATCTCTGTAACATTTTTCCCTTGTGCGTGACTAATTCTGATATATAACATATTAAACTCACAGTCTCTGTATTTGAAATACTATATATACATTGAAATATTTTGTAATCACTGACAAACTGCGATAATGTATTGTATCGTGTGCTTTTATGGGCGGTATATCAGCAATGTTTAGGTTCTGTCTGAAATTGTTAAGCCTACTGTTAATGGATAAAACTATATATATTTAGTTCATTGGTTTTTTTAGTTTGGTAAATTGTCAAGTTTTCTTGACTATGGAATCATTTTACCATGGAGAGTATTATCCTGAAACTTACAATATGTTACACTATCTGTTGTGGCCAGCGTCACAACACCTGGTCGTTATCATTTCACTGTGACCCTGCAGTGTTTCTTTGTTTTCTTGAGGCAAGAAGACAGAAAGACAACTCAAAGGTCGGGTAGAAGTACCTTTCACTAAATAGGTGTTGTTTGTTCAAAGGTGCAGATCAGTCATTTAGTCGTATTTCAGTCAAATTTTGGGCATGGTAGGGTAAGCTTTTTTTTAGAGGAATCTCCGTCTGTTGCAGTTTGAACTATTCAAAGCAGTTCAAGCTTATATAGTTACATACAGTGGCTGTAAACTGTCCATAGGGAGTTCTTTGAACACGTCACTTCAAAACTCGGCACTTTTGATGTAACATCTTTAGTGAAGTACAAGATATAATCAGTCTTATGCAGTTATCATTTGGTTGTTTTGTTTAATATTGCTGCTTTCTTAAGTCTGTTTTGTGATATGGATAACATCACCTGCGTGTCATTATTTCCTGGTAGGAAGCAGATGGGGGAACATAATGGTCTATGGCCTTGAGATTGTCTTGCCATGGAGGAAACAAAGACATCATATTGGACTACTTGGTTGACTGAGTATCAGTCTTTAATAAAAGGCATCTTGAATGTGTTCTTTGACTAATTACGATGGATAGGATGTCATTTCACGTCATTACAGGTTGTGCTTAAAGAATAGTAAAGTGTAAAAAATCATTTGAAAGACTTAAACATTATACAAATCTAACTGTGAACTGACACCTTGTATAAAGTCATACCAGTATAATGATGTCTATAGTTGTGCATTGTACTGGGACACTTAAAATGCAAATCTTATAGAGTCCATGATATTTTGTTCTTGTGTTGTCCATACTGCATTTTTTTTTTCACTTTTGCCAGCATCTTTTATTGAATTTTACTTAACTTATTACTTAAAAATGATCTACCAAAAGAAAACAACCAATCTTTACGTGACAAAGGGCAGTTTAAGTCTACAGGTGGATTTTTTTTTTTTTGATGTGTACTTTATTATATTGGTTTTCCCCTGAATGAAACCAAAGTTTAGGGACTTAACGTAAAGTTCACAACTTAATATAGTTGAGAGTGAAGTTGTCTTTAATTTTGATTGATGAACTTAAAGATTAAAGCATGTGATGTATGGGCTAACTTAAGTGATATATGAAGTATCACAGAGAGAAAGTTATACATGTGATCAGGTTTGTTCATCCAAAGCCAGACATGGCCATGAACATCTGCTCCTGTCATTGGGCAGGAATGTCTTTGTTTGGCGTTTCCTGTTAGAGCTTGGTGAGATCTCCCAGGAGTTCTAATAGTCTGTTGCTTCCAGACGGTCCCACCATCCATGACTTGAAGGGGAAGTCGATGAGTAAGAGCTTCAAGTTGTATACGTAGTAAGGTACAGTTAAACTTGAAGAGCTGGAGTCGAGGAGAATCGAGTCAGCTGCAGCGTCTGAACACTATCAATATTTGTTTTATGATATTGTGCAAGGTTGCTTGGTCGAGCAAGATGTTCACTTACCAAGAAAACTCACACAAAGTTGAACTAAATTATTATTAGTTAATATGCTTTGTAGTAAAATGCATTGTAAATCTCTTTTTCTCAGAAAAGGAGATCTATAGTGTTCAAATTGAGGGCTAAGTCTATTTGTCTTTGCATCAAAACTGAATTAACTTCATGGATATTACTGACATGATTGTTGATGAAAAGTGTTTAATTAGGATCAGTTTAAATATGATCAGGTGGTCTAAGAGGAGGGGTCTAGCAGAGGGGATGCATCCTCCAATTTGCCCAGATGGAGACTTTCCAGTGTTGAACCTTCTGAGATGTAAAATGATACATACAAAAATTGACTTATTTTAAAACTGGCCCACCAAAAGTGATTTGACATGAAGGGTTGTTATACTGGACATGACTTTTTGATTTGTAATAACAAAAAGAAAAGTATATGAGTGCAGTTGGGAAGGTACTGCAGCACAAATGACAGATAAAAAGTTCCATGGACCCATTTCCAAATAGCAATTACAAAGGATTGTGGGATCGAGTTTTGGTGTGTGTCGTTTTCGTCAATGGCATTTTACTGTGGACAAAAAAGGGGTACTTAAAGTCTATCCCATAATCCTTTGTAGTTGCTATTTGGAAAAGGGGCTATGGCTAAAGCTTTTGTTGATGTAACATATTTGCTTGTTCTTTCAGAAAGTCGTAGGACTATAGAAGTCATATAACTTGTGGATGTTAATCACACTAGATGGCTGTTTGTAACTACATGTGACATGTGATGATTTTACACTTCACCTTAGTGGGTTGATTTTTGGTATTTTAACATGGACAGTAGCCAATGTTTAATTGTTCCAGTCACAGATTGTTATTGGGTACAATTTACATAATATTGATACAGTGAAATGGATTTTGTTATTTCAAACAGTGACTGTGTGTATAGTGTAAACAGACTGGATTGTCTCTTCAAGAAAGAAATGATACCACAAAATGACATCATGGGAGGAAAAATGCAGTCACCCCAAGTGAAGTGAATTAATTATGTAGTATACCCCAGTATCCTAATTTGTGAATGGCTATTTTAATCATATGATAGTATTTTGTTATTTAATTTTTAGAGAGATCCATGAGATTTAAGGTGATAGTTCGTAGTAGGTATAAGGTGACTGCATACTCCCTTTTTGAATTCCTTTATAAGGACTGAAGAATAGTGAACATCAAAGTAATCCCTTTTTGAGTATGTGCTTTCTCTTATAAATTTTATATGAGTTCAATACCATCCAACATCACAATTTCAAATTTGAGGTATTGGAGATAATGGTAGTTCTCCCCTGGTCTAATACTTAATATTGAAAAACAATATGTGAACAATCTCATTAAGTTTGTTTAAGTTTAACGTTTGAGGGTCTGGAAGCCACTTGGCTCATTAGGGACCCATAACAGATTGATCATAGGTGAACGACGGCGAGATTAGCCTTCTCTTCTCGACTAATGCTCAGAGGGTAAGGAGGCAGGGGTTTACTAATCATTCCCAATCCTGCTCCTGGGACTGCCATTTAACATCTCCATGCGATGGACGTGAGTGTATGCCCAAGTTTTTAACCAGCCCAAAGGCTGTCGGGGGGGGGGGGGAGGGGAGGATACTTGCTCTGCACCACTGCTCTACTCTACAGCTGAACCGAGGAAAACGAGAAACTTCCTGAATTGGACAATTTTCCTGAGATGGACAACTTTCCAATCAGTTCTTCTTTGGGAAATAAAACTCACTTTTGAGACAATGTAAAATATTGGTCCTTTTAGTTGAGATGATGGACTACTGCAGGGTTGCCCCGGGGGGGGGGGAGGGGAGAGGTGTATTACTCTTCCACCTACATCGGTTGCACTTGCAAAACCAACCTCCTTAAACTTTTGCAGGAGCTCTTTGTTGAACTGTGTGAAATCTGTAAGCTATTAACTGTTCATATGTACCATCACAACAGACAGTCATAATTCAACAAAAAAATGGACTGAAGCAAGTCTGATTACCATGCAGTTTTCACGACCAAAGTGAGTGGGGTTTTAGTGTGTGATTTTTCTTACTTAAAACTCACTAGAGGAAGACGTCCCATTGACTTACCATGTAAAAGTGAGAATGTTGTAGAATGTTACAGTTGAAGTATTGTTGTGTAATATTCATATATCCAAAACCAATCAACAGTCGAGACGTAACTTCAAGTCAGGCTCACAAATAGTAGTGAAATTGGATGATCTCTGTCATTGTTTGCAGGTGTAAGAGTATGTACGCCAAAAGAGGAGTACATATTGGACACCTGCTGTGAAAGTAAACTGCAGGGTGGCCCCATCATTTGCCTGACAGGGGGACCATACTCCCTGATGGGGAGGGGGCAGCAATTTGAAGCCCCAACTAGGGGACAGGTTGCTGAAAGGAAGTAGAAAGCAAAATACAGAAGTAGTTCTTCCAAATACTAATTGTTTCAGTTATCATAAAAATAACGACAAAAACTATGAAAATCGATAATGCTTTCACACAATCGTTATTCCATTCAGTCCCATTCCTGGTTGAACAAACTAATGGGAGTGCTTTACTATGTGAATATGCAAAAGGCAGCACACCGAATGGTGCTCACGTATATGCGAGCGAACAAAGATTGAACACATATTCATGCTACAGCCTAACTACATACTTGAAAACTGACTCTACAGTACCATGGAGCTAATATCCGAAAGGTTTTATTAGCCCCATGATAGAAAATTGAAGGGACTAATTTCTTTTGAAGCCTACCTGACCAATTTTGGAACAAACTACAGCCCTCGTGAGCTAGTTGATAACATCACAAAGGGACTATAGGTATCAGCGAGAGTTGCTACCTGGCAAGGAGTGGACTGTAAAATTTGTGCTGTTAGTGAGCTTTTATGATCACCGAAGAGTGTTTTTTGCATGATTCTGAAGTCAGACTGGAAGAAAATATGAGTATTTCTAACTCTATTAACCCAAGAGACTGGCCATCGGTATAATATGTGAGTACTACCTCCAAGGAATAATGTTGAACAATTCTTGATTCATTCAAACCATTGATGCTCAACGGTATCAGCTTAGAGTCTGACATCTGAGATGCTTACCCTCCGTCGCAAGGTCATAAAGCTGTTTATGCTTCCCAGTTGAAATGTACACCGATGTGCCTTGATTCAGTGAGGGAGTTTTGATTCAACAGACACAAATTCTTTTACATGTTGGAAACTCTTGGAAAAACCATCTACAACAATCGAAATTGGCAGAGGGGAAAAAAAAAACCATTGACCATTGCTCACAGAGGAAATCGAATTGAGCCATATGCGTATGATTTGCCTGAAACCTCTACCTGTACTCCTGCAGTCTTCTAGATCATTGGCTGCCAGAACTGTGGTGGTAAGGAATTGGACTTAAGTTTGGATTGTCATACTTTACGTAAGCGCCAATTGCTAGTGATCGGCACCTACACTCATGACACATTTTCCGTCAGTTAGTGTATGGTTGTACATTTAACATACATAGATTATTTGATGTGTACCTGCATGTACCGCTCAAGGACAAAAACGTGGGATGCAGGGAAGTACACAAGTGTACAACAGGTGTAACTGGTTACCATTACTAGCGTTAGTGTGCAAGTGTCTTCTTGAATAGTGTTGGGGGGAGGGGAATGTACTGGCATGGGTATTATGATGAAAATATGTGCTTTTGTTTCAAAAACTCAAGTGTACTGTGCAGTATACAACCTTGAAAATCACACTATTCCCATCTAATGCATGAATAACCGCGGTAATATAAGCCCACTAAATGTACAGTACTTCGGTACATGCAGCTGCGTGACCCATTGAATATTCATATAGTGTTTTGGAAGACGTGGTTTAAGCTAGTTGGAATGAGAATGGGTTTTTTCAAAATAGCCTACAGATTTTGGCTGTTTTTGCACCGTTTCTTTATATTTTGCCAGCCATTCACACCATTTTCAGTCACAACATAAACATCATCATCCATGATTAGCATAGTTAGTGTATTGACAAATAAAGAAAGACATTAGACTGTAAGTAATTTGCTAATGGTGGCCAGCTTTCCCAGACAGAAGAGGGCATGCCCCCTTGCCCTCCCCCCCAGGGATCCACCACTAGACAACTGTTTAAAGGGCATGAGTAAAAGATCCCCCGGTTTGTGGAAAAGAACTGCATTATACAGTACTATTGATGTCCTGCCTCACTTGCTTGTTAAACAATGTAACAATATAACCAGGGGAACACTTGTTCTGAAAGAGGCTCATTAATTCACATTGAATTTTTCATGCGAGGTTTTTTATGAAAGGGGAACAATTTTCAGAATGGTAACAACTGAATAAATTGGCTGTCAGATCAAGAAGGCAAATCTATTTGTAGCCTCAAGTCCCTGCAGGGAGTTATATTTGCATCACATGTAGGGACATCCTAGGGGAAGGAAGGTATTGCAAACATGTATACTTTGGCCTTGCTGGGGGTTAGTATGTATAAGATTATCATTTCTTTGTTATGCACGTTGTCCTTTAAATATGCACGTTATTGTGTCTCATCTTCAAAGGTGAGGCGTGATCTTGTTGACGATGGGTATGATCAGTTTCAGAGCGTCGTTGGTTTTTAAGCGAAACAAAATCGTCTGACTTCTGTGCGTACCAAGATCGTCTCTGTGTTGCTTGTATAAGAAGCAGTCCCATCAAGGATAATTCTCGGGGATGAAAAATTGAAAATAAGTGCAGACAAAATTGTTTGCTGATAAAGTTGAGATGAAATGTTCAGTTTTCTATTACATGCTGTATTAAATGTCAGTGGACATGTAACCAAAACATCTGTATTTTAAGATCCCTAGATAAAGTTTCTTTTGGAAATTATTTGATTATCTTTTACTGTTTTCAAAATACACCTCTACAAAGTTTGACCATTTCTGGGATTTCGCATTTGCTATGTAAAAATTGTGATGTGGAATGTTGCACAGGATCTGTATTTCTTTTGTTAATCCTTTACAAATTATCTGTTAATGACAATACCAGCTAATTTCTGGTTTGTTGTTTAATGTGGGCATGTTCAGTTTCAAAGTAGTCAATGGCTACTTCCAAAATAAACCCGTACTTCACAGACATGTGTTAAGCCCTCCCTACATCTATATACATTCATCTCGCACTTTGCTGGGTACTAAGAGTCAATTAACACAGCCCTCGATGTCAGCCAAATTTTAAAACTTTTAGCTTCAAAGTACGAGCCTCTTATTCAGGGAGACCATGATATTCATGGCTGTTAGCTTGGCTATCATGCTAATGTGTCATTTTTTACTTAACTTTTTTACTTATATTTTCACGAAATTTCTCATGAAATCCTTTCCGGGCACTTGTGAGTTCATTTCCTCAGGTGTCCTTGGAGAAGTAAAAATTTGTTTTCACCAGTGAGTTGTGAGGAGATGTTTTTGGAAAGAAGTTTGTGTTCCTCACTATTTGCAGGGATTTGTATTATTAAGTGACAAAAGTGGGGTGGATAAATGGCCATTGCTGCAAACTTAACTGTGAAAAACTGAAAGTCAATGGAAATATGTCCAAAAGTGGGGGATATCCCCTTCCCCAATCCCCCTCCCAGATTCCCGCCTAGTCTCATTGCATATCAAACAGATGTAATACACTATAAAATTGGTGGAAATTTTTAATTTTTTTGTTGATTCTGCCTGGAATACAACCTGTGCTTAAAGTTACTTTAATTAGTAAACATTCCGTATTGCACTTGAGATAAAATGTGAAATGTGCTGAATTCTCTTTTAATCTGCCATTGTCCTTCAGTTGTGCAATTTGTAGACCACTCTCTTTAGAAAAGAGACATAAATTCAGAAATAATGAAGGATGTTTACACATATACCTGTAGTATGGTGTGAGGGCTTTGTGATTACAACTTTCACACAAAATTCATTGCTTCAAAATTTAAATTGGATAGTGTTTCAAGGTTTTATTTCGTGTCATTTTTTGATGTTTTGTAGGTTGATCTTCCCTAGAAAAATGGACCATGCTTTATTTAGGGATAAATATTGGATGAAAAAAGTGTGAGTTATGATCTGTGGAGGGTGAAACCAACTTATTGATGCACAAGACTTGGTCTGAAATTGAGAATTAGAACAAGGCTCCTAGTACTTGCTACTTGTAAAGCCAGGACCGTGAAACTTCATGGACTTGGCAACAGTCTCTTATTGTCAGCCTGCCTTGATTGGTGTGATAACTAAGCAGTTTAGTGTTGTGGGTTATTGGACACCCGTTTGAATGATGCAGTTTTCCTGTTTATACTTTCAAATTAATTATTTTTTTTCCAAAAATGTTCTGTGTTATAATTGTTTGAAAAGGTACATGTGACCGAAAGGTCATTGACACCTTTGTGATTGACATTTTGTGAAAGAAGTCTGTTAAAAATGGTTTCTGTTGCATGTAAAAGAAAAATAAGTGTTTAGTGTTCGATCACCCCAGTTTGGTCCAGTTGAGAGATCTTTTTTCAATTATTAAAGGAACTAATATGTTTAAAAGCTGGGAGGGAAAATGTGCCCAGGCCTGCAATTATCTGTCTTGTAGTAGAGTTGTGCATTCAAATTTCAACTACCTCTGAAGAAGTTGTTTCAAAATGTGTTTCTCTTGCACAGTGCACACATCTACAATTTTTGGACAAACCATGACCTAGCTTTGTACTCTGAATTTGACCAGATTCAGTGTTTATATAAACAAGAAACTTGAGGGGGGTCATTTTTAGGTTCGGGCATGGATGCTAAACAATTAATTTTTTTATGTGACATTGAACTGATGTTTCTCCTGTTTTTTATCCTTTTGGATGGCAGGAATTATTGTGCTGTGCAATCATAACTTCTGGCCTTGAGGTAGTAATTACTCGGTCGACTTTTTGCTGTTCAAGATTTTAGAAGGCTAGGTATTTTGCAGAATTTAATATTTTTTCAGTTTTTCTATTCTGTAAGAAATTGTTTAAAAGGGGGAGTTCTGTACATATCAAGTTTTTAAAGGATTTTATACAGCTGGATTGTTGCTTGACCCATTTACTCTGCTTTCCACATTTCAATAGTTCATTGTCAGTACAGCCTTCATTAGTGAAACAACCCAACTTCTCTTTTCTGATATGTTGTGATACTCTACTGCGGTTTGCTCTATAATGTAATGGATTAAGCACAAAGTAAAGTCCATTGCTACATTGCTTTTCATAAATGGCAAAAAACTGTTATTGGCCCTGGCACAAAGGAGTCAGGGGCAGACACTTCTTGACTCACCCAACTTGCTACCAAGACAGATTTCAAACAAAACAGTGATGCAGCTGAAATCCTTTTGTGCTACTCCCCTCCCTCCATCTGGAGATGAATGGTAGTGTTTTCTTCCCCCAGCCCCCACCCACACCTTTTGTCCCTTTTCCCTCTTTAATAACCCTGGTGGCACCAAAGTATAAAAGCAGTTGTCCCAAGCCTTACTTCCAAACATTAGTTGAATGGAACAAAGCTATTTTTTCATTCAAAAGTTTCTTGGAAGACATGTCACAACACATATATGATATATACTACAGATCACCAAATCCTTATATTTTGTTTTGTAAGGTGTCACGTTTGCGTCTCGAGACATGCATATAATGCCTGATATCATGTCTCCAGGTTACGTTAGAGTTAGAGACATGAAATAAGGTTGGGGTAGAAGTCTCTAAACTTATTATCATGCATGATAGATGTTGAGATTTGGGTGCTACAGATCAGTGAGGCAGTTGATATGCAATGACTTTAAAAAATTCTGTTATAAAAATCTGTCATGTAATTAAAAACAATGGTAGCATTATGAAACAAAATGTGGCATGTATTTCATTTCAAATTGGAAGGACTGTTTTTGCCCTCTGAGCCAATGCTGTAAAATGTTGTTTGGCTTTGGTTCTGATATGATATGCATCAACCTTGCAGAATATTTCACATCATATGGCATGTCACTCATTTTCAGTAATCATCATGTTTTCTGGTATAAAGAGGTCACCTTAACAAGGATTTAGGTTTGACCTCAGTTTGACCTGTTTGTGACCCTCTGACAGATTTAGAAGAAGGTGAAACCTACACAAGTCTACTATACATAATATAGACTTAATAATACCAAGAACTATGTGCACAATGCTCGTTTACGCAGAAATGGAATATATGCAGCATCGTTGGCCACTTTCTGCAAGACTGCCCTCTATCCAGTTAAGTGCTGGCATCAGCAAATAAAACCAATGGGAATTTTCAATGGTCCTTTTTGTTGGAATTTTGTAAATTTGGCTTTGAATCTGTGAAAGCTTAGGCTTATCTGTCTACTATGTAATTGGCTAATATATGATAACTTAAAAAAGTGCAGCAAATTCCGTCCTGCAGTAGAAAGTTACCTTTCAAAGTTTGTGAATCAATGTTGTAGGAATCTCCAAGGCGGGGGCACACCCTGTATGCAAATACTGGTGCAACTAAAGGACAGTGTGATTTTGGAGATAAAAATTAAAACTAGAATAGTTTATTCACAGCTGTCAGTTATTCTGTAATATATTAGAGAAAAAACACAAAACATTTGACAAAAACCACAGAAATGTCTAAAGCCCCTAAAGGACAAGTTGCAGAGGAGAATTGTATGTACCAGTATGTACTTACTACATATCTGATTGAAAGCGTCAGCAGGGCTGACTACCTGTATGCTAGTGGCAAATGTACTTTGTGTTAAACCACAAAATCTGTTGTGCACAAATCTGTTTGCCTGTTTATACTTGTAGGGCATAATTTAGTGTGGTAAGGAACTGTTTTTAACTACCTTGCCAGTTTGAAGATTATGCTGGTAGTTTTGGTGTGTGACATTTTTAGGTTTAGCTTAGGTTTAGCTTGCAGTCTAAAACACAAATCACAGAACTGAGCCACTTTGACAGTAATTTGTGCAGGTTATAATTTCATCAGCATTAAACTTCCCAATTCTCATGGAACACATGAGTAAATCTGATACGATTATCTTGAGTAATCAGTCATGCCAGATTGTTTTTGTCTGGTCAGTACGTCTTATTTGTTGGCAGACCTATGGTTAATACATAATTATACTCACAGCTTTGCACAACTTCCTGTGCTGGTACCCATAAGAATGGATTTGTACTCACAACCAGAGACACTCCACTTTTACTCTTGACAACATATTCACATGACAATTCTGTTGGTATAGTCATGTAAATTTTGGCAGCCGGAAAGGACTGACATATCAGAAATTGATGGAATCTATACTGTTGATTGTGACCTGAGGTTCTATTACAATGTCGAATTATATTCAAAACACTTGAACTCGAATAAAATGATGAGCATAAAAAGTGCAAAGGATCAAAGCATTGTCCTAAAGAATAAGTTTGTGCAACAAACCATATTTCCACTCAGAATTGATGGGAATTGTGTACGAGGATTATTTAGTCTTCATTTTAACATTGCATTTAGTTTGCATACAACGAAGGTATAGAAAATCTATCAATGATAGATAGAAAATCACATCCCAACAAGAAAAAAAAAGGAAAAACACTAGCAGAATGGAGTAATGCATAGATAAAACTGGGTTATGGTGTTCAAGACAGAGATATCCCGTATTAAATAATGAAACTATGAAGAGAAATAAATTTTAACAAAGTGTCAGAATTCTACAAAGGAGGTGGATAAGGTCATGTTGTTAATTGTTGAGTGCCCTGAACAACTAATAAACCTTGCTATTTCTAGCGTAGTGAAAGTATAGGAATACTCTTTTAGTTTGTGTCATTATCATTGCTGTAAATCACTACTCACCTATCTTTCCCTGTCTCCCACACTGAGGTTGGGCGATATATCGAAAATTATGGTTATCGCGAAAATTTGTTTTTCGAGATGATGCGATAAGAATTTGAAAATGATGATAATTTCGTGTGAAAAAAATACGAAATGATTTGCTGTGTGTTGTTTTCTTTCTTCGTTTTGCTGTCTCCACAATAATTCTTTTATTGAAGGGATTCTGTTATTACATAGAACTGATGTAAAATCAATGCAAGTTCATCATTTCTTTCCACATTTTTCCATCGAGAAGCGAAAGAAACAAATTCGCAGTCATTCGATTTGGTGACTGTTCTTAACCCTGAATATTCCAGTTTGAGCATGGAACTCACATGGAAATTATCTTAGGAAAATTATCGTAATTATCGAATTATCACAATTACTTCTTGTTTTAGTATCGCGATAGTTAAAAGCCAGTATTGCCCAACCCTATCCCACACTACCACTGGCCCTTCCTCTTGCCAGGTATGGCCCATTGTGGGCCCTCTGTAGTTGCTCATTCTTAAACTCAACCTATATTGACTAGATATCCTCTTGGGGGCCTGATAGCCAAATCACTCAAACTAGAAATAATCACTCATAGCAATAGGAATGATTTATTGCTAACTGCAGTAGCATTGAGTTTATATCTTTGTGTGTACAGTAAAACATTCACCCCTAAAACCCATTGCAAGCCAACCTGAGTTGGCGATACAAAATTGGTCTCTAAAAGTTTAGTGTCATCTGTTGCAAAGCTGTATTGCTAAATTACAGTAGGGAGAATTTATAGTTTTTCATTGGATATTAATGTTTAGGGATTATTCCTGATGATATAACTGAAATTGTCCCCTCATTTCTCCCTCTTTAATTACAATAGCCTACAGTATCTCAGCACCTTTCATTTTGTGAGTTATACCATAACTAGGTGTTAATGACTACCCAGACCAGATGAGTTAATGTGCATGGTAGTAAGGCTTGGAGTATTAACTATGTTTTATGAATCTTAAGCATTGTAGTAGATACTTGTGGAAAGGGACATCTCTTGGCCAAGGTCAAGAGAGGGGGAAACAGTCTGTGACCCCTTCCTCCTTTGGATGCAAATTTTCTGTAGAATGGTAGGCTACTTCTGAACAGAATTGCACAAAAATATCCACACCTTGCTGAGTGACATTTCTAATCCAGCTATTGGCCCACATTGCAGTGTACATAGAAAACATTTACCAGGCAAAATGTGGAAAAAGATATTCCTCTCTGTAAAATTTTTGTGATCAAACCGTGCCCACTTTGCAATAAAAACCCCATGTCACAAAAATGATTCACTTGAATATTTGACAATGAATGACATGTAAGACCAAAGGGAAATTAACCGTGCACCCTCTAACTGACTGGTCGCTGTTTCTGCCTGTACGAGTATTTTTATTATCTTTTCTCCAATTTACTGGTGTCTATTTACTGCTGTTCAGTACTTTCTCAAATTCTTTTCTTTGGGGACCCCTTTTAATGCATCTTGTATTCTTCACTTTATACCCTTCCATCTCTTTTCCTCCAGGGCATCTCATGACATTCATTATAAATTCCTTGTCCTGACAAACCCTGTCTCATGCCTCCTCTGCATTTTTCTTTAAGGAGGGGGCATTGGCCAGGGCTGCTGGTCCAGGAGCTGAACTTAGTAATTTCAAATAATGCTTTCATTCGTGAGGCTAAATCTGTAAGAGTGGTTCCAAGATCTACTGTCACCTTGCTGTGACAGATTTGCATGGTCCTGATTTCTTAAAAGCTCAATCCCTGCCCCCCTTCCCCCAGCTCATACCCCATTAGAAAAGATGCTAATGACAGTCTTTAAAAATCACCTAGTGACTTTTGCAAGAAGAAAATCTACCTTTAATTTTATTACATTCTTTCTGTGTCTGCATATATATCCATGTCAAATAATTTAAATGTGAAGGACCTGAAAAAATAAAAAAAAGATGAAACTTTTAAAAATACTTATTGCTATCAAATTTTTTTGTTGTAAATGATTTTTTGAAATCAGCCTGAAAAATGTGAAAATGAAACTGGTCTTCTAGTGAAAGAAGATGGTTTTAATCAGTGTGTAGAAGGAATGTTTAGTAGGCTTTCTTTCATCTCTTGTTTACAACCTTAAAATCTCAAGACGAGAGAGAAAAAACTAACTGAAACTTAGAATTCAATTTTGTTAGTATGTTGAAGAAGACATTGTAGGATTATTTTTGAAAGGAACCAGCTCAGAGTACCCTCAACTTAACCCTGAAAGCAAGTTTATATCCTTCCCAATAGCTTCCTGTAAATGATAAGATCATAAAGTTTTGTGTCAAGCTAATAAATTCACTCTTCCTGTAATCCTCACTGTACAAGTAGCAACTCATTGGTACACTCTAAACTCATTCCATACTAGCCTTGTTATCCTGCTGTTGGTGTTCACTCCAACAACAAAAAATTGAAAATACCATTCCCAAATTATCCAGCTTGTAAGCCATCAAATTATCTTAAATTACCCAAAAATTATACCCAGAGCAGACACAATTGCTGTAGCATCATTTCCACAGGGAGTTAAGCTTCTCAATCTACCTGCTCTAATAGGGTCAATTATTTCCCCTCCAAAGAGGCAGAATTCTTTTTCAGGAGGCACGTGGTTCTTGAAGGCTCAACCTCCAAGCCTTTTGTTCCTGGCACGAGACCCCTGTCAGTGTGGCTCGTGCCTTGTGTGATTATGCAAGATTGATTACACTCCAGTCTACCAATGGCCTAGGGCATCATTAGCATAACAAGCAGGGAGTAAAGAGAGTGGGAGGAGCCCCTGCTGTGATTGACAGGTTGTGGCATGAGCTAGCATCTTTTGTGAGCTCTCCTTTGTGTGATCAGAGATCTGTGTGAAAGCCAAACTAAGTAGATTTTTGAGAGGGTAGTCAGTGCAGCCAGGCAGCGTGTGTGTGTGTTTGAGTGTGTGTATAGGAGAGGTTCTTTCACTGTGTGGTAATTACTGTGCGTAGAGGCAGCTAACTTTCTTCTTCCCCTTGTCAAGCAAATGACAACAGGTTGTTGAGTAAAGTAGAAAGCAAAAACAATTTTAAACTTCAAGTAACATTGTGAGCCAGATATTTTCAAACTTGGTATCAAAAGCTTTAGCCTTCAGTTCAAGACATTGTTCACCTTATACCAGCTACCAGAGTTGCAGTGCCGATCATCTCCAAGAGATCTGGGGCAATTTGGTCCCATCTTCGAGTGTTTTTGTTATTTGTAATTTTTTTTTTTCTGTGGCTTGATCAGAGAGGTCCAGCCTTTGTTCTGGGGTGCAACAGAGGAATAGAGTGTTCAATCCCTGGGGCAGGTTATCCTGCTGGTACTGTGGATGTTACTCATGTTTACGATGGATCCCCCACCGTTTGTACCTCAAGGAAGTGAATATACCCAAGGAGTATATGGACAATACCCAAACAAGGTAGGAAGCGTAAACATTGCCAGAAGAATAAAACAAATCTTTTTTTGTGGCAAGTTTTCCTTAGATGAATTTTTTCTTTGCAGCATTGTGTTTCAATTTTTGTTGTTTCATCACAATAATTCTTTTAAAAGCTTTTAGTGAACACATACCCATGTGTAATAATATTTCCTTCCAAATTTTTTTTTAAACTAAAATTTAAGTATTTGGAAATATCATTTATGGAGTTTTATTTGATCATCCTGTAGTCTTTATTTGGCATTGTACAGTAAGTGAGTTTTAAGACAGTTCACTGAAAGTTACCTTCAATTTTTCTTTTCAAATATAGTGAAACACAGACAATATTGTACACAACTTAAGAGTAAAAAATCTTTTGGCTAACATAAACTGACAGTATCAAACATTATTTAGGGCTATATGTGTAACCCTAAAAAGGTGAACCCAGGTTTGAAACTTTTTAGGGATGTAATTCTTGTCCTTTTATAGCTTCCTTGATAGGTGTATATAAAAGCAGGGAATGATTTTTTTCCTTCCTTAACAAGTTAGCAGTTTAGAAGTAAAACCAACAGCCCCCTGAGGTTTCTTGTCAAATTTTGTTGGTATCTTAATTAAGAGGAATGTGATGCTGTGATTTATACTGATTCATTGATTGTAATTTTTGTAAGCCTATATTGAATATAAAAATGATGTATGACAGCTACATAAACATTTCACCCCACCTTAAAAAAAGTTTCCCCCTTTTGTTTCAAACCTTTATTGATAAAAATTTTAAATTTGCAGAGACTTTCCTTTTTGCAGTTCTAGATGCCAAGACTTATCGTTGAAAATCTGACAGCCACTTCCTTGAACTTTTTTTGACATTGTCAGATAACACATTGTTTTTCAGTAGATGATACCATTTCTTTTTTCAGGGTTTTACATGCTGTTCCTTCAAATTCAATTGGAAAATGACCACTTCCAATTGACTCAAAATCTAGACCTGTATGATTGACATATTAAACTTGTATCGATTAAAAGTAATAATGAAAAATATTAAATGGTCCCCTTCAAGTAATAAGTATGCTTTTACACTGAGGTGAATCCCTTTTGCAAACCGTTATACTGTATCGACTTTTGACGATACCTTTAACGATTGAAAGGAAACTTTTTCAAGTTATTCTTTTTTCTATGGTCAATTGATGAAAGTGTTAGATACAATAGGTACACTTTAGTTGCTTATTTGGTTCTTATCAGCGCGAAAAGGAAATAGAAAAATCTGTTATCAGAGAAAAGGCTAGAACTTTTAGATGCAGATTATGGAGGCAGAATATCATTTTTGTCAATTATTGTCAGTTTGGCCATTTTGTGAATACTGCTTGAAGGCAACAAATATTTTTAAAAACAGATAGTAATTGACTACACACCTCCTACACTACCATAATCCTTGTCTATTTTCAAGGATGTTTTTTTTTTTTGAGGGGGGGAGGGGAGGGGAGAGCACAGAAGGGGTAAGGAAGTGATGTATGTTACTGGTTGCCATTGCTCGGCTTGTTGTTTTATTGACTTAAAAAGTCAGCTGTTGTAAAGAAACCTTTCTCAAAGACCTAAGCATTACTTATGTAAAATTCCTTGAAAGATTATTTGAAACCATTCTCCTGCTAACCCCCTCCCCACCCCCTACATCACAATACAATACTGACAATACTGACATAATCTTTGTTTATCTCAGGCATTGGAGGGTTTGATACCTTTACTCCATTGTTTAGTTTTTTAATGTTTAGTTTTTTGTTTTTATTGCTGTACCTCATAATTTCAATTTTGAAATGAGATATTTGTTAAGAAAATAACTTCTCCAAACTCCTCTCTTGTTGTGGTTTGTTCAAGCTGTTTGGCACTTAACTTTTAAAAAAAAAAACTTTTCAATCATGTTTTGAAACTTAGAAGTACTTTATATCACATCCAGCCTTGTCTACTTACTTCATTTGCCAACAGTTGCCTAATCACCCTTGAGTACTATCTTATTGATTGAACCCTTGAAAAGCTTATATCAGATTTAAATTTCATTCCGTAGTCTTAAATTAGTGAATACATTTATTACATGGCGTGAAGGAAGTGGGGGTGGGAATCGAGATGGTAGGGGGCAAGAGGGGGCACTTTCTGTTTTCTCAGTGAATACATCAGACCCTTACAAAATTGTCAGTGGGATGGTAGAAGGAGGGTGGGTAAGGAGTCGCTCTTGAATGTCAATCTTTCCTCCAGTACACAACCCTTTTGGCCAAATTAACCATCCATAGAAACTGTGGCTTCAATACCTCTCCCCAGATATTTATCAGAAAATAAATTATACTGAAGTGTTAAATTTCGTTTTAAATGGATTACACATACTGTGACTCCCAAGTATCTCTTGACCAAGAAGGGTTACAAGCAGCGTAACTTAGCTGAATGCTTATCCCTTGATCTTTAAGCTGTACTTGTGACCTTATATGACCTTTCAGGGGTGTGGTCAAGTTTCGCTTTTCAAAGCAAAGACATATGCAGCTGTGAAAGAGATCAGTGTTGTAAGTATCCGAACAGTAATTTGCTCACTTCTCTTTTATACTTTACCAGTATCAAACCTATAGGCTATAGAGGTATTTCATTTGGCGTCACACAGTTGGGATTGCCCGACTTTGTCGGGCACAGCAAACACGAAACAAGCATATTTACAGCTCATGCATGCGGCATAACCATAGATACTACTGTGACACAATGGATGCTTGCCTGGCAAAATATCTAACAACCAAATAGTGTAGACACACGATCATGTGATGTCGGTGAAGCACCTCTATTCGTAAAAACTAAAAATCCCATCATTAAGTTTCAGTACAATGCTACAGGCCCAAAACATATTGTAAAGTTATCAAAATAATCATTGTCACCTATGGGAGCCCCCTGTGCATCATGTCTTTGCATCAACCATGCAAGTACTACCTCGGAGGAAGTACTTCCATGCATCAACAATGGAATAAAACACTGACCCTACTCAAGTCTGTCATACAGCCTTACAAATATTTAAAGTGAAAAAGCAATCCCCCCAATCTGGATTAGTGTACCCCATCATTCTAATTCAGGAATGGCTCCTTTCAATCATGTGATAATATTTTTGTTACTTATTTGTTTTTAAATACATACAGAATAATTAACTTCTTGTTTTTTCAGAAACAATGAAAAATACTTGTAAGCAAAATAAGAAATCTGTAAGATTTAGCAGATTTTTTAAACTAAACTTGGGGTGACTGCTTTCTCCCTTTAAAATTAAACCTTGGTCCTCCTCTGTCTTTCATCACTGTAACATTAGTTTTAATACAAAGCTCTGCACAAACGGATCCTCTCAATGTTTGAAGACTGTTCCATATTTCAGTACATTGTGACTGTATTTGTTTCTTCAATTTTACACATTCCTTGGAAAACAATTATTGGGAAGCTATAGCACATTAAGCACAGAGCGTTTTGCTCCATGTGTTAGCTATAAAAGTGTCGTACACAGTCATACCATATTTTACCTGCAGACTCCAGTCTCCTTTTGCTACACCTGAAACAAGTTGATGTATCCTTTAATACAGTGTATGCCTGTATCTTCAACTGACATTCAAAAGTCAGTTCACTCACTACCTACTCATACATCCGTACATTGTGCACGGATACTTGTAGGTACTAGCAGGTGGTAAAATGACAAATGAGTTTTTTTTCCTCTTTTTCTTTGGCAAAAGTTTAAAAATAGATATAAAAATTGACAGATGAGGCTCAGTGGGACAAAAGCTTTTAAAATGAATGCATTTACCCAGTCTGTTTGAATAAAAGTTGTAATGTAAGCAGGTTGTCATTTGTGAGTAAACAATCGGTAACCTCTACTGCTCTCTAAAAAGCGTGGCCTTTACGCTATCATATTTCCCATTTATTACATTCTTGCAATAGGCATATGGGAAAGACAGACTCCTAATCAGGATCAAGAGACCACAGTCCGTCCATCCTATAATACAAGATGTTCTGCTCGGAAATATTTACGGTGGAAAGTACTTTCCAGGTTTTTAAGACCTGTGAAATATTGGTCTAATAAATTGCTGTGGATTGTCACACATATCGAAGCCTTTATGCAATCCCAGATAAGAAAATATTAAAAAAATTATGAGTGATAATACACAAAAGGACAGATACTATGTCCTTACATTGGATTCCCTTTAATAATTTAAATGGTATTGTTTAAATCATTTTATAGATTGTTTGTGACAGAAGTAATTTGCCATACGACTTGATAAAAGTAATATGTATTAAGGAACAGCAAGACAAGGAACAGTGTTGTGCATCCCCTCCTCCCCAAATTAACCAAAATTCTATCCAACATACGGTAAGCTTAAAAACCTATTAACTGAAGACCACCCCCTAAAAAATACATGCTATCAAATTCCAGTTATATGTTATTACAAATTTTTGAGAGATTTTGAGAAAGGCAGGAAATTTCACTTTCTTGTATTCCTTTGGTTTGAAGTTTTATCACGTCCATACTGAGATGATCTGGGGGTTAAATGAAGTAGCTGTAGGGACCGCCGAGACGGGTGGAGGGTGGGGCTAGGATGGTTTTAGCCCTTGCGCTTTTTCTGCCGTGGGGAAACTGGGATGATATGCTTTTAGTTTCTTGAACATAATTCGGCCGCTTCGATGGTTAGCCCCCCCCCCCCCACTTCAAATTGGCTCTGCGGCCCCTGAGCTGTAAACAAGTGTTTATATCTTTTGTTTGTGGCATTTATTTCATCTTTTACATACATACATACCTCTAGTATAATGCATCATAATGCTCTTGTTAAAATGAGTGTCCCAGGAATATGTTTGAAAATTCTGTTCAGTATCTTCTTGCTGATAATGTACAGGTCATTTCTCAAGAAAATACATTCTGTTAATACACCAACAACATGATCTTTTGACCTTGTTTTTGGAATCTTTCTCAAAGACTAGACTTTGGATCAGAAAGTTATACATTGAGACACAAAAAGTAAGGTTTTGTGAACAGCTGTTTACCTGAGGGTATGAGACAAGCTCAAAACTGTCAGGTGCAGTAGGCTTTGGGAAGATGGATATAGACCAATTAATGCATTCGTTATCGCCAAGAAGAGGTAACAAAGTGATACCTCAAGATGTTTGGTTTTGTAGTTAAATATGCTCTTAAGGCAAACAAAATTTGGGTGAGAATATGCAAGATTGGTCAAATTTTTCAGAAATATTTTTTTTTTTCATATTGCATAGAATTTTTTGAACTGCTAGGCAGTGTGAATACTGTACCTTCCTCAGAGTGAAAATTATAAAAGCATTTTGTGCATATTGGTGTGTGTATTTTAGAAGTTAATTAAAATTGCTTATCATCCCTCCTTACCTTCTATTAGAATTCGTGTTAATAGGAGGGTAAGGAGAGGCTCACAGATTCCTATACCAGGGACTTAAAGTGGATATAAGCATGAATCCTATAGAGCCCAAAATGATATAAAATTAAACATTGAGAAAAATTAGCTGTAAGTCACTCCTTATGGAAGTTTTTTGAATTGACATTTGTTGCCCAACAGACACTTCACAAAAGGGCACACACTTTAAGGCCTATAATCACATTAATGTGACACATTTTAAAGTACGAATTAGACCTCAGACTGAAGTTGTTAATCTCTCACTGTGAAAGGCCCTGACAATTAAAACTTATCTAGATCGTAACAACTATTACTCTGGATGTTTTAATGGGAGTGGTCTTATCTCTAAATACAAGTTGGGAAAACTACATTTGTCCTTTAAGTTATTAGAGTGTTGTTGCATATAAAAAATAATTTCACAACACTTCAAAAAGCTGGAACAGCGTTGTACAATATCCCTGTACTTAAAAAGTCAGCTCTTCTCTCTTCTTACTTTGCACAAAACTCATGACATTCCTAACGTATTTCAAGAAGAGCAATATTTGACACTTACAGGCATGCATAGGCTACATCAAAAAAAGAAGAAGAAAAACCTTTTAAAAGAATGGAGCATATGGTTCTTTTGTCAACATCTGAACTGTGAAAATTTTCTTTTAAGATGCCTGAATGCTTATTGCACACATCTTTAATGGGTGCGCATTGTCAGTAATCAAGTTCTGTTCCAAGTGGCTCTTAACGATTACATCTGCTACTAGTGAAGACAGTGAATCATAAACTAATTAAGTAATATGATCCATTGCCGTGAGGGACACTGTTTTTGTCAATTAACCCCTTTCCATTGTTTGTTTATACCTAGAAACTTTTGTTTTCATTAAAATTGAACTTTTTGCTTGTTTTTATGTTTTAAGTATGTATTCCTCGAATATGTAGTCACTTTCATGTCAGTTTATGTATCTCATTAATTAGACGGAAGTGGTAAACAGTCCACTTATAATGGCTACCAGCCAGTTTCCCACATTGCCTTTGTAGCACGCCATACATTTTCGTCATTAATAAGTTATACAGTATTTACTTTTTAATTAAAGCTTTGTAGAGAGTGCCACCAAACAATCGTGGCTGTCATGTGGTTTGGAAATGAATCGTTGTGTTTTGTTCAATGTTGTATTTTGAAATTACAATAACAGTGTATTACGTTTACTTGTTAACTTTGTACTACATCACAGATTCAAATAGTTTGTTAATATTAGTACATTATACTGTAAAAGGTTCGATAATGTTATTTAGCTTTTGGGGGGAACATTTCAACCTGAGACATAGTTGCTCATCTGTTAATACCTTGTACAGTTACATACTAACATGTTCTTTGTATGTAACTCAGCTTTGATTTAGCCAATAGGATGGAATTTCCCTCAAATTGACAAAAAAATACTGGCTTTATGGTACCCTCAGTATACACCATACAAATATGCTGAAGTGTGTTGTAAAATGTTAGGTGCAATGATCACTTTTATTAGTTTTTATATTGTTTCAATATTTGGGTCAAACATTGCCTTTTTTTACAGCCCTGTATATTTTACAATGGATGGTCCGTTCATACTACACCTTAAACTAGCATCGTAAGATTTTTCAGAATTAAAGTGAGCCTGTAAAAGGAAGCAGGCACATTTTAGTAGAAACCAACAAATGTTTGTATTATCACATAAAAGTTCGCGTAAAAATTGGACAGCAGAAAGAGAAAAATCAGAGAGTGAATAATATTCAAAGAGAAGTTGAAAATTGCCTCATCTTGCAAATGCCTCAAACATTACAAACGTAAACATTCCAACATGTTAACAAGGCTGCAAAATTTGTCACTTAAAGAGGGTCTAAAATAAGGGACTTACTCAACTCCTTCCTGTCTGGCTTTGTCCTAGTCAAGCATGTTTATTACCAGAATGTTACTCTGCTTGCCTATCCCAATCCCTGCCCTTACAACCCCTGCCATAAAATTTTATTACGTTTGACAGTCTTGCTTGTTGGGACGTGAGAATCATTCCCTTTGCCCCTTCTCTTCCCCCACTAAACATTCTTTGAGATGTTACGACTGGAAAAGCAGACAGAGAAAAGTTCACTTTCACTTCCTGCATGTTTTTTAACTTTGAAGGTTTGATTAGATTATTTCTGCAAGTTGTTACCTATTCCCCCTTCCTCAAAGAACGTGGAAACAGAAAATGAAAGTATTGGAATGATCAGTCTTGTACTCTCTTCCACGAGCATACCAGGGTTGTATTGTACGGTAAAATTGATCTTTGATCTTTTAAACTTGGCCTTTTTCTCTGTTTTCATTAAATGGTTCATTCCCTTTTTGAATTTATTGCACAAGTATCGCCTTTCCCTTGCTTCTGATAACTCAACCCACTGGCAAGTGCTATAATGAAAATATCATGACAGGTACTATTGGAGAGATAATTGTTCTATGCTTCCAGCCCTTTATCACGGCTTGTGGATAAATCAGTGTTACATTTTATTGAGTTTCGATCTATCCAGACTCAACTGCTTGACTGCGTGTTGTTGGGCCAGCGGGAAGTGTCCACAGGCTAATAGTGACTAGGGAACCATAACAATTGTGTGGGCATAGCTACCTGTAAATGACAAGCTGTTTACAGCAAGGGAGAAAACCAGAAAGATGGGGTCATCTAATTTGTTGGGAGAATAATAGTTAGCAAATTCTTTGTCAATTTGACAATATGCTCCTAGCCAATCATGAGATTTATGGTGGCAATAAGTTTTCACGTCTCTGCCGATGAACCGTGCTATCAGTCATGGGTTTTCTAATAATGGGCAGTAATTCCACAGTCATGTACAACTCAAGAATTGAGTCCTGATTGCAGTGTACAGTAGATTCGTTGCAATCTTCCATTTATGTCAAGAAAATCAAGTGTAAACGATAACAGATGAAACCGAATTACTTGTGAGCGAGTGTTAAAGTACGTGATAGACCTAGTTAGAGTCAAATCTTGTGTTTTTTGGTTTTGTATGTTGACACTTGCGAGGAGAATGGAAGGGTACTACAGAGAAGGACTTTGACTTCTGTTTTACACAGAAGGTGATGTATGTTACAAACAAAACAAAAAAGAAAAGAACACAGGAGAAAAGATTTGCTATTCATTGTATAGTTGGTTTTGTTTTTGTAGATACTTTTCTCTGTTTCTATCTTCCATGGAACCTCTTTATTTTGCTATCAGAGGAGAGGATTCCTATCAAGCCTTCCAGGATTTTTTTTTTTTTTTTTTTTGGTTTGAGGGGGGTGAAAGGTCTTTGAAGTTGAATCCCAGTATAAGAAATTGCAAGATCCTTGGAATTAAAACTCACTTGAGTTTTAAAGGGAAAAATTACATGTACAATGCATCAACATGGCATGCAAAGTAAGTTATAATTATTTAATATTACAGTAGTGATTCAGTTTCACCAATAAATTGAGTGACCAATAGCTTTATCTTCCCAAAATGTAATGTATAAAAAGAGTTACAGATGTTGCATCATTTGAATTTTTGAAAGTTTGGGCCAACAAATGATTGGTGAGCTACATGTGACCAGAATTTCTTTCTTTGTGAAACCTTATTTCTTGAAAATAAAGGTACCGTGCCGCCTTATTTTTAATTCCCCCTCATTCTGAATCTGTAAATCATGATTTTAAAGATAAGAAAATTATCTGCAATGCAAACACATTTGTTTTCTTTACACACTTAATGAATATTCTAAACATGTATGCTATTGTGAGGCATGCAGTAATATGCCCAGATAATCTTCTTTTCAGATGATTGTTGGTAATTTTTGACTAAACAGACAAACAAATAAAAAATAAAATGCAAGCAAAAACAAATAAGCAAGAAAGCAAGTATTTTCAATATTATTGATATTTTTAGTCTTACCAACTGTATAAATTAATTAAAGACTGACATATCACATTTGCCTAAAGGCTTACAGTGGTATCATTTTCATTCATGTCTGTATGGAGAAGATTTCATTGTCAAGATTAGAGCATGGTTTTTAACTTACTTCATATTTTTTTCTGTTAATGACAAAATTTGCTAATAGTGCATATGCACCATTGCCACCTTTATCACCCAAGAAAAAATAATCTGGAAAGGTTACATTGTCCATCATCTAATATAGTCTTTGATTTTTCTTCTTTCTCTCTCTGTTTTGTATAAAATCCTTGGAAAAAAATTCTAATCGCCTTGAATGATGGAAAGTATTGATTTTACTCCATAATTTGGCTGTTTTCATCCCTGGCGATGGACACAGGGATGGCTGTTGCAACAACTTGATTTTGCCAGCTGCCTACAGAGAATTAATCACAAGGTCATGCTCCGAAGTCTCTCGCAATCTCCTGTGTGTCTTCTTTTCATTACCATGGCAAGTTAGTAAAATTGAAGGATATGCTGTGACTATGTTTGAAGTCCTCAACAAGACAACTTTAACTACCAGTATAAGGGAAGGCAGGAGCAAAAAAAAAAGGAAAAGAAAAGGGGAAAGAAAAAAAAGGGTAAAAGAACTTTCACCCCATAGTACTAAGAGCCAACCAAATAAGCTGTAATGGCCATCATTTGTCAAGGAATTCCAGTCTGCTCAATTTGATTAACTAAAGTTTAGCAAAACAAAATTAGCAGTTGTGAGGTATATGAGTGGGTGAGAATGAAATGCCAAACTTTGAGTCGAGCAGGTGGACTTTCAGTCAAGTTCAAGGAAGAATCTTGAAGGAGGAAGGAAGATGAAATTTGTCACATGTATTTTTTTATCTTTTTCGTCTTTTTCTACGAAAGTGAGAAGGGGGTACAGATTGGCAGACTATAGGCGTTATGCATGTGATGTCACAGAAGAGGAAGTGCGCCCCCAGTTGGAGGCAAGTGCATGTCATTGCAACTTACACCAACAAATGCACACAGCTGATTTGTGTACCGTCAGATACGCGCGTAAGTCTGCTGTGTGCGCGTGCAAAGTCTACGTCAAGGGTGCAGTGTGCTTCATTGTTTGCCCGCCAAAATGGCGTCAGGTAACATCAATGTGTATGGTCTATTGAGACAGAGCTTCAAAAAAGTTGAGAGGAATATAGTAATTCTTTCCTTGAAAGTTTAGAAAAATTTGTCGAGCAAGAGTTTTTAATTGAGACAGAACTTTTCTATATGGATGTAATCAGGGCTTGAATTTCACAGTGTGTGTGTGATTTTATGATTGTAGGTTAGAAAAAATAAGTCACTAGCATGTTTTGAGCAAAAAGAATTTTCTTCTCACATCAAATAAAGATCGGAAACTTTAGATAATGGTACTTTCGTTTGAAGCTAGTCGGTAATTCGTTTTTGGTTGTGAGAATTGTTTGAACTTGTAGTATTTACAGTAGCTCCAGACAAACATTTGATTTTCAAGTCGTTTTGTAAATTAAGTGCATCATCAAGGGGGTTTCCCTCTTGCCAACAATTCAGAGGGGAAACAATTGGGGAAAAACTAAGGGTTGCGCTTGTAACAAAAATGCCATGGTTAAGTGTGAAGAGCAGGTTTCTTTAAAGTTGGCAGGGTTTCCACCGTACGGCATAAAATCATAAAGGATGCAATCAAAATTGACAGAAGACTTAGCATAGCAGTTATGACGGTGATAAAATTGTCACATAGGGGACAAAAGAACTGTTTCATGCCCATGCAATAAATCTTCAGCTGAAAAAATTATTCACTGAGGCATTCAAAATTATTAAATATGTGTAAAAGTGGAAAACAAAAAAAGGTATATTTCCAGTTTTTACAGTACATATATTTACATCATTGATTATAAAATAATTCAAACAAACTCATAGAACGTCAAGTCAAATTTCGGAAAAATGAAGAGTTAGATGAGGTTTAACGTCCCAGTTTCCAACCAATTGGTTCAAGTCGAGACGGCCACGGCCTTTTTTCCAGTTGTGGCTCACTGGCTTGTTTGCAGAGGATCTTCAATGTTGTGATGAAAATTTGGGTTATATTATGGAAATATTTTTCCTCTCCACTCAACCAAAGTGGTGTGTATTAGTGTAAAAGTTTGAACAATACAAAACGGTTTAAGCTGATCAGTGAAGCATTAAATTGTAGGAATTCTTTGTGAGATACACTTTCTTTGAGCCTTATACCTCCTTCAATCATTTCCTTTTAAAAGCCTTCATCCCTTCTGCTGCTGTTTTCTTGATCAAGACAACAAAGTCAAGTTTATTTGCCAAGAGTAAATCCTTCCCTGTTTTGAAGAAATCTTTAAATGGGTTGTTATTTGCAAAAGAGATTCTCCTCCTTTGTCTCTTTGATGAGATGAGGAGAATAATACCTGGTAAAAGAACTTGACCAAACAGAAATGTCCTGTATTGTGGTCAACAGTGGAACTACTGCAATCATATTATTCCTTTCTTTATGAGCAAAAAGGGTTTTAAATAGAAGCTCTAGAGCTGGTTTAATCCTTAAAGTTGTGTTTAGAAGGGTTTGTGTATTTAGTTTGCCCTTTCAGAATACATAGCAGGTTTTTAGTCAGTGCATCATGTATTCATAAGTAAACCATTGTGTGTGTTGAGGTCTGTCTTGATGAAGCTAGAAGTCTAGTTAGAAGCTAGAAGTGTTCAGAAGTCGAAACGTGGCCTTATATATGTAGCCATTACATATCTGGTTTTGCCACACTTCTGTTTGTTGTAGAGTAGCTTAATTCATGTTGCAGATGTATACTTACCCCAGAAAAGTGGGGTGATTTAATTTTGTTGTTTGCTGTAAGGATACAAAAATTCAAAGGTCTGTACCATATTGTTTATTCTAAAATGCATGATTCGGTTTTTTTTTTTACAATTCACACACCTTGAAATCGACAAACGTCTTCATTTAAAGCCTGCCGCACACTGTGCAATCTAGCATGTTGCAACTTAATCGGGCTGTCGTGACCTAGTTCTGAATGTTGATCACTTTTTCAAGTTGTACTAGAGACCCCCAGCATAAGTTACGCCTGATCAATCCTTGTTGACGATGTTGCACTACCATATATAAAAACCCTCCTGTGACTTAGTGCACAGTCTCTTTACTGATAGAAGTTTTCATAACCGTATGACTCCAGTCGAGGAAAATTGAGCATTCTCAGTTTTTGTGACTCTGGCTGGCATGACCTGAAACTGGCCTCAAAACCATTGGTCAATATTCATTAACCTATAATGCACTGCATGATTTTGACCAACGCAATGGTCCAGTTGATTTCAAATGTGCAAAGTGATACAGTGTACAGTGATCTTAAAACAAGTCAATATCTTCCCCTTAGGAATATTCCAGTGACAATTTAAGAGGATTTCAAATGAAAGAGTAATTTTTCATCACGTGCCCTTCAAACCCCACACCCATTGCTAATTGTTTGTAACTCAAGGTATTCCTGTTTAAACAATGGTTGTTCTTGTCAAAAACAGACTTACAATTGCTTCAAGGCTACAAAATTTTATGTAATGCTGACAGATTGCTACCAAAATCTATTGTTCTTTAAAATTAAAGTATTTTATTTGAACTTAAAACTTGACACCCAGTGAAATATTGAATAACGCTCATTTTAGACTGAGCTTAAAATTTTGTGATAGTAAAGGTTACAACTCGAAAAGTGACTGCACGTTTCATTTACATGTTCTAAGATAATAAAGAAATACAAGAGATGCTCAATTAATCTGCCTATGTGACATCACAGATTTCCCATAATGCAGTGCACTGCAGTGAATTGAATAATTTCTTTAAAAATTCATAACTTCTAAGCCCAATATGCTATTGAGATTGGAATTATACCAATAAAAAGAGAAAAGTTCTTTGATTTTATGGAACTGTTATTTTGTCACCAGAATATCCCTTTAAGCCAGATTTGTGGAAGTCTAATTTGTTAAGGAGATTATTCAATCTAATCTACTTCAGTTGTGATATTACACAACTGGGATCTTGTTCCATATCATGCTGGTTTCCATCTACTGGGCCAGTCCATTACAATGTCAGGAAAGTTCGCTCTTATAATGTCTGCTATAACAGAAACAGTATTATTCTCAGAATGTTATTGACAGCACAATTTATGATCTTTTGAAATATTGTTTCTAAGAATTATTCTGAGACTGACTTTTCATCTGCTGTAAATATGACCATAAATTGTGAACTTTAAAAATATTTACCACCCCTTCTTGTACAACAGATGATCAAAGATCTACATATGGTCTTAATTCTATACTACAGTATCTCAGAAGATATCCCTGTTGAATACATCACAGCTAGTTAAGATGTGCAGTTGATTGTTGTAGTTAGGTATGTGAGGACTTTTTTCAACTCATCCACTTAATTTTATTTAGCATTTATGTTTTATTTTATGGTGATTTAAAAGAAAATGACAAAAACACTTTATTTGCCTGTCATGACCCGTCCTGATTAGAGCATGAAGAACAACAGCTGTTCATTGGCAGGAATTTGTGTGAAAGATAACAGTGGGGTGGGGGAGGGGGAAGGGGAGCGGTTTATTGTAGAAATACCTCTTACATGTTGTTACAGTAATGTTGGATTGTCACATTTCAAACCTGTGACATTAATAAGCACGATAAACTTAAAATGTAATATTAAGGTTAATAAAGAAAGACAAAAGGTTAATTAAGATTAATTGATGACATCATGGTTGAACTTTTCAATTCAAAGTCATCCAGTGACATAAGTCTGAAAGCCTCGCCTGATGTCTGCCTCAAGTGCTGAACAAACATGACTTGACAAAAATTATTCCAGAGTATAGTATTGGATGACGCGATAGATGTTGAGATTCATTCGACTTCTAATGGAGTTCAGAAAATATACTATCCCAGCAGTAAAGTTACTTATTAATATAGTTACAGTTAGTAATTTATCAATTTCCTGGACCTGTATTTGCTCTTGATATTTTGAGAGATAAATTTTTATGTTAAGTTCAGGTCTGACTCGCAAACCATCTTCCTTAGATGATGTTGGAGGAAAATGTATTTTGTTACCATCTCATAATGAAGAGTACAGTACTGATCTTTTTTATTTTTGGTTCAAACCTTGTTTGCTATTGCTTAGATATTTTCCAAAGTAATATTTATGTGAATCTGAAAATGTGGTTCGATATTATATCCATATGTTCGAAACTAAATACATGAAAGTTAATTTCTTGTGAATACTTCAACTTGTATTTAAATTTTGTGAAATCAAACTAAAAACAATAATTTGTGTACATTTCTTAAATTTTGCTATACTACAGCACCATTGCTAAATTTGTAAAGGGATATTTGAAGTTTGATATCTCTGTAAATTATATCCATCTGTCATTGCTACCCCACTTATTCATTTAGAGAATTAAAAATTAAACAGAAGGAAAATGTCAAATTACAAAGTACTTCATCCCCACCCAACCCATCCACACCCTTCCCCTCGTCAAACTTTTTATAATTTTAATTTATCCAAGTTATGCTAAGAAATAGAGAAAATGTAACATAATAAACACAACAGAAAAAAAATCTAATATGAAGTGTTGTTGAAAGGCCATTCATTTAGATGACAATTTGATGGTAGGCTTCAATGCCAATTGGGGTGATTCACTTTATTTACGTTCAATTAGTCACCAAAACTGTTACATCCTTGGCTGTTTATTCATCCTGTTAATTACTAAGTACTTTGCCTAAGTGCCAAAATACTTAGGAAAATGTCCTAGAAATGGTCAAGATAGATCCAGTGGTTCAGTGTGATAGAGAAAGCTTTTTAGCTGGAACAAATTTGATATATGATAGCTTATAGTAAGAGTCTTAATGGTAACTGCATACACACGCTGCATGGTGGTTGTATAGTGTTAACTTGCAAAGTGGTTATTTCACACACCTTTCAGCTTGTGGTATATTTTCTTTTCTCATTTGGTAGGTTGATTGATTGTTCAGTCCGGAGGTTTTTTATTTTCTGGCAGTAAATATTTTTTCAGAGAGCAGTCATATCTGTTTGAATGAAAGGAATGAAAGCAAAGTATATTTTCATCCAGGATAACAATTTGAATTACATATTTCCTGTCATGTGATAGGTACAGTAGCTACTGTAGGTAATACATTTTGTAGATGGGGGTTTGTATTGGAATGGAGACAAGATATGTTTTCCCAAGTTTCAAATTTGAATTATGTAATTGTTACCATTAGTAGACTAGCTATGATTAAGTACTCTGTTGGAATTAAGTGCAGCATTATGTAGTGCATTTCAAGGAATTAAATGCAACTAAAGTGATGACTTGAGAGAAACAGGCAGTTGTGAGTTTTAACTGGTAGTATTTCAATGAAAATATTCAAAGTAGTTGGTACAAGAGGAATGGAAGCCAAGGTGATCATGTACATGTATGCTGAGCCTTCCATTTGAATATTTTTCTGTCTTGTCTTGCTTAGGTCTTTTGTAAATAAAAGGTAAAACCCATTGGATTTTTTCCCAAAAATTGTAGATATAGAAAGGAAAACTTTGAAGTAAGGGATTTTGATATTTAAAATATGGAATTGGAAGATGGCTGAACCTTGTGAAAATTTTTGGATCCATAAAGTTTCGCCAAAGTACACTGTAATAGTGAAATTCGACTATAAAAATATTCCCAAATTTGTGCGCAAGAAAACATTTTGGTTTCCCCTCAAAATAGTTTTAAAAATAAATTAACTCATCTGATTTGTGAAATACTCAGTTAAGTTTCAACAGTGTTGTGTTTTAATATGAAAAAAATGCTTTTGAAACACTCTCACATTTTACAAAAATGGCTAGTTCCATAGTAAATTTCCAAGAGTGTCTGTAAATAGACCCTTTTCCAAATAGCAATTGCAATGGATTGTGGGACAGAGTTGTGGTAGGCGATGTTGTTGTCAATGGCATTTTGCTGTGGCAAAAAACGATGCCTACCAAAATTCTATCCCACAATCCTTTGTAATTCCTATTGGGAAAAGAGTCTATAGAAGTTGTACCTTAAGATGTTGTTTGTATTGACCCTTTTCCAAATAGCGATTACAAAGGATTGTGGGATAGAGTTTTGGTAGGTGTTGTTCTTGGCCACAGTAAAATGCCATTGACAAGAACGTTGCACACCAAAAGTCTGTCCCACAATCCTTTGTAATTGCTATTTGGAAAGGAGTCTATGGTTGGTAACTTGGTAACATAAACGTTAAAAGTTGGAGGTTTGTGACTTCGAAAAACCCCATCATCTATATTTGTACTTAAATAATGTTTACAAGTTGAAACAAGAATGAATAATGTATTTTCACACATCTTGCAGAATAAACCTGTCCTCTATACAAGGATTAAATATTTCACTACCATTCAATTATTTAAAGATACTCTGCATAGTTTATGGTGCTATGGTATATACAGGATAAAAAGGATATGAAAGGATAAAAAAAAGCCTACTTAGTTTAATTTACAGATTTAGTAGATGTATTGAAGCAAACTTACACTCTAAAATCATATGGATAAAATCTGAACCCAACCCAGATCAGAAGAGAGGGGCACCTACCAAAGCTGGATCATTTGAAGTGATCATATTGAGATAAAAGTAATCCAATTTGGATTAATTTTTATCTAAATCTGATCAAATTAATGATCCAGATATGTGTAGTTGCCCCTCTGATCCGGACTGTAAATTGTAGCCGGATGTTTTTAGAGTGTATGCTTTATATGGTGTGTACTTTAAAGTATGTGATCATCCCTGTGAACAGAATTGAAATGAGCAAAATTCACGCTTATAATCTGTGCCTTTTGCTTTTGTAGTGAATTGGATTTTTCTGGAATATTAAAGCTCCTGCACTAAAATAAGGATTTCTGTGGAAGTGTTGAATTTTTGGACAAGCACCAGCTAGTTCTGTACACAAATTGTTTAACTTTTTGCTGTATTGCTACAAAATCTACATGGCCCTCCTTACCTCCTATTTACAAATCGACGTGCTTGTACTGCCTTTTGTTTAGAAACAAAAATTTGTAGTCATGCTATAAAAGAATTTCAAAGGAGTGATAAAGTTTGACTCTTCTTTATATTGTTCCTGGCTTTGTTACCTTTTGGCAATCCTGCTTCAGAAGCATCTGGAAACACTTCTGAGTTTTTAGTGGTAAACTGCATTTGAAATGTACAGAATAGCCGCAAGTCTCACCAAGATCCATCAGAACTTGACCATCTTACAAGATGTTACAGTTTACACACGTTTCTGTCACAGCAGGATGAATAGTACTTGAAATATTCCAATCTGTGACTTAGGAGGGACTCACAAGATATTATCCCTGTATCTGGGATATTATTTTAGCCAATTTCAAACAGAACTTTTTTGAAGGGGTTTAGGAAAAGGTAACCTGTCATTGGGCATGCTGGTACAGCAGCTGCTGCAGTGGAGGGTTGTCTCCCGTGAGATTTTTAGTTGAGCAGGGGTTACATTGTGCTGTGCCTTTGATTGGAATTTCCTAGATGTTGACTTGAAAAAAATGCAAATTTTTGTAATAATCATGGGAAAAACTCCTGTGCTTGCTTCTAATTCCTTGTATCTTCCTTGTAAATAATTTTGACGTACAAGAACACCTTGTATCCAGATCTCTGCCAATGCCCATCCCATCTATTATTCTTTTCACCCATTCTTTTTTTCCCCTCTCACATTCTACCATTGTGATAATATTGTAACAATAGTGAATCAGGTTTTGTTGAACATGTTTTACAATAGTTGAAGAGCGGCTCACTGAGGTGGCAATCATAGCCGTCAAATTTCAAGTGTCACATCTGTTAGTCTTTTCCATGTGATATTGATATTAACTTAATTTATTTGACAATGTCAAAATGGTCTTGTAAAGTCTTGAACAATTGATAGTACTACTACCTATCGCCATGCCGATATGTAGGCTAGTAGCTCCAGCAGTCAGTCTTCATCATTCCATCCTTGGCTGATCTGTCCCCGTGATATTATTCTTTGTTTGGCCACTTTGACATTGGAAACGATATTAAAATCCCTGCAATAGACCTCTTTCTTTGATTTAGAGCCTTCCATGTGTGTTTTTTTTTTTTTATCTTGTTTTATTTTAAGAGCCATCTGCTTAAGATGTCTTCTATTGTGACACACGAAAAGAAAGAGATAGAGAGAAAAAGAGAGAATTCAAATTGTAAAGCAATTCTTGTTGTCTTAACGGTCAGCTGACCTGTGCTAATAACAACGAAGAACTGGAGCAGGTGGTGTTGCCGTCCTATTACACACATGAACGGCGTTCCCCAGTTTCAACGAGCCAACATTTTCACTGGCAAGTTGCTATCCGAGTACAAACAGCAACAAAGTGCTATGTGTGTTAAGGGCCTAATTTTTGTAGGTTAATGGAATTCTGTTTTGGGAGACAGAGCTGGAGCTCTTAATGTGTAACCAAGGCCATTTATTGCACTAATGGATACATCAAGGTCAGCCGGTGTGGAGCCTCAGCTCACTCGAAACAAATTTAAAGTAAAGTGATATCGTAGAGGAAATAAACAGAAATATTCTGCATGATAAATTTTTCTATTGTCAACTTGAATTTTCAATCAGTTTTTCAGCTACCACTGGTTCTTTTCAGTTAATGCATCGAAAAGAAAACCAGAGTGAGTCTCTCTTTACCGTCAACAAGATTCTATTCATGGTGATATTATCTTTCCTTTCTTCATTTTAATTCTATTTTTCTTTTTTTTTTAATTTTTTTATGCGTATTTTTGTAGAATTTGTAAGATGATGGAAAAGCTTTTGAAATTTGTCAGTTTCTCGTTTGCAAACATAAATCTCCAAATCTTCTGCAGTTGTCAAGATGTTTTTCAAGTTTATCACTAAAAGCTAACTGTAAAATAAATGTGTGGTTTGGGTAAGATTATTGAGTATGATTCAGGGAGAGGATGTAAAGTGGCTGAGAGCGTTTATCGTGAGCTTGGAAGCACTCAAAAACTGCAAATTATTCTCTGTCATGTGCAATTAACCCATCGTGTGTACACTGCCTTCATTGCAGAATACTACTTTTGGTGCAAAGTATTTTGAGTGTGAAGCACTTGTTCAATTTATTACTGTATCAGGTGTCTTTTCCGAGTGTGTTAGCTGGTAAGCAGACTTTTAGGCAAGCGGAGGGTGGGGGAAGGGGTATGGGGAATGAGGGAGGGGGAAATGTGGGGTGAGGAGAATGAGGGAGAGGGGGAACATGGATATTTCTTTTTGAATGAAAACTGCAGTGGGACAGTGACATATTGAGAATTAGAATATAAGGTTAAGATTCTGAATTTTCATCGGGGGAGGGGGTGGGGGGTGGGGGTTGGAGGGTATTAGTGCCTCATGCCAGAACAAAACATGTAGGGGTGAATCTTTCCAAGTTTCTCCATATCTAAATGAACTTGTATTGGGTACATAAACTTTACCTTTGACTGCATTTTTTTTTCTATTGTCATTATTTTTAATCAAAGTGTCACCACAGTGTACTAAACTAATTTTTTTTATGCAAGTTTTCTGGAGTTTTATGGAAATCGGGATTGTTTTGTTCTATAACCCACTTTTTAATACATCCATGTTACTTCATTAATTTGAATCAAATTGTCACAACAGTGTCCCAAGGTATTTTTTGGGGGAAGGGGTAGAACAAAAGGTGGGCAGTGTTTGAATGTTTGATACAATATTAACTTGTGAGAGCTGTGTGCATAATCTTTAATCTTTGCTTTTTTTGGCCGGGGGGGGGGGGGGTAGTATGCCCGGTAGTTTTCTTGTGGTTAAAATGTCCAAACGGATTGCATTCAGGGGATACTTGTATAATGTAAATGGAAGAACTGACACCCAAAACAGTATTTAATACCCCCCTTTGCTACCCCCCTTTGCTTCTGCATACTCTTTAGTCCATAAGTTAGTAATTAATGGGAAAAAAATCACATCCCTGTAGCATGCTCTTGCTCTTTAAACCCCTTTGTTCTAGCTATTATTTGATTCTTCCATGGGAAATTTTTACACTGTCCCCACTTTGGGAGCATGTGGGGTAAGAATGAGTGTGGGACAAATTTCTGTCAAATCTCCCCACAGGAATCACACAGCACGATAAGTGGAAACACTCATACAAACCATTATTTTTCCACAGTACTTTCATGTTCTGAGCTTCACTTCTTGCCCTTATGTTTCCGCCACCACATATTAAACTATGGAAGAACCATCCTTCTAGGGATACTGCTGTCTCATCCCTTCATTTTTCTGCAGATCTTCATGTTGGGAAATACAGAACAGGTAGTCACTACCATATGTGTCAAAGTTTGTGGAAGTTGTTCATGAAAGTCTTCATACACTTGAGCTTTACTCATAGATAAAAATGATAATTATATTTGCATTTTGAATGTGCTAATGTCTAGGCAATCCTAGTCAAAGGTGCAGTACAATACTACTCCTGCTCAACCATAAATCATCCCTGAGACAATCCCCCCAGTGCAGCAGCAGCTCTAACATTGTGCCCTGTGACAATTTACCTCACCATTACCCACTTAACCCCTGGGTGGAGAGAAGTAATTGAGATAAAGCATCTTGCCCAAGGACACAATGTAAAGACCCAGGCAGGAGTCAGACTCCCAATCCTTAGGTCACAAGTCCGACACCTTGACCAATAAGCCATCATGCTCTAGATCTTGTGAAACACAGTTCGTAGTCATGAATATTCAGTTCACATCTTTCTGTCCTATCCTGCCATTATTCCAGTACCTTAATAATACTTAAGGCATATATGGTACCTTTGTGATGTGTTTGTCCTGCAGCATCTTTTACACATTGAAAATTCAGTCTTCTTTTATTTTCCAAGTTTTGTCTGTTTTACGATGATGTTCAGCATCAGCTGTCGTATATTTACTTCCAACATCACAGTAAGACTGCCATGCTCAGTTTCTGTCAAAAACAGAAGTAAATGAGATTCATTTTTACAACTTTTATTATGGCTGAAGTTTGCTCTAAAAGTCAGTGCTGGTGCATTTCTGGAAGTTGAATGCAAACAAGACAAAGAGGCTTGTTTTTATCATAAACATTTCTGAGATACATAGCTTGAGAGTAACCTATATGTCAAATATCATTTTATCAAAGTTAGACAACCGTGAAAAACAAGCATACATTATGATACTGTTTATTTTTGAAGACTATAGTTTCAATGTTTCTCACTTCCTGTGAAAAAGGAAAAGCCACATTTACGTGATGATAATGCCCTTAGTACTTGCCGCACACCTTCCCTTTAAAGGTTGTGGGTTTCTTGTTCACCCTTGTCTTGGAGGGTGCATGGTTTTATTATTTGAACAGTGGCTTATAAAACCTCTCACCACAGCTAGTGGCTGCAAACAGCTGCTGGTGGGCCTGTGGCTGGACATGAAAAATGGAACAGTAATATTTTATTGTTTGGTTCATGTGGAACACATAAGGACATTCAGTTTAGGTAGCAGCGTTCATTGCCACACAAAAGAAGATCTTTGGATCGTGCTGTGTTCTTTGCAGGTGAGATCAATTTTGTGGAAATTGGAGTGGTTAATAACAGAAGGAAATTTTAAAGGCCTTTGAAAAAAATAAAAGAAAAGAGATGGTAGGTTTTCATTTTAAAAGCAAGTATGTTAGAGAGAGAGCATGTATGCATAAGTGTCATATGCAGTATAATTATTTTTTTCATTTTATGGATTTTCTCAGAATTTCTGGAACAGATGATAGCACAGCTTATGATGAAAGAGCAAGTCTAAATATTTCCACTTTATTGTGCCCATCAGTACTTATTAATTTGTTGACCATTTTGAATTTAAAGAAAGTACTTTTAAAATGCTAAAAATTGTTGAAATACCAGAATTAGTTACAGAAATGTAAGGGCATCAAAAGAGTCATTTAAGTTTAATTTTAGCAGTTTGGTATTACAGAAATATTCATCCACTGTGTAAAATTGTAGTTACAATGCTTTGACTGTGTTAATGGTTTTAGATCGTAATACCGTCATCCATCATTATATTCAGTATTTGTGAACAAATTACATTTCTGTCATGTTTTCTAAACACTGTGGTTACTAATTAGGCCTACACGTGACTTATTTCAGTTCCATTTTGTTGTCACAGTCCTGAAAAAACCCGCTGTCAAGCAGGATATCACAGCATTCAGTGTGGTTTCTTGCAGTATTTGGGCTTAAATTATTCCCATGATTTTAACTGGTGTGTATAATTTCATACTCATAATGCGATGATGGTATTGTGACATCTTATTCCACTTTGTACGGATCATGCATACATATTTTTTAGAACTTGATAAAACCAGCCGTGTCATATCACAGGTAGGAACGACATTCAAATATGTAATGGAGTACAACACAACGGAACAGTCATGATTTCTAGAAACATCGCAGAACAACAATAAGCTTTTGCATCATAACAAATTTTCAATCTTCAGAACAATCAATTACAAAAAAAAAAAAAAAAACAAAAGAATCTAGAAATATTTTGTGCAATGCCAAGTCAAAGCCTAAAGGTAGTATTTATTATCATCTCAATGTGTAACTGCATGCAGTTACACAGGATAGGCTAGCTAGTAAAGCTAGACGATGGAGAGACAAAATGGAGCCGAAGGTTTTGAGGTTTATTCCGTATAAAAGTATAATCCATTAATCCCTGGTGCCTCATGTATTGGACCATTGCTCAGCTTCTTACACTGTAATTATTACAGCTAGTAGACCATTCATCAGTCACAACACGGTGAATATGTCTCCCTTTTCATACTGCAGCTACAGTCCTCAAGTGTCAGATAAATCAAATCTGGATGTTCTTGGACAAATTCGTGGAAAATCTTAACTTTTAATTTAAATCAGAAGTACTTTCAGTGCAAGATCAGGAGACCCTTTGGGATAATTGATTTAATTAAAAGACAGGTTCATGCACGATATCTACCATAATGACCTAAAATTAGGTCTAATAGTCCCTGTTCTCTCAATTTCCTACAAAAAAGAAGGCTTCTGGGTGGAAATTTCTGGTGTCATAAAAATGGTTTTTTACTAGGTGACCTACAGAATTTTGGAAGAACACCCCATGGACTTTTCATGAGCACTTATGATCAAAATGAGCAGAATGTTTTCACGTATTGCTGTAAAATGTTGAAATAAGAAGTATTAATACAGATTCAAATGGTAGAGCGAGTATTAATTCGGTCGTGCAAATTACATTTTTGGGTATGTCAGCATTGGCATTTATAAGAGAATTAAAAGAGTACTATTTCTAAAAGTGGAGAAGAGCACCAACCCCAACTTACAGTACATCCTTTCCCCTGACCGTGTTCTATGGCATCAAGAATTGAGATAAAAAAGATTTTTTGTTTTGACTGTGTCCCCACCCTTTGGTATTTCAATCTCATCCTCGTAATTGCAGAGGTGTACTCCGGTAGTGGAGGTAGATTGCATTGAAGGAAACCGTGGGTGGCAACACAGACAGGCACAGAAAAAGGTGATCAAAGTCGCTGAAGAGGCTTGTAATAAACGTCATTACATTAGCAAGCAGCATGTTTCTCTCCCCCAAGTGAACTGCTCATAAGTTCGTGTTTTATTCTTATGTCCTCATGTAATTTGTCACACTTTGATTGGACAGTTTAATTTGTAAACATTAGGTGAATAAAATGCTTCCCTGGAAGGCTTCCTTTGTCCAGTTTCTCTTTGTGTCGGAAGGAAAAGGAGTGCAAAGCAAGCTCATAATTTAAGCCTGAAACTTCAATTAAAATTGGTTAAACAATTTTATGTTTTGATGTCCAAGAGAGTTATTGAGAATTTGAGTTAAATCTTTATGGTATCTTTCTATAGGCTATGATTGCTAAAGCAACAAACATATTTCAAGAAACTGTTACCAGTCGTGATCCCCCATTTTGATGATCAATAATACCAGGCCACATTAACATCGTAAATATGTCAATTGCTTACATCTTGTGCCACAGAAAAAGAGTATTTTATTTTTATTCAACTCGGGATATAGGGCAACTGCTGTACGGAGGTACTTTGTAGAGAAGGGCTACTGTTTGCAAAAAAAATACTAAATGAAAAAAAAAATACTTCTCAAAGTTGGCTTTTCATGTTTTTCATATTTTGGGGGAAATTGTGACAGTTTTTCTTCAACAACTGAGGTGTAAACAGATAGAACTTTGGCAAAAAATATAAGTTTGACAGTGAAAACACCTGTATAAACCTATCCAAACAGGCAAACTCTCCGGGGTCCTGTCATAACAGGGCGGCTACTAAAACTTTATGAGTATTTTCCGTTTTTATTTTCCAGAGAAAGTCCCTATCTGCAGCATGTGTGTCAATCAGTAGAAAGTTGGCAGTGAATTAGAGGAGAAAGATTTAAGAGGCCTCCCTGAATACAAGTTAAGTGACATGACAGGGGTGGGTTAGATTAGGACAAGGACACAGAAACAAAGACTTAAAGGGATACAAGGGAGAGTGTGACAATGGGTGAAGGAGGTCTTCCTAAATTTGCAGGACCTTGTGAAGGAGGGTGACTGAGGGGAGATCAACATCGATTCAAGTATTTGTGCAATTTTTGGAGTGAGAAGGATCACTACCATGATTTTGACCTGTTTTACTGTATGTGATTAGTTCGATTTGATGCCCATGATTTTGAAAAGAGAAATGAGGACACCCACAACTCTCTGTCAGGCAGAGATTAAAAATTGTATGGCTGGTTTGGGAAGCCTCTCCTGGGAGATTGATATTACTGGGTAGATTTTTCTTGCTCTTTTAAAATGTTTTAACTGGTGGCAGAATTTTTAGAAAGTACCCATCCTAATGTAGGCAGAGCAGTTAAGAGGATGTCTTTGTGGAAATTGTGAAATGTCACATTTTGTAGAGTTTACGAAGTTTCACGTGTATCCAGTTGGATGCAAATAGACAAAGTTAATTAAAATCCTCACATCTTAAGCAAAGTACTTCAGTGCCAATTTTTTTTCTGGGTGGTAATTATAGATTATTTTGTCACTAATGAGCACTTGAAAAAGTATTTTTGTGACAAAATTTTTTTCAGGGAGTAGGTACTTTGGCAGGTACTGTTCATGATTTTTATTAATGCCTTGCTAAAACTATATTCAGCTGGAAATATTTATCTAAAATAGTTTTATGTCAATGTGATGGTTTGTGTTTGATGTGACGTTATGTTGGCCATCCAGTCCCAGAAACAGGTTGGCTTTTGGTAAAGATAATGGCCAGATTTACATTTGCTTCGGTTTAGGAGCTGGCAAATGGGTGTTGTTGGAACCAGGCGCAGATTTAGGGGAGGCCTAAGGGACCCATGCTTCCTCCCTTGCCCGATACAATGATGAATGTGAGTGGAAAGCCAAAAACAAAAAAAAAATGAAGAGAAAAAGGAGGAAAAGTAAACTGCCTAAAACATACCCATGATATATAATTTTTGGTAGGTTTAAGGATGGCATTCTTTCTTCTGAGTGATCAGATAAGCATCGTACTGTAGTTACACGGTTGGAAGAACAGTTGAGTTGCTCAGCATTGACACTAATGTAAAGAGTTCATATCGCTTCTACTAACCTGTCTCCTGGCGACACTACCGAGGAGACGGGTAAGTATGTCACTCGTAAACTCCCAAACCACAGAGTTTTGGAGATTGTTGGATGTCAGTTACAGGAATTAGTGGCTCATTTATGGAGGAAGGGGGTGGCACACATGGTAAAATACTAAAATTAAAATGACAGTAACAAATTTGTCTTCAACAGTGCTACTTTCCTGCAAACTGAAGGTCCAGAATGCTTCACTAGTCTCATGGTCTCTCTACAGTGCAATTGAGATTCACCATCATGGGTCCCTCCCTTGAAAATTCCTGGATCTGCACCTGGTTGGGACAGGTTCAAAGGCTGGACATTTTGTGGGGACTTTTATTTGGTTGAAAATTAGGATGATAACCTTTAAAAAAATATAATAATCAAACACTGCACTGAACAGATCAGAACATGCTATTGTCTAGGGACCATTTTATAGTTCTGAAAAATCTGGACAATGAGGTGCAGAGGTGGTTTGTGTAGGATTATTAAGGTAGTCTCTACCTGTAAGAGTCAGTGGCATAGCTGTTGGGGGGGGAGGGTTGAGGGCATGAATTTCCACAAGTCTTTCACCCCTAGATGCCCCCATTGGAAGGTCCAAGACTGAAAAAATGTAAATAAGTATATGGTCATTCCACATTTGAAGCCCCTATGAAATGGTGGAGCCCCCCCAGGAGCACCCCCACACAAACTTTTCTGACTATGCTACTGTTAAGGGTTAAGTATGTGAAAGCTGGTCTACAGGTGTCATCAACCATGCCATCATCTGTTGAGATTCCTTCCAGAGTGAAAGAGACCCTAAAAATATATATAAAATTAAAAAAAAATGAAAGGGCCATGAACATATTTTAAAACCTGTATTATAAGCAGTGCCAATCCCAGTTGAAAAGTAAAATGTGTGTGTTGGAGGGAGGGGGGGGAGGGGATTGGGGATACCCCTAGAGTAAAGGTTTACCAGACAGAATATCCCTTAGATCAAAAATCTTCTTAGGGGTAAAGCTTGGGTTAGGATTAGGATTACACATAGAATCAGAACTAGGATTAAGTATATACTGTAAGAGTAGGGGGGGGGGGTTAGAGTAAGGATTGTATGACTAGGATTAGGAAGTTAAGGTTAGAGTTAGGATCTTCGGTCTTAAGTGAACCTTCAATCCAGTGAATCTTCAATCTAGTGAAACCTAGCTGCTTGTGTGTGTGAGTGTGGGGGCATAAACTCTGTAAGAGTTTAAGTGGATTTTGCTCAAAAAGGAATGCGTCCCCCTCCCATTATTGATGTCTGTATGTCAGTTACTGTTGGCACTAGGACTCAGAGTGGGGGTGGGAGGATTCCTCCCTTGCAGAACCTTTTGGGGGGGGGTTCTGGTTCAAAGAGTGGATCTCAATAAATTGACATAAAAAGTCAACTTTTTCCCAACAGGTGTGGGATAGTCCCACACGCGATTTTAAAACTTATTGTTGTTGATAAAAGTGCAGGAATCATGCAATCCCACTGCTTAATGCAAACTCTGGTGTTATATGATAATGAGTTACCCATGCCATGTTGTGTCACTGCCATGTGTGTATAAGCAAGTTAACAGCTGTTTGAAGGTGACATAAAATGTTGCATTTTATTATTTCACCAACTGTAAGGGTGCATTTACACTAGATCCGGATCTGATCGCCTGCGCGGGGTCAGATCCACTGCTCGAGATCAAATTTGTAGTGTAAACGCAGATCAGATCCGGATCTGATCGCCCTATTTTGATCCTGGTAAGAGGGGAGGATCAGACCCCGCGCAGGCGATTAAAACTTGTAGTGTAAACGCTCCCCGGATCAACGGTGACCCGAGATCAACGGTAATTCAACGTAAATTATTTGGAGGTCACTTCTGCAAAAACACTCATTATGCAGGGAGGTGGATCAGAGTACGAGACAAGTGTAAATGCACCAGGATCAAGCCATACACGTAATTCGAATAGAGCGATCAGATCCGGATCAAGTGTAAATGCACCCTAATATGCAGTAGTTAAATAATAGTCTCATAAAGGGACAAAACTTTTGGGAAGGTAAGGAACAGTTTTTTGTTTTTTTTTTTTTTTCTATGTGATCAGATAGGGAGTGAGAAATGGAGCACAGTGCTGCTGTCCCCTCCTCATACCAGGGAGTTGCTATTTGACAAATAGCAACTCCCTGCTCATACACCTATGCTGGATTCTTCCAGATTAATGCTTTGTCCTAAAAAGGCAAATATTTGGCTGTTTTAGAGTTGTGATGGGAAGGCCTTTGTAAGCTCAGAAGTTAGCCACTTCACAGTGAGATTGATTGTGGAGTACAGATTAAGTGCTGACCCCTTGCGCTGCCACATAAAAGGCTTGACATGCAGGTATGCCTCAAAAAGGGCACAGCAAAAGGGGATGTGAGTGAAGGGTACTGACAGTAGTTTTTACTATTGCTCTGATGCCCCTTGATGGGGTATGACAGCCAAATCAAGGGTACAATAGATTTTTAGCTCTGAGATTTTGACCTTTTTTTTTAGGGTTTTTTTTTTTTTTGGCTGCCCTAGGTCACTTGTGAAAAGAAAAGTTTGAAGAAAAAAATTAATATTAAAATTACTAGGGTGCTGTAAGCCCCTTCCCACGCCCCCCTCCCCAGCCCAGCCCAGCCCAGCCCACATAGCAACAACAGATGGCTTATTCAAGTGATCTAAATGAAGTTGAGGAATAATGTGATTTTCCATATTGTCTGCAGTAATCAAATGGTATTTAACAAGTTTCTAACCATTGACATACTTCTCCGTAAAATCCATATTCTTGTCTCTGGGGAAAAAGGTGTAATCGCACAACTTGCACATTACTGCATTGATGAATGAATGTTTGGTAATTGAACCATTGACAAGCATGCTGAATGTTCATTAAACACTGTGCCTCATGTGACAAGAGGGATGTTTACATAGTCGTAAACATTATTGCATCAGATTTATTTGAAATTCACCTTTTAATGTGATGTATCCTTGTTACCGTGGTTATGGGAATAAATTCTTATTGCACTCTTTAGTAGGGACTACATGCTATCCCTACTTCATACACCATTTTAAAAGAGGACAGAAGTTCTAAAGACAGACCTGAAAAAGCAAAGATTATTTATAGGTTGTGGAGAAGATTATAACCTGTATGGAACTTGCTATTGCTTTGATAACCTTTGTGTACCATTCTCTTGTCAAATGAGCTCTATTAGTTTCTGGCCTGTGGCTTCTGTTGCTTTAAATTTCCTTGGAAGTCTAACAGTACTCTAGGGGCCATGAACTCTGCCAAGGGATAGTAAATCAACTCTTGAAAGGTAGAGCCTAACAAAAGACATAAATTTTGGATTGGCTGTCCACCACATTCCAAGTCAATCTTGAAGCCCAACTACATATGACACTGTTGGTAGTATAGGGTGGGACTCATCTCCGCACATTACATTGGCTTCTGTTTACACTTCGGATGCCAACTCTGCAAGCAAAGATTCTGAGCTCTTATTATCTCCTTGAACATGTGCAGTGGGCATTTTTTGATGCACTAAAGTGTACTTTAGAAGATACAAGTGATATGGAATCATACATATGATAGAGTACTGTGTGACTGTGAGTTTAATAAATCTTTATTTTGCCTGTTTTAATGTATTGATTTAAAGTGAAAGCTTGCATGTTTTTTTTTTCACATCTTTTTTTTTGTTTCTTGGACTTTGGTTGGTGATGATGTAGGCCTAAAGTTTTTGTACCTTTTACCGTGTCTTTATTATACTGTACTTCAAGTTTAGACAATTTTACCCAAAATGTAAATATTAAAAAGAGAATACTGTATCTCATTCTTGCTATACTGCTAGTGGTAGTAATATATAGAATGAAATTGCATGTGTAAAATTAAGAACAAGAAATTAATGGAGAAAACAGTGAATTTCTTTTAATCCACTTTGGCAGACATGTGCTCAGGGATGTAGCTAGCAAAATTTGAGTGCGGGGTAATTATCTGATCTGGGGAAAGCACCGCACCCCACCCCATGGAATCTACCTCATTTTTCAGCCATTAATTTTTTCATTTTTCCCTCATTTTACTATAGGGAGTAAATTTAGGGCTAGTTGTAGGTCTCGATAGGCAGATTTGTGGTGGGCGGGGTATGTGTGTTTGCCTGGAGTGCCGGGCGGGAATATCGAGTGCTGGGTGTCATTGCCCAGCGCTGCCAACCGTAGCTACATCCCTGCATGTGCCTTTCCCCTTGCTATATCTGTTTCAGTTAAAGGGGAGAGATTGGCTAGTCTCATACTAAAGGAATGCATGGCCCCACCCTCCCCTTTAGTCTTGTTTTATATATTTATAGCTAGGCCATATTATCTAGAATGCATGTTGTAGGCCAGCGTGCCACCACGTACAAATGTAGTCTGGAGCATAACATCTAATATATTAGGTTGTGTATACATATTATACAGTATATATAACATGTTTTCCTAGCCATTTTACCATGAGTGGTTAACTTTGCTATAAACTGCTAATTAAATGGTACATACATTTACAAACCCCCTACACCTGAATACAAGTGAGGTCCCAAGTGGCTTCATTTGCAGTACATGATTGTACATATACGTTTTTAAGTCCCTCCTGCATAATGCCTTGGGGCAAGTAGATTGCTTACACAAGTCATTTCATTCAGTGTACATTTATTTACAGTTACAGACGCTGTGTATATCTTTACTACTATGAAAAATAATAACGTAGTAAAAAATCTATTTCGCACCTACTTACCTCCCCTATAACTACTATTGGACAGTCCATATACTGCGGATATTATGCAGATGACAACTTATTGCAGTGTTTGAGTGGTGGAGCTTCTTACTTCAAATTTATGTACGTTTACAGATTACCCTCAACAGCTAGTAATAATCTCTAAAGCAATTCTTCATAAATTTTCAGTCATATAAATGCAATCATGTATAAAAAGATCACATTTAGACTTATTTTGTTTATTAAAGTAGGGACTCACTCATCAATCAATTCCTAGGGTTGTCCCACCCCTCTAGCCTGTAGCAGTCAGGGCAGATTTTGAAGGAAAAAAACAGATAAATAAAAAACAGTCATACAGGCAGAGTAATGAGGATGCAAACGAGAAAAAGAAAAAATCAGTTGTCTTTTCTACCTTCATAGCGTAATGATAAAAAGTGTAGGAAAATACTGGATAAGACCTTAATTTATAATTCATTCAGCCTTTCTTTTTCTCTCTTCCGAAGGTAGACAACCTGTTGGGGGAGATCTAGCACTTAATTTCACATTTCAAACTCCCTTTAATGAATTCCAGTCTAATTCTGAATTTTTACCTTGTTTTGCGGTATCATAAGGCAGCTTCTATGTCTTAATTTTATCTGCATCTTCAACTTTTAATTAGTTAAAATAATCCTACCCTGAGGCGGAAGTTGTCATCCTCCTAAGGAGAACAAATTCTCTATGTGCCTCTTAAGTCTTCTCCTTTTTCAAAGGGCTACGGATCTTGTTTGCTGTTAGTGAGAAAAACTCATTACAAACTCGACTTGAGATTTTTCACAAACGGCTCAGTTTCCAAACAAGATTTTTATCTCTCCTTCGCGGCATCATTATTCAAAGTAGTGATCGTCTTAATACCAAAGGCGTTGAAAGTATTTAACACCTTTTTTGTTTCATATTTGAAAAAAGATTAACAGTAATAGAAAAGTGTAGAGAAACAGATTTTTATGAAATGAAAGAGAATTTGTGAAATTAAAGGGACTAAGCTACCTAATATCATAACCTGAAGCATATTTTGTAAGCTTGACAAAGAAATTTCTGTCTCGATGTTGACCTACCCATTGAAGATAAAATTTCATTTGAATTTCATGGATTTATACAAATTTATGTGTGGGAGGGATATTAATAAAGACCTTACATGAACAGAACTTTAAAGAGATATTCCAATTTTAGTCATGTTGAGAGTAGTTAGAACTTACCTTCCTTAGGCAGAGAGAAACAGTGCACTAGGGAAATGTGGGTCAGAAAAAGGGGGATACTAGCTCCTCAGAAAAGTGAAAATGTCCATTTTTACCAGTACTTTACAGTACATCTCTAATATGTCGTGTAATCTGTGTTTGGTGCAAGTATGTAGCCAAGGGGGTGGGGTGGACAGAGGGTGGTGGGTGGAAGAGGGAATGTGAGAAGCCCCACAAAACATTTGAAGGTTCCATTGCCTTAACACAGTTTTACACATTTCAACTCTCTGAAAAATACTTTACCCCTCTCCTTGAAGCTATCCCATCCCCCTTTAGTACCTTGTCTGGCCACAGGCGCCGTTTGGTATCAACACTTGTGTTCTTAAATGTTTCTTGTGTTCTTTAAACTTTGAAACTGTCTCCTCAGTGTAATGGTTTGCATTTTGTATGGGTAAACTCATATCCCCATTGGATTGTCAAAGCAATAGATTGAGAGAAATAAAAAGAGCAGTTAGTGGACATCATTGTTAGGAGATGACATCCATCCTGTTTGCTTCAAGCTCACTTATGGTAGTAATTTTGTTGTGAAGTAACTAAAATTTACTGCTTATATCTCTGGAACCACACATAGGAGTTGAAGGAAATTTGAGCAGAATTCATAGATTATTAACTTAGGACCTTCTTCAATCAAAACTAAATTTATGGTTAAAGTAGGTTGATTCTTGGAAACCTTTCCAACAACAGTTCTGATTGGTGTATTGCATCTGGCCTAATACTGTGTCATACTCTATCTCCCCGTGGTTCATGTGCTTGCTCTTTATACCCATTTCAATGCAATTACAATGTAAAGTTAAAGGTAAAATGCAGCCATCCCAAATGGAATTAGTACTCTGCGGTATCTTCTTTCCTGAAAGGCTCTTTTAAATCATGTGGCAACAATTTTGTAACTGAATTTTTAAATTTAAGCGAAGCAACCCTTTTGTTTTTCCTGAGTATGCCACAGTTGTCTTCTGTAACATTGTGAAAGATATTTGCAGTAGAAATAAGAGGAGATTTTTAATCCATCTAGTTCATGTGTCAAAGTAAGTTTGAGTGACCGCTTATTCCCTTTAAGTTCTCTGCAGCAAATAAAATTAATACAATACTGTAATACTTGTGAAAGAACCAGTCTCAGTGACATTTAAGCTGTATCAGTGAAGGAGGCTTACAATATTGCGTTCAGACTTGAAATGGTGAACTTTAAATCGTGTTCGGCATCATCATGTAACAAGTGAATTGCTTCTTTTGAAAACATTCACAGGGTTGACACCATGGTACTACTGCAATAATTGGTGGAAGTAAAGGTGACTGTCCCCTGGATAGCACAATGGCCAAATTATTTTTGCTGGTTGGATAGCAGATATCTGTGCGAGTAGTTTGAGTGTAATACCGAGTCTATTTTTGTGTGGTCTAGGTATGGTATTCTTTTGCACGTTAACATCAAATTGTCCTTTGTTATTGTCATGGTCAAATAGTGATATTAGCTTTGTAATTTGCATATATGTGAACAGAATATATTTTTCTGAGGTGTGGGGGTGGACCTGGGGCTGAAAATAAGCAGAGAGGCTGGGTTTGCCTGAAATCCAGAGGGGGGGAGGGGAGAGGAGTTTGGGGTGTAACCTTCTTGGCTCATATTAATTTGCAAAAGGAAGTGAAATTGTATGTGCATCAGAACATTGTAGTGTGCAAATTCAGACTGTGCATAATTGCACACTTTCTCTCTTTCCTCTTCTGGTAAAAATACTGTTTTTTGTCAACATTCTGCATTATGTGGAAGGGCAAACTTTTAAGTCAAAATGTTGCACTTAAAACATTCCAGCCGAATTTGCTTTCTTTTGTTAAAACTACATTGGTCTATAATTGATTCAGTCGTATGCCTTTCATTCGCATACTAGTATCTACTGTGAGAAATTGACTACAAAATTTTAATATAAAAAGGCAAAAAACGTGCGGTAATGTTTTAATTGGTTACATTAAAAGCCCTTCAAAGAATGCCTCCCTCCACTTGAGGGAACATTTGACTATTCATTCATTATGTAAAATTCTAAATTTTGTGCAAATTTAAATTACATAAAATTGTGGCAGTTGGGGAGGAAAAAGCTAACAAGATCTTGTTTAAACTTCCATTAGGAAAATGTGTCATTAAAACCAAAAATAAGCATTGGTAAAGAGGGGGTGGTTAACTTGTTCCTTAATGATGAAAAATATTGACGTAAGTTGGAGTCTCTTCCTACGCACAACGTCATTGTTCTTTTCAGTTCTACTCACTCGTCATAACATTGACTCTTTCATTTGCTGAGTGCAAATTGTGGAACGAAAACACTGCAGTTAAGTGGTTCAATAATGCCATAAAGTTTTTTTGAAGAATTGTGTTCTTTTTGTGACTACAAGGTAATTCTAGTAAAAGAGAAAACCAAAACTGCTTTTCTGTTTTAAGGTTAGTTAATAATACTAGGTCAAGGTCTAAGTAGGCCTTCCATGAAAGATGCAATATTTGATGTAATTGCGCCTCCTCCTTTCATTGAAATATAGGATGAACTTGGTATGAACTCTAGAGCAAGGGTATCAAAAGGCCAATCTATGACAGTTTGTACTATTCACTTTAGATGAATAATAATTCACGGGGGAGTGCAAAGAGGCAGAGTAAACAATTCCGCTGCAGAGGTTACTCTTACCATCAGAGCAATGGAGGAACGACTATTACATAATTATGAAAACATGCTCAGACAGAGTACAAAAAAGTATGCAAAGCTTCGTGGTAATTAAGTTCATATTAAACCAAGAGTACCATCAAAGAAAAGAAAATCTGCTAATGAAAGTTATTTATCACTATAGTGATTGAAAAATAAATGGTGTGTTTTATTATTTGTGGGGGTGTTGCATTTCATATTTTAACAATCTTTGCATTACGTATTCTGAGTGGAGTTGAAAATTTGCTGGTTGGATTAATTAACCATAACAGCAATGTTAAATTACTTTTTGTTAAGAATTTTTGTTGAATTGAAGTATAGAATATGCAGTCCAATATATTAAAAAAGTTATATATGTATATATATATATATATATATATATATATATATATATATATATATATATATAGAATACATAGTTGTGAAACAACACTGGAAATAGTGCTCAACCGATGGGAGCGAGTATAAATCCAAATAATAAGTAAACTCTATGACATTTTCAAGATACAAATTTGTTTCGTATGGGCTTGTAGCCCACACTCTTCAGTCTTAAAATGTGATATCCTAACCGTTACTTAATAACAATAACAATATGAAAATCTGAAAGCGCACCTGGAAGAGCCATAGATGCGTCATCAACAAGAGCAAAGCGTCTTTTATGTATTCAACAGATTATGATCGGCGTCGCACGCAAACAGTGTACGCGCAAGATAGTGGTAGTATAATTAAAGCAAAGCGTCTTATATGAGAATGTACATAGGTTACAGAGTAACGGCGTCGCGTGCGAACAGTGTACGCACAAGATAGCAGCCGTATAGTAATAGTTTTTTGTGACGTCAGTGCGTTAAAATTTGGCAAACTTGCCGTCACTACTCATGCGCAAAGGACGAAAGGACCTTAGTTACCACTGTTGTACAATGGACGCCTCACCGTTAAAATAAAGAGGCGCACAGCGCAGTGACGTCGATGCATCTATAGAGAAACAGTTTCACATATGAAGAAGCTACAACGGCGTCACAAGCAAACAATATATGCGCAAGATATTGGCAGTATAAACATAATAGAAATGTAGAAACGTCTTTTTACGTCATTGCAAATCACGAAAGTTATTAAAAGATAATAGATTCTTTTTACGGTGTCTACAGCTGCTTGCCAGTTCATTCCTATTATTCAAGGAAGACATATGTGGTCTGTAGATGATAAAATATTTCTCGGTTATACAATGGTTGCACCTTTTACTAGATGTTGAATATGGTTTACCATATGCAAGGATTCTCCATTTGATCGAGTACGGTACGTTATTGTCTTTTAATGTCCAGATATATTGGCTCAGAGTAGTAACGTTCCTCTGGTTTTCATTTCTGAAACTGCTGCTGTGACCGTTGAATCTTGTTTTTAAGGAATTTTCAGTTAATCCGACGTATGTTTCCACCTTAAGGTTATCATGTCTTGTTACTAAGGCTTAATATATTACACCAGATGCTAGGCAGTTACCTTCTAGAGGGCATGGGTTGTCTTTCCGGCAGTTACAGCTTGGAGTATTTCGTGCACGATCTGCAGTTTTCTCAGCTCTTAAGATCGATTTATTGTGTGAAGTGATGATTTGGTGCACATTTTGCATACTGCCAGTATCTTGCGCATATATCGTTTGCTTGTGACGCCGTTGTAGCTTCTTCATATGTGAAACTGTTTCTCTATAGATGCATCGACGTCACTGCGCTGCGCGCCTCTTTATTTTAACGGTGAGGCGTCCATTGTACAACAGTGGTAACTAAGGTCCTTTCGTCCTTTGCGCATGAGTAGTGACGGCAAGTTTGCCAAATTTTAACACACTGACGTCACAAAAAACTATTACTATCTTGTGCGTACACTGTTCGCACGCGACGCCGTTACTCTGTAACCTATGTATATTCTCATATAAGACGCTTTGCTTTTATTATACTACCGCTATCTTGCGCGTACACTGTTTGCGTGCTACGCCGATAATAATCTGTTGAATACATAAAAGACGCTTTGCTCTTGTTGATGACGCATCTATGGCTCTTCCAGGCGCGCTTTCAGATTTTCATATTGTTATTGTTATTAAGTAACGGTTAGGATATCACATTTTAAGACTGAAGAGTGTGGGCTACAAGCCCAGACGAAACAAATTTGTATCTTGAAAATGTCATAGAGTTTACTTATTATTTGGATTTATATATATATATATATATATATATAAATATATATATATACATACATATATATATATATATATCTATATATATATATCTATATATATAACTATATATATAATATTTCTTCTAGTTAAATTGAGGTGGAAATCTTGTCATTTTTAAAAACTTGTTTCCATGGATATATGCATTACAATAGTCATTCAAGTCAAACATACAACTCATAGTACAATCTTTAATTCAGTTTAATTCAGATCAAATTTCTCACGTGCAATTGCAGTCAAATTGAGTTACAACAAGAACAGAGCGATGAAATTACGTATGATACACACTAGAAAACAGAGGAAAACTGTTATCAATGCTATAGGGACCAACTTTTTACCTAATTTATTCAAAATAAATCTGTATTTGAGGGGCCACAATAACTACTGTAAGTAAAAATCCTAATGTAATAATAGATAAAATTTAAGCAGCCTTATGAGTCGTACTGTAATTTTTCAAGTATTTTCCCCATTTCAAAAGCGAAGAATTGAGGGCACTCTTTGTAGAGGGGCTCTCTCCCACTAAGCTATCTTTCATTTGCTAGGTAATACTGCGGGTAAGGGAGGGTTACATATGAAAATAGGAGGTATCAGGCAGGGCTCATAGATAAATCCTAAACCAGGGAGTTTTGTGGATTTAATTGTTAAGTTTTGTTATGGTTTTGTTAAGCTATAAGTGGCTGCTAAAACTAACCCAGATTGCTTTAAAGTTGATACCACGATTCTTCAAACAACCAACATGATTTTCACATGTGTTGCAAAGGCAAATTGATGATGTTGATTCAGACAGAAAAAGAAAACAAAAATTGTGGTTAAGACTGCTTATTGGTATTCAGTATTGGTTTTGGCTGATTGTCCCCATTGTTGTCCCATACTGGTATCAGTAGAATTTACCCTGCCAATATGTCCCGTCCTATTCTTCATAAAAATGTTAGGTTATCTAGTGTGTTTGACTTAAACTTACCATGTTTTTACCTCATAAAATTTAACGATGCTTAGTGGTAATGCCCAGTGGCCTGTAGTTAAGCGTACAGTACGATCATTTCTCAAAAATGTCTGTATGGGACTGATATCAGCTGATATTGAGGTCTGAAATATTGGGCACTTGTAATATCAGTGCAACACTGGTGAGAACAAAGTCAACCTTTCTTCAAATCAACTTTTCACAAGTGGTGTACAAAATATCTGTATGGGACTGGTATGGGCTGGTATTGAGATCTAAAATATTAGTATCGGTACTATTTTGCACTTGTAATATCAGTGCAACACTAGTCAGAACAAAGTCAACCTCTTCAAATCAACATTTAACATGTGGTCTACAAGGTGATATCTCAAAAACAGATGGTACTGTTTGTCTGAACTGAATTAAAGATGTTGTTATTTGTTCTTATCTTTTGCCCGATAGGAGATAAGATTCATTTATCTTTTGATAGTGAATACTTTTTTCAATTCCATGTGTAAATATTAACAAACTGGTAGTCTTTGTGTGGTTCAGAGTGTTAGTGTAAATACTGTTTGGTAAAGCATGATGCTGAATATGCTTTAGCATAGCCCAGGTGATGTCAGTGAGACCAGATCATGGAGCCCTTTCAAGGGTAAGCTATTAAGTAGTCCCATGGTGAGACCATGGGTACAGTTATAACAGAGTATGAAACTTTTAGTCCCTTCAGAGGGTAGGCTGTTAACCCTGTGGTTAGACCTGTTAAAATTTGAAATAAATGGGAGAAAAGAGGTCCTCCAAATTAACTCCATGGTTAAATACATGTTCAACTACGAGTTGTAAAGTATATAGTTGTTTTAGGGTTTTTTCGTATGTGAATACTATTTTATTCTTCTAAGGTACTGATATTTGAGAAGTGTTGGTTCATTGTCTGTAGAATAATGTAAGACCTCCCCCTACCCCACAAACTGGATGACCCATCTAAGCGACTGTCCTATACATTATTGACCAGAAAGTATTAAAATTGATCAAAGTTAATCAATTAGCCAGAACTGGTTTATTACTGACAGTGTAAAAGTCTGTTATGCTCCTCCTTACCTCCTATGTACACATGTATAGAGGTTTTTCATGTGACATCAGCCCGTTTCAATTTGGCATACTGGCCATCACTGCTTATGTGCAAAAGACTGCAGGATCTTAGTTACGATTGTTATACACTGAACGCCTGGCTGTCAAAATAGAGAGACGCGTGAATGTGGTGATGTCAGTGAAAACCTCTGTTCCGTTATTGCCTGCAGTAACCATCTGGCAAGTTTCCCCTACCTGCAGAGGGCACTCTAGAGCCTAACTCTTCCTTTTCCATTTTTCCCTTCTCCGTATAAACATGCTTTTGCGATCGTCTGGTAAACTGTGAAGATATACAAGATATCCCAAATATGTTGAACAGATTCTTCCCAATTGTTGCACCACTACTAACAAACATGGATATCATAGAAATGAGCTTACCGTGCACAAAGGCATGCACTATTTTGCACTATCGCATGGCGTTGTTTTATTTTCATAAGGTAGTTCATTAGTTGGGTCTTTACTGTCAGACTTTAGAAAGCAACATGATGATATGATGTATAGCTGTATAGATGTATAGATGTGTTGCTTAAGGTTCGTTAAGTTAAAGAGGAAGGAAGTTGAGGTTAGTTAATAATCAGAAAATCGGTGTTGGTGTTGTAACTTGACTCAGGCTATGGGGTCAGTCGGTGACACATTACTTCTGCATGACAACAATGTGTTGGAGTGAAAACAATTTATTGCGCGAACTGCAGTGCGTAAAGTGTTCCCATATGGTCATACTGTAGCCAATTGTTGTTTTCACTCCAATGTCGCTAGGGTAACGGAGAAAGACCTGGATGACTGACCGACCCCATATACAGTATTTGATGATTGAAAGTAAGAAGTATGCCCTTGCCAAAATGTAATTATATCTTTTGGCAGGTGATTAGATGTTCAGGTGTCAGGTGTTTTGAAGTATACTATTTTCTATTATTTTCTAAACCATGGAATATTGGCGAATACCATTGGTCGCATCCTGTCGATAATTTTTGCTCTACTCTATTGTCCACCCTCTCAAAGGTGTGTTTACTTTTACGGGTATATGACTTGCTTTCCTTTTAAATCCTGAGGATGTGTTAAAAAGGTTTTTTTTTTTTTTTTTATTTTTGAATCGCTGTTCTCAACAAATTTTCAAAGTAGTCATCTTTCTTTTTTGTAAACCATTTCCTACAATGTACATAGTATGACTGTAGCTGTCCATTGTTGAATATCTTCATGCTTGGTGTGCTGCCGGCATGTTGCGTTTAACAGCAGTTACCTCTCTCACTCAACGACGATAATATCCTGCTTGTAGAAACTTCATTTTCTTCTCACCGATTTTTCCCTGTAAGGGGATAATTTGAGTGTTTCCTTCTGGAAATGAAAGACCATATGAGAATAGCTTGCACTTAAGAGCTATTCATCATTCTCCTCTTGTATGTTGTAACACAGAAAAGGTTGCCTGGAAATTATTTGCCTGAACTTGTCAAATTCTATGTATTCAAGTGATGATTAATACCCTCTTGTCCCCACAGAAGGAAGACAAGTTTGTCATAATCCTTTATGGTTTTTTTTTGTTTCCTTTTTTGCTTTTACGTTTTTGTGTAGATTATTGAAAAGGTACTTTGATCTCTCCCTGTGGAGGGATATGCTCTCCTTGTACATCAGGTAAAAATTAATGACATGAAAAGTTTAGAAAACTGATAAATTAAAAATTGTAGGACTATGAAATGTAATATTCAGGTCTGTTAAGAATCAGCTGGGGGAATCAATGTCCTGATAAAGAGATTTTCTGTTTAGCATCGAAATGGTACTTAAACATCAGAATGTAAAGAAAAGAAGGGATTGTGATCAACAGGGCAGACTTGCAGTTGTCTGGGGGTAAAATAGCAGCTGCAGAAAATTATCGTTGTTTCTGTGATGGAATGGAAGTTAATTACTATTTTGGTTGTTACAGTCTGTGTGCATTTACAATGTTAGGGAAAGATGTAGGGTTTATTTTGGTATACATTTGATAATTAAATATTGAGGGATGTTGGTATCATTTTATGAGCATTGTTGGATATAAGAGAATTTGTTGAAAGAGGTTATAAATGACATGCACTAAATACAGGTGTGTGAGCAGTGCAAATATCTTAATACAAACTAGGCTAATGTAAGAACTTATTCCTGTGTAAATAATGGAAGATTCCAGCAAAATATTTTTCACACAGTTCGTATGCCTTTATATGGCATGTTATGTCTTATGTAGGATGGTAATAACATGTAGTGTGTTTGCCATAATTGCAAGTCTGAAGTGTTAGTTGTGGGAATTTCACTTTCTGGGTATCGCAGTTTCTGAGTATCGCAAGATATACTTACGGACTTTACAAAATATTTTGTTCAAGTCTCTTTACTATATTTAATCTCAATTGTGGGAATGTTGTTTGTACTTTAAGCTTATACAATTTTGTGTAAAGGACATGCAGAACATTTCTTCGTGTTACATTTCAGTAATTGGTATTCAGTATTGATATCAGCAGGATACTGTAACTCATATTCCTTCTGTACTGGTATTTTTATAACCTGAAATATCGATACCTTCCAACGGATATCACTTTGCGTGTACTTCATGCAAAAGGTTACCTTACAGTATATGTCTGATTGTTACTCCCTGTATTTTACCTGATGTAACCGAAAATGATGCTTTGTGGTAGTGAACTATATATTGCCAGAGATTTTGTGTGCAATTATAGCCCATTTCTAAAACGTGGGTATTGGATTGGTACCAGCCGATATCCAGAATTGAAATCTATAGAACAATGCTATTTATGTTTTCATTTTTCATTTAGACTTCTATTCTACTCTGGTACAGTAGGTGTGTTCTTGCTAAATGGACTGTCATGAGTGATAAACCATTGTTTGACCAAAGGTTACGCTTGCCTCATAAATTTTTTAATGCTGGCTGAAAGAATCGTGCAAGCTGTTCTTTTATACTTTACCACCCAGGAAGGAATAAATACAGTACAGTGTGATGACTATGGTCCAACACCTTACAGGACATGAACAAGAAACAGAAGGATTGTTATGAGGAACTTGTAATATGATCCGCATTAGTAGTAAAGCAAGGGGGAGGGGGAAGGGGGTAGGGGGAGTAGCCTGTGATAAAGGCAGGGAGGCAGTGATTGGGGTGGGGAGGATAGAGGAATCCGGCTTTGCCAATAGTTATGCAACTATTGTCAGTAAATATGTGCTTTTGCATCACATCAGCTTTTGTCTTTTAATAAAGGTTACCATAGTTACAGAAAATCTCAAAATGTTATCAAATTACAAGAAGGTGATTTACAGGCCAAAAATGATTTGCAGTTAGAAAGATGGGAGTAATCAAAAAGTCTTCAAATTCATGCTTTGAAACTTGCAGGTGGCTTCCATGAAGTTCTTCCAACCACCTTACTGTTCAAAGTCTTGGCCAGGCAAAAGGTCCCATGTAAAGATTCTAATGGTGTCAATAAATAGTTCTCAGCTTACTTTAATGATTGATGAGAAAATAATAATTATTTGCTAATTTTATAGTACTTTCTTTTGTCTAGCCTGTTGCTCACCTTATCTTTCTCTGACTTTGTCGATTAGTTGTAATTATTTGCTCAGAGATAATCACTTAAAAATTTTCCAGAAGATATCTGAATGCAGGTGCAACAGGAGATAGAGTAAATAAATGGCACCTGAAGGTCATCTCATGTTGCCATGGCAACCAACACTTGTACAAGTTTCTTTGTTCTCGGCTTGTATGGCTGTCAGCTTATTTGTTTCCAATTTTGTCAATTAAACCACAAACTCTCAATATGATAAGCCAGAGCATGAAGTAGTTTATTGGCCGACATTTCCAGAAAGGAATTATTAAGCATAATGAAATTTTTTATGAGGTGCAAACACTTTGGGAGGAAGCTTACAGTATTGACAATGTAATTGACGAGAGTCGTATTGGCAAGTAAAGTCTTTGCAGGACACTATGTTTGGAGTTATTAGCCATATTCCCGTGTAGTTTGTTGTGCTTGCATTATATCAACTGCAGTGGGACAGTACAAATCACAATGTGTTGGGCTGGAAGACAACCCCTCCACCCACCCCACCTCGAAGTGTAAGGTAAAAGACTACCATTAATTGTACTTTCAGATATTTCTTATCAGAGTTTGGGACAAAATTGTATACCAACAGTTGTGTGTTTAAATTGATTCTTTTTTGCCAGTTTATTGGCTGGTTTACACTAGTGATAGGACGATTATCGGTTTTCACCACTGGTGTCAGCTGATATTTATACCCACTTCCATCCTATATCGGTATTGGTAAAACTTACCTTAAATGCCAGTGTTACTTAACCGATATTAATCTTCCCATATGTCATAAAAATAGGCACACTGTTTGAGTATATTTGAAAGTTTCAATATTTTATCTCAAGATGAAACAACACTTCGTTGTGGTGTCCAGTAACCTAAGGTTATAGTTGTCGAATGTTTATTTCCCAAATATCAGTATCAGATCAGTATGGCGGATTATTTAAGAACTGTAGGTAGGTGGCAAGTTGCAAGTGGACAGTGTGGAATCGAAATAGTTTATGATAAAAGAATATTCAGGTGCTCTGTCTGCAAGGGCGGCGATTTGTTCTCAATATTGTGGAGGCCATACCCCATTTTCAAGGGGACATGTCCCCCTGTCCCCCTGGGGTCACTGCCCATGTACATCTGATACATTTATACTAAAAAAATTCTGAAAACAGTGATATATTTACAGTTCCATTCTTATTGGAAGAGTTGGGGAATTACACGATTCTTCTTTCTAGGTTTTGCCTTTATCTTCTCTGTCTCCCCGCTTTGTTTCTATTATACAGGAAAAGTATTATATATTTACTATCCAAAGTTAATTATGGAACCTGCTACCTCCCCTATCTGTCTCCTTTAAATAAATGCTCATATTGTTTCACTCATCGTTTTACCCCTCCCCCTTCCCCATCTAGAAGCGTAAAACCCATCTACATTCTATAGACCACTCCTGATTTGTATATCAAACCTTAATGGCCAGGGATCTACAGTGCTGAAAGTACCTGATTAACCTTGTAATATAACAACACGGTACAGTATTTTAGTTAATTGTCGTTTCACTGCATTTACAATATTGTCCATCTGTCAATCTGAAAATTATAGGTATAATAGATTTCTAGTGCTTAGTGCCATGTAAGAAACTAATTAGATGCTAATAGTAGTTGCAACAGTACCCCTTAGCACAAAACCAACTGAATTAAGGACTCTTATGTGATCATCCAGGAGGAAACTGCTCTCGATGAAATTGGTTTTTGTTCGTTTGTCACCCTAAGCATTTGTGTGTATGTGTGCGTGTGGGGTACAGTGTGTGTGTTGTGTAATGTACCTCCTCTTGAATGACATTGAATCTTTTCACCTTGGTTGTCACATGATGTCTTCTTCCCATCATTCTGTTCTGCTCAGGATTAAATGTTGTGACTGTCTTTCACGGTTTGTCACTGTCAACATTACAGGCCATGAATCACCTCTCCACAGAAACGAGAGAACCCATCTTGTGGATCTGGTGACATGTGACAGTGTTTCATGTCGGATTTTGATCTTTTCCCCCTCATTTTGCAATTTTGGATTCCTTACCGAGCTCTTTCCTCTTTTTTTTTTTGTAAAGTTGTCATTATCGTGTAGAGAGCTATTTATTTCCCAGGAGAGTAGCCACGTTGCCAGATCGTCTAGCTCTCTGTACATAGAAACAGGTTGGTCTATGACGTTCTTTTATTGAAAACTCTTTTCTATCTTCTTGTTCTCCGGAGTGTTTTATGAGTTGGAAGTATGCCAAATTGCAAGTCATTTGCATAATAAAGAATTGTTGACGGTTGATAGAGTGGATTTCATTTCAGGAGTGAGGTCATGTTTTATCAGTGCGAGTACTTTTACACTTGAATGGGTATGTCGAGTTTCCAAAATGACTGTAATATTGGACAGAGATAATAACAGTTTTCTGGATGTGTCAATCAGATTCTCTGATCATTCACTGTGAAGTATCGATTGTCGGCAAGATAGATGAAGGATGCCACAAGGTTATTAACCATTAAACACACTTTAGAAATTGTGGTACTCCTAGCACAAAACCTCAAGGTGCAACCATCTGCTTAATCCCAGTCATAATTATTTCTTTTTTCTCGCCGGAAATTGTTCCTGTTAAAGTCATCATGTCAAGTTTTACCTGATTGGATGATGTCATCACTAGAAATTGAGTGTAAATAAGGGATTTTCCATTTTGTCTTTGTGCTACAAATATTTGCTGAACATGCAGTCTGAGCTAAATGATCAAAGTCAGCTAGCCTGTGGGTGCAGTACACTAAATATGGTGGTATTTGATTAGGATACTTGCTAGTGGCTTGAACTATTCTCTTCCTTTCCGTGCATATTTTGAGGTGACAATGGTGTTATAGTTTCAGCTCTCCTAGGTAGAAATCAAGGGATGGCGGATAGGGGAATGAAGAAAGAAGGATGATATATCCCCCTCCCCCCCTCCACTTTTTGAGAACTCTCATTGACTTTCAAATAATCACTTAGTGAGTAGTGCTCCAAGGGCTCTTTAGCCCCCCCCCCCCACCTACTTTTTCAAAATGTCCACTATCTGCATAATCTACATTGCCCCTCCTTACCTCTTATTTACATACGTAACCCTCACTTACGGGCAATATTACCTGGCAAATGAAAGATAACTTAGAGGAAGAGAGCCTTCCAGCAGGCAGGACTTCTCAGTTTCTCATATGGCTGCCAAAAGTCTATGTGGCAGTTTTTTCACCTGGACAAGAATTTGACAGTTTTGCAACAGATTTTGCTGTTTTCAGCTTTTTGTTTTCTTCAGTGAGATAGTTAAGAATTCTCAGCAAGGTAAGTATCGGGACTCATAGATTCATAAATCAGGGAGTTTTGTGGAGTCTGTCATATTGTACATGTAGCCCTTAACTACGTGCAGTTTAAGTCTTTTCCATTAACAGTCCTTTCTGGTGTTCTACACTACTAATCCTTCCTTGCTGGGTCTGGAAGACTCTTCATAAGTTATGTGTTTTTCTCCTTTTTGTTTTGTCTCTTTACCTGTGACTAACTTGGTATGTTCCTCAGTTTTTCGTGCCTGCCTGGCAGACTTGTATCACTCGTGCAACTATCTTGGCTGCATTCATAATGCCAATATCCGCAAACTTTTGCAAACAATCCTTATCCATTCACATACAGATTGTGTACTCCTGAAATTTATGTATGAGTGGGTTGGTCATCCGGGTTGTTCTGTTACCCTAGCAACTTTGGAGTGAAAACAACAACTGACTACAGTATGACCATATGGGAACACTTAACGTTCGCTACTCTGCTGCGCTGGAGTGTAGTTAGTTAAATGAGGTTTAACGGCCCAGTTTCCAACCAACTGGTTCAAGTCAAGCCGGCCACTGCCTTTTTTCCAGTTGTAGCTCAAGAGGTTCCATTTTTAAAGTCTTTGGTATGACTCAACCTGGGAATCGAACCCTGGACTCTCGCGTGAGAGGCAGATGCTCTACCACTAGACCAAACACGCGCCCTAGACTGCACTACGTGCCAAATACGCACAACACATTGTTTTCACTCCAACACATTGTTATGGGGAAGTGACGTGTCTCCGACCGATCCTACATGATCTTAAACAAAGAATAAATTATGAATATTCAACAAAAAGCTTTCCTGATTACCATATGTGCTGGACAAGGTCAATGAATCTTTACTCAATCCATGACAAATTCTTGTTGACTTTCTGTATAGAAATGGGATAGTATTAGAACATTTCAGTCTTGGCTTCACTGTGCAGAATAAATATTCATATATATCAGGACATCATTATTTCAGAGGTAATGCTTCAACTTATGCACATGAATATATAGTGTCGCCATCTGTAAGAATATATACATACATTAGAATGAGGTACGTGTTCACACCTGCTGCCAAGGTTACAAAATATCAGTATGTGTTGTTAAAATGTGTTTTAAGTTACGCTGGACAGGGACATAGCTTGGTTTAGGCAAGGTGGACAAAATTTGGGAAGGGAGAGGTTATTAGTTGGCATACTATATAGTATTTGTAGGCACACCACTATCCATATTTTCCCATTTCCCAGCTTTGCCCCACCCCCTCCATCCAGGCACCACCCACCTTGAATATTGGGCTGGTTACACCCATGGTGCTGGATTTATTCCGTTGGATGACATGAGTACATGTATATTGATATTTTCCCTTCCCAGGCACTAACTGTAGCATATATGATTGTGAATAGTATATATCCAGTACACTGTGAGCATTTGGGCTCAAAGATAACCCCTAAACCATGAAGGATTGTGGAATATCTGATACTGAAATCAAAGATATTTGTTACACAACCATAGTTTATATTATACCCAGGCCTCATTTTTATTAGTGTGCAAGCTGTTTATTTCAGTGGAAAGAATTTAGTTACCCATTGAGATATTAGATTAGCATGAAGTAAACATAGCTTTTCACTATTGTATTCAGCTGATATATAAGATGTATGGCCTCTCCACCCCCACATTGCTGATCACACTTTCAAACTACCACCCCCATCCCCTTTTCATTAAAATTAACAAGATCTAATCAGTTTGTATAATTTACAGTACTGTCATGCTATGGATATGGTATTGTGTACATCCACAATAGCCTTTATGGCAGCAGTGTCCCCTCCTCCCCCTTGCCCTCAATCGAACCTCGGTGTTCTCCTAGGATCTGTCATCTATGAACTGTCCACAGTCCCCATTCATTCCAGTTGTGAGTTTCTGCCAATGAATGCTACTACTTTCGGACTGGGAGTACGACAAGTTCAGTGGTATTTCTTCTTGACCAAACACTTGACTCAAAAATATTTTCATAAAAAGTACACTACATGTCTGATATGAGATTAGTTATATATTCCTTTATTGAGTTATTTAACTCATCTTTCAAGACAGTATCCTCAAAATTTCAGTTTGTTGGCTGTAGCCTTAACGTATCATTCAGTTAAGTTACCTCACTGGTGTTTTACATGTTGAAAGTAACAGTAGTCTGTTTGTTCCTCATTACCTCCTATTTACATATGTGCATACAATTGTTTCCTGCAAGAACTATCTGGCAAAAGCCAATCATATGATACAGCGGTATCCCCTACCTACTGAGGGTGCCCTAGAACCTCACTCTTCCTTTTCCATTTTGCCTTCTCCATGTCAACATGTTTTGATTTTCGTCTGGTATTACCTTCCTGAAAATTCCTCCAAATGTTTTTGGTTTCTACAAGTTCCAACATACTACCATATGATATCATTCCACATCTTCACTTACCAGAATCATGAGTATCCTTCTTTGTATAGTCGATAAAATTACAGATTTTTGCTTGTTATTTAGAAATTACAATATTATCACTTACAATTTGAATCTTCCTTCCATCAAATCAATTTACAGTTCTAATCGTGATTTTCTCCCTGGCCGAAACAGAAGTGCAATTGACATGCGTGTCCAGCATATTATCCTTACTGAAACCTGCTTCAGCGCAAATCATTTTAGGGACCCACTAATTCCTCAATTTTCAGAAAAGTTGTGGTCGTCCTCTTGAAAGATTCTTCCATTTGCCATAGGAATTCATCCTTTCATTCAAGTTTTTTGGGCCCTAAATTGTAACAGAAACGGTTTATTTCCCATGCATGCATCATCAGATGTCACTAATTTGCTGTCCCAGTACATCAATTGCTATGTTCTGTATACATGCACTGTATACATGTGCTGTTGTGTGATGTTCATTAAAATAATTTATGAAAATAGGTCACTTTGGCAAATTTTATAATGATATTTTTGAACAACAAATCTGGAACTCCTTTCACAAAGGACTTAAAAAGTTGAGGATTTGTGCTTTTTAATATATAAATAAATTTGTTAAAAATCAATGAATCACTAACGCATCACTGACATTGCCTCCCTGCCGATGAGTCATACCTTTTCACATGTTTGTATATGAGATTCAAGTAATAGTTTGTCATGGGTGACGCTTAACAATCGCCTGGTGACACATTATGACTAAATATATTTGGAAGCTTTCGGGGGAATATAGTCGTACAACAAGGCTATCTATGATGAATCAAGGACTGCCAAGAGAAGCTTTTGAAATTGGACCTGATCGGTTACCGTAGTGGACAGACAGGGAAAGTGATACAGTTGGTGCTATACGGTCACCAGGTGCACACGTGACTTAATTTGGAAAATATAGCTCATTTAGTGGATGTTTTGTGTACTGTAGGTATGTATGAATTTAGTGTAGAGCACTTATCTCTTTGTTGCATTTCTTAGCCATCTGTAAATGTGAGAATTCATATAGTGATTTTACAACTTCACTTAGTTTAATTAAGATTTATTTTCAATGTGTGTAATATCGTAATTGCCTCAGGTGTAAAATTGATGGAGCTCCTAGGGCACAATCTGTCATCAGAAATTCAAATTATTAGTACTGTAGAGGGAGTGAAATTGAATATGTTCTGTTCTATAATTTTGAAATATAAGCATAGGGATATCATATAGTTGTGTGCTGTTTGTGAGGAGAATAGTTTTTGTGCTCTTTTTGTGTTTTATTTTGCATTTCATGTGTTCTTTAGTTGCGGCACACTTGTTCAAATGATAAAATTCATTTAGAGCCGCTGCACCACTACAAGTTCAGTTTCACTGTAGTAATAATTTGTATGATTGTTTTATTTTGCTGAAAAGAGAGAATGTGTCCATAAGGCCTCTTTCACACTGTACGCTATACTTTTCGGCGCATCGCATATGGGATGAAAATGTGGCCAGGCCTTTCACACTGCAGGCAATGCTTCTTCCTCTCTCAGTAATGTTCCAGTATCCTACCAGTCATGTGATCTAACAAAATGGCAAAATCGCGTGATTGATCACACAAAATACTGCTAAGCGACAAGTTGGTGAAAACTGAAATTTTTTCAACTCAGTTTCATCCCGTTATGTCCTATCGCACCTAGTGTGAAAGGGTTTGAGTAATCACATTGTATTTAACTTTTTTATCATATCCTATCGTATTGTAAGGAATGTTACCTCTTGTTACCTCTTGTTTACCTTGGTGTTAAAGGGCCTTAAGTGATCCTTCACATCTCCAATATTAAATAATGTACCTTCTGGAAAGCAACTGAAAAAGGGTTTAAGATAGTTGCAACTTAGTTCACCGGAAACGATGCAAGTTTGGAAGCAAAGTTTTATGTAGATATTCATTCTCTTTTCTGCTTGGGTGGTTTTATACATGTTCACTGTTGAACCGTTAAACTGTATTGTTTACACTTTTTAAATCTACAAGTGTCAACTAAGTCTTTGTGCAAAACAGGTGTGACCACCCGAAGAGGATAGGAATTGTTTAAATATTCATTTGAATGGACTGGTAATTAATGGAGATTTCTTTTTTCATGTTGAACCGTTTTGAAAAAAGTACAAATGCAGTTTGGAAAAATGGATACATGCCATTTTGGTCATGCTTTACAGTTATTAAATTGCTGATTGCTGGTCACACATTCAGTCCTGATGGAGTACTTTTGTACCACATCTAGTGTTTGTGTACCACCCCCCCCCCAGTCCCCACCCTCCTATGATAAGGACAGCCAACCATGGAAAACTGATGGTATATATATGCTATATATATATATATATGCTATATATATATATATATATATATATATATATATATATATATATATATATATATATATATATATATATATATATATATATATTTCTCTAATTCGGCACTTAGGGGGAAAGTTGTTGTTGAAAAGTCGACCTTAAGGGGAAAAAAATTTTCGGGTGAAAAATGAGTTTCGCCTTAACGTTTTCACACACTTTTTCTATAGGAATACGTAAACTTACAAGGGCGCCCTCTTAGATTTACAAACTAGATGCCATTACTTCAAAGTTGTCAAATTTACGGACACCTAGCTGTTAACACAAACGGATGGCTTGCCATTGAAATAACGTTAATTATATTTTTAGACGTTAGGGCGAATTTATTTCTTGTGTATTTTATTATCTTTTTTTCGCCCTATGTACAAGCAGATATAACAATTTCCCCTTAAGGTGGGAATTAGCGTTATATATATATATATATATATATATATATATTTTGCTAATTTGGGATTAAGGGGAAATATCGTATGAAAAAACCCGCCTATAAGGGGAAATCGTCTATAAGGGGAAAAAATCAGGTCGACTTAACGAAACTACACGCTTTTTCTATAGGAATACGTAAACGGATGGTAATGGCCTTTTCACTACATAATCTATATGCCATTACTTCAATGTTGACCAATTTACGTACACGTATCTGTTAACACGTACAATTGGTGGGCCATTGAAATAACGTTGATGTATATCTGTTTTTCAAATTCTACCAAATGGCGAAATATAATCTTATGTATTTTATTGTTTTTTTTTCGCCTTTTCGAAAGGGCGTCTAGCGCCCTCTAAAATTTTTCCCCCTACCGTGGGTTTTAGCGTTATATATATATATATATATATATATATATATATATATATATATATATATATATATATAAATAAATATATATATATATATATATATATATATATATATATATATATATATATATATATATATATATATATATATATATATATATATATATATATATATATATATATATATATTATATATATATATATATATTATGGGTGGCTATGTGGGAGCCTGAAACTTTGGTCCTAGTAAGTATGGATGACAGGTTTACAAATTTTCTGAGTATTGTCAATAAATTTATACCTTGATGTATTTTGTTTTTATAGCTGCTCATTGCTCTGTAAAAAATCCAGGTATAATTATCCTCATTTCTCCCTTTATCATCCCCGTTTTGTTGGCTAAGTCCTGTCTATGCTGACACTAAAAATCAAAACATTTTAGTACCTGGTCTAAGCTTCCTCACTTTCTCACATTTACAAATAGACAAAGCCTGACAAAAGTATAAACCCAGCACTTTACAACAAGTTCCCTAAAGGTTAACCCAAGGTAGAAGGTATACATACTTCCTTGTGTGTAATAACAATTAAAGACTTTACTAAACTGCCTCATACCCTGCCATTGTGTGTACATCTGCAGGCTCTGAAAGAGACTGGCAGCTTGCTATCCAAAGAAAAGGCAATCAATATTTGGAGATAAATAAAGGCTTACCTTAGGGTCATGTGGTAAATTGGTAATGTAGGATGATGTTGAAAAGCATGTACAAAGAGATTCGGTCCTGGAGAACTAATTGACACTTTAACCTTGGAACACAGGAATAAAGTACAGGGTTGACTCATGTAAAAGGACATCTGGAGTAAACGGAGGTTATTGTAGATGGCCACGCATGGTCTAAATGTGCCCTAAAATGTTGAGATGGTTTTACCCCAGGCAAGAACATTGATAGCGACATAATGTCGTATGCTGAATATTCCTATTATATGTAATTAATGATGAAATGCTTGTAAAGAGCACCGACTCTGTGTAGTTGGTAGTTTCTTCTGTCGCAAGGGAATCTGGGGAGGGGGAGGTGAAGAGGAAAGGAGGGAAGAACAGGGAAGGAGTTAGAGGCTATGGGTGTGGCTTGGGATAGACTTAACATATAAAATAAAATTGAAGGGGGTGTGCCTACCCCCTGGCCTTGTATGCCTTTGAGTCTTAGTCATACGAGTACAGGTGGGGGACTGGAGGACCGAACTGAAGCCTCCCATTTTAGCAGAAAATTGGCTATTTTCAGGCAGAATATATGCTATTATGGAGCAACCACACATTACAATTTTGAGCAAAAGTGCTGCAGCCTCCCCCATCCCCACCCCCTCCCCCTTATTGGAATTACAGCTCTCTGAGTGTCAGATCACTTCTGAGTTCAGGTATATTTCCTCTCTGAATTTAAGGGCCAGTAAATCTCACCCCCCCCCCCCCAACCCAACAGAAACAGTTTTCCTTCTTTAGGTTACTTCTATCGTCCAATTTAAAAGAAAAACAATTGGCTAGTGCACCTCTCCAACAAAGCTGTACAATGGTCTTTCTATACTGAGTTCAAATTGCCCAAGGCTGTATCCACACAGTGTCCCTGCTGTAGTTATGTGAGCTGTGGTACACCACTGAGTGAATCAAAAGTACAGCTCCTCTCCAAGTGGAAGCACATCTCCTCTCCTTGTCAAAGTACAGGTTCTCTCTTAGTCCAAGTATAGGTTCTTTTGCAGTTCAAGTACATCTTGATAGCACTTTTATCATTCTGTAATATAACCTACCTATACTGGCAGAGTTTCTCCTTCATTATCAACTTGTGACCTGATTTTCTCTTTCCACTTTTCCTTCCCAACCATGCCCCAGTTATAAGTTGCAAACATTTTCTTTTAAAGGTGGCACTGGTCATAAATTATCTCTCCTGATACTGGTAATTTTACCTTTCAATCTCTTCTCCTCATCTTCCCTTTTTCACTCTGCTCGGGTCTGGGGTCAATTGTCCGTAAGTGTCCTCTGGCCAAAATTCATCTGAAGAGCTACAAATGCTATGGAGAAAGTTGACCTATAATTGTAAATCAAAAGAGTTTGTAATTATTGTCAAAAGAGTTGCCTGTCCCTCTAGTGTACACAGGTCTAAATTGTTTTGTGCAAATTTTAAGATGCCCTTAGGTACAGGGATACATTATTAATTCTGCTCAATAATGCATATAGCTACATCTTTCTTCTTCAGAATAGAGGAACTGTGTGAAAATTGGTGACGTTTAGTGTTAAAAAATACACTTTTTATGAATAAACTGTTTAGTTACTTAATCTTGCTACATGTATGGGTTAAGGGGGGGTATGTGAATCCGAATAGCTTGCATAAGGAACAAAATTGATAAAATATAAAAGGGAAAATAAAAATTTGGGGCCGTCTTATTTTTCTGGGACTGCCAAATCTCACTGAATTGATCCCAGCATAGGAAAGGTTTTGTTAGAAGTAATTTGCAGTAATGAAATAAATTATACATGAAAGAAATATTTTATACCTACTGAATGTAATACTGAATTTGAACACATTTCAGTTGCCTAGTTGGTGTATGAAATCATTGTATGTACGGTATGTATCCTGTTTACTGTTGGTACGGTATGACAGGCTAGTGTTACACCCAATGCATTATCTTTATTTAGAGTACATGGGTCAGTTAGGATTAATACCATGGAAGTACCAGGCACTTAAGTGCAATTCTGCAGCAGTCATGATTTAATGCTGTTTGCATTGTAGGTGCATAGAAGTAATAAATTTTGGTTGTACTCTGTCACAATTAAGCTCAGGAAATAGTGTTAGACCGCTTTCACACTTGAGAGCTGATCTCGAGGGGGCGATCAGATCCGGATCAGATCCTCCCCTCGAGATCAAAGGTTTTGCTTTCACACTTGATCCCCCGCGGTGAATCAAGCCCCGATCAAGCGATCAACATACAGGAAGTATGTTTTCTAAAACACAGTCGGGAAAACTCGAGTGAAAAGTATTCTTTGAAGTTGGAGAAAGACCAGTCGTTCAAAGTCGAAGCCGATCACTGAAGTATAGTATGTAGTAATTGTATATAATTACAGTATGCTCTGTGTGCACTGCTGCAGGCGGCAGGCGTGTACCTATACCGCAGCTGCTCACGTTTGTGTACGTTGAAACGGGAAGTTACGTCATAGGTCATGTTGATCTCGGGTAACCTTGATCCTCCGAGCTTTCACACACGGTTTTTGATCCCCCGCGCGAGATCTGATCTGCCCCGACGGGAGGATCAACATCTCCAGATCTGATCCTGAGTGCGAGAGCTTTCACACTACAAAGTTGATCTCGAGGGGGGATCAGATCCGGATCTGATCCCCTTCTTGAGATCAAGTGTGAAAGCGGTCTTAGTGTATGCTGCATGTGAGTAATGAAAACTGCTCCCGCTAAAGGTGTGTAATGTATTCAAAGTAGTTATAATGTTATAGTCCAGATTAGAATGGGATTAGATTTTATTGGACCAGTGCTCACAATGAATATTACTGTGTCTATTTTGCTCCTCCTTGCCTCCTATTTACATATTTACATACGTAAATACATTTACATAAAAATTTACATATGTGTATACGTATGTAAATAGGAGTTGAGTATCGGAGTTCATAGACTCCCAAACCAGGGAGTTTTGGAGAATGTATATGCTAAATATTTTGAAGCTTTTGTCCTTAGGAGTAGTTGATATATTTTGAATGATGGCCAAGAGGGATGGGATGGGAGGGGGCTGCAGGGGGCAGGTTGAAGAATTTGGAAAGTGTGATTATGTGTCTGATGATAGTTCAACTTCTCCAGGAGTTGAAAAGCAATGAGAATACCCCAGGAATTTCATTATGGCACTGTTTAGCTCTAAGTAAGCTGTGGTATTGCTGCTCAGTCATGGTGTGTATGAGAAATTTTATTCCTTCAGATAATCTTCCACAGTGGCTGTTGTCGGTAATTCGGTAATACTTTACTATATGACAACCTAATGTCCACACAATCTGCAGTTGTGTTTTATTTTTTTCCTGAATGTTAATGAGTTGGAACAAAGAAACAGAAATACAATCTTGACCTTGCTATATAGTAGAGGTTCTGGGCTGAGAGATTTATTACTGGGATTCAAAAAAGACAGTTACAAACAGCTCCCTTGTTTATTAATTAAAGATTGACGACAATTTCTCCTCCCATGTCCCTGATGATTTTGAGGAAAAGGTGTGAACGATTTCTGCATATTACTAAGAGCCTCAAAAAATTTGTGCAAGTGAACCCAATTTGCAAACATTTACAAGAAGCTGTACAAATAAGCTGTTAATGCTTTGCTAAATCCTTTTCTAAATGGTGTCATGATAAATAGGCCATGAAATAATGAATCCTGTTAAATTTGACCATGTGTTGCATTGTGCAAGTATTGATTGCCGTGTAGTGAATGTACTTTCTATTGTGTACAAGGGAACCCGGGAAAACATAGGCAGTTCTTTGAGGATTTAAAAGTACGAAATTGAGTTAATAGGCCGCTTGAAATGAGATTCTTTCTTGGAACATAACATGTGACTTCTGTCCTAGGAGCATGTAGAGTTGAGCAGAGGGATTTAGACTGTTATCGGAAAGTAGTCTTGGGATCTTTTTTATCTCCCTTGTTCGTTTTTTTTTTTTTTTTTTAATGGAGATAGTATGAATATTGTATTAGTAGAACATAGGAGAAAAATTCTTTGAGACTCGTCGTGTTGTAGAAAATCATGAAAGATAAAGTTAAGACCCAAGGATGATGTGATTTGGATGTAATTATTGAAGGAAAGAATTCCCATCTTAAGATAATCAGATCGTTTAGACCAACTGAAATATTGAAAACCTTAACATTTTAGTTTAAGCATTAATGCTGCCTTCTCCCTGTATACTTATAGGATCAAATGAATGAAAGAAAAATTTTGTTTGGAAAAATTTTTACCAAATCATTTTATTTTTATGATAAAAAACTTGAAATGTAGTTGTGACTATTTAACTCAGTGTATAGAAAATTATCTAACTGGTCATAAAGAATAACTGAAGAAATTTTAGTGGTTACTGGCTTTTGAGGAAATAAATTTTTATCCCTCAGGCAAGGGAGTTCAGGAAAGGAAAACATATTAGAACAAAATTGTGTTTGTAAAAGAATATCAATTGACTGGACACTGTCACCCTTACAAGCTTGAATAATCATTTTGGAAGAAGGCTTATAGTAGGGGGAAGTGGTGTAGCTAAGGGGGACAGACTTGGTGGCATGAGCTCCCACAAAAGTCCCCCCCCCCATGTCCCCATCCCCCTGGAAGGTCCAAGACTGAAAAATTATGTAAGTATATGGAGATTCCACATTTGAAACCTTCATGAAATGGTGGAGCACCCCCACACAAAACTTTCTGGCTATGCTGCTCGTGGGGGAAGGGGCCTGGAATAGGATTAGAAGGGTGGGGAGAATAGGTAACTGTAGGGAGAGTATAGGCAGGAAAGTATACTTAACACACATTGCTTCTTATTCTGTTGTGACTATAGTGACTTGTGTGTTCTTATTGAATGCAACCTTTCCGAGTCAATTTTTTCCAGTATCTCTAAGTACACAGCAGTCAAACCACAAAGCTATTGCACTTTTCCGCATCCCTGTCTGTTTTTAATAAATCTGTCAATCAGGGCATTATGGCAAGCTTGTCATATTTTGTTTGATTTTATTGTTACGGCTTGGTAAATTTTTGTGAGGGTTACAACTTAATGCAACCATAGTATAGCATGCTCATGGAGGCCGGTTTCTCTCGTCAGAGGTTTGGAAATATTGAAAACGTTGTGAACTTTACAAGGTTATCTGTAATCAAATTCCAAAAATACATGCAATTGCAAAAAGTACATTACTGTGAGTACTGACACCCACAGCTTTGTGTGAAGATATTATTTATCTCTGAATCTGTATTCAAAATACAGTAGGGATATAAACCCTTAGCATAATAATTTAGCTGCCAAGAATCCATCCATGCATATAATTACAGAGTTGAGTTTATTTACACAGTTAGCATCGCTGTCTTCAATTTAACATACAGAACATGCCATGTTAGTAAACATGTTACCTTGAAGGATTTATATGACTGTTTTTGTAGATTGCTTGAAACGAGGAACATCAAAATGAGTCTTTGCAATTTTGAATGTATGAATTAAATCATGTTTATAAAGCCCTTGGTCATATTACTTTCTTTAAGAGGAAATTAGCAAGAGGAAATTAGCAAGAGGAAAAAGTTATCATTTTGGTAACTTAATATCTGGGGGTGGAAGCCAGTAGCAGAGATTTGTGTGGAAAACAGTGTGGGATAATGGGTACTTGAGGCAAATGTTTGTGTGTGAAAAACTGAAAGTCAAAAAGTGTGTGTGTGTGTGTGGGGGGGGGGGGAGATATATCCCCCATCCCTCCTCATGATTTCTGCCTGTGGTGGTAGGTGAATGACTGTCTATTTATTCAATGTAAACTTGTCATGCTGAGGACAATTAATACACGCATTTCAGACATGTAATATTTGAACCAAAAGCTTTAATTAGAAGTACTACATGACATATGGAGCCATTAATGAAGGATTGAAGGGTCTGGTTAGAGTGAATGGCTCGGCCACGTTACGAATATAGTCTAGACTGCCAGTATCCTTTCTCAATTGAATGTTGCAAGAATTTATAATTGACAGCAGTAGAAGCTAGAAACAAAGATAGTTTACAACAATCATGTTCTGTTGTACCTACAATGACATCGAGTCATAAAGTTTATCGATAAAAAGTTTCATTCATATTAAAAGCTAGACACTGGGAGAATATGATGAGATTATTAGTTTGAAAATCATCTTCCAAGGTTTTGTCTGATTACAGATTAGACTGTCTTTTTCATCCCAACATGTTGTGTCAGCTAGGGCCTTTAATTTTCTTTAAAGTTTCCTTAGGAGATATATAATGTTATGTTTGAAAGATTAATGAGAAGATTATACAGTCAGAAGCGAGAGTTACCTCGTTTAGCTGTTGATTTTCTCACTCGGACTGGTTCCATGACATGTTGTCATTAAAGAAGATTTTGTAAAGTCTAATTGAGTTCTAGAACTCACAACTGCTATCTTGTTTTAGTTAGGTGATGAGAATCTCATTAAAAAGATTAAAAGGAGGCCTGAAAGGACTGTACAGTTAGTATTGCATTATGTATGCATTTAATAGTCTTGCAACCATAGGCCTATGGATGACAGGTTGAAGACACCTGATAAATGTTAGAGGTAGATAGAGAGACAAAGGTGTTGTGCTTTTGTTCTCTTTGGTCAATCTCCTTCAGTTTCCCTCAAATTATTTGCATGTTGCAAGGTTATCTGATTTTCAGTTTCTATATTTGTAAGACTATGTATGAAAACTTCAAGAAATCCTTTTTTTTTTCCAGGAGCAATTCTTCTTAGGAGTTATACAGGGATGCCAACCAGTACAATTTTATCATATTTAGTACGATAAAAACCGTAAAATACGACAGTACGATATTGCTGGCAAAAAATACGATTTTAAGTCATCTCCTGTCTTCTTCTCATTTTATAAATTCTCTACAAAAACAGTGTGCTGAATTGGTGCTGGAAAAGTCTGGTTTGCATTTGTTTGTATATCATATCGTAAGATAAACCATACCACAAGAGCAAAAGGGTATGCATTTTCATAATTTCTAGTTCTGTTAATATACCGTATTATCATTATTATTATAGGGTGGAGTAGTGCAGGGCATGGTGGTACTGAAAGGGATGTGTGGCATTCTGTAGACATTGATTTGAAAAGTGTGACTTTTCACTGAAAAATCTGATTTTTAAAGAGAGTAAGTCTGATTTTTTTTATCAAAAGGTTGGCATCTCTGGTTATACTTCTGTAGCCTGGTAGATGGTGAAATTCATTGGATAATTTCACTTTTTATGTTCTTGAAGTTGAAATCTCATTACCCGTACCTCTTCTCTCCACATTTGAAAAGAAACACAGATACCCAAAGTGAATTTGGCATGCTTTTTACCTCAATTTCAAGGTGACTCGTACTTAGAATAATTTCTTCTTTCTTGTGGTGAAAGTCTTCTGTATATCTCTAGTCTGTGGCTTTTGCTATAAGGACAGGCAGCTGAAACTGATGTAGGATAATTAAATACAGGACCGAAAAAAAATTTTCCACCTTCTACTTTTGCGCCTTTTGAGAAGGAGCTCTCAACACTCTCTATCTCTATTTTTTTTAAAAGTGTAGAAGAAAAGGAGAGTGAAATAGGGAGTTATGACTATTTACAAAAATGTTCTTTCATGCAGACCATTAAACTGACAGTCTCCAGATAAACTTCTCCATATTTTCAATATTAACTGTAGACTGCCCGTGACCTGTGTTTAAATAGGTACATCGTTGAATGAAATACTGCTCTGGCATAATTCGCAAGTCGCGTTATTGAGAGAGTCTGACACATGATACTATGTATGTATACACTCTACAATACCATTTTCTATTTTATATTGAGTTGTTAATTTTTCCGTCAGCCCCTTTCCATTCTATTGTTGTCGTCAGATAAAATCTGAATAGTGCTCCCATTTCATATAACGGACAGCTAGCTTTCTTCTTTATGGTCACGCAATGTAATTAAAAGCACTTTTCCTCCTTTTTATCTAATTAAAATTTCTCTTTTACCGTTCTCCCTCAGACTTCTTTTTTGATTTTTTTTTTCCCAGGATTCCTTTTGAACTTGTCACAAAGGAAAAACAAAATTCTGTCAACTCTTTACAACACTGTTTTGCATGATCAAGCGGTAGTCTTTTTATTTTATTGATTGCATACCTTGTCTACAAATATAATGATACTGTCCGTTATTAAATGGAAGATTTTTGTGGGAGAGCTTTTTTATCATTTGAACTTTCTACTTTTTTTTTTGTGACAAGTCTGTTTGTATTTTGTCACTAAGCAACAAAGTAGATTTTAGACCTTCCCAAAATAAATGAGTAGAAACATATCCATTATTAATAGCAAAAGGAAAGAAAAAATCTGCCTTTTATATAGTGCACTTTACATTTTGAAAATAATGCAATTGGCCTAATTTATCCGAGGCTTTAAGTGGATTATCAATTCAGATTTGAATTGTAACAAAAGGACGAGGGATGTAATGTAATGGCAGACTTTTGTTGAGATTAGCCAAAATTTTGTTTTGCAATCAGTGTTTGTGGTGCTCAAAAATTTTTGCATATCAAATTTTTATCAAGTAATTGTTACTTTTAACTTTAAATATTTGTAAGTAAGATTTTTTCCCTCTGTGGATAGCTCCTTAATGAAGAAATTTCGCTCTCATTGTCTGTAAGAGGAACAAAAGGAATTAAAAATAAAAAGTCATTTGTCTGTGACCTTTTATTCAAGCTTACTGTGTGTCTACCACATAATATACAAACAATTTAAAAATGTCATTAACTGTTTTGATAAAAGTCACAAAGTCTCCCTACATGGAATTATAATTAAAGCATTCATATCTTGCTAGTATTTAATGGATTTCTTCAGCAGTTTTTGTTAGATTCAGTGCTTTGAAAGTATTAAGTAACAGTTATATGGGCATACTATCTGTTATAAATAGCAAGGAATAATATATGTATCTAGAGCATTGTGTGATTACACAAGATGGTGTAATAACTGTTATGAACACATGCAACATGGGTGACCAGCAGCCTGAGGGTTTTTCTGACTTTTGGCCCAAAAAACCAAGACCCAGATTAAAAAAATTCCAATAAACATCAGAATTGCTCAGATTTTTATAACACTGAATTAATCCATGTCTGGTGCTTCTTTATCAATGGTGAAGAAAGAACAGACAAATATCAAAATCTCAAAAGCAGTGGAATGAGTGGCATTTTGAAAAAAACAAAATACAAAGAGAGGATGTGAGATGGTCAGAGAGATTTTTTCACTGAAAACTATTTCTTTCTCTTGTTTTTTAGAAAAAAACAAGCGTGAGGTTAGAGGCCAGGCTGCCAGTTACAGTAACTTTTAATATTGCCATGGTGATACTGACTTTTTCCCTTTCTGTCTTCTTGCAGGTCAACAGCCCAGGCTTTGTCAATAATTATAACTACTGCAATCAAAGAAATAATCTGGCATATCACCCAAATCAAAACGGAAGTGTCAATCAGTCGCCCCGGAGCATGTCAGAGGTACATTCAAATTTGAACGTTTTGTTCTTGCTTCAACATAACATGTTATATTGAAATGCATTTTGTTACTCCACTGTTTGTTGTATTTTGACACCCTTCTCTTCACTGCTGTTGCTGTATGCATATTTACAATTCTGGACTAGTAAACCCTTGTAGCCTATACTTAGATACAGGCATACCTCAGGAAAGGTTACTGTGTTAGGCTGGTACTAGTTCATCCATTTGGTTACATCTTTTATACATTTCAACATCTCAGTGTTCCAACCCAATTAACCCTATAATCCTGTCATCCTAACCTTACCCTAACCTAGCCCTTATCCTAACACTAACCCTCACATAGACTTGTCAGAATATAAGGATGACAGAACATAGAGCAGCCACCTTTCCATTCTCTATTTTTTACATGTTTAGAAATAGTGGTTTGGTTACTGTATCAAGATGGTAGTTTCCAAATTTGCAGAAAGTAGGACATGCTCATTGTTTACCATAGATAAACAATGCATTTCAAGCAAACATGGTAGGGCCTACACCTAAAGTGTCTCCTCTTTACAGACAAGTTGTGCCCTGTCACCAAAATTGTATTGCCCGGGTTTTTCTGCATACTGTATAGTATGTATTCAATTCTCCAGTGGTTCATGTACAAGCTTCACAGTATGTTAACATTGGCAAGTAGGATTTTGAGGTACGAAATTTGAAAATGATTTGGCGACATTTGTGGATGAAACCTTGCATGAAATTACAATATGTAAATGGTTGTTACAGATTTCAGTCCCCATTGTATTCTAAAAGCAGGTAATCAGTGCACAAGTTTTAATCAGACTCTCGATTGGAACACAAATTTACGTCAGGCATAAAGCTGGACGTAGGGTCACTGTGATAGGTATAAGACTCACATTCAGTGTATTACACTGGAAGTCACATGATATAGTAGCATTTCATGGAAATTTGATCTCAGATGCCCCAAAAATAAAGTTATATAAAATAAAATAGAATAAGTTGATGAGTTCAAGCACGCAGTATTTCCTACTTGATCGAATAAATAGTGTGCGGAAACACTATACACTTTTAAATAAATATTGAGAAGGGTTTGATTTGAGCAACTTTAAATACAGCTTATGATATTCATTCTTTACCAACTGTATTGGGACAAAATCAAAGTGTCCCTGACATTTATCTCACAGAAAGCTGTATCTCTCTTTTGGTACCAGTCTGATAAACAAGAATTGTTGGAGTTTTTCGGGCTTAGTTTTAAATTATCTGAAAGTTGTTTGCCTGACTGAGTTGTAAGTGTACAAGATATTTTGCTGGTATCACTAGTAATGTTGTGACAAAAATCATAAAAATCATATTAGCTTGCAATTGTTGTGTAGGTTAGCTGGTTAAGTGTGAATGGCTGTTGTGAAACAAGGGTTGCAGTCCATTTTTGGATGCATAGGCATATGAGGCCAGGGTTCAGAGGTGGCAGCCCCCTCCCCTCGGGCAAACAAAATGATGGAAATTTCAGTGCAAAAAGATGTCTTTTTCAGGGCAAAATGCATGTCATGATTGTTCGGGAAGTTGGGGACATTTAAGGGTACATCCCTTCCTGTCCCCCTTGTGAAAAGTCTTCCCAGGTGTCTAGATGGGTAATGGAAGGTGAACTTTGCTGGGTTGCAGGGTTTGTGTATAGAGCATGGTTAATATTGTGAAGGCTTTAAAAATAGTACAAAACTGTCTGTAACAATACTTCATCCAATGAAGATGAATTTATCCTTGCAAGAAATGAGTGACTGTTTTTCTCGTTTTCAGTGCACCCCTATTATTATGCACCCCTCTCCCTCCCGAATCCCTCTTCTTACTCCTGCTCTCCATACTCCTGTGGCACTCACTGCACCTGTTTTGGTTTCAGGAAATTATAAATTTCTAGCACAGGGTACCTAGTGTAGTGAACACATTTGAGGTGCGATTTTACCCTTCACCTGATATAAACTTATCATTCCCAAACCACTCATGTGTCCTCTCATTTGTCAATACCAAGAACCTCTTCTCCTCTTCCACAAAACAAATAACTTTATGTTTTTAAGTCGAGCCCCAAGTGACGGTAAATCCGGCAGGATAGCAGCTTATTTAACTTGCAATATAGCCCATTCAAATCCTGCACACCCAAATTGGCCCCGACATCGTCACTACTTGACACACTAAATCAGAACCAAGACCCAGAATGGACCCTGGTTTCGGACTTAGCAGCCACACGTTGAAAAAGCCAGGCAAACCCTCAAAGGGGGAGAGTGGTTGCTCTATAAAGATTTCAAGTGACGTGAAGGAGAAGGGCTGGCACCGAGAGATAGAGAGTGATCTCATCCTTTCTTGTATGATTGGAAATAACGGAGAGCTGTCAATCAGGAGAAAAAGTGGAGCAAGTAATTTACTCTGGCCCCTTATACCGTTGGCAACATTTATCAAACCCTCCTTGCTGTGTGTTTGTCTAAAATAAGTGGATTTTCAAGTTGTCTGAACCCTCTGGCAGGCATGAATAAAAAACTAGTTTGTTAAACATGCTGGCAGTATATTATTTATAGGGGAGAGTTTACAACCAGAAATGCCTTCCTTTGTATGTGGACATAGTCAATTGTGAGGACTGTACATAATCATTTGTCAATAGTGAATTTAAAGGGCATGTACAGTCATCCCAGCTTTCCAGGCATGGAGATCGTACAATCATTTGGAATATCATGGAAACGTCATGGAATTTTTATAGGGTAATAACGGAAAACCGATGTTTCTTCATGTGAGCCTCCAGCATGGCCACAGCCACATACTGTATACAAAACATGATCTGAGGTGAAATGAGTTTATTATCTAGAATTATTCTGCTTTCCGTGGAAACACCACCCTCAATGCCTCAGTTTCACCCTCACCCCTTCCCTAGATGAGGACTAAACATCACATGAGAGATAAACTTGTGACTTATGCAAAGTCCCAATTGAAAGTTTATGGGAGGGGTGGGAGGTGAGGTAACCATATCCTATCAATGTGATGAGACCTATCCTCCTGGGGGTGGGGGGGGGGACTGCCATTGCCCTCTTATGTCAACATGGTAAGTTTCCAGTAATGTTGCTGTGTGGGAATAGCATATGCAGGAACATTACTCCCCAAAGTTAAAAATTGGTTTAGTTGTTTGACCTGCAAGTGAAAACTCTTGCTGTTGACAAGAACTTGAAGGTAAGAGAAAATTAAGAAACCATTTCTCAAAGCAAGGGTGGTACAGTACTGATAGTCTTTGTTAAAGTCAACTGGGAAGGATATTGTCATTTAAAATTTAAAGTATTGACCATGGTTCCTAAGGATATGCACAAGGTTAATAAGGTTACAAAACTTGATGAAATGCACATTGCTGTGGACCACACTCAGTGGTGCTGAAGAAGCAAAGGCTCTTAGGTTTTGTCCCCAACCCCCCCCCCCCCCTCCTTCCTCCATTTCCCACTTCTTTGGACAACATATTGCATCGGAAGGATTTTGAACTCGGAACTTGGAGTGGCTTACTATACAGTGCACCACTGCACCACACTGGAGTGTAGAAGTGCCAAAGACTGATCTTGCATAATGTAATTATTCTGAGTTTTCAGCAGAAAGGCCTTCTTTCGAATGATGTGAAGAGAGTACAACAATATCACATGTAATTTATGAAGTTTTTAGTATGAACTTAATTTTATTTTGGTTTCCTTTTCTAGCCCTTTCAGGGTACAAATTTTGGAGAAGACGAATTTGAAATTCCCCCTTTAACTTTGCCATCTGTCCCTACCACTGTTGGAGACAGCAACTTGCCAACTGTCACAATGGGGGACAACTTACCAAACCAGACTATGGGTTACAGCGGATCACCTGAGGGCAATTCCCGCAGCCCTGGGGCTCAGAATCAAGGTTCCCCACAGATGCAGCAACACCAACAGGTAGCCATGTCCCCAAACATCAGGCAACAGACACCTGACCCCAGTCAGCCCAGCTCACAGAGCCATTCGCCTCCAGCGGCACATCCCACGATGGGTCACAATTTAACTGATTCAGTGAACTCTTTCAGCGGCGCCATGCCAGCCGCCCAGAACTATGAGGTTCATGAGGTAACCTCCTCCACGTTTAGTGATCATGTACCCCAGATATCGGAAAGCCTTACAGATATTTCCAATTCAACTCAGATGTCTCTGAATCCTCAATTCCCTCCCCATGGACTGAATATTCCACCCATTACAGAGTCCAGTGCCAACTGGATACCAGAGATTGGTACAAATCCACCCTACACATCCATGAACAACTCGCTGCCAGTTTCTACCACATCACACCTTCAACAGTCGTATCCTTCCCAGCACCAACCCTTGGGGCACGCGCCGTCCCCTCACATGGTAGGTGGAGGGTACCACCCGGCGGGTCAGATGCCTCCAGATACTATTCTAACTACGACGTACCAGTCAGCAATTAGTAGTGTTAATTCTATGCCTCAAATGGGTATGCAGCCTAGTATGGGAACCATGCAGCCACCAATGCAAATCCCAGGTCAACCAGGTGGACCCTTGATGGGTACTAGGATATCCCCACCCCAGAGAGAGAGCAGTGAGGATAGTGACGATAACACACCCTTGTCACAGGTAAGGGAAGCTATTCTTTTTCCAGAATGTCATCACCAATGACAAGTGCCATAACCATTTGCGATATGTTTTCAGCATATCCTCTTATCACGTTATATCGGTTTTTACACAGTAGCTTGGTGCATCATCTTCATATTTGTTTATGTCATGCATACAATGTGTGAATGAACCACCCTGAGATTGGTGGAAATATAAAAAGCAAAAAGCAGTGATTCACAATTTTAATATTTGATTTGCCAGGGTAGTCTGTTGTAAATGTCTCCATTTTTCTTTCATTGAAATTTTACAGCATCTCTGCCACCTGAACATCTCAGTATTCTCCATAATTAATCATTTTAAATATTAGAAGAGCAAATATATCGAGACCTTTCAACAACAGCTGTTGAATCCTCTGGTGTAAGTCAGGATTTGCCGGTAGCATAGAACCAGAGCAGGGTCTACCAACATGCGAAACAGTTGCTGTTATGACAAGGTGCCATGTGGCAACAGATTTGATTTGATTTGATTTTAGTTCACTTATATTATCTTTTATTGATGAGTTCATGGAGAGGGTAGTTACTTTACCACAATTTCTGCCATGACATGCTGTTAATGACAGTGTCTGCCTAATCAGGGGGATGAAAGTTGGTAGTCTGCATAGCTGATGTTAAGCCAGGAAGGTGTGCATAAACCTCTGTACAGCAGGTTACTCTGGTAGTAAATGAAAATCACTGAAAGTAGCTCGTTCAGTCTAATTCCATGCCTTGCTATGATGGAAGTAGTGTAGGCCTCTCCTCCTAACACTGTGATACTGTTAGTTTGGTAGGGACTAATTGCGTACAATTTAATAGGGATTACAAATGCAATTTAATGGGGCGCTGATCAGCATCAGACTCAATGTGAGTTCGATTTATTCAACAGCACATGCGCACATCCTTCAAACCTTCGAGATTAATATGACACACCCATACCTACAACACATATTTGAAAATTGGAGTGTACTTTAGAAATTTGATGAGTCATCCCTTTTTAACCCATGGCAAGTATAAGGAGGATTCCTGTATGTTGTTTTGTGCTGTGGACTGCGTATGAAGTACCTCTTTGATGTAAGAATTTTTAATCTTACAGGGAGTTTTGGGGATTTTGATCTGCCATAAAGTAGGATAGAGACCCTATTTTTGTGCAGTTAGGCTGGCCACACTTAGATTTAGGCTTAATGGTATAATTTGGAGATGCATAACTGGAGATGCACCAAATAGGAGAATGTAGTACACTCTGTGCTGAGCTCAGTTTATCCCGCGTGTTTCCAACAATTCCATGCTGCAAGAAATTATCGAACTGGCTTATTTAGGAACTTTTGTGGGTTCTGATGAATCTCCATACCTCACCCCTATTGCTTGTTTATGAAAGTGAAGGAAATCAGTTACCATAATGCTCTGAGGTGCCACTGTTGAAAAAACACACGGAGAAGAGGACCCCCACCCCCACATTGCAGCGTCCTCCTCCCTTTTTCATTTTACTTTGCATCTTAGATGAAATGAAGACCACAACATGTTTGCTGCCCATATTTGCACTTCAGTATGTTATGTTCTTTCCTGGAGAGATATTTTGAATATTGATGTAAAAGAGTGATAGAGGACAAAGAACACAGAGAGGTGGGGGTCACTGTCATGTGCTAATTGGAGGAGGGATAAATTAATCCTTGAATATTAGGTACTTACCTCTCTTAACTCTGAACTGTCTGCTTGGGACTGAATTACACTTGAAATGTACCAAAGCATTAAAGAAGAAGGAAAAAATATTCAGTGAATGGTATCAGGGCATTTATGTGGTGGAGCTATTTATTACACAAAACTTTGTTGGGTTGGGTAAAAATGCAGAGGGAAACATACAGATTACAAAAAGCAGACCAGAATTTATATGACTCTTCCTAATATCTGTATAGCTTAAATCTTCATTAGAAATGAAGTTGTCTTGAAGTTGATAGCCAAACATTGTCAGTGTGTTAAGTTCCACTCTAATGAATTATTTAAACACTTGGGACAGGTAGAACAAGCGTGATATTGCAGCTCGTCATCCATGGTTGAATCTCTTCTGCATTTTTGAGCTATTCCTTTTATTCTGTTTGTAAATTCTTCCCACTAGTATCCACTCTCCCCACTTATTATCACCTTAAGAAGAATAAGAAGGGTCATATTTTTTCTCGAAGCTTGTTTGTCAAAATGCTATGCTGATCCTATGATCATGTTGCATTTTCGGCTTCTCTATTCTATCGTGGAAATTAATTTAATGATCCATCTCTAGAGAAATGGGGACCTTTTGTATAGGGGATGCCGAGTTTATTTATCAAATGTTAAAATGATACCCAGAATTGATTCCCCAAAGGTTGACTGGGTGAGTTGCTGACATAAATTTCACGAAACGTAATGAGAAAGTATGCAGTATGTTTTACGTGTTGTAAGTTACTCGCTTGATATATGTCTTGTAGATATGAAAGGATTTGGTTACCACGGCAACTTTTAAAAGTGTCTGAGTTGAGTGCTTCTTGTATTTTATAGAAGCCTTCTTAATTGTCTTGTGACTATCCATGTGACAGATGGGGAAGGGGGCCAGTTCATTGCAGAAAATCAGCAAGCTAAAGTTAGTTAAAGTGACCTGAGAGGGAGGGGAGAAAGGACCTGAGGAGTGGGGGGCTTCCAGATTTTGTTGGTACATACTTTCTTACTATGAAAATGCTTAACAACCCCATCCTCCTACCTTTCCTTCGGCACCCATTCCATGTGGGGTCTCTTTAAGATGTCCCCCCCCCCTCCCCGCACTCCCCTAATCATAGCTGTACCTTACATAGTTTAAGGAGGTAATGTGTTTGAATTTTGAACAGGTCAACAAACATTTTTACAGACAGTAGACCATCTCTGCACTGTATGTTCATAGCGAAGTGCTGGACATTGTATCTAATACATATTGCATTGTGTATGTGTTCAACTCACAGCTTGAGAGAACCATCCTGACGTTTACTCTTTTCTAAAGATCAGAGCGCAATACCTGCAGCTGTACATGTCAGATATTTCTGTTTAACAAGTACAGCAACAGATGATGTTGTCACTTATAATAACTATGTCATATTCACAACTCACCGTGCGTATTTGAGTGTGATGACATCTTGGCATGCCGTTTGAAAGAATAAAATTGAATCGTGGCGAATTTGCAAAGTATTTTTATTTTAAATTTCAATAGAGATTTAGGTTTTGTGAGTCTGAGAGATACTTTTCTCTTTGAACATAAAAGAAAGTTTTCTGCATGTCAAGGTGATTCACATGTTATATCACATATTGTCACTCCATAGTATCTTTAAAGGGAATAAGCACTCGACCCAAATTTATTTTGAAATATCACGTAAATCTTACAGTTTTCCTCTTTTCGCTTATAAATATCTTTCTTGATGTGTCCAAACAAAATGTTTCTTAATATGAAATGTAAACTACTGTAAGTAGCTGTTCTGCATGGATTGAACATTTCAGTAACAGAAATATGATCATATGATTAAAGAGACATTCTTGAATTATAATACTAGGGTGCACTAATTCAGATTGGTGAGACTGCATTTTTCCTTTAATCTTTACTGTTAGTCTCCAAGTAAGGCACATTCAAGAACAGTTTGTTAAAAGAATGTTTTAAGCTTAAATTTTGTTTTGTCATGTTACAGTGGCACTTTTAGTGATAAGCACCCTTGTGAAAATTTGATTCAATTCCTATTTTTGGTTCGTGAGATATTAGCAGATTTAAGTGACAAGTCATCACAGTTTCAATTGAGAGTGAACTAGAAGCAAGCACACGTGACATTGTTTTCTCGACCTGACATAAATCAACTCTGATATTCATAAGAATTATCAACCAATTTTCTTTCCCATAATGTCATACTTTTGTAATATGAATGCACGAGAGGCTTGGGAACTTTGGAAACTTTGCATTTCCCTTGGGAAATCTGTATCCCTATTTGTTGATGATTGTGAGGAGATGACATCACTCTTGCTTGCTTAAAGTTCACTTAAGGTTACAAAACTTAATCTGCTAATATCTTGAGAATGACAGATCGGAATCAAATGAAATTTTACCAGAATGAGTGAGATCTTCATTCGTGCCTATCAAAAATCATTTTTTGGATAACCCTTACCTTTCAGTAAGGTAAGTAGTGAGTGCAACAACTGTGAATTCCAAGTGAAGTTGTGACATCAGTACTGTATGATTTTCATGTTGCAGTTTGCAGCCAAGCAGCACCATCAGCAACAACAGCGGGTGCAGCCAACCCCTCCCCCGGAGGTGAAGGAAACAAAGAAGAAGCCCCAAAAAAGAAAAAGGAAGAAAGACCCCAACGAGCCCCAGAAACCAGTTTCGGCATATGCTCTCTTCTTCCGTGATACACAGGCTGCCATTAAGGGTTCTAACCCCAATGCAAGTTTTGGGGAAGTATCCAAAATTGTGGCCTCAATGTGGGACAGCTTGGAGGCTGAGCAGAAGCAGGTGAGGGGGATTAGGTCATAGGGAAGACATGTCTGTCAGAGCCAGTGCTTCCACAATCAAAATCTAGTTTCTTCTGATGGTCCTAAAATGTCCTTAAATTTTGTTAAACTTATTTTCTACCCAAAGTGCCACAAGGAGCACATAAAAACTTGTTTCTATAAATGAACTTTTTCCAGCAATTTTGCATCACTTTCCTTGGATTTCTTTTGAGTCTATATATATATACAGTGAGTCCCTTTCCTACTCCATAAATCACCAATTTCCTTCAAATGTGGGGAAATGTTTTGAAAGTGGAGGCACTGGTCTGAGCAGTTAACTTGACATGTATTTGGTACAATAGACAGCAGTACCATCTAAAGGAGAGCTAGTAGTTTGAAATTAAATAATCAACTATTCTATTGTGAATACAGTTTCAGTGGCGATTACATACAAAAAGTTTGCCAGCCAAAGCATTAATATAGAAATTGGTAGTGTACAGCAATATCTGTACAGTGTACAGCAATATCTTTTTCAGCCTTGATCATCGATCATCGATTTCTGCCAAAACCTTCATATTTCCTTAGCCATGAATGGTTGTATATTAAGGATGTTATGAAAGTGTGTTGTGATAATTCTGTGACATAGGAGAATTGCAAGTAATTGCTGAATTTGTAAATGATGAATGTTGTGTGGAAGTCAGTCATTCACATACTATGGCTACCATCGACCCTCTCCACTTAATGGTTCAAGGAACGTGATGGTAGTGTAATAGACGAGCCTAACAGGTATCTATGTAGCCACTGTCAGTCTGGATTTTAAGGTGAAGGGTGTGTTGATGTAACTGACAGGACAGTTTCCATCAGCCCAGCCAAGCAGTGTTACGTATACCATGATAGTGACAACTAGATGTGTAAAGCCATTCTTTACAACTTTGCACATGTGAACTCAACAGTCACATTGGTCGATATGGTGTAGTGTGCATGGGTTACCAACGGAAGACCAATGGTTTTTCAGCTAGTATTTATTTCACATGGTCACGAAAACTGAACATGTTCATTTTTCCTAGCTGGAGTCGTACAGTTGTATATAAAGCAATTTTAACCGATGAGCTGTTGGAGACTGTTCCCAAAGCCATTGGAGGTATCTCAAGCACTGTGGTGCAACCTGTATAGTGTGCGAGGGTCTGTCCTGCACTTTGAAATCATGACAGTGATTCAAATTTTGAGGTAACAACGGTCTACTGTACGTCTTAAAGTTACAATGAGCAAAGTTGTATAGTATATGGCAGGCTGAATGTCATGTTAATCAAAGTCTGACAGTGAGGTGTGTTTGATATATTGCAGGCCTGATTTTTAAGGAAATTTTCAGGTTGCCCATCGGACAACCTGAAGCTAAATTTAGGTTGTCCAAAATAGTTTTTGGTTGTCCGAATGAAAGTGACGAACAAGAGATGAACAATTCTATTTCCTGTCTCTACCATAGAAAACAAACATTTACTTTAAATTCTGCATTTTTCCATATTTATTGGCATGGTACAATGATGAATGGTAGTCAATACCATTGTCTCAGTACCACTTCTTAAGGGGATTTTTATGACATACTTTCCTGCTGATGTAGGGAACTATTCAGTTACAAATAAAATCTACTCGTCCATCGGACAAGTTCAAAGAGAGAAAGCGGTTGTCCGATGCAAGTTTTACCCGTCACAGACGATCGGACGAGTGCTAAATTTCAGCCCTGTATTGGGAGAGATATTTTACAGAAAATTAGAGCAAAAACATCTGAGACAGGTGTGGATAAACCTCTTGTCAAACAAGACTTATTTTTAAATTGAAAAGTGAAGGTGTGTTTGACACAGTGACAGTGAATGTTCTCATTAGTTTGGCAAGTAGGGGGGATATGATAGTGAAGTCATAATGTAATGTTATTAAAAATTCATGGTGAGGTATGTTATTTTAATACAGATGATAGTGTTATGATAGTGTTATGAAGTGAAGACTCGACATTGACATTTAAATATGTCGTGGCCATCTGACCTCTCTTGTAAATTTACAGGGAGATAATTGGTAGAGGGTTCTATTGATATGTTAATATATGTAAAAAAAACTTTGATATAACAGTGTTACAGAGATATAGAGTTATTGTCAACACTTTTGCATACCTATGACTGAGATAATCAAATTCTAACAGGTGGGCTACTTTGAGAGCGCACATTCATCACATACAATTTTTCACAAAGCGTGTTCTTATGGGAGAAAAAATACAGAAAACGTGTTTATATTCAAAGTAAAGTGGTGAAGCTGTTTCAGTTTTCATGACAAATGTCAGTTTGAAGATGTTACTCTCTCCGAATGATGTTTTCTCATCGCCGTCCTGCTTGTCTTGTAAGGTTACACATGTTTTGTAATGGCTATGTGGACTGTTAAATGCTATTACTGCATTTTGTTGAAGACTTTTCGTCCAGAATGTGGTGGAGTGCGTGATTGGATGATATCAGTTGTGTTCTTTTTTTTAATGATATTTCTTGACTTGGTGCAGCAATTGGAGCGTGTATACTTTATCATGTTCTTGCACTTTAACATTAACATGAGTTGGTTTTTCCCCTCCCTATAGGCATACAAGCAGAAGACAGAGACAGCCAAGCGAGAGTATCTGAAGAAACTTGCAGCGTACAGAGCAAGCTTAGTGTCTAAGGTATAAACCAAACCAGAAATAGATCTTAGGGATGTAGTTTAGTGTGACCAGTTTGTAATAGTGTTGTGTCATGAATACCACTGAAAGTTGAGAGTAATTTTGCTATGACGTAAAACATGATTGTCCTTGACAACATCTGATCCAATTTTTATGGTGTCATCTTTTCCCTCTAACTGTGGCCTTCCCCATAATGCACAAACAAACTGGAGAGTGTGGAAGGGAGTTTAATAAAGGATAATCTACATCGCTCCTCATTACCTCTTATTTACATTATGTAATCCCCGCTTATCCGCAGTAAGTCCCTGGCAAACCAGGGCAAATCATTTCTGTGCCCGAATTCATAGATAAATCATTTCTGTGTGGTCACGGTTGGGAGTTGGAAAGGTGGAAATAAACTAGCTCTTGAACCACTTGTTGATTTTTAAAAGTAGTAACAGAAAGACCGAGTGTTAGATTTAGCTAAGGTTGTGTTTCCACTTTATCTTAATGTGTCCATCCTTTCTTTACATTCAACCCAAAAGGCTGCTGTAGAAATAGAACCAGTTGACCAAATACCTTCAAAACAGAAGAAGGGCGGCAACCTGGCATCACCCATGTACCACATGAATCCAGCTACGACAGTGTCTCCTCTTATGCCCATGGTGCCACGAGCCATTGCCCCTAAACCAGTAGGCAACAGCCCTAACCTGCCAATGGGCCATGGTGCAATGCTGCCCTCTGGAGGTATGATGCAACCAATGCATCCCATGACCCAACACATGGTGAGTAGTTCAAGACCTGATACCTCTATCACTCTTACAGGGAGGCCAAGTGTGTCAGTTAAGGATGTCCAATTTCACTTTTTCGGCTCAAATTTGCCAATATTCTAAATTTTAGGAAAATGGTCCCCTTTTCAATAAAGAACTGCAGTGTGCTGTTGTTTATATCAATCTTGTGATCACTTATTGTGTAATCATATCCTCAGTGGTGTTCCTCTAATTTATTCTGGCAACTTGGCATCCCTGCTCTTGTCAGAGGAATTTTCCCTCTTATTTACCTTGCCTTAATGCCTTTGAAACAGTTATACCTTAAAGAGGTCTCAAAAGGAGTGGCTCATGACATGGAAAGCAAACTGAATCATTAAAAAGGAAGATTAGCTAGTTTCCTGTTAGTATGTTTTCCTTTCCTTCTTGAAACTGCAGGATAATGATTAATGAGTAAGAGCTACAGGGGAAGTTTCAAGGGCCCTAATCCTCTCCCCCACCCCTCCTCATACCCACCACCTTTCGTTCCACCTCCTCTTGCATCCTTTTTCCCAGGTTAAGTAACACCCATGGTTACTATGAATTTCCTAGTGAGAGGACAAAGTATTGCCATGATTTTATAGATGCTAACAGGATTTTTGCAGTATCCACCTTAAGTCAGTCAGTGTGGAGATATAAGCAACCATCATGGTAACACTCAGTGATGGGGATGGGGCAAGGGGGGGGGGGAGAAACTTCTTTGATAGACAGGGTTTTAATTCATTTGATTCAGATTAAACATCATTTTCACTTCCACTTTCTTCAAGGCAACTCTTTGCCAGAAAGTTTGACAGGAGTTTTACTTGACATTACCCTCCTGTATGCAAAGTTTCCTCATTTCTTAAATGGATATTTTCCTTCCCCAAATTTCTCTGATTTTGTCGTCTTAAAATATATTTCCTTTAAATAATGTTTCCTCACATCCAGCCCCTCACCCTTACCCTACCCCACCCCTCTCTTCCCAGTCACAAATCACTCCAGACTTCCAGACTAATACATGCATTGACTTTGTGACCATTTTGTATTTCTTGTTAATTAAGATATGTCCTGCATATGTATTAGTTTACAAAGCTTATGGCTTGGAATTATTTCCTTTGTAGCTTTTGATCATTTTCACACAGCTTTGTAGTTTCATGGGGGTGCAATATTCTTTCTCTGCCCAGGCATTTGCATAACAACAAATTAACATTTTAACCTCTTCCACTAAGCCTGCAGTTTTGCATCATAGATTGTGTAGTCTCTTTGAGCCTTAGCTTATTCATATTTGCCACTTTTACATGTTACTTTTAAAAAAAGACTGTTTCCTGGTATGATTTGAGTACAGTACTCAACTGTAGTGCAATTAGTGGGACATGATGATCCATCACTAATACTAAGGGTTTTCTTTTTGTTTTCTGAACATTTTCTGACAATTTTTGCATTGCAATTTAATCAAGCATAAAGTATAAATATGTGCTTTAATGTCAAGGGCATAAAAAGGGAGAAAAAAACTCAGTTAATATTCAAGAAATATAAAGAAACATATTACATCAAGAGTCTTGGTAGAGTCTGTCATCTTGTAACGAGTCCATTATCTTACCTGTTTCACTATGCACACTCAAATTTTGGTCAAATTGTTAAAAAGTTATGATCACAGGGGCATACTGAAATGTGTATTGCACTTCATTAGGTTGATGGATGTTCGTAATGTTTGATAACGACCCTCAAAAAAAGGGAAAAACAAGGAGTACCCATTAATGAGAGTAACCTTCATGCGAATTTGAGAACTTATTTGAAGAAAAGTGTAATTCATGCAAATTTCAAACTTTTAGCCCAGAGGTAAGAATAAATAATCCAGGGACAAAGAGCATTAAACTATTAAATTTAGAAGGTATGGATAACGCAGAGGAAATGTCTTTGCCATCCTTGCTCTCCAGATCATATTTCAATGTGTAAGGACAAAGCTTTTACTCCTGGAGTAAAATTTTTATGTTTTCTCTCCTACAACTGACAACTAACCATTTAGTTTGTATATATAAAGTTTCCTAGTTTCTGTTTGATTTAGCATGTGGCTTTTAAGCTTGTTCATTTGATACACCCTCACTTTTCTCTGTCACCCTCACATGACCTTTTGCTAACCAATGAAAGAGGAGTTCACCGCCTATGTCAAATTCAGAAATGCATCTTAAACAAAGCACTGCATTTTCATTAATTTTGGATATTTTATTATCGCTTTTATGAGATGTTTGAAATATAGTACAGAGATTTAATGTCAAGAATACCTACAGTCAAAGGTATCAAAAAAAAGGGAAAACAGCAGTCAGGGAAGATGTAAAAAAAAAGTCCTTGTGTGCTAATTGCAAGGAGAACTCGTTATATGGGTGGAACAAATTATTCCAATGTTTCACCTAATATGGTACAACATACCTTCTGATGTATGTTTGTTAAAATATTTGCTTCTTTGTAACATCTTTGTAGTAAAGTTTCCGAGTACTTCTCGCTCAGTTCTGATGGCCAAATCAAATAAAAAAGTTATCCCCCTGCTGGAGGTTCATTTGGCCGATGGTTTTGCAGAATTGTCGAGTACATTTTGCAGGAACTTTTGACAGATCCTTTTGGCTTGTCGGGTGGCAGTGGCCTCTGGGGAGGGTAAATTAAAATAAAGAGCAATTGATTCATCTATCATTTCCATGAGAAAATAAAAGTAAACAAAAGGCAACAAGGATAGAAACCATGAAGGGTCTTATTAGCTGTATCAGATACCATCATCAATTTTGGAGAACCCAGAAGTGTTACATACTCATCCAAAGTCCTTGACGTCCATCTGTTTTGAGGAATTCTGAGATAATTGTTGGTCTTTGTTGTCAGGAGTTGAAAACACTCAACATGAGAAATTTAAAGCTGTATTCTGTGAGGTTGGTCTCTGGGTAGTGTGATTTTCCAAATGAATGTTTGTCTAATTTTAAATAAAGACAATTTCTGCAAACTGTTCAGCTAAAGTTATTTTCAGGAGACTGCAAAAAAGTGAATAGTGAACTGAAATGAAAGTTGTGTGTTTACTTTCTGAAATTCGCAATCTCTCCAAGCATAAGCTGTTATTTTTTCAGTGCTCTGTATACTTAAATTATGAGGACATTTGAAATTTAAGACTTGAAGAGTGCAATGGTCCTCCCCCACCCCCACAAATGAAAAAGAAGACAACAAAAAATTAATTTTGTTTTGTTTTATTGAAAAGCTGACATTTGCACAGTAAATTAAGAAAAAATTGTAGAAGAGGAAGCATCCAAGTCCCTTGTATAGGAAGGTTGTGGAACTTACGATATGGGTTAGTGAAACAGTTCGGCAGTAGGGTAGCATCCTAGTTTATATAATTAGTGAGTGATGAGGCACTGTCTCATCAATTACATGTTAAGGCTACGATGAATGTTTTATCAAACTCTGTACCCCGCCTGGCCCCTTAGAAAGCTACGGGGGAAGTCGTTCTGTATTTTGACAGATTGGTCTCAAAGTCGTTGCTTGGTTTTGTCAACAGCCTATCATTTAATGCCATCCGCTCAATTGACACAGTTGTTTGAAACATATACATTTCAAATTTGTGCTCCCTACCAAGTATTGTATATTTTCTTGTCATGTTCATATAATTGATTCAATCAACCAATCCATCAATCAGTCAATCAATCAATCAATTTCACCTAGGGTTCCTGGTATAATCCTGCCCCGCGGTATGATGCAACTCACGCAGGCTATGCCTCTGTTTACGGTGAGTTCTTCTTTCATGCCAAGTCTGTGTATCTCATTGTTGCTGCCTTGAAAGAGATTCCTGTCAATCTTCCCCAGTTCATTGTTGTTCCTAACACACACCCTTTGCTTGCATCTATGCTTTGCTTCGTTATGCTCATTACAGTCATTCATATCAATTTCATGTTTCTGTTATTGTGTAGAATTGAGTTTTATTAACCTATAGTTTTTTGTTTCTTGTCTTACTCACCATTGTCAGAATTTTTATGAATGCAAGGGATTAAGGATTGAAGAAAGTGTCTGACTGAATCTATTCAGTCTTTAAAACATTTTCAAATTGAAAGTGGAGGATACATTATTATAGGTGTACATTATTGCTGAATCCATTTTATAGTCACAGAATGTGTAGGGGGTATGAATGCATCTAGTATAATATGTGGCAAATACATAGAAAACAAAAGTATTAAGATTTTGAAATTCTTTTTGTGAACTTCCTGCTGACTTTATGAAAAGTGTATAAAAATGAATATTCATAACCTAGAATATTTAAGTAGTTCATATATTTGTATTTTTTTTTTCATAGATCACCTAACATTTTAGTAGTTTTCTTTCAAAGAAAAAGAAAATTCTAGTCGTCAGTGTCACTTTATGCATCACCCTCCAATATGCATGCTTCCATTAATGTTTGTTTTGGTTCAAAGGAAGTCTATATATGTAAATACACTCTTCATCCAGATTTGTGAATATATAGTAGTTTTCATTTTGTGCAAGGCTTGTCAAGTACCTAGCTAATGCCTTCATCAGAAGCTATTTACCCTCTCCTCTCTCTATTCAGTTTTTGTTTTCATCCTCTTTTTCCCAATGCTTTTATAAAATGCCTCTCAACCTTTCTTGAAGTGACTTCTTTTTTCTCCTCATTCTCTCTTTCTCTTTCTCGTTAGTACTTCTTATTGCAAATCTTAATATGGAGAGCCAATTACCATTTCTAGAGGTTTTTTTTTTTTTTTAAAAAAAAAGATAGTTGAAAGGTTGTACGGTGCAAAAGTGTCTCCCCTTGTTTAAAAAAAAAAACCAGGTAAAGTCACCCGGGGCAGATTTGCAATTTGTTAAATCGTTATCACACAAGGTCCTTTCAACAAATGATAACTTTAACATCTACCTCAAATTACCCTATGTAGAATATAAAACTTACAAATGACTTGTGAGACTCCAAGGTGCACCATTAAGAATAATAATTGTTGTTCTCTAAATTGCTTTCTTCCCTGAGAGTCTTTTCATTTTCATTGAGTTTTAATGTCAAGACGCCTTTAGCCATACTGCCAAGAAAGCATTTGATTAATGGTCTCCCCTGCATAATTGTGACTCTCCACATTACAGGCTTGACATGTGTCTCGTGAGTGTTATGTTTTGGGAAGAGGCAGAGAAAACAAAGCCGTAAATGTACGAGCGCGGTACCATCATGCTGTCGTGTCCCCATCATATTTCTGTCTTTGACGACGTGGTACGGAAAATTGTGACAGTTTGGACAGAGATGAATCTCTTCGTGTGCCCTCGAAATCCCTTGACTCCTGTATGATATATGATACCCTGCTCTCATATTCTGCTCCTCATTAATTCAAAGAAACCCTTGCGACAATATTTGGGGTGACGATCTTCTAGGAGATGGCATTTATTTTATTTGTTTCAGATGTGGAGAATGTTTTTTTTTTTGAAGATACCTCCATGTTGGTCTACCTGTTTTATTTATAAACTGAGAGAACGGTAGCGCTGCCTTGTTAGCTCACAAGAAACAAACTATTTCCTGTCCTCGCTGGAAAGGAGAACCGGGTTGGGGTCATTCCAGATGACAAAAAAATCAAGGTTGTCATGGAAATGTAATCCAAGTTTAATTAAAAGCTATTTCAAATGTGAATTTCTTTGTTATTTGATTGTTCATTATAGCTACCTTAAAATCAAGTTCTTGGGACTAGCTTAGTTTGCTCAAATGGAGGAAATAGTGCTCCATTGGAAGAAAAGATTTCTCTGGGGATTCAAAGGAAAGCAAAAGTAGTCTACTGTATCTGGAAGAAAGTATGTTGAAATCCTGTAGTTCACTGAACAATGTGCAATTACCATATCATTGTGCCAATCTATAGGATACAAAAGATGCTGTGAGCTATTTCCCCCTCCCCCTCTCAGCTTGAAGGCAAGTATTTAGCTCTAGCCACTTACAGTTGATTTACTTAATGATATATGGAGGAAGTCCAAACTTTCCCACCAATCAGAGGCATCACCATAAGTTTCAATGGTCTACCAGACGAAAAATAAAAAAACCCAAATACAGAATAAGAATTCTCAAATGAGGGGATAATCACCACATTTTGTGTCAGGGTCAAGTGGTGATATTTTAGTTTTGTGGTACCTTTTCTTTATGTTCAAAATATTGCAAGAAAGTCAAAAAGACATTAAACAAACTGAACATTAAATGTGAAAATTACAATCGTCAAAGTTATCAAAGAGTCACTCCAGACTATTTGTTTTACATCAGAGAGTCAGGATGACATTAAACAAACTGCTATTTCCCCCTCCCCCTCCCCCTCTCTGCTTGAAGGCAAGCACTTAAGTCTAGCCACTTACAATTGATTTACCTAATGAAAGATAGTTTCCCCAGTCAGAGGCATCACCATAAGGCTTCAATGGTCCACCATATGAAAAATATTAAAAAATATAAAACCCAAATACTGTGGTGATATTTTAGTTTTGTGGTACCTTCTCTTTATGTTCAAAATGTTACACGAGAGTCCAGATGACATGAAACAAACTGAACATTAAAGTGAAAATAAAAATTGTCATAGAGTCACCCTGGAGAATTTGTTTTATATCAATATTTTTCTTTCATTTATTGGTGATGTTTTCCCAAATAAAAATACTAACTGACATTCAACCATCAGTCACAAATGAATATTTGCTGACTGTATCTCAAATCATGTCACAGATTTAACTATCAAGCCCTCATTACCTCAATACCATCGCAATCAAAATGTCACCGTTTTGTTTTTGCATTTCGACATCGTAATTCTTCACCTCAAGAGTACACATCTGAATGTCAGGTTTGTCTACTATTCCATGTAGCAGTTGTAGTCTGATCTGAGCATCTTCCACACAAAACTGACACTTTACACTTTCCCGCCCACTCTCTCTTTTTGGCATTATCAATGCAAGAAAGACTCTTTCAACTGAATTATCTTGCTCCATTAATTAATTTCTTGGGTAGATAAAATATGACATCCTCTTAAGTCTTTGTAGTTGGGATCGGAAGAATGATATCTTGTTCTAGAAAAGAAAATGGAGAATGTAAACAAGGGGTAAATTTTTACCTAGCCATATAAAAACATCTCTGAATTGAAGTGGTTTGTGCGTGCACTTCCCTCTGCCGTAGAATCAGCAAACAGAACAATTGCTTGCTGGCATTGATTAATCGTTGCCGTTACAGCACTCCAAAAAGGTGAAAGTTGAGGTATGGCAATAAAGTTTTGATTTATCTCTTATTAGTGTGCTAGAGTAAACACACCGCTCTGTGTCTTCTGCAGATTTTGTTTTCAAAATTTGTTTCAAATACCGTTGTTAGCCATTTTCATCGTAATGACCAGATGAATCATGGAGTTTGCAAGGTTTGTCTTTAAGGGGGGATTGCTTGTCAGCTGCAAATGTTGATTAGTTTGTTACTGAATCAAACAGAATCAACTGCTCACTGAAGGGAAGTTGTCCAATGGTACAGACTTAAGTTGTGAGTTTGTAATCACAGAATGCCAAATTTAAGTACAAAACCTTGCAGCGATATACAATATAATTTGTGTTTCAGAACTCCATACTGAATGTAGCAGTGACCTCTGCAATTATTTTCATCTTCCCAGCTCTGTTAAAGAAAACATTTGAGTTGTACTGTGGTGTTTTAAGTATTTTCATCAGCTCGGTGAAATTTCTTTATATTACAATCACAGCAGGTCTGATTAAGTCATTCACAAAAGTATCCCACCTAAAGCAGGCATTTTTTAGGAAGTAAGGAAGGTTTTGATAAGATTTTGATTTTTGTGTCATCCAACACTTTTACCAGTTTCAGTGTTAATCATATACAGCCCCGACATACATGGATTTGAAATATTAAATGAATCGGTGAAGGTATCTGAGAAACAATGTTTATGCATGCCTCTCTCGATAAATAAACTCCTTCATCATGAAGTTTCAGTACGGATAACAAGTGCGCAAAGCACAGTTGTGTGTATACTGAATACATACGTAAGATAACAACTTCATAACATGTACTTAGACAAGCCCAGGCCTAGCCTCAACTGGTGCGATCAGACAGCGCAGATGTGTGAAATGGTAAAGGCCTATGCAATAGCCCAGCAATCTAAGCCAGTGTGCCTCTATATAATGGTATAAGGATCGTAAATAATTTATGACCAAACTTGTAGTTATTAACACAGAGAAGAAATGGCATCAAAAACAGTTAGGTACCTATAGAGATCGTAGTCTTTCCATGACTATAGGACTAAATTCCGCATATTCGATTGACTAGTATACTGTGCTTATAATCCACCCGTACATGTATCTGAGGATACTGCATGCATTATTCAGGCAGAAACACACATGTACGTATGGTAACACATTGTAACGCGCATCCATTAGAGCTCACGCAAGACATTGCTTGAGCTGTTAGGCCACATGTTTACTGCTATCCAGTAACTCATTATTTCAGTGAAGTTTGACGTGGTAAATATTCACATCATGAGCAGACTGTCTTCGCAAACTTTATAACGGACGTAAGGTGTAAAACAGATTTCAGATTTGCAGATTTCTTTATTTTTACTGGATCATTTGAAGTTATAATTGCATATATGTATGAAGTTATATGATTATGGTTGATAAAATTGTAAGTAGGTGCTAAAACTTTAAATAAAACTCAAAAGGCTGCTTGTGCAAGTAGAAGTGGGGGTTTTTAAAACTGAAGGAAATTCTCTTCTTTACAAAAGCTGTGACTTGATATGAGAGTAGTTGGCTGCCCTCCTTTATCATCAGATTTTATGCTTCCATAAATGTGTGGTACTTTTTACATGCACTTTCTTAGTAACCATGCGATGATGACAATACCATACCTTTTGGAAAATGTCAGTCATGCAGTCACATGACTGTTGGAAAAGTACACACGTAGCACTTTCTTCCTTTAGCTTTTGTTGTTGATCTATCACCAGAGTTTAATACGAACCTTACCTGTATTATCAAACCCGTTTACCATCGCCACGTTTGTACCAATATTGATATCTTCTCCCTATCATAGTCAGAAATGTGTGACAACCATTTGTCTCGGTCAGTCATTATCTATTCCTCTCTTTTAGACAATGAAAGCATCGATTTACGCATCTTCTGACACCCATCTGCCCGATGGGCTTTTTGATGCTTCAAAAGAGACAGAGAAAGAAAAGAAATGACAAAAAAAAAAATATTGTTATACTTTGATATGACATTAAAGAGCTGTTGCCTGTAACATTATTAATGGCTGAATAGGGTTAACCATTAAACACCTAGAGTTAAATGAAGTATCAAACTTATTGGGCAAAAATTTTGCAACTGATACCAAAGTGCAGGTGAAAGGGAGAAGTCATATTACTCTTGTAAAGTGTAAATCATTTGTGCTGTAAATTTTTGGATGTGGAAGCTCGTGAAACCCTTCTAGTTGAAATGTATGTCAGGGTTGAACCGGGAGATAAGTAGCAGCAACAAGTAATATCTCACACTAGCTGCATGTTTGTGTGACATTTCTTAATTTCTTCTCCTTTGTTTGTTTATTTTAAATGGAGTAAATGTCTTAGGATTGTGTTATTTGACTTAACCGAAGGTTCCAGACAAAAAACGCAACACCCGTAATTTGTCTTTTTATCTGCAACTATTAAAGCAAGTCTTGACACTCTGTCTTTGTATAAACAAATTGTCAACACATTTTAATGAAAGACTTCGGTTTATTCTTGGTGCCTTTGTGATTTGGGAATTTCTTTGTGCTTTTTAGTTAGTTTAATCAGTGCCATGGTAATTGTGCAGTCATTTCAAAAGCAGTTCTGGTATTGAACATTTTGTTCAGATATAGAAATTGACAATTTTTTGCTACACTTGAAAAAAATGAGAGTAGTATAAGGATTATGAAAAATGCATAAATTTAGCCTAATTTTTGCAGCTTATAAAGAGCAGGCAGCCACTGCACAGATTGATACAGCATTGTATGGAAGTAGGGAACCAAATTTATCAAGTTTACCAGTTCTCCATCATGACACTTAGTGTAGGCTTAAAGGTTTAGCCTTACAACATGTGGTAGTAATTAGTTGTGGATGACAAGCTTGAAGTATGTCCTTATACTCAGGATAATTTTTGGATGAAAAGACTACCATAGTTTCTTCTGCATTGCAATTGCTAATAAACTGCTCCAAGTACAAACCCTTTTATCCATTCAGCCAGTGCACCTGAACTTGTTCACTTGTAATAATGCCCTTACTCGTAGTCTGAGTTACTGCACTTGTACTTACTCGTGATCTGAGTTACTGCACTTGTACTTATGATGTATAAAGTTACTGCATTTGTACTTTCTCAAGATCTGCGTTACTGTTCTTAAATTTACTACATGATCTGAGTTACTGCACGTGCATTTACTCATGATGTGAGTTACAGCACTAAGTAATTTCTCAAGATCTGAGTTACTGCTCTTGTATATACCACATGTGAGTTACTGCACTTGTACTTACTCATGATGTGAGTTACTGCACTTGTAATTTCTCAAGATCTGAGCACTGCTCTTGTATTTACTATATGATCTAAGTTAATGCACTTGTACTTACTCATGATCTGAGTTACTGCACTTTTACATAACAAAGATTTAGTTTCTTCACTTGCACTTCTTCTGGTCTGAGCATTGCTTGTGTTTAACTTGTGATCTGAGCCTCTATGGTTGTACTTGTCCAATATATGAGTTTATACTACACTTGTACTTACTGGTGATCTGAGAGACTACAATTGTACTTACTCGTTTTCTGAGTAACAACACTTGTTCTTTCTTCGTGGTCTGGTTTATTACTCACCCATTATCTGAGTTTCTTCACTAGTACACCTTTAGTCCTTTGAGTTGACTGTACTTCTCTGTAGTGACAACCTAAAACAAAGACAAAGAACTGAAACTGCTGGAATGTTTACTCACGCATGCCCTGATTCCACTCTAGAAGGGCATAACCAAATGTTTGGCTTCCTGCATGGGTACTTATAATGTTTGTTAGAACATATGTAGTGCAACGCAGTGAAAAGTCATGTACTTAAAACGTGTAGATTAAAAATACACACTTAAGTAGGATTACTTCAGTATTTTATATGTAAAGATAGAAAATCCTTTCACAAGCTTTATTTTTCTTCTCTAATACATTTTGCAACAACAGGAAGAAATCAGTTGTTCAAAGGAGATAAAATTATGTACTGCTTGCATATATCTTGTCACTGCTCTTTGCGTCCTAGTGTGCAGCGCCCTCTAGTGTTTGTTTTGTCTGCGGATTACCTTTAATATTTGTGCAAATATTGTATTGTAAATAAGTTATTGTTGCATTTAATGGAACTGATCTATTGTGTTCTTTCTTTATATTTTTAACAGATGACTCCAGGGACCACCCAGCTACTTTGTACACGCAATGGTTGCACCCGCCCCCCAATCTCCAACCAGCAGTGGGACAATGAATACTGTAGTAATGAATGTGTGGTAGACAACTGCAGGTGAGTATCTCTAATATGTGTTCAGCGTGAGTCACCTTGGAGAAAGAGAGTGGTTGGTATCTTCAAAACAGAAAGTACGAAACAGGAAGGCCAAACATGACGGCATCAGCTGAGCAGCTCTGTACATATTTTACAAAGAAGTCTTGTCGCGAATCATTCGGTTCGATCTCTACTTATGTCAATGTGTTACTCACCTGTGAACAAAATTCACGGGGATCATCGGAGATAAGCCCCAGCAGTGACCAAAATCATCCCTAGAAAGATGATGAGGTCAAAAAAATGCCAAATATTCGAAAATGGTCCTCCTCTCCTCTGAAATAGTTGCCAACAAAACTATTGAAATAGCTCTTGTGAACCCCCAAATAGCTCATGTAAACTTTTCAGGGGTCAATTTTTTTTCCCAAAACATTGAAGAGACCCCTCTGAAACAAAAAAAAAATGGAATTTGGACCCTGGTACTCACCCTAAAGTGGTAGTAGGTAGTAGGCACTAAGTGTGTATTTAGTTTAATAAGATTATAAGAAAAAGAAAGAAACAGTTTTAAAACTGCTCATCTGGAGGGTCATCAGATGTAGTATCTTTTATACTTTTAACTAGGCTAGGGAGGGTTAATCGACTCTAGTTCAGACTCCTGCCCGTGGCTGAGTAGCAAGTCCACTTTCTCTGAAATTATGACTCCTGGGAACTTTTCAATAATGCCAAAATATGCGCAAAAATCATAGTTTGGAGTTTGCATATGTGTTGTTTGGTAGGTTTTCATGACAACAAAACTATTTTTTTTTTTATTTTTTTCTTTATTCAAATTATAAGTTTCCTCTTCAATTGGTGCTTCAATTCTATGACATCCGTAGTTCAGGTTGTCATCCAGTGCGAAGCCCTGTGTTGTAAGTAGGGAGTTGTCAGGGCTCAGTGGTGTACAGTATTAGTACTTCATGGTCGGTTAATAATTGAGTCTTTTCGCTGAGGTAAATGTCTTCCTGCATCAGTTATGATGTCATTGTACAAGTCGCAACTCCGTTCAGAGTTGTAACTAATAGGGACGCGGGTACCTGACTCCAAAACTATAGCAGTCACGTCAACCTACATTTAATCATAGATTCTGCAACATGGCCTGTTTGTAAGGGCTTCTCTATTGTCTTCATATATCTCAGTGATGAGAAAAAAACTTACTATGAAAGAGACTCACTCAGTTCACAGTTGATCTCTTCTCGTGGCACTAAATCAAATTTTGTGAAATAAAAATATTCATTTGATTACACAAAGAAAAGGGGCCACTGCAGATTGGTTAATAAGTAGCTGAAGTTAAAGAGGTGTGTAGCCTTGTGGAGATGAATAGAGGACAACAACACAGGGATATAAATGGGGAAGAAAAGTTTGAGAATAAACTTGACTGAACAATGTGAAGTGATGAAGTCACCCTTATGCAGTTTACTACATACCATGCAAATTCATTTGGTATGATATTTGCTGTTTGCTTGATTCAGCAGGAGTGGATTGAAATCTCAAGTCAACATTGGTCTGAATGTTGATGGTACAGTGGAAGAGTCTTCTGTTTGCTTTGATCACTCTAGGGGTCATGCGGTTGTTACAGACAGCCAACCACTTACTCAGATCTCATTTGTAAAGTAAATGTGTAGGACACAAGTAGAAGTTTGGTCGTCTATTGTTTGCTTTGTATAGAAACAATATGAACAAGTGCTAGCTCAGCAACCTATTCTTTTCACTTCCCAAAAAGAAACATTCTTTTGATGTGATTGGGACAACAGTACAGTTTTTTATTTAACCTGGAAATTTCTTAGAAGCCACTTAGTATGTTTAATATTGTGTCTTTGGAAGGCAGAGGTATTTTATTGGAGCAACGAACTCTCACTATTTTGAAATTGTTCTCAAAAATATTTTTCTTTTGTGATTATATGCCAGGTCTCTTCATTGAAAAATATTTCAAACTATGCAATGTTATGGTAAATGATTCCACAGAAACCTTTTAATATAATCAATAGCCTTTGGGGCACTTGTAGTTTCTGCCATTTTGAGGTCATTTTACAAGTGGGACAAATAGAGGTGACAAGCCAGCTTTGAAGTAGGTCACGTTACTGACAAGAACAATCTGGCCAGAATTTTGCTATCCTGATTTCTCAAGTTAGTCTTTTATTTTGTACCATGTAGTCCTGAATTATTTCAAAGTCACACTCATCACTGTCGTAGCATTTCGAGTTGACGCTTCTTCCTACGACGAACGTCATCCTTGAAAACTCGTCCTCCAAGTGTGAAGAAGTAGGAACACTCTTCTGTGAGAACAAATGTGTTGTAGAATTTAGAGGCTCCACAGAGTCCCAAATAAATGTACTTGGTATCACAGAAGGTACTCCAAGCTGAAGAAAGGGCTCTTTAATTTGAAATGAAAAGAAAGACAGCAAGTGATGAAAAGGCTTAGCACAACAACTACTTGTTCTGGTTAAATAGCAATCGTGATAGGTTGTATTTAACCCCTGAAGGCAATTGACAAATGTCTAATAAAGCATTTTGGGTCAGAGAGTACTATTCAACAACAAAAAAAAACAAAACAAAAACTGATGTTTATATAAATACTGCTCAGCTGTGTTTGTTGATTTTTTTTTTATCTAGAACTGTTTGATTTATTGATTTTTTTCCTTTTAACAATTGATCTTTTTTCGTGAAACTCTAAAGAAATCACAATGCTTTTGTTGTTAAGAATGTGTCAGTAAGCAAAGTTAGAAAGTGTAAGTAGAGACTGGAATTATAACAGTGTTTCATAAATTGCTAGTATGCATCTGGCATCATTCATTATTAGTGGAATATTTTGTCATGATGGAAATTTGAATTAGATTTTCTTCTACATTGTACAAATGGCTGGAACAACATTTTTACACGAAATCTGTAAATAGGTGTAACGTTATCTATCCAAAATATTTTCAAAGCTTGCTACAGGAATTTTCAAAAGAACTGTCAGCAAAATATATCTGCCATGAATATTTAGTCAATTTCAACAGTTTAAATATACTTCAAAAGGTTGAAGCTAAATTGTATTGTTCTTTTCAATTCCTGTAACAGTTTTATAAACAGTGTAAAAAGTAAAGTGAATGAAGGATGCTTCCCAGGACGTAAATTGTCAGAACAGTTTCATTGCTTAGGGGTCATTTAAGGTCAGTTCGAAATAAACACAAAGATACAAAATCTGGACAGTGTTAAATGCCCTTTGCATTTGTTGATAGAAGCTTTTGGCCATAATGGTATCCCCAAGTGTAATTTACATTATGTGTATCAATTCTTAATACATGTTTTATATGACGTGCGGACTATCCTTAGGAGCAAACAAAAATGATAATGCCACCTTATGTTTGGTAATATAGTGGCCAAAGGAATTCAGATTCTTAGGATCACATCTCTGGGGGAAATCTAAGTAGAAATCGTTGATAGTTTTATTGTGCCAATATAGCATTTAGCGAGTCACCCCAGGGTATTTTACATGTGATGTATGTGTGCATTAAGCACACCATGTCCCTTTAAACTTATAAAAATCAGCTTGTTAAGAATAAATGAGAAATAATAACAACCTTCGGGGAAGAGAACTCAATTTGTTACTCCTAAATTAGCTTTTATTGAGTGAAGAAGGAAAAAAACCAAATACGTTGATAGACAGCAATTGTGCTTTTTTTCCCATAAATTACTACCTATTCCTGAGATTGGGTTTGAATTGCTTCTTCAGAAGCAAGATAATGGGCAAGGCCACTTTGAGAGCTTTTGTGAAGTACCGTGCCCAATTTCTCAGCAAATGAAAGAGAAAAAGATTTAAAGAACAAGGCAATCAAATGCCACTTAGAGTGTAGCTTTCACTCAGTGCACAGAAGACCATATGTTATAGAACTAAAAAGAGTTCTCGATTCATTTTGGAAAATAGATATCATGGCCATTTTGCTGGAAGGCAAGAAGTTTTCAAAAATGAAAGTATTAATGTCACAAAAAGATGGCCTTCTTTCATTTGGGCAAAACTTCAAGGCTGTATCTTGTCATTAAATTTCTTTCCAAGGTCTTTGGCAATGAATTGAGAGTATGACACAGTGATGACAAACAAATTCTCCCTAGTTGCAATTTGTTGTAGACTTATGCTTGAATCATATTAAATAAAATAGTTGTAGTTACAGGGTTCCTGTAGCCTTCAAAAGTTATGAAATTTTGTTCCCTTTCCAGACCCTGGAAAAGTCATGGAATGTGGTAAAAAATACAGGAGTCAAGAGAAAGTCAAGGAATTTTGTGAATATTGTAGTTTCATTTCAATGCGTGTACAATGCATATTCTGTCATTGTCCCCAAGTTTGGTCAGTTTTCATACGTGCCTTGATGAACGAAATCCACGACTATTTGACTGTCTTGAAAATGTCATTGAAAAGTTATAGAATTTTCTTGTCATTTAAGTTTAAGGAAACCCTGTAATCACTATGTGTGTATACTTTGCACATTTACCTGTACCCCTACTCTTGATATCAAATTTCTTCTCATCACATGATTGTGTGCAATCTTGAAAACCTTGCAAAATAGTTAAACTTGAAAGGATCATTTTCAAGTGCCTAGGAAGTGTGTGAATTTTGTACTTATGTGAAAATGAAGTGCTTGCAATTCATTTACAGAATATGTACCTGGAGTCTATGAGTGACGATGCTTACCTCCCATTTACATATGTATACCGTTATTGCCTGCAATAACCGTCTGGCAAACCAATGACACCGTGGGAATACCTATGACCTAAGACCAAACTCTTCCTTCTCCATTTTACCTTCTCCGTGTCAACACGTCTTTAACCTACGTCTTTAACAGACGAGTTTTGGGGAAACTGTGTGTACTGTTCATCCGCATATCGTGTTTAAAAGCTCCCGAAAATTAAGATAATTACTTGAAGCTTGATGGAAATGGATGCTGTGTGCAGAAAATTATTAAGAATTTGGTGGAAATGGATGTTGTGTGAAAAGTGAATATGTTTTGGTCCTTCAGATGTATTAATTGTCTCCTTCAGAAAGTTACAAACCCTGATGGTTTGAAACTTGCACACTGGTACAAATGCAGACTGTGAAACCAATGCTCATACCCACGCACAGTTTTAGGGACCTGATTTTGGGGGGGGGGGGGGCTATGTTGCCATTGAACCTGGTGAAACCAGATAAAGAGCCATGTGGAATATTTTCTGAGCATATCAATGTCTTCACCACTACTAGCCTTTATAAAATTTTGTGAAATTTTGGTAGGGCTAAAGCCTCACCCCTAGCCCCCCTCCCCCATAGGACTGCACCTGCTTATGCCCATACTTGCTCTCTAATACTCCTTCTTACCTCCTACTTACCTTTGTTTCCCCTCGCTACCCCTCTGTAATTTAAATGTACTTATTCGCCATGTGATAATACCATAGGTACAAGGAATGTGTACTCATTAAAACTGTGTTGGCATTATATCCAAGTATTCATTTCTGGCCTTACAGATTCCTTCAGTTTGTCAATATTAACACAAAGTGCCCAGTTTTTTGCACTTAAATGAATCAGTCGGTGACAATTGTCATCTTGTGACTTGTGACTGCACCTTGAAGTCCAAATCCTTAAAAACTTTGGGAAAAATTTCTCAAGTGTTTTGTCTTTTTTTCTCTTCAACAGAGATGTATTCAATGCATGGGCTGCTGCAAATAGTGCCCAGGCCGGTATGCTACCCTCTGTGAAGTAAGGTCCGTCGCCGTGTACAGCCAGCGGTCTTTGCTCTACCAGTGGACAGGTTTTTCTCCTGTTCTTCAGTTTGTTTGCACAGTCTGGGATTGGACAGGTGGCATGAGCTTGCACTGTACCCCTTTTTGCATAGTCATAGTGGCTGGTCCAGCTTCCTGATGTCACCAGGTCAAAGTTCAAGAAAGTTTTAGTGGTGCTGACAGTTTTGCTGTGGTGCATTTTCTATGTTTAAGTTAAAATAACCAGGTTTGAGTCCCAGCATGTGGGGAAAGCCACTTAGAAAACATCTTTATACCCTCATAGGTCTTCTTAAAAGTTCTCCAGATAAAAAGAGTCCAAAATTTAAGCTTTGATGTTATACTTGTTTACTCCCCATCTGATGGAGAATGGTGCCACATACAAGCTATTAGGTTTCATCAAGGTCTATGGTTGCCTTCAGGTTATGAAGTATCTGACTTGAAAATCTAATATACTTATTGCAAATAAGTTGAAGTATTGCAAATATTTATTATAATAATAAATATTCCATAAAGTCATAGCTTTTTTGTTCATGAAAGGTTGGTTAGAACTGATGGGGTGTGCACTTATTCTTGTGGCATAAACTATTTTTTTTTTCAAGTTTTGGGTACTGTGTAACATTTTCTTTGATTACTTTGGTATATTCATATGATAAAACATTCCAAGCCTTTCAATTGGACAATAGCTGCTACATTAATGATTTTACGTGTAAAGCGAAGTGGTCACATTTTTGTGGGACAATACCACAAACACTGGTAATGTTAAAAAAATTTCAGTGCACCTTATGGTTGGTGTCACAACTGGTTAATCAAATATTGTTTGCGAATTAAGTTGAACAAAAACTAGTTGGCATTATGATGAGGGAAGGATTGTTTATGCTATTAAAGAAAGTATTAGAACAAATTAGACATTCTGGTAAATACACAACCATTTAATCCTTAATATTATGGTTACTGTTTTTGATGGACTAGAAAGCATTGCAGGGTCTGGGGCTTACTGATTAGTATTCTTAGAATCATGAATACTCAGTTATGTTGTATTTGACAATAGAATTACGTCTGTTGCTTAGTTTTAGTACAACTTTATGTGTAACATGTAGCTTTATTCCTTAGTCTATATAGGCTGTCAATTCCTTATCAAACCACTTTTCCTGTTACAGATATGTTTTGTGATGATGTCAGCATACTTGTAGCAAGTCCATGAACTTAACATATCTTGAAATGCCCAGTCCTTGGAAAGTATTATTTTACTCTGGTATAATTAAGTCTTGCATATGGCATCCCTCATTTACCATTGCAGATAAAGTAATTGGTTTAGTTATCAGAGTGTATGGGACTACCTCCAGTTGGTAGGGGAAGGCGGGGGAAGGGGGGGCTGAGCAGTTTTACCTGAAGTTTTAGGGATTTTGTTATGACAAGTTTGACTGAAAAAGAGCTGTTTCACTTGAAAAGAAAAAGAAAAGAAAATTCTTTGTCCAAATGGGGAGCTGGAGCTAGATCTCCCATCCCCAACCCCCGTCCTCCCTGCCTTGCATGCGTATGTTTGCCATGTTACATGTAAACAGTTATAAAATCATTAGCAACATTTGGTCTTCAGGTTGAGTTTTCCATTCAAGCAGATTCCATTTTTTTCCATTTCTAGTTACTAGATCCATTATTACTTCAAGTCAAATGTGACATACACCCATAGTCTTCGTGAAGGGTCCCTATTCTGGTTTTCCCCCTCCTGGCATTCTTTCATATTGAATTATCAAAGTTAACACCACCTTTTGTTAAGGTGTCCTTCTTTAGCGATGAAGGCTATATGTGCAATGTCCTATTGTCTCATTGCAGTGTTATATATCCGTTCATGCAATTATCTCTTGTACAAGTTCTTTTCTCTTCTGACTTCTAATCGCATGAGATGTGTGACTGCAGCTAGACACGAACGAACGTGACACAATTTAAAACTTAAGTCTACTTCCATACACTTGAGGTACCTTCAAAAGAGACATATCTTTTTCTAGGGTTTATTCCAGAATTTTGATCTCATTTTACTGCACTATTTGCTCAAAGGAACTTACAATTTGCCTTAAACCTTATTACTGGTACCTGTGAATGTGTCATGTGCATCCCACATGTAAAGGGGGTTATTCCTTTATTTGTTCTTATTGTTCCTTAATGTTTGCCCATAGGAACGTACATCTCACTCATTTTAAGCCATATTTATTACTGGTACCTGTAAATGTGTCATGTTCAACGACATCTAAACGGGAAACATATGATAAATTAGTGGTAACTTTCTCATGTAAGAGTTATCTTGTGTCAGTGGGAGTTATTTTGTTTTAGTGTCTCATAGCATTGGGTAATTTTCTCTCTATTGTGATGTGAAATACTCAGTGAAAATAAAAGACACCTGCCGACACACAGTTGTTAAATGTTGAACAATAAGTCGTAAGATACAACTGCTTCTAACAAAAGGTATCTACCCTTATAACTGCAACTCCTCTCAACCAATCTAAGCCCAAGAAAATCCTTTGAAGCATGATTTCCTTGAGTGTTTTCTAATGGTTCATCTTGGGCTGGCCCCAATCATCTCTGGGACTAAATGCTTCCATTCTGATATTCTTGACTTTTTTCAAAGCTTGCTTTAAATTAACATTCTCTGAAATTGTCACAAGAGCAAAATGTATACAAATGGTCAGACTTTGCAAGAAGTGTATTCATGGCATGATAAAGATGTTTAAGACTTGAACAAGTTCAGTTTGATCAGTGGATAAAGCTAAGGTATTATTTTTATTTAAAAATACTTTCATCCAGTTAAGTGTGTCATATGTAAGTTAAGTGGTTCACCTGAAATTTTTGAAGAATAATTGCTCTTTGACTTCATCTGCTGGCTAGATAACTTCTTTTTCTTATGGTTTCTCACTCCTTACATGAAAGAACCTCATGTTGTATTGTTGAAGTTGAAATCAGACAGTATCATCTTAATTGAAGCAGTAAATAATCAAGTGGGGCCTTCAGTGAAAACAACACCTCGTTAGAAAGCAGTGTTCGCGCTAAGGTGCGGGATTGCGTGAATCTCGCTTTTGTCTTTGAAATCCCACACAAAAATAAATTCTATGCGGGAAAATCCCGCACACTTTTCTGCAGCTGAGATCGTAACTACAATTATAATACACACATTAAATTACAATAGTATCTTTACCAAGTGATAACCCCCTCCTTGATTTTGAAAATCCCTCCCCAAAAAATTTCTAGAGAGGGAATTCCCTCCCAGGTTCAAAGCCTTAGCCCGAACACTGTTAGAAAGTTGGCATTTAACTTGTGGGTGAAGGCAGAATATGTTTGAGATCTTAGCTTCAGTTACAGCCAGCTAAAGACAAAAGAAGTAAGGAATTTTACTGGTGAAGGGAAGGAGGTGGGAATGGAAAACTTTACAGAGTGGACAGGGTAAAAATGTGTGGAGAGTTAGAATTGAGAAGATGGTACATATGTGAAAGGCCAGAAGTGAGGGAAATTCTGCAATATATTCTGGGATTTGAAATCCATAGAATTCTACAACTGTTTTGTGGTTTGAAAATTTCAAGACAGGTTTATGTGTTAAACAGAGAGTCACAGACAGACACATTCAGTAATCACTTACTAGCATTTTCTGATAGACTTTAATGTTTGTGATCATTAAATTTCACATTGCACAAATTACAAAGTTGTGCAGATCGATCCATCTACATGTGAGGCCTGTTGACCAGCATAGGTATGACCATGTCTCAGGAACTATGGCTAGACAACCCTCCCCCAGGCAATTTCCCCCAGGGTAATTCCCCCTGTAACAGTTACCATTTAGACAACTTCCCTCACCTGGAAATATGAAATTGTCATGGGTGGGATTTGTCTGGGGACGTTGTGTGGGTGGAAATTGTCCGGGGGCAAATTATAAATAAATAAATAATTATAATAAATGAATAATTCAGGCCTTGAAGGGCAGTTGTTTTACAACGCTAAGTGACCACGGAAGTGGGAGAAGCCTGCGGCTTATAAATTACAACTTCACATTGGGTGGCTAACCAACTCAACAATTTAGACCAAATTTGGTTTCTTTTGAAAGGCCAGTTCAGATTGGAAAAGCATAGATTGCTCTTGGATGAAAAACCCACCTTACTTTGACCTGGCCGGGGATCGAACCCTGAACCTCCCGTTTGCTAAGCTTCATCGCTTCAAATGTCACCGCCTTTATTTACTCTGCCACAGCACCGGTTATTGTACAGGGAACCCTGAGGAATATCTGTGCAGTTCCAGGTTTGAAGAAATAATTGAATTCCCAGGGGAGCATTTAATGGTAAACTTTAAAAAAGCTTTCAGTTCATTCCCATGGTATGAAAATTGCCAGATGACATTCTTTCCAGCCAAAGCAGATACTTACAATGGTTTGTGTATTTTCTTTGAGAACATCTAGCAGCTTGTGTATTCAGAGAAATACTAAATTAAGGATTATCTTAGAATAAAGAGCTTATGTTTAAGAATTAGGAACTGTAATTAGGAACTGTACACAATATGGGGATGCCACATTGATGTCCTGGTAGGCCCCAGCCAAGGACTTGTTTAAGGAATGGTATTCAGTAATCTACATTATTTGTATTTGGCAAGAAGACAAAAAAATTCGGGCAGAAATATATTTTTTGATGAAAGTGAAAGATGAAGCTTGTATGCATTTCAAGTATTTTGAAAATATTAACATTATTCTTTGCTTGGATTGATCGAAAGGGATTTAGTGTCAAAGAGCAGCTTGTCTGCCTTGTTTCATAATTATTTAATTTGGCAACATTCCAAGTTTGGTGTTGGTTTGCGTTTGGTATTTGAAGTGAAACTGGTTCAGTTTTGTAAGATGTGTATAACTTTTTGGCAAAATTAAGAAATCACACAAAGACTAGTGGTTCATAGTAGCCAGATAGCCAGAACCAAACCAAGGCTGTTGCTACTAGCTAAGTATTGCATTCGTTGATTTTATCATTGCCTACCACAACAAAACCAAAGTGACTGCGTAGCCTCACCTAATTACTTCTTGGTTATTGTGTTGTGTGCTTTAAATGGAAAACTAAGAGCAATCGTGGCCATCACTAGTGAGTTTCAAAATACAAAACCATCTTTTTTTGCATATTTTCCCAAAATATGGCTAACAGAACTGCAAGAAATCATTGCAGTTGTGTGGCCCATAGTTAACATGGAAAGAAAAATTATGCTGTTAACTGCAAACACGAGCCATCAATAGGGGGAGTGTGACTGACCTGATCATAAAGTGATGCCACAATGTGTCACATATGAACATTGCCCTCAATTCTCCTCAGTACCCAACAATTTTCAGTTTCCTTTGTGCTTTTATAATTGTGCTTAAAATCTCATTTGAGGGTCATTTTTCATTGCCAAAGTTTGTCAATAATTCTTGCAAAACATTTTTTCCTTAGAAGTCTTTAAATGCATTATGTGTATTCTCCTTTTATGTAATAGTTTGCATTCTTTCCTCCTATCACTTTAACCTAATCTTAAACTAGATTTGAAAATTCAAAAACTTTGGGATGGGATGGTCAGAGTAAAGAAGTATCTGTGTACTGGTAATAATGTTTTCATACCTAAAGGTGAGACGAGCTATCCCTTCATTAACTGATAAAAAATAGAAAGGTGAGAAACTGTAGAAACTCTCATAACTGCATTTTTTTTTTTTTTTGTTTAGTTTTTTTTTTGTAAATATCAGAGTCAAGGTTAACAGTTGTGTGACGTTTGGCTTGCCTTAAAAACCAAAAGGGAAGTAGTATTGACTCCAGTGTAAATGTATTTAAAGGAACTGTAACAGGGCAGTCAAAGACCTGGGTTTTTATAGGTACAGTAATATTGATCTTGCTTAAGCCAGCCTCAGAGCTTCTTGTAAATGTATTTATTACTCATATTTATTTTTGACGAGGCTTGGAGTGAGAGATATTGTAATGGTGACTTTCGCAAGTTGCCATATCCCTTTTTTTTTGGTTTCCTCAGCTTGTTGGGAATGTAAAGGAATGTACGACTGAAAGTTCAAATATTCCAAGAAAAGTGGGTAAAAGGTCACTTTTTGTTTAGAGGGAGACTTTAATATTTTTCATAATGTGAAGAAGTCCTTAACTTGTTGTTTCAAAAGCTTGTTAGGTTTATTGGAACCCTGGATCTGGAAGCCTGTGTCAGGGTGTTGTAGACACTGTGACATAGACTATAGCTGCAAGCTTCCATACACAATCAACAGAAAAACAAAATGTTAAGTGGCTTAAAAAAGGTCATATTCACCACTCCTATGTATATTTGGTGTGTTGTGGGCTAGAGAAGTATTGACATATTAAACCTAGTGAGTTCATTTGTGAAATAAGCACCCGTAGGGTACTGAGGCCAATTTTAAATGTGATGTGAATAATTCTCTAAGTTGTCGTAGGAGAGTCTGTCTCAGTCAGGAGCATAATGTGGTCATATAAATAATAAAAGAGTCACGAAGGAATCAGTATGATTGATGCAACCAAGACGTCACAAAGTCTTACCTTGTGTTAACCATCCTGGCAAAGAGTAGTGGACTATGTCAAAGTTTTATCTTAGAACAATGGTTGTCCAGATATTATTGTTTTTAGAAAGTTTTTTAAATGTGTTTTTCTTTGACCAGGCTGGTGTCTAGTGTAATTTATTCAGTAAGGGAGGCCAGGTGTCCATCAGAACAGGTATTGTAATGTCAAAATGTTTTAGTTTTGAAACTGTGGTGAACCCTGAAACACTCCTCGGTGGAGGGTTGAAATGCTATTGCCTTAGCTATGTTGTGGCTCAAAGCTTCCACCCCTGCCCTTCCCAGACTACGTGGATCCTGAAATGTTCAGATTTTCTCCTAGAGAAAATCCAACTTTGGAGACCATTGTCACACTTTATTAGTTACCAGTTGATTTGACAAAATCTGTCATGTAGGCAATGGATTCATCACAGCATATCAAATGGCTGGCATAGGAAAATCACTTTACTGGAGGAAGAAGTTATCACTTCTCTGATATTGATGGAAAGTTCATTTGTCCTTTCTTCATTTCCCAGATTAGGAGGTTGACTGGTGTCCTCTGGTTGACTTTTGGGAGCTTTGCTGAATTAATATAAGACAATTGTATAAAGACATTGATTTGCATTCCATTCAACTGAGATTTCTCATTAATATTTATGGAAGAGAAATTTTATGTTTATGAATAATATTCTCTCAATTTTGTTTTTCATTATTTTCCTCATTTTTGTCAAGTTTCAAGAACTTTTGCCCCTAGATAGAGTTTTGTTTGTTGTACAGAACCATTCTGAAAGCTACGTATTTTGTATTTATCTTTTGCCTTGTTTAATCGGCTCTGGTGATAATAATGTCAAATTCTAAAAGTGCCCTTGTCCAGAATAATTTCTGAAAAGGAAAAAAAAGAGTAAAATGTTACAGAATAAAATTTGTGCCATGTACAACACATTGATTTTGATATTGTCTTTTGTTCTGGAGTGTTGAACATCGTGTCCTTTTTTACCCCCTCCCCCTGCATTTGACCACCCCTATCTGCCTACTGATATCATCATGTAATCAAGATGACTTACACAGGAAGGATGACAGAGGCAGGTTCTTTAACCCCCACTTCTTGAGAAAAAAAGCCCTATTGGGGCTGAGCCAATAAAAGTTGCATGTACTGTATGATCTGTATGAACTTTGTTGATGAAAGTTACTTCTTTGTCATGGATAACCTAATTCATGAACTTATGAGTCCAACTCATGGGTCCACAAAGACTCCATCTACTGACTTTTGCTCTTAGAAATTGTCTCTCTCCATCAACCCGTGTTCAAACAATTATGCAAAAATATCGTTTAGTTGCATATTCGACACCAAATGTTGTGAATTGCCACAAGAACTGTTATCGACCACCTGACTGACGAGAAGGTGTCGCGAGTCTTGATCCACTTTCAAAAGGCTTGGGTATACCTGAATGGGACAACCAGAGTTGTTGTGACACCACAAGTAGAAGGCCCTCCGCACCATTGTGACGAGTTTTTGTTAAACGCATGATGCCCTTAGAAATTCCCAGTTAGTTCTACCATGCTGATTGGATCCCGAGACCTATGGAATACAAGGCTTACAACTGTAACCACCTTTCCACTTGAAAGGGTGGGGCGTTATGCTTGGAGGAACACCTGTGTTTCCATCACGGGTCTGTACTTAAAATGCGATATCTAGAGACAAATTGGGAAAGAGGTAATCGAAATTTGGGGGCATTCCAGTGGCTACGGACCGACGCAGGAAGTTAAGGCACACTTAATATAGGCAGGTAGCAACAACAAATAGCAACTCCCTAATATAGGCTATTGCCCCAGGGCCCTGCTATGTATGATCCTGGATACTGGGTTAATGGACGATAAAGTATGTTAAAGTGATAAAAGTCCGCAAGGTGGACAGTTTGAGAACCAATCTTTTTCATGACAGAATCGTCAAACAAAAATGCTCACTTGCAAAAGCAAGCTGCTTCTCGGCAATCTTCCAAAAAGGAAAGAACACCCCATAAAGCAACGAGGAACACAATTTATTTTTTCATCTTTTTCATTTATTTTTTTTTAATTTTCTTGTTTTTTAAGAAAAGTCAAAAGTAGAAAATGTTTGACTTAGGCAGGACATCAGCATATCCTGTACAAATTAAAGATACTTTTTCCGGCTGATCGTGTGTTTTACTTTCATTTTAAATACTTGAAAACTTCGACCAAGTTTTGACGGGTAGTGACCTTTTCTGGGCTGTGTAGTCCCTTTTTCTCCCTTACTAGAACCACCACCCTGCATCACCCTCTTCACCCATCGTTTTCCCTCCACATTTCTTCCAAATGAAAACTGTCTTCCGACTTTTGCCTCAGTTGATCTGTTGATAGTCATCTATCTGCCTAAAAAATGTGAATCTTCTAGGGGACGCTGTTTTATTACTGCAAGCAGAGCTTTCTAAATATATGGCTCTGGCTGTGAGCAGGGAGCTGCCACTTCGACAAAGTACGGCACCAACTTTCCCATAAGTTTCTACTTAATGATGATAGGAGACGTGGATTAAAAATAAATTTGTTATGCAGGATGTTAGTTAATGGTAAAATTAATACAAAACTGAGAATAAAGAACAGAGGGTGCGAAATTCTACAAAATTTTCAGTCCTTGCCGCTAAGTAGCCTAAGCTATTTCTGCCAGTGTGGACATGAGGAGACTTAGTTCCTACAATAATGGCTTTTTGATTATTTTATTTGCTAACTAATGGGCTATTTTTTACAATTCGATTGACATTTTAAACCACTTTAAACCGGTGCAATTGTGAAGTGGATGAAGGCTGACAGAAACAAGCATAAGGCTAAGCAATTGGGATTTGGCTTGGAGTTCGATTTTCACCTGGTTCATAGCAAGGTTGGTTGGTTGTTGGTGGCTGGGAGACTGAAACCCCAGCCTAATATGTGAGGATTAAAGTACGCTTACGCCCCTCCACATTTCAAAGATGGAAACCCCATTTTGTCCACCGTGAAATTAGTTGTCAATATTATAAAAACTTGTTTCATAAATGTACTTTAAAAACTGCACAAAATGTTGCACCAAATTGCATCCACGGACCCTCAAATATTAAAGAATTTTTCCAAAAGGGAAGGGGACAACCTCTCTCTTTAGATGCTTATCCCAGGGAGGTGTTATTAAATGTTCAGCCCCACCCGTTCCAGCCGAAAACCGCTTCCTACACGTATGTATTCGAGAGCGGTTTACGGTTTTCCTAAGAATTGGATTCCTCGAGATTCAAAATTTGATTTAAAATAATTAGTTCTAGCCCAAGCCACCCGACATGAAATTTTAATTCAAATGATTTTATGTGCTTCTTCCCCCCCCCCCCCATACCCCATCGGGCGTCGTAAAAAATAAATCTATCAAGGTCAAGGCTGCAGACACGAGTGTCACTCAGGGAGCTTGAAACACACACAGAGTTGTGCTTTACATACTGTTTGAGGACCTCATTGTTTTCTCTGTTGTGTTTGCTTCCTTAACCCTAACTTTAACAATAGACTCTATTGTTAAACTTCTGAGGACATGAGCAATCTATTATATTTCCTTCTAAGGACCTGAAATCCATTGATTAGGTCCTCAATCTGAATGGAAAGTAAGTGCACACACACACACGCGCGCGCACAGTTGTGCTTTACATACTGTTTGAGGACCTCATTGTTTTCTCTGTTGTGTTTGCTTCCTTAACCCTAACTTAAATAATAGACTCTCAATTGTTACACTTCTGAGGACATGACCTTCTAAGGACCCGAAATCCATTGTTTAGGTCCTCAATATGAAAGGAAAGTAAGTGCGCGCGCGCGCGCACACACACACACACACACACACGTAGTCTTTTTCTACCACTCTATTGAGCGCTGTACGTCTCACTTATTCTGCCCAAACAACTGTTTGTTAAATCTCTTTAGAGAGCTATACCAGAATTAGGAAATAGTAATCTAGTATGTTTTAAAGTGCACCTTTGCTTTTTAGAGATTTTGGCTCCAAACCTTTTTTCACAAGATACTGTTAGAATCCGTCTTCATAAAGGCTAACGGGCACATTTCATTGAATTAAGGGAAATGTGTCAGCGAGCTATTACAACTCCTGTTTACCTGACGAGTCATATAAAGGCCTCCCCTGTGTGACTTTCAAAGGAATATAAGTGGACCTTTCAGCAAAGCATCTTTCACATCAGACAAAATTGTGGATTTTAATACATCAATGCATATCTTATATATATATATATATATATATATATATATATATATATATATATATATATATATATATGTATATATATGTATATATATATATATATATATATATATATATATATATATATACACACATTATCATGAGCATAAGCGTACGGGACAGAGAGTCGACCTTGGGGTTGTTTTCCTTCCCCTTCCCCTAGTTCTTACAAAATGTCTTTCGGACAAAGTTGTAGCATTTTACACTAAAATGTTGGGCAAAAGTTTTCAGCCCCGAATTAAAAGTAGGCAGTTACGCTATATGGCATCCTGGGGCTGGGGGTTGCTTATAAAGAGTGCGTAAAGTCGATGTATCGAAAAGTTTCAAATTTTATCTTTGCACTTACTTTGTCCTCCATTACCCCAACCCTAACCCTCCTCTCTAGTTCTGGTAACGTAACATTGTGCACCGGATGTGACTTCAATCTATAACTCAGCTACATTAGGGAAATGCACAAAACAGTGTGACTGTTCTATAAATCGAATGGTGAAATGACGTCAATCTCTCACCCATATTTGAATAATTTGATAAATAGCCTATGTATATTCCCCGTAAACGGACAACTTCCCCGGACAAGTTCGACCCGAACAGTTCCCCCTCCCCCTTAGCAATTAGGCATACCCTCAGACAACTTTCCCCACTAAAAATTTGGAAATGTGATGGGTGGGAGTAGTCAGGGTAACCCTGACGGAGGGAAACATGTTTACATTTGGTCTTTTCACTTATCCGCCTTCGAGGTATAAGTGAAAAGACCAAATGCAAATAAGTTATCTCGCGGCAGGGTTGCCCTGACTAGGGTGGGAATTGTCCAAAGGGAATTTTTCGGGGGTGGGGATTGTTCGAGGGGTTGTCCGGAAACCGTATTTTCCTACACCTGCGCGAAGCACGGGGCGATGAGAATAGTCGCCATCCCGTTGATGATCTATTGTGTATACTTCAAAGGCAGTACAGCTGCGCCTTGTTTCCCAAACCGTTTGACATAAAATAGCTATGAAAAGTCGCCCTATGGAAAAGGAATGCAAAAGCAGCAAATTGTAGGTTACACGGAGGTGCAGGCATCTACACAACTTCCCCCACCCCTCATCCTCCTTGACCGTGGTCAAGGGCGGAAAAATCCCCTTCTTCTTTTCAGAGAGGGAAAACATATCATCATCTAAAATCCCTTCAAAGCTATATCAATTCCTTGGGGATAGAGTGAGATGCATTTTTGTGTGATACTAGATGTCAATATCTGTACATTTTAGTCATACTCAGTTGCCAACTCCAGTAAACTATAACTAGCAACGTGTCTTACCTTTTACCCAGTGTAGGTAGAAAAGTCTGGTAAGGCCCATTTGCGGTTTTATATCTTGGAAACACTTTTTTCCAAAAATTTTCTTAGTACACACTCACCAACTTATTTTGGCGCTCCTCTTAGATGTATAGCATTACATGTGACACAGGCTAATAAATTGAACCCCCCCCCCCCGCACCATAAAATTCTGGATACGCACTTCTTCCTTAGGGAAAGTAGTTCTTTCAATGAGTACTTTATCTAAGTCTGTAGCTTGAAGTTTAAAACACATCCTATAAATTCATGTAACAGTTTTTTCTTGTTTTTTTTTTGTGCATGTGTGTGAGTGTTTTTTTTTTAAGAGAGGTTGCTTCTAGCGTTGATCTAAAACTTTTAGGTGTGTTCCTTACGAAAGAACGAAAAGCAAGTCCAGAATTTCCAGTTTGCACCTATCACAGTGCCGTAGCTAATCTACATTATGCAAAGTCATATCAGTACAAGTATTAACAAGAATCAAGTAACTTGAGCCTTCACACAGGAACCACCCCCCCCCCCTAACAAAACCAAGAAAGCTGCAGGCTCGCCCACGCCTAAGTTATATGAGAACCCCATAAAAGCGGCGGCGATTTGTTCTCAATATTGGGGGAGGGGGGGCATGACCTCATTTTCAAATAATTTACTGTGTGAAAAATCAAAGCCAATGAGCGATTTCTCAAATATTGGGGGACAAGTCCCCCTGCCCCCCCTCCCCCGGGATTGCCGCTCATGCCCCATAATATCATCTTCAGACTCCCTTATTTCCTGGAGGAAAATAGGCTACGTTTAAAACCCTTCAGTACCCCGTTGCTGCTCCGGTTTCTAGCACACCTTTATACATCAATAAGCATATTATGCATATTTACAAGAAAGAACACAACGGAAATCCGTGATAAGTAGAAGGTTATCGTCTTCGAACTATAACATAATAACGCAGGTTGCATGTCGTATTTCTCGATCGACTTTAAGGTGTTTACCAATTATACGCCAGACATTTCAACGTCAGTGTTAAGTATGGGTCGTCTGGTCCTCACAAAGTGGGAAGTTTCCCCCTATATATGCAAATGTAACTCAACACAAACTTGCAAGTTGATTATTTTGTTAGACAACATCTCTTATTTATGTAAAAGTTATACGTGATCCTGTGAAAACATCGCCTTGTCTTCCACCCACCTATCACCATATTTAAGTCTGTATAAGTATACTGAACCTTGCTAGGGAAATGTTTATATCTCTTAAACATGAAATGAAACATCTCTGCAGCATTTTCGTTGCCTTTAAATACTGAAATTTTTTTAGTAAAGTTCGAAAACGTCTAGGTTTATCCCAAACTATTAACTTGACGACCAGCGGATGCAGATCGACTCAAGTTGACAGTGGCGCCGCCTACATCCGTAAAAAGAATAGGCAGGTTTTCAGAACTCCAAAAAAACTTGCTCCCAGATTACATAACTATCTTAAATGATTCACAGCTTGCTATAAGCAAGTACCAAAGGCCAGGGGTGGCGCCAGGGTTTGCCCGAGGAGAGGGGCAGCAACCAGAAGGTGACAGGCCACCGGAAGGTTCGGGAAGGCCAAATTCTTTCAGCACGAGAAGTGCGCTAAAATTTTTGTGTTTCTATAGCAAAAAACTTGCAAAAATGGGTTTTTGCCAAGTAAAATTAGAAAAATTTGGGATTTTAGTAATGAAAATTTAAATAAGTTGGGTTTTATTGAAGAATCTGTCTGCGCTGAGAGCAAAGTCATGTAAACCGTAGGGGGGCGTTCGCCGTCGGGGATTTTATGTTTTATCGTACCCATGAATTCTCCCTAACGAATTTAGAAAATTTCCCCAACGAGGCACCAGCCTTTCCTGGCGCTAGGGCATGGCCCCTGCCCTCACCTAGCACCACGCCTGCCAAAGGCCGGCTGGCGTTGGGGAACGACATTGCAATTGACAGAATCACGGAAGGAGGTTCTGATGCTGAGTCGCGAACAGGCCTTGAATTTAAGGAATTTTTATGACTGAGCAAATTGTTATATCTGACACCAAGAGCAGTGCCCCATCAGTTGACGCACAGTGTACAAAGAAAAGAAATTTCACTCCCAAATGTCTAGTGAGCCGCGTTTAGTATGTTAATCTGAATTAATGTTCTGCACATGAATATGTATATGTATAGTGTAACAGAAAAGGAAATGTCACTCCCTACACCTAGTGAGCTGCATTTAGTATCTTAATCTGAAGGCCCTGCATTGGTATATAATATTTTCTTGTGTGTGTCTATGTAGGAGCAATAAATGGATTTTTAGATCAAGTGAGCCAAATATTAGAGTCGTTGACCAAATATTGAGGAGGACAAATAATGTTCCTTCTTCCTCAACCAAATAAAGCAGGGCCATATCTTCTAACGCAACAATCAGAAAATAATACGGCAGTTGAAAAACTTATCTATTGAGGGGATAAACAAAGGTATTTCGTTACCATCCAAATTTAGGGTGAGGAAATGTCGCCGCCCTTATGTACAGTACGCCGTATATTTCTGCACGAATGACTTGGTATATATTCATCAACTATGTACGCTTCCCGAGGGCACGCGCAAGGTGCGCCTTAAAAATCGTTTTCTACACCATTGAGTCATTTGAAAGTCGTCTAATTTTCACATAAACATTAGGAAATATTACAGTTCTCTAATATTAAAGGTATTCAGGCTCTAGTTCCCATGACCAATTATTCGAGAAGATCTTAAACTAACAAATTACCGCTAATACAATATTTGCGGACTAAAAGGGGTCCACTCTTAAACAAATTATTGGGGGAATCATGTACGCCAGCGGTGGGGAACCTCCGACTGTGGACCATATACGGCCAGCGAGACCAGTTGATCCGGCCTACCAGGCAATCCATAAACGTAATTTCAGAAACACGTGAGATTCAGTAATAATAATACTTAACCCAAAAGCTCTCACCATCTTCGGGATGAATATGCTGCGTAATAACTACACCGAGGTTGACGATGGCACAGAATGTTAGGTACACTTACTTTTTGGTTTTCAGTGAGGTGTGGCGATGTTAGGGTTCACTGAGCCCTATACCTGTAGTGTACCTAACATCATGTGCCACCGTCGTAGCCTGAGGGCACCCGTGCATGTATTGCGTACAGTGGCGTCGCCAGACTTCGAAGCGGGCACAGGGGGACCTAGCGTTCCGCCGGAGGGACGCGCCAAAATGAAGGACTGAGCGTCACTCGGAGGCGTCGCAGTGACGCACAACTCCCCTGTAGGCGCCGGGAACCCACTGTAAGGTCCTTGGTGGACCCAGGAGGGAAACGCTCCATTGGGGATCCGGAGGACGAACGAGTCCAGGGGCTCTGGGGTATTTATAATCTGTGACCATTAGAATGGAACATTTGGCCATTTCCAAAATGGCATTGGATGTGCACTAAACAGGCCACAAAAATGGACTGATAGAAGTCACAATTTGACGATTTTTGTTAGTTTTACTCGCACTTGCGATTTAATGATGGGAGGGGTGGTGGGTGGGGGAGTAGGAACGATGGATCATGTTAAGGTGTGCATTGAGCTTTAAAAATATGTCCACTCATGCTACCCAAAAGAAAGTAACGCTGAGACAACTACTTTCCAGGTATGCCTCCGCGGGGAAGCTTTTACGTTAGAGCTTCGCTGGTGTATCTACTGCTGCGAATCCGGGGCTAGCGAGAGAAACGTGGGTTTGGGGTGCCTTAAAATCGTAATTACGACGGATATATTCATTGCGTTTTCTTCAACGAAGTGACCAGAAAATTCTTGTATTGAGCATCTATGAAATTTCCGTGCAAGTTCTTATACTCCTTACGGAGGTATCATCACTTTATGATCCCTGGTGGGGTGCCTGGCTGCTCCTCGGCGAGGATTCAGGAGAGAAAATTTCCCTTCTTGGAAATTTGAAGGCATCGGTATTTGTGATAAACGGACATTAGCCTTTGAGAATGAAGCTCTTGAATTATTATTACTTTTTACAGTTTTCGAACATAAAATCTTACTAAAAGATATCGATGTAGGAATTGTACTCACGGCCGCAGTAGTCCTATAGCTATTGAAAATAAATGTCGAAACAATAGCTGTGGATTACATCTCCTTATGAAGCGGTCCTTCACATATAGTTCACCAAAAGATGGGCTCAAAAGTGCGCCGCAAAATTGTATTTTTTAGAACAATTTGTGCAACTTTAGCCCCATGTTTGACTGATAAAGTGACAGTGGGTCCCTGCGTGAACGGTGTGTTTGCGCATAATTTTTCATCGTGAAGCTGTTTCATGGACCTAGTTTCTTACGTCTAGATTTTGCTGCTATAGGTTGATAAGTGATCATCGCTTATGCCCTACATATGATCCATACTTTAAAACGTTTACACTAACTATACCTAAATGCAGAATTTAATTCAAAACTCTCTCAACCAGCTTCGGATCCAGACATTTCGAAAAGGGAGGGGGCTGAGAGCCCCCTTGAATATTCTCCTGGATTAACATTATGCTAATTTTTGCGTATTTGTTATTGTTGATGTGGCGAAAAGGGGGGAGGCTGAGGCCGGGTATCCCATTTCATGAATGCCTCTTGAGAATCATGTGACAATATTTTTCTCTTTCAATTGTAAAATTCAAGCAGGGTAACTCCTTGGTTTATCTTAAATGTCATATTTATGTTTGAACATATCATGGAAGATAATTGAAGTGAAATAAGAGGATATCTGTGAGGTTTAGATGTTGCTCTAAAACATTTTTGGTGACTGTTTATACCCTTTAACGGTATCTGTAAAACTGACCGATGACGACCACGATGGTGACGATAATGAGGGCGATTCACGCTATTGTTACGTACCTAAATGGCTTTCAAAGATAATCCCTTTTCACTTCCAAATTAGGTGTGTTCACTATAGCCTCTCTATAGATTAATAAACTGGTCAATATCTACTTGATAGATATTGTTCCAGGTTGAAGATAATTCCCATGTGATATTTTATACCAGCTATGCACATTTAAACAACAACAAGAAAAAAAAAAACTGGGTAAAGAAAAAAAACGGGGTAAAGAGCCTGGGGGATTTTTACCCAACGATCACCGAACACCTCCTGTCACAATGACAGCCATATTTTATTTTAAGACTGTCACGTTTTTGAAAACAATAGAAACAACCTCGACAAGGTTCAGTACTATCTAATTATCTGCCAATCAGATTGCATACTTTTTATCTGAATGCCTATCTGTCTCGGGATGATTCATAATTCTACAAGTTACATAAAATGTGAAATTATTATGTCGCAAACTCATTACTTGATTCATGCCTTCATACACGTGTATAGGCAATGCGAAGGACATGTGATTATGACTGGTTATGTGAGAAGACGGAAGGTATTTGCCCTTAATGCTTCTGTAGTTGGTAAACACTCATAACAAGAAATTTGAAAAACACACCTTTTTAACTCGAAATTGACGATTGTTTTATTAAGTAAAATCATATAAAATGCTGAAATACCGTAAAAATAAAAATAGCAAAAACAAACCTAAAATATTTAACATTACTTGGCATTAGAAATCATTTCTTTTAAACGTAATTGTTTAGATGCCTTAAGGAGTTGTTCAATTCCATTCCTTTGAAGCTAAATGTGTAAATCTATTTCAGCTTGGGTGGAGATGGACAGACATGTCCATACCTTAGAGAGGAGGGGCGAAAGGGACGCTTAGAAATATTCTCATCCCTTGCCATTTTTGAGAATTACAATTCCGATACAAAGATATTACAAGCATAGATTCCAAACTTAAAATGGCGCGTTGACTCCCCATGGAGGCCAATATATCGGGGCGGAAGTGCTGATCACTGTTCAGTCGTTTTGAAAACAAACAGGCAAATGAATGTCTTACAAAAGTATTAATACTTGTTATTTCGGAATGTTGTTGACTGAAGAACTACTACGCCTCAGTAAATTCCACTTGAACAAGAATAACTTATTTCTTCAACGCGGCATTCCACGTATTTACACTTGAACATGAACGCACAATGACTGGTTTTGCAAGTTCATGGATATTCATTGTCAGTTTATATGGTATCTTCAAGTGACGCACTTTTTTATGCGCGTTCAATTACTAACGCGCTCACAACGGGAAAGCAACTAGCGCGTTTGTTTCCAGAGCGCGCAGAACTGTGCATCAAGTATTCCGGATAATACACAGAGAAATGTATTCTGCGCGTATAAAACGCGTTGCAAAAGTGCACCCGCGCTGTCCTCTTTGAACAATGGAATTTTTTGCAACGCGTTTCTATTTTTGTACGCAGATCACATAATAGAACGGCGCACATGTCAAATTCACACTTCCGCCCCGACATATGCGTCTCCATGTGGAGTCACTGAGCGTAACAGTGTAGATATAGGAGTTTGGAATCTATGCTTATAATATCTTTGTTCCGATAGATGTATACCTCCCTCTCTTCGGAAATAACTCCCTCCCCCATTCAACACCTTGTCTGGCTACGAGCTTTCGGATGCCCCATACCAAATTTCTCAAAACAAAATCCGAGGAACGGATGAAAGAAGGAAAAAATAATATTCACATGCATCTCATGTGCATAAAGCAGCACCTTTTCAAAAGTACCTCTTGCTGAATACCGGAGGGCGAAAACCAAACGTTACCCCCGGAGGGGTTCTGCTCACCCGAAGGAGCTACGTCCCCAGAAGGGACACTCAAACTTAGCCTAAGTGACCAACCTCTTGACCTTTAGACCTTTACATCATGGGTCTGTCATGCTTAGTTCTATTCTAGAATGACCGAAAAGAACGGATATTACATGTGCAGGAAACAGTACCAACCAATGTAAAAAGACTTCGCCACAATAGACCCTTTTCCAAATAGCAATTGCAATGGTTTGTGGGATAAGTTCTGGTACGCGATGTTTCTGTCAATGGAATTTTGCTGTGGCAAAAAAATGATGCACACCAAAAATCTATCCCACAATCCTTTGTAATTCCTATTTGGAAAGAGTATATGCCCTTCCTCATGCGGAACCATACAAAAGATTTCTGTGACTTGTTTTCATGAGAAGCAGTGGAGATCATTTTGTTCCTTACAAAGAAAACAACAGGGTACTTTCAGGGAGGTGTTATAAGCTAATAACATTAGCTAATAACACCTCCCTGGTACTTTCTTAATTCAGTCCTCCTGCAATTGTTGCTGCTGGGCGTGTCACTCCACGATACATGAGTTTCAGTAACTAATCTCTTGGATTCAGTGTATGAGAAGACTGTTTTCTTCAGGAATTATCCATCAGCCTAGGTTCTTGCTACTGTTGTATATACTGGACTATACTGAACCTGCAAACAAAGGAAACCAATAGGATTTACTGCCACATGTACTTGTACTGTATGCGATAATGAGAGTCCGTTTGGGATAATGTGGAATAGTTAATTTCTAGCAGGATACATCCCAAAGAACTCTTCATTCTTACCATTTATTTTGTATTTCCAAAAGAAGATGGAAGAAAGGAACAAATCACGCCATTTTTACTGATTGAAGCAGGAAGAAGCTAGAGATTTTCACGAGCTGCCATCTCCTGGCACAGAAGATGAAATCTAATATCAGTGGTGTATCCAGGCGGGCGCAACAGGAGCGTGCCTCCCCTATTGGCCGTCATGCGCGAGAAAAAAGTTGCGGCCAAAAATGATGCTTCAAAATGTGCCAAATATAGCACCATTTTGCATCTCAGCCCTCTTCCAAAGGCAAAAATTTTCCAAAGCGAAGGGTACACCCCCTCCCCTTATGCCGTACCCCAGGACAGCGATCAATCAAACCTTGCGCTAGTCCACAGTCTGCTGACCTAGTATTTGGGAAGCTTTGAGGCTTCCCATACTAGGTCAGCAATATACCCATTGTCAAAATTGGGCTACCACACCTTCAAAAATTTTGAATGGTCTCGAACTTTCTCAAATTCACGTATACTCCTACATAATTGACCTCTGTGGGTCCTTTATATGTTTAAGACCCTTCATTCTAAGATTATTTGCGCTTAGTGTCCAAGAGACAAAAAATTTTGATTTACACAAACGATCCTGTTTTGTTTTTTAAACATTCTATGAAACTGCTAAATCGTGTTACTAGGACGTTCACACTATTGTATGCTAAATAGCACGCACTGCTGTTTAATTGTGACATAGTCCATAGCTATAGTTACGTTCATACACGCGCATACGCGTATATATAGCAACAATCACTGCAGCAACGCACGCAGACGATATTACTCTCACAGTAATATGCGGTCAAAAGTTTGTGTTGCAATAGCCTAGGCCTAGTTCAGGGAACAACGTGTACGTGAGAACTACTGTAGGCCTAGGTATCCTAGGCTAACCTTGCGCCCCCTCTATTGAAATTTCCTGGATACGCCCCTGAATATAAAATGCAGTTTCGGAGGAACCTACGGCTGTAACGAAAAGGTAACTTCTCGTTGATGGAGATTGGTGATTCCCTCGCCGGTCTAAGACATCAAGGAACTTTGGTGAATCTTTCGAATCAAAAGTAGAATGAACCTCGGAAATAATCGGACAAAACAATCAACGTTTTTCTTGTTTTCCAAAGGATTTTTATTGCCTCTGAAGCCTCATTAGTATCTTCTATATAATTCACAACACTCCCTAATCTACTTTGATCACGAGAAATCCCGTAAGCCCGTGCTGCCTCCTGCGAGGTCCAGAATCGATCTCCCCACGAATGCTTTATTTTTAATTCCAAATCATTCTCCCCAAAACACGCCCGCGTATACTTATAAAATTCAAATCCCGCAAGCGCCCCTCATCCAACATGGATTGTGACGTCATAATGCGCCCACTGTTACCGACGTCATAGTGTGCCCACTGTTACAACGGCCTACACGTATGCTGCTCATTATGGATCCATACAAGTGCTCCGTCCTCCAATCACACCATAAGTGCTGTCACAAGCCTAAGCTAGACTAAGAACCAGGTGGGGTTGTTGACATGGACCTCCACATTAAGGGAGGGGCATATTCCCGTGGAAGAATAAAACAGGTGATTCTTTGGTAAAGACTTTTGGTATACATAGGGGTTTCGTATACGATTTGACCCGGGCTTTCTTCTGAACTGCCTCGGCTTCACCCAGTAAACATGAATTGCTGGCCTCGCTCTTTACCCTCGTCACTGATATTTGCAAAAATTATAGATGGAAGTGACTCGATTCAACAGGAAACTGTAGTGATCCGTTACAACTGAGTCAAAACGTGTAAGAGATCTAGTACCACGCTAACGATACAAGGGGCCACTTGGGCTCTAAATGTGGCTCTACTCCTTTCTGACGAGGTATGAAATCTGTGAATCGGCCCGGAGTGCCCATAGTCTCTGGCCCGGTGGCAGTGCTCACTGAGTCTATTGGGTAATCGACATGAAGGAGATACCCCTCTTTTTGGCAAGATGCCCCCTTTTCGTCTAGAAGGTCCAGTGCAGTCCAAGATGGACGAATGGGATGAATGCACTAGCGTAGTAAGCGGGTGGACTGGGTGGACAATGTCCAGTGCCCCCAACCAGATGCGCAAAAAATCTCAAAAATCGTAACTCTGCCTACCGTCTAACCACTACTTTTGAAGAACCAGGCAAGAATGGGATACGAAATTGAACCCGGATCTGGTGCGTGCAAGGTCTCTCTCGTACCCCGTACCTCCCCGTGGAGTATGGAGGAAAATGCATTTATGCGTTTATGATACCATTGGTTTGGGGCCCCACTTTCTCTTGTCTATGGGCCCCGAGGGTCTTGCTACGCCGCTGGATGAATGTCTCCGCTGGTAGGGATACAAGACTGAAAAAGGAAAGCAAAGAAGCAGGAGGGAGGGACAGTGATGGATAATGGATACTGAGAGAGTGCAGGGTTGTCGTGACGGGCTGAGAGATCTGCAGTCCTAATAACTTTTAGTTTGATCGAGGATTTTTCTGTCTTTGAAACTTCCTGAGCTACCTAGAAATGCTAAAACTCTGGAAATGATTCATTTCCCCACGTCTCATCTTAGATACCTTCCGACGGCACTGGGGGTTGGGGGGTTGGGTTGGGAAGGGCAGACTTGGAACGAGAAAGGGCCTGAGCAAAGCACGCCTTAATAACCAACAAAGGACGGTTAGGATGAGTGAGAGGGAGATGGGAGGTTGCCTCGTCGAGAAGTTGAGCAACGCCGGGAAGGACGGACAAGGAACGAAGGAAAGAACGGCAGGTAGATTTAGGGGAGGGCAAAGGACAAGTGACACCGAGAAACAGAGGGTCAAGTGATGAAGGGATACAGGAAGTGACAGAGAACGAGGAGGGAAGTAAGAAATCTGGAGTTTCTTTTATCAAAGGTTAAGCATGTTTAACTTAAACCTGGTGTACTGATGCACAATTTCCCTAACAGACCCTTTCTGTGTTTTAGTTGTGACATAGACACGGGGTGGAGGATTATGCTAAGACAGAAATCCCCATGTGCGGGTGGAAAAACTAAAAGCATAGGCGTAACAAAAGGGAGAGAGCGGGGCGATTGCCCCGCACTCTGATTGGTGGGGTAGGAAACCTCGTTTCGATCCCCCACTCTGGATTATATGCTGTCCAAATATGGTATTGAATAGGTTGAAATTAATTCAAAGTTTGTCAAAAATTGCACCATTTTGCATTTAAGGCACTTTAAATAGTCAAAAAGTCCCAAAAGGGAGAGGGACGCCCCTCTCCTTAGACCCCAGGATACTGGTCACTAACATTCACTTTCCCCACCCACTTTCAAACAGTTTATGCTTATGAAAAAGGAAAAATGACAGAAAGAAATTAAAAGGCAAATTTAATACAATGGATAACTTGTGTTATCCCAAAATCGGTGTTGTATTCGAGATCACAGGTACCGCAGCAGAGGCCGAGGCCATGCCCTACGAGACCGAGGCCAGCCTACAGCATACTACAATGCAAAAGCAAAAGACGAACTCACTTTGTTTTGTGGCCTATTATCACAGGCTGGTGCCAAGATTGCCTGATAGAGTTGTAGTGGCTTCCCCGAAAAGTGTGTGTGTGTGTGTGGGGGGGGGGGGGGGGTTTAAACCTTTTGCCACAATAGTCCCGACTATAATTAGTGAACGCGGTCACTCCGACTATGGCATTTGACCAGTCAAGACTCGAAATTTGGAGTATGACCAGGGTCACAGACAGTAAACTACAGGTATATTTCAATATCGGTCGGAGAAGACCTTTGCAAGCCAAGCCGTCAGCCTCATATCTCTAGGGCAAAAGGACAATTTCCTATAGAAAATGCCTAGAATTTTGTTGCCTTTATTAAAAACTTCTGATCATGGGCGTCAATCCTGGGGGGGGGGGACAGGGGGACACGTCCCCCCCCCCCACATTTTGAAAAAATGCCCATTGACTTAAGATTTTTACACAGTTAATTTTTGACAGAAGTGGCCATGCCCCCCCCCCCCCACATTCGAGTAAAGATTGACGCCCATGCTTCTGATTATCACGTTTTTCTTCTCTTAATTGTCTCTAGCATCGTCTTCTAGCATTGTTGCTGGGGGTGGGGGTAAGGGTGGGCCTTTTGGATAGGGTTGAGTTTCTCGTTGGGGTAGTGGGGGAAGGGAGTGGGTGGTGTGGATGGATGGGTTTCTCGTTTGGGTAGTCCTTTCTCTTCTTTTGACCATTTTTTCTGTTTTTGATCACTTGTTTTTTTTGCTACTGTTGAAGCAGGGAGCTGTTACAGCTCCCTGGTTGAAGCAGTTTGTTTGTTTGCTTGTTTTGTTTTTCTCTTTCTTTATAGGGAGTGCACGTTCTCAAGCCCTTTGGAGTTTTTGTGTACTTCCTTTCGCTTATTTATGTACATAAATTCCTATGTTAAAGTCATATTCTTTACTTGTTTGTATATACAGCGAAAAAACAATCACTAAACGAAACAAAAGGCTCCGTACCCAAGCGGGGTGCGATGAGTCGGTGCTTGCAGTGCAGGAGGTGTGGAAAGAGTATCACCCGAATGCAAATTACGGTCTTTAACTTAGTTTTGGAAATAACTCCGTATTCTGTCATTTTATTTTGACGGGGTACGAGGCGACAGCGAGGGGGATCATTCCCATCCCTACCCCTTCTGGCTACGTCCCTTGTTTGGTGGGGCATGCAAACTTTTCGTTTGGGGCACTTCGGAATGCATCTATCAGGAAGGAGATGTCACAGATACCCCAAGCTTTGAAAGAGCTGAAAATGAGCATAATTGGGGATGAACTCAGAGCTCGCCTCAATCGATGGCTACGTTACGCGACATGTGAAAGGTCATTTTTGGTATCAGACTCCCTCCCGGGTACACATGTGTCTTCTTTCACTTTACTTTTCATCCTTCACTTGTTCCCATTCACTTGTACCCTTCTCGGGCACTTAATTTCCTGTCAACACTGATGCCCACATCATTTGGAGCCCACATATATTTGTGGGCATGATGGGCTTTCATGGGCATGGGTTGAGCACTAGGGGGACCATGTGGACCTTTGGTACATTTCAATGGGTAATTTCTTCCGCCCACAAAGGCGCCGTGGCCACATCTTCGGGGAGCTCACGTTGACAAGTTCTCCCACCTGGTGCCTACAATTTACAAGGCCATCGTCGGGGACCCATATGGTAATATACACGCTTATATGCATACGCCCCATATGGACATGTTGATGAGAGGTCGTACGAGTCGAATTTTATTACGCTGAGATGGCGGCCTGACGAGGGGGTGCTAATACCTGTAAATACCACCTTCCTGGCAGCAGTCTCAGTGGTTGCTCAATGACTGTGCCAGAAATTATTCAAGGATTGGTCCCCTGGTGTAAATTAATGTCCTTCTGGATGTCTCACCATTATCCAAAAGAAGAGGAACCACAGGGATACCCAATTGCGTGTAAATATAAAAAGTGGCCTACCTGAAATAAAAATGTCCCATAATCAATCCGTTACAAATGTTCATAACTTCCTATACTACACGAAAATATCATGCACTGACATGCACTGTAGGTGCTACAAACATCTTTGAGATAAAAGTCACAGGCTATCTTTAGCTTTGCCTGCGCCTGCGCACTTACATAAAACGGAACTTAGACATTTTCATCGTCATGCGTCCACCATCCGCCATATCGTGTAGAGTTCTACTGCAGAACAAAGGAAGTACCCAAGTGAGGCTTTAAAACTGCCAACGTTTCTTCCTCTTGAGGATCATTTCTGCCTAAGGTAAGTGCACTAACGTATTTGTTAGATTTCAGACATCATTTTGGAATATTTTTATGGGAATTCATTGCACAGGACAAGCTGTAACCACTTGAAATTATGTGATAGTTTCTGGTCGGCGGAAGACTTACACAGTACGCATATGTGCATATTGGGACTTAGTCTCCGCAGGCGTTTGTAGTTGCTTACAACCTCTATTACCCAAAATGTCTACTTGAGCACGTAGACCAATCACGCCGTAAAATCGAGTCGACCCGAGAGAACAGACGTTTTCGCTTATTACTTTCTTATTTTCCTGTAATGGCGTAGGTTGTACTAGTCAGAAATTACGAAATGGAAGGAAAGGCGTCTGGAAATGTCTTAGAGTTACTGACACAATGTTTCATGTAATAAATTAAATCAGTAAGCATTCTGGAGACGATCCGTGTGGTTAGGCTGACGTATGCATAATTTACCTAATGTTCATTCACATGTGTACTGCTGTTCACATGTCTCTGCGTTCGATCTAATGCACTGTACGTAAGTACTGTACGCTGCCATGCAGAGAGTGACAGATGAACTCTTCAAAATTCTCACACACATTCAATGAAGCTACAAAGGCCGCGATCAATTCGCGGAAGCTGCTGATGTTACCTTTTCGCGAAAAAGTGGGAATAGGTGCAATTTTCACACATGAGTTTCATCATTTCGTTTTACTGTTGTTTTAATGACATTTTCATTTTGTAGCATTGTTATCTTGCCTGGTGGAGAGAAAAGGAAAGTCCTGGTTTCCAGTTTCAAGAGGGTGAGTTGTTTGTCCTTACATTACATTATGACAATGCAGTAAAGTTCAGAGAATCAGCTGATTCATAAATTCTTCCTGCGTAGGCTAACTTTAAAGTGTTCACAATTGCAAAGTATCACATACTTGACCAAGGCTAATGTCAGTACTGCAAGAAAGTGCAATCGTTGTCGTCAGATGACCTTGTTTTGTGTGGGCATGAATTTTTTTTCAGAGAAAAATTTGGTTAGTGCTTTGATGCACTGGAAATAATGGTGTAGGCTAGTTGGAAACAGTAGTGAATAAATTAAACTGGCAGAATTATTTCACTCACGTCCTCATAATATTGTAGAATATTATTTTTTGGGTATTCTTCAGTATTGGCTTGGACTCACCATCTGGGGAGCAGGGGAAATACTTCCTCTCCTAAAAATTTTTAGGAAAATTTACAGTTCTTGGGGATCTCCACCAGAAAATTGCAAAAAGAAAAAATGCAAAAATTGTAATTTAGAGCCAGTGCCCTGAAGTGGCTTAACATTAACATTACTAGCGTTTGCACAGGGTCTAAAATTCAGAACCAGGTACCTGAAGTCGATAGTCGGTCAGGTGCCCAAAAATATATCTTCTGTTAGTCTACAAGTTTGTTGTAAATTCATAATAAGAAATTTTGCTGTCGATATGATATAACACCAACGTATCTTACGTAAGGACGTGACAAGTGTTCCTAGGGGTGTGGGTGATTCTCGCACATGCCAGCGTGATAAATTTTGCCAGGAAAAAGTAACATGTTAGGTGTTCTGTCACACATGCAATCTATGTTAGTGAAACTTTGGATCCGGGTAGCAATTTCAGAACCGGGTCCTGACATCGTCCAGGCTTCAACAAATCCCCCGCCCAACAGTCCGGGACGACAAGTAAAATGTTACTCTGGCAAGTGCAATGTTTAATCTTATAGCCTGCTGGGCAAGTACTTATGAAGTCTCCTCCACAAAGGAGTTCAAAGGCATATATTAAAAGTGGACAAGTAGATATTCATGTGGACAAGTAGACTAAGAGAACAGCTTGCCCGATAGGCAAGTAGTGAAAAAAGAATTTGTCAAAGCCTGCATCGTCGGTCGGGTGCCCGGTGCACGGGTATCCGGTGCACACACTAAACATTACTGTCAGAAAAAATGTTGGTTTCCTAGGAAGGGAGTCACATATTCTGCAACTCCTTTATCTTCACGTGCAAAAAGGTAAATTTCGGTCCAAATACCCATATTTTCCAGGAAGGAGACTCCTAGCTTCCAAACTTTTTTCACCCATGGACTACCTCACTCCAACTCTACGGTTCCAAAAGTTAAATAAAATTTTGCCAAATTCTGTGTATTCTAGCAGTTCCCTAAAGCTACTTGCCCACGTCCATTTTGAATCTGCCTTTTGAACTTGGTTGTGGAGAAAATTTTACGGGTGCCCAGTAGGCTACACTATTGAGCAGTGCACAAGTTTGTCAGAGTGAATTTTTTCTTGCCTGGACCGTTGGGCAAGGGATTTGCCACACCCTGGTGTGAAGGGCTTACATTGCAGTGGGGTAGGGGGGATGGTTCAGTCACCATGTAATGTTTGTTGACAGGTGTAAATTACTTTTCTTGTGTCATGTGAATTGTAGGCACCTTTGCCTTTGCTCGTTTTGGAATCGCAGAAAGGCAAGTTTCCTGGTGCACTTACAGTATGGTCACAATTCAAAACAGTTGGGATGGGAAGTGGTTTGGTTAGACAGAGTGTTTCTTTCCTTTGGCAGCAGTAACTTTCCCCCGTTTCCCCCTCCCCCCCCCACCCCAAAAAAAAAATATTACTTAATGGAAAACAATTTTGGCAAGTTACTAGTTAGAAGCAACACTTAAGATAGAATGTTTTTTCCAGTAAAATAAAAGGACTTGGAAAAAGAACTATTGAGAGGGAATATTTAACTACAGGAAAGGAGAAAAATTTTATGTGCTCCCAATTTTACATAGTACCCCCAAAACAAACATTGCATTCTGGGGGTTGAGAAGAGAGGGCTGAGAGAAGGAGGCTTAAGTGGGCGAAATTAGAAGTGTGCATCCAAATGTAGGATTCAGTGTTGTATTTAAGAAACTGCATGTGTGTTTACACAGTTAACATGGGCTGTAATAAAGTTATGTAACATGTACCGAGGCAAGACCAGTAAATATTAACTGTATGGCAGTAGTGCACTTATGCAAGACATGTATGTTTGACAAGGGTTAGCATTGCATTTTATTTAAAAACTTATCATGCTGAGTCTTTTTGAGGGCGGGCTTCATTTGTGAAGCATTTAACCTCTGCAGGTGCACCTACAGAACTTCTTACCAGAAATTACTTTATATTCTAGTCGAGGGCCACCATTTTCAAGAGCTAAGGCCAAAAACACGATTGCAAGGCATTCCTTTGTTTTACATATAGTGTATTAAATGTTCAATTGGAAAGTGCAGTCAGGCAAGATACCTCGCCCCCAGCATGATAAGAGTTAAGTAAGCAACTTGGTCAAGTGAACATAATATTCTGTAGAGGTCTTGCATTGATGTGATAGAGGGCATTGTGATGATCATACAGTACTACAGAAGGGTTGTAGCCATTGTTTCTGCTACATGTAAGCACTATGACGTGATTTAGACACAGTTGACTTGATTTGATGCACTGATGTTTGTGGCAAAAAATAAAAAAGAGGATTTCATTTGTTCAGGCTTACACTGAAATTTCTAGTGAGTCAGATTTTCACATGTTGGGTATATTGACCAAATGGATAATTCCTTAGAGGAAACACTGGTTGTAGCTACAGTGAGTGGCACTGGACAGGACTACGTGGTAGTGAGCACTCAATGAAGCCTGGCATGACTTCCTACTACATTCACCACTAAATGTAGAAAATACTATGATTTGATGTGGTTTTGAAGAAACAGTTCATGAAAATAAATTCTTGTGTTTCCAATTTTTGTTCACATGAGATAGGAATATATATAAGGCCAATAAGGCAAGAGTACACCTTAAAGTTTCAAATACTGGATGCATCACATACTGTGTGCTATTTGTGGGACTGTTTACTTGGAGCCCATGACTGAAATTGTTCTAGCTACAACTACATTACTGTATGCTTAGATGTACATACCACTGTTGGCACCAGGTCCCAAACTTAATGGGAAGTGAGAGGAATCCCCTCCGGAAATATTTTTGGGGGGATCTTGGTTTGGGAGAAGGATCTCGATCATCATGGTAAGATCGTAAATAGTCAATTTTTTGTTAATTAGTGTTTTGATGTGGATTACTCTCCCACCCCACCCCCACTCACCCCACCCCCTCCATCCACAGTCAATGATGTTTACAAGTAGTCTTAAGGTCACTCAAAGAAATCACATATATATAATCTGTAAGATCCGAAATCCCCATCATCTGAAGTAGCATTGCTTAGGACAATGCCCATCAGGGCAGAAAAAGCAATTTTAATTTTTGTCAAATCTGCAAGAAATACCCTATGAGGAACACATAATTATAGCCAAAGACCTAGTTTCAGTAACTCTGAAAAGAAGGCAATTAGGACAAGCTTCCCACCATGTATAAATAACAAGAGCTTAAGAAAATAACAGTGGTGGCTGTTAGGGAGTTTTCTGCACATGAATTGTAACATTAATGGAAGGGTAAGTCAAATTGTATGCCTGTCAAGATGGTTAGACTTTCCTTCAACATAAGCACTCAGTGTATGAAAAATTTGGACATTCAAGTCAACGTAGACTTCATTTTCGGAGTAAAATATCTGGGTTTTCGAAGTCTATAGAATTGTTTATCACATCATTGGTCATAAAACCATGTTCTAAACAGGCTTCGACAAATTCTTTTTTCATTACTTGTCCATCAGGCATGCTGTTCTCTTAGTCTACTTGTCCCTGTGAATATCTACTTGTTCACTCTTAATATGCCTTTAAACTCCTTTGGGGGAGACTTTGCAAGGGCACTTGCCCGGCGGGCTATGATATTGAACAATGTACTTGCCCGAGTAACTTTTTACTTGTCCCGGACTATTGGGCAGGGGATTTGTCGAAGCCTGGTTCTAAATATTTTTTACAGTTTTTGTTTAACTTTGTTAGTCCTCTCAAAATTATGTATAGTGCATAGTATGCTCAGAAAGTGTAACTGTCACATTGGGTTGTGAACTTATCGTACATGCATACCAGTCGTTCTGGTTGGTTTCTCAGTCCTCCAAGCATAGATTGTGCAAGATCGAATCATGTTCATTCTTTCTCAAGTCCATTTCGAGATTATGTTCTTGGCTCTGACTGGTTCATTTACCAAACAAAAAATGTGAATTTCTAGTTCTACTCAGGACCAACCAGGATGTTTTTTAAGAGCTTTAGCAGATTGCTGGCAGGTGGTAAAAAACTGTGCAGGAAATTATGGCACTTGAGTTTTAAACTTGTGGCATTGTTGAGAAAAGTGTGGGAATTGTGCAGTCCTTCTGCCCAATGCAAATACTGATGCACATATGCACTCGTCCTGGTACCAGTGTTCACCTCAGGCAGTGGGATCCTGTGATTCCCACACTTTTCCATACAATCCTTCTACAGTAGTTTTAAAACTGTGCAAGAATATCCCTGTTGGGGGAAAAGTGGACTTTTCATGTTGGAACTTGTTGAGTTCTCCCCCCCTTTGAACAAAAATCTCACCCAAAGTATTTTGGAGAGGGGGAATTTCCCCTCCCCCTCCAAATTCTGAGACCTAGTGCCAACACAGGCTGGTACATACAGGTTTTACCCTCCATGTCCACCCCCCACCCCATACATTTGGCAGGGCTGGAAATAGTTCTGGGAAGGGCAAGGCTGGATGGCCTTCAGCTGGCAGATATGTCGGGGCTAGTGATAAGCTCGCTGTTTATGCAACTTTTGTCACATAAACAGAATTGGCCAGTTTCAGTCAGGTTAATTTAAATCAGTTTTGACCATTTGATTTTTGACACCCACTGGGGTGTTGTACCAGGACCACATTAAATGGCTGTAAATTTTTTTACCAAATTTAACTTTTTAAAATGTTAAGAAATGGAGCATTTAATTACAGTATTCTAACAAAAGTTTCTGAAAAAGAAAGGGGATACCCAGTGGGTATCATGGATCCAGCAGATATGTTAAAGATCTAGCTATATACACACGATAAAACACCACTGCTCTGCATTGAGTGTGCACATTTAATGCAAGTTGCAGTGCAAACTTCTAAATTTAGACAATCAGCCTACCATGTAACACTTTGTAAATTTGAAGGTTATTCCATACCTCTGTCCATGTACTGTAATGTGCACAGATAACACAGCAAATCGATAGACAGTAGCTTGCTGAAATTGAGAGGTACCATAGTATGTTTTCAAAATTTATAATGGATTTAGCTGTATATTTTTAGTGTGTTCATAACTTCATATGCCTTAATGTAATATTTTTTTTTGTTTTTTGTTTCTTCCACATTTCTCCTGCTGTAGTGAAGACAAGAGGCAACATGGAAAGTCAAAACCATGTTAAGAGTCTGTCTTTGCCCAACAACTATAGCAGTGAGAATTCTCATCATGAGAAACACAGGGACAGCTCTCATGAGAAACACAGGGATAGCTCTCATGAAAAACACAGGGATAGCTCTCATGAGAAACACAGGGATAGCTCTCATGTGAAACACCATTCTTCGAAGTCCTCTGGTGAGAAACATATATCCAGCAAACACAAGGATGGCACTTTACTAAAGCCTTCTTCACATCATTCAGGGGACAAGATCAAGCATAGCATGAACTCGTCAAGTCCCAAGCCAATCAAGCACAAAGATGGTAGCAGCATTAAACCATCAAACCACCTTCATTCAAAACATGTGGAACATTCAAACAATTCTACTAGTAGTCCTTCTGGCATTCCAAAGCATAAAGATGGGTCAGTTAGGCCAGTTTCTTCAAAGCCCAAGGATCCCAGCCTTAAGCCGAAGGACCCTAGCTTGAAACATAAAGACCCAAGCTTGAAACCCAAAGATCCCAACTTGAAACCGAAGGATCCTAGTCTCAAACACAAGGAACACAGTTCACAACATTCGGATCCAAATAAGCCAAGGGATCCTAGTTTAAAACATAAAGACCCAAACAGAAAACTAAAAGAAGGTTATGTCCGCATGAAGGATGGAACAATTAGGCCTAAGGACCCAAATGCTAAGTTAAACAGTTCTTCTAGTCTAAAACCGAAGGATCCCAACAGACATAGCAGCTCTTCAGGAAGCAGCAGACCTGACAAACCAAGGGACAAGCCGAGTTCAGGAGAGTCAAAACATGGTCAAGTGATTAAGAAAGAAAAGAGGCCTGATGGTGTGAAGGTAGAGGGTAAAGTGAGGGATGGCAGTAGTCCATCCGTGAAGCGGGAAGGTGATGGGAAGAAACACTCAAGCAGCGAAGGGGTGAAAGTCAAATTGAAGATGGAAAATGATGGTTCATCCAAGATTCAAGAAAAAGAAAAACCACCACCTGTAAAGAAGATAAAGAAGGAAAATGGATCAGTGCCTGTTAAACCTACCAGGTAGGATAGTTAAGTAGTGTTGGTTGTTTCAGTAAATTATTTGATTTAGAGTATATATATATATATATATATATATATTATATATATATATATATATATATATATATATATATATATATATATATATATATATATATATATATATATATTATATATATATATATATATATATATATATATATATATATATCTAATTCGGCACTTAGGGGGAAAGTTGTTGTTGAAAAGTCGACCTTAAGGGGAAAAAAATTTTCGGGTGAAATGTAAGTTTCGCCTTAACGTTTCCACACACTTTTTCTATAGGAATACGTAAATCTACAAGGGCGCCCTCTTAGATTTACAAACTAGATGCCATTACTATATATATATATATATATATATATATATATTATATATATATCTGTTGGTAAAATTTTCAGTCAGGTTGTATGCGTAGTACTTGAGATATCTGCAGTTTCTACGTTTGGTACTCAAAGTGAGTTTGAATCAAGCGGGAGTGATGTTGTTTTGTCACATTTTTACATTGATGAACAGTGCTTTGCTCTCTTTAATTTTCAGTCTAATGTTTTGACCTTGGAATAATGTACGAGTCTACCGATAGTGAATTTAAAGTTCCAAAATTCCCAAAACAACGTTACAGTATTGATTAGTGTGAGAACATCATTTGTGCTTGCTTCAGTTTCACTTTGGGTTAATAATGTAATAACTTTCTTAGATCTCAATGGCTACACACAGGTATTGAATACCAGTTTTACTAAAATGTTTATAGTATACAGTTCTCCTTAAAAGTTATCAAAATGAAATTTAAGCCTAAACCTTTCTTTCAAATCAAATAAACTCAAGAAGTCTTTTATCAAGGCAATTTGAAAATCGGTTAAAACTTTCGACATGGTTTTTAATTTGGTTTAGTGTACTTATAATACATCAATGAACTTGCATGGAAGGGGGTCTTAAGTCTGAAATTATATGTAGAATGAAATTCACTGGTCCACTACCCTTCTTCACAGGACATAAGGAAATATCCCTCCTCACTCCTTTGAAATATTTTTAGTTTTACTGTAGTAGACTGAAGAAAGATTTGTGATGTCAGTCTTTTGAGGACTCAGATTGCCATAGACTCCATTTTTCCTGTTCTTCCTTACACAACTGCCCCTCATACTAAAACATAAGCTCTTTCTTGTCATAGTGCGACTTGAATGTACAAATCCTTTTTTTCATAGAATGTTAGGAGTCCTTTTCCAAGGTCATATAAACATTTTTAACTAATAGAAAAGAGAGGCAGGCAGTTTGAGAAGTACACAGTACAAGAATCCCAAATGATTTTGCAATCAAATATTTGAAATTAGACAAATACTGTTGGTCACAACATTCTGTTTCTCAGCGACCCAATAAGCCTTGAAGATTGGAATTTCATCAGTGAGTTGCATTTTGCAACCGTTGCAGTATTCTTGTAAACTTAGACTTGAAGTACTGTACACTTTGAGGTCAATTTGAGAATTTAAGTAGTGGTGTGAGTGAAAACAACCTTGCAAAACTTTGCAACTGTACCTTCCGTATTGTCCAGTACAAGAAGGGGTTTGCTTTTATCTGTGGTGTAAATGTTGTTCGCAGCCCTTCACTGGCATAGGGTCCAAGAAGCTAGTCATGACTGTATTTAAAGGGAAAGTGCAGTCAACCCAGTTTGAATTAGTGTACCCCAGTGTTTGCGCTAAGGCATGGGATTGCGTGAATCCCGCTTTTGTCTTTCCAATCCCGCACAAAAATAAATCTTATGCGGGAAAATCCCGCACAATTTTCTGCAGCTGAGATCCAAATTACAGTTATAATACACACATTAAATTGCAATAGTTTCTTTACCAAGTGATAACCCCCTCCTTGATTTTGAAAATCCCTCCCCCAAAAAATTATAGAGAGGGAATTCCCTCCCAGGTTCAATTCCTTAGCGCAAACACTGGTGTACCCCAGTATCCTATTTCATGAATGGCTGTTTTTAATCATGTGGCAAAATTGTTGTAACTGAATTGTTTAATTCATGCAGATTAACTCATTATTTTACCATAAATATTCAAAGTTAAAGTTTGGAAGCATCATAAAGGAACTTGAAGGTGAAATAAGAGGAGATTTGTAAAATTTAGCAGATTTTTTCAAACTTGATTTGGGCTGACTGCTTATTCCCTTTAAGGAGCTACTGTAAATTGATCATAGGAAGGAACTATAAAAGGATGTACCTTGTATGTTGGTACTTCCTTGTGGCATTTTAGTGGTCTGTACTATATTTTGTACTTCTACAGTACTGTATATACAAAAACTTCTTATACTCAGTTGCATTGTATAGGAATACTGTTAAAATCTATTGTATTATTCATGATTGAAAGCTGTTAAGTAAGTGTCTTTTGGCCTAAAACGAATCACAATTACAGTAATTTAAAAAAAAAAATGACATGTAAAAATCCCTTCCATCTTTGTTTAGTCCTGTTAAACCTGTCAAAGCAGAACCGGAAAGTGATGGGGAGGATGAGTTGCCGTTGGTGAGTACATGCTCCTGTTTTTATTACACTATATTAGATAAAGGCAAATTAAATTGTAGGTTGTTGGAAGTTGTTTCTGCGAAATTTTGGCTCAGAGTTATTGAATTGGGGAGTGGAAATTGTGTAATGTCTTACAGCATACATGCCATACTGAGAGTGGTTATTGAGCAAAATATGTGAAATGGACTTTTTTTTTTTATTCGGCATAAATGTCTGTTGGAATAAGGAATCACTGTGTCAGAATTTAAGAGGATTTATTTTTGAAGGACAGTATGTAAGGAATCTCCATCGACACATGGTATAAAAAGGACACTGTTGTGGTTGAAATTAAATACACAGCGTTTATGTCAAGGGGGAAAGGGGGAGCTTGTCCTTTGTCCCCCTTTCCAGAAGAAGGAATGTAAAATCCCCCCCCCTTTTCAATTCAATAAAAATATAAAAAATCGTCAATATCTTTGTTTCTTACTTAAGAAGACATTTTTGCAGCAATGTTTGAACTTAAATAAATGGCCTTTAAAACCCTTGAAATTGCACCTTATAGGGGCCTTGATGCAAGCTTTTGTCTCCTTGAACCCACTTGTAACTTTGGCCAAGGACAGCATCAATTTGGACTCAGGGTTTAACACAAATAAACCCCCCCTCCCCTCCCCTTTTTTTTGTTTTTTTTTTTGTTTTTGGCAGAATCCCTGATACCCATACAGTGGATCCAAACTTTCCTGCATTTCTCCTCCATCCTCCCTTTCTCTGAGCTGCTACCCACCTTCTAGAGCAGCTCAGTATACCAAAGGGGAGGGGTATAGGGGGAAAGGGTGTAAGGGTGAGATAAAGTAAACAGGTTGCAGGTACAATAGCAATCCAACCATTTCAACATTCACACAGTACTTCAACCAATAAAATCGTTAGCAGATACCCTAATCCATTATGCATTGGACATTAAATTCAATGGGTAACTGTATATACTCAAACAAGAAACTGGAGGGTAGGTTGTCTTTGAGAACATTTGCAATCATACAGGAGAACTCACTTTGGGATGTGAAGCCTAACAGTCATCAGGCATGGATTCAGAGGAGGTTTTCCCAGCTCCAGCCCCCCCCCCCCCTCCCCCTTTTTTGTTGGCATCACTTTCTTTTTTGAGATGGTCCCAAAGCTGTACTGCAGTGTTTATTTATGCATATTTGGATTTTCAGATGACAGAAACTAGCATTTGTGTCTAAATTTCAAGTCTTACCCTAGACACCCTCCACCCCGCCCCAACCGTGAAGGCTCTGTACATTTGAAGTTCACAGGTGCGAACTTGCCAGACAGAGGTACCACTCTCCCCCTTTTGTGAAATCCTGGATCCACCCCTGGTCATTAGACAAACATGTAAATGTTAGCATAATTTGATCCCAGTACTTGGTAGTTGTTAAATTTACTGATTTATATGTGGGCAAATGGCAAGTTAATGAGGAAGTTTTCACCTCTAGGCTCTACACCTCTGCCCATACAATTTTCAAGAGTTTCCACCTTTTTCCAATTGCCAGAAGCTTAATTCTGAAATAAAGGTCACAAAGTGAAATAAATTTAAACACCCTCCCCTCCCCCCTCATGCCAAGCTGGCTGCCCCCATTCCCCTTCTTCTTTACCCCTCACAAAATATCCACCCTCTTCAGCCATCCACATGAAGGGAAGAAAGGTGTTGGTACCTTACATCTATTGATGTTGGTATTTAATTCCTGAATCCAATTGTACATGACACTTTTTGTGTATGTATGCAGACATGCTACAGTATGTCACCAGGTTATTTGACCATCTGTTGCATTAAATAGTATTGATTGGGAAGTGTATAGTTGTTAGAATGTTACAGTTAGTATGGACTTTCCGTCTTCTGGAATTTTAATAGGTTCCTGGTAGGTATCTGTCGGGATTATTAAGTATAGGAACAACAGATGTTGCTTTCAGTTTGTGTTATGTGATATTGTCTTTTCTTGGAAAGGTCAAATCATGGTTTAGGGTGGTTACACATTGTTTACTTAATTTACTATACTAGTTGCAACTAGTACTGACTGACTTATGGCTGCTATTTGGCTGCACTTTGGTGGGGAAGGAGGGGGAAAATATTGGAAATGTGGACTTACACTGTAAAATGGTCATTTTATAGGTATGAATTAGTTGATATTGATGTAGGTATCTTGTGGCAGATCTGTAAATTTGCCACATGTGGGGGAAGATTTGGCCATAAAGTGTGGATTTAATCTGGCAACCCTGGTCTAAATTGTACTTCTGAGTGAATTCCATTCCTGTATGCAGTTCCATACTGTCCATTTTAATCATAATTCTGCTGTAAGGCAAGAGTTTTTCTAGCTGAATACCTTTGAGGTGTTACCATGTCAGTTGAAAGTGTCAACAAAAGCCTGCTTAGAATTTTTAACTGTTTTATTTGAAGAAAATATTTGTAGAAAGTCCAAATTTTAGCAGGAAAAAGAATACATTATAAGTGTAGATGGGATACTGTGGGTTTGCCATGTGTACATTGCAGTGTGCTCAGTAATCCATTTTGCAAGACAGGCTGTGCCCCAGATTTGCATATCACCCTAAAATTCTGTAAATATGCAGTGGACCAATGATTGCTTATTAATCTTACAGGATTGAATGTGATGCCCAGAATCTCTTTGCTTCTCTTTCCAAAACGCTGGAAAACAGTCAATTCGTGTTGTGACCTTGTGTGTGCTTTAATCTTTACTTGTAATTACGGAGTGGTAGCAAAAGCTTTTCTTTAATTTGATTAGTTAGAAAAATCTTCATTTATTCAGTGTGAGTGCGGTTTCATTTTGTTTTTAGAACCAAAGGTTAGAAAGGAGCCACAAGTCTTCATCTGTCAAGCGACCTGCACCAGATTCAGATGATGAAGAGGATGATGAACCCTTGACAGCAAGGTAGATTGCATTTGTATGTTTACATGGTATAATAAGTCATTTAATTCAAGGCTCATGCAAGTCATTACATTTACTTGAAAGCTCATGATTAGTTTGGATAAATGAATTTAAAGCTAGCATTTCATATGGAATTACTTTGGTATTCATAGATGTTGGTTATCCTGTATGAACCATTTACTGCAAGTTTTAGAGTGGCTCCACTTTATTGAGGTACTGTATGCAAATGCTGACTTATGAAAAGTCATTATTTGAAGACTCAAAGCAAGTCATCACAACTAGAATGGATTATTGGATGTAAAGCTAGTAATGGGTTTGCTGTTGTGCTCATACATGGTACTTACAGAATCACACATGAACCTACTGTCTAGCCTATAATTTGGAAGGGGTTTCATTGTGCAGTAGCATTTAGGTTCTGATCTGTGACAAAGTGCTTCCACATTTGAAAAGGGAATTTACCTGCATTGCAGTGCTTGGAATTCAGTGAACATTTGCCAGAATTTTTAAACAGTATTAAAACAGTATTAAAACCTAAAGATATATTAAACTTCCTGCTTGTCATTTAGTCAAAAACTTCCTGATACTTGTGCATTTGATAAATTTCAGTAAAAGTGGGAAAAAGGCTCAGAGCGAGCCATTATTTGAAGTCTCATGATTTGAGTCTAGTATTGTATTGAAAGCTGGTAGCTTATGATAGGGGATTACATTCTTTCTTATGGCTGAATACTTGTTTGTGAAGGCTTAGAAGAATTGCAAAAGCGTAGAAAAATAAGGCATTTCACTTTGCAGGACCTACAGGACCAACAGTGATAGACCTGTGATTAAGATAAACCCCAAATATTTCGAGCAAAATGGGATGGGAACTGGTGATATATCACATTTAAAACTATGGTATGGCTGGTGTCAAATGGTAATGTGATTGGTTAGTGTAAACAGTTTCCACTGAACCAAATCAACCTTAACTGCTATTGTGCTGTACATTCAAGCCTTTCTGATGATTTCATTGGTTGGGTTTGAAAAGTTGAGCTTATCACGATTGAAATTATAGAAGCTGCCCTGATACTTAACAGACTATGTTATCTAAGTTATTTTAGTTAGTCACTCTTGAGAAGATATTGATCAGTTGTAAGTGATAGCACCAGGTTATTTTTTATAGCGGTTCTATGCCCTAAAAACTATTTTAAGTTCTCTCCTGTGGAGGATTTGTTTGGACAGATATTGTCAGTCATCTTTCCTTTCTGTATGATTGTGAGTGTATATGAGCCTATCTGTTATGAATAGGTCAATCAGTTCAGTGCTATACAGTGCACGAGCAGAGGGAAAGTTTGATCTGTTGCTGCAGTTAATTGTACATGTATGGGCATATAGTGTATCACAGTTTCCTGAATTTTGCCCCTAAATTTCTGGAAATCCAAAGACCACTTCCAGAAAATGACAGGATTGACAGATGTTCTTACATATTATTTATATACTTTTATTTATTACATAGTCAAACTTTGTTGAAATTTCCTCCTGTTTCACAGTTTTGTTGGTAATTTTTAGCTCACACATGTACATAGTACATGTGTGAGGTTATAAAATGGGGCATCAACTTTTCAACAAGTCTTCTTCTTTTTGATGTGAGGAGATTTTGGGCTGAAATTTTGGGATATGATTGTTTGTCAGCAGAGCATTAATACCTATTTGCATTCCATTATGGGAAAGTTAAGTTGGGTTTTAGAGCTGTTTTTGTAGAGCTGAGTTCACTGTGCCTGCTGAACAGTTAGCTGTTTATCAATTGTACTGGTAGCAATGTGCTTGGTTGTGTGTTCAGTTGTTATCCTGCAAATGGATATGCAGGCTATTTGAAATTCAACCCATCAACACACTTGTGTTTGTTCATCAAGTGGCCTCTACAGTCTGAAGCAACTCTGTGGTCAGTGTGGCTTAACACATGAAAGGAAATAGGCTTAACTTATTGTGGGGATATCTCCCATTCTGTTCTGTTCAATTGAGTTGGTCAAGTCAAGTAATTGCAAGTTAACTGTTTTGAGTTCCAAGTGCAGAAGGAGCCTTTTGAGTGTCTGTTTTATTTTGATCCATGCAGTGCTTACTTGTTGAATTGAAGGTGCGATTAAATGTACTTTGCAATACTTGAACAGTTCATAGGTACATCATACAATTTTTTTTTCAGTCTCGTTGCTAATAAAAGTATTTACAGCCTTTGCAGCTTGCTTGATATGAGAAAATATGCAGTGATATTTGTAGCTATCTGTCATAAAACTATGTCAGTTGCAGGTTTACGTTCCTTAACACATTTGTGATTTTACAGATGGGTTTTGATTTCTATCAATTATTATGCTCTTCTCTTTCCTCCCATTTGCCTTTGTAAGGTAAGGAGGTTTTTTTGGAAGCAGATAAATAGATGATAAAATTTGGTTTTGTGAGTTTCTATTTTTAACAGACAAGAAAAAGTGTGTGAGCTACACAACAGCATTGCTGTTCTAGTCTTAAAATTGGAACCGTTGTAGTCAATGCCTTTTGCATGTGCAGTTTTTCACATTCAAAAATTGATGCATGGTAAAGTGTGGAGAAATATGGGTAGTATGTAGTTGTCACATGGTAGCTGTTTCATTACAGAATTGAGAAAGTGAAAAAGAAGAAAACAAGTGAATCTGATGAAGAGTTTGTACCAGAGCCTAAAAAGAGGAAGAGAGAGCAACCGGATGATGATGATGAGGACTTTGATGAAAAACCTGTGGTAAGCCATACTCATGAATATGCAAATATCATACTTATTGTATGTACATACCCATGCTTTTGGGGAAGGTAGCGGAATGTGGTTATCAGGAAGACTGAAAGTACATTCACAGTCAGGCCTTAAAGTGATTGTGTATCTACTATGTACAGTTATGACTACCTGCTTTGCTTGGAGAGGCCTTTTGCGAAAGTGCCACTTCCTTTTGAGACTATTTCAAGCTAGCCATCGGAGAATGAATGTATATGGTAAATTGGACTGTTCTTGGTTGACAATCTTCATCACCCAATGAAAAAGGATGTAAATGTAACAGTGACCAATCAGAAAGGATCAAGAAATGAAGAGCCATTCCCAAAAATTTGGCTAAGTAGCATTGCATGGGTTAGTACTGCAGGGCTCGAAAATAAGCTTTTCCTCTCTGGACTAAAAACAGCTTCTGAGGACCTTGATTTTGAAGCATTTCTGGAGCTGTTTTCGTATTTTCTGGAGCCGTTTTCAGCTTTGCAATGAAACAACTGTTCCCTGCTAGTAACATTCTCTGATCGTCTCAAGAAATTCAAAGCAATAGAGACAGGAAGTAAGACAGCATTTTTGGTGTAACACCAGGCAGTACTAAGCTAGGTTTGGTCACTCCATCTCTGAAAAACTTTGAAGGGCTGGGTGCATGTATAGCCTATGGCAGGTTTAGATTGACCTGAATGGCATCTTGAATGCTGAGAAGGTGGGGGTGGGCACAGGAGTTCATAAATTCTATTGCCTCATGCATCTGGTGCTATTTTTAGTGCCAGACAAACACCCACTTTTCCGTTTTTCTGGCGCAGTTGCGGCAGTCACTGGCGCTTTTGTACCAGAGCGCCAGTCTATTTTCGAGCCGTGTAATGTGGGAAAACTTTTAAGATATCCAGCCAGTTGGGACAAACCTGTTCTGCTTCGAAGCATGTTTCGAGAGTACAGTTTTTCATGCTACATAGCGTCAGTTTTGCGTTGCTAACCTAACCTAGGATACTAACATAAATTTACATAATCCGGTACTGCATTCTGCGGTTTTTCATACTTCGAAGCTTAAATTGAGAAAACAGTACAGAAAAAATTGTCCCAACTGGTTGACACATCTAGCAATTAGGCTGTGGAAAGGGCGCTTGGACCTGGGGATCTGTGATAAAAGGCAGGCTGTAGCTTATAAACAACATTGAACTAGGGGGAGGGGGTAGGTGAATGTGTACTGCTTGACATCAATGGAGGTTTCACATGCATGTAGTGTTGCTAGGCTTTTGAATGATATTTTTATCGATTTTATCAGCAGAAGAAGAAAAAGAAAGATGGTGCAAAAAAGAAGAAGGACAAAAAGGGGGATGTCAAAGAAGAGAAGACAAAAGGCAAGAAGAAGAAAAAGGAGGAAGAAGAAGAAGTTTGGAAATGGTGAGGAACAGGGAACAAATTGAGTTGTATCACATCTCAGTTTGTAAATCAGTGTCCCCATAATTGCCATATGCAAATCAATATTTGTATGGCATAAATGCAATGCAAATCTGTCATATGTTAGTACGTATCTCAATAAGATTTTTAATAAAATTTTTATTTCACGTTTCTGCCTCTGGTAAGGAGCAGAACAGTTGGACTGTGTATCTTTCCTAGATTGACCATCCCAGGATACCTCTTGTGCCTTCCTTGTTACCTATGTAAAGCTGAATGGGCCAAATCTCCCTCCCTTTCCCACTTTTCCATTACTTTGCATACCTGTGTCTATGTATACAGTGACATAAATATGGGGGTGTGGGGGGTGTGACATTCCCCAATGAAAATCAAAAGTTGGTCTCTGAGCGCCAAAAAGTCGGTCACAAATCCAGTTCAGTGTGCCTTTGTAACAGTAGACCAGACATGAACAACGTTTGAAGTGCAATTGAAGTGCAAAAAAAAAACAAAAAAAGTCAGAAAATTGGAACAACCTTTGAAGTGCAGAAAAGCAAAAAAAGGCCTTTGAAAATTCTGGTCATCCATCTATGTCAGCGGGAGTCTGTCTCCAAGCAATGTAGTTGGTCCCAAAATAGTTCACCCCCCCTGCGAATTCATGTATATACACCCCTGTATGTATACTAGCCTACCACACTTCATTTTCTTGGAATACTAGTTTAGTAGCTTTCTGGATAGTGCTCTCTCTCCCTCTGAGGGCTTATTATTGTCCTTTATCCCATTTTTATTCAAAGTTGCAGTTCTTGACCCTGTGCAGAATAGTTTGAGAATCACCAAATAAATGGAAAGAAGCAAATGTTGAGATGCAACTTATAAGGCCAGGTTAGTGGTATAACTGGCAATCTGGGAGACATCTTTGGCAAAAATGTTCTTGCTATGCTACATGCCAACCAATGGTCTAGCTCAGCATAGACAGGGTTACCCCCTGCCTACAGTTAAACCCCTCCTGTGGGTCAACCACTGATGGTTTATCCAAGAAAACCAAGAACAAATTAGGGACACCAAGCAAACATTCTTCAGTGACGCAGTTTTATCCTGAGCACTTTTGTCTGTTGTTCCCCTGAAGATGTGAATCTGGTTGAGGCATTCTCTTTGGAAAGAACCATTCACCTTGGTGGCAGTTCCCCTAAGCTTGTTGAAATTAAATGGTTCCCTAACCTGTCAATTGTATCTGACTTCAGTTTAGCCTTTGTATAGCACGACAAACAGAATCCTCACCAGAAGGATAATATCTTTCCACAGGTGGGAGGAAGAACCCCTCCCAGAAGGTGTCAAATGGAGATTCTTGGAACACAAAGGACCAGTCTTTGCTCCCCTCTATGAACCTCTCCCCAAAGAAGTCAAGTTTTATTATGATGGTGAGTAGAGGCAGGGGAGGGAGGTTGCTTGGTGAGGGGGTGTTTAAAATGTAAAAGATCCTGTAGTTTGAATCTTAGTGGGGTGAATCAGGTGAAATATTCCTGAGGACTTCAGGGTTTATTCAGCAAGGTCATTTGCATCTGTCTAAACGGTTTCATGTAAGTGCTGTGAAAAGAGATTTTGTTTTCCATTGCAGGTGTTGTCCAGTTTAGGTCTTTGTTTTTTGTAGCTGTTTTGCAGGTTTGTGAAACTGGGATCCCCACTCCTTTTTTCTTGCCTTTGGGAAAAACTTAAAAGACTGGGATTATACCCTCATCTGTTAAGGGGTGGGGGGGGGGGGAGAATAAGAAGTACAGGGAGTAAGGTTTTGTACAGCTGCACAATCGTTCCTTTTTCTCCTTTTGACACTTATTAAAAAGAGAAAGCAGTCTGAAAGAACAGAAGTGAGTTGCAAAAGATTTTTGAAACTACTGTTATTGTACATGACTGAAGATTTTGTATGTAATGTGTCCCCTCAGAGCATTGAAAAATTACTTGGGCCCTTGTTTTCCTTGCAAAATGTTTTGTGGGATATGTTTTCGGAAACAGTTGTAGAGGTACTTAAAATTCAGAGAGATTTCAATTTCATCCATCTACTCACCACTTTAAATTTTGTGTTTCAGTTTCATCCATCTACTCACCACTTTAAATTTTGTGTTTCAGTTTCATCCATCTACTCACCACTTTAAATTTTGTACTTCTAGGGAAACATATGGTCCTGAGCCCTGAGGCTGAAGAAGTAGCTGGGTTCTATGCCAGAATGTTGGATCATGAGTATACAACCAAGGAAGTGTTCAACAAAAACTTCTTTCGGGACTGGAGGAAAGTAAGTATGAACTATTGCAATGGTATGTTTCTGTACATCTTACTCCAATGTCGTATGCACTTACCTGACGTAATGTCAGGTCCATAGCCAGACAAGGTATTGAAGGTGGAGGGGTGTTCCGGAGGTATTCTTTACAGGAGATTTAAGTTATTTTTCAAAGGGGGCAAAATATGTCAAGGCAGTTGTAATATTTGTTTTTAGAAATTTCAAGGAAGCGAGTTTTTCTGGGGCAGGGGGTGGGAGCATATAGCACCCTCTTTTTCCCCACTTTTGACAAAAATTGGGCCTCTTGATTTATTCATATTAGCTGGTTTCTCTGCCAAACTCTTCCCTAATGTAACCAACAATTTGAATCTTATATTCCTTTTGTTTTTCTTTTCCTCCCCTCACATTACCCTGTATATAACACAGAGTGGGAATATGAAATAAAAGCATGTTAAAACATGGCATGAAGGTAGTTAACTGAAAAATCTTTAAGGGCTTGTCAAGAGCTTACTCCCTGCTAAGCAGACAGAAAAAAGACAAACTGAAATTAGTCATAAAAAGTAAGATGCACATATTACAAGACCCTTAGCCTTTTATAATGTATTTTAACCCTTAAATACAACAACATTTAAGATGCTCTTATAGTCTAGAATTTTCAAACTATATGTTGCACCTTTGAACAAAGAAACTCAATGGTGCAACTTGTTATCTTCACAGCAAATTTCTGCTCTTAAATATAAAATGTTAAATGATTCTATTAATTTGACAAAAAAAGGATTGTGCAGTAATATGTGATGTTATCATGGTACTCCTCAGATGACATGCTTTTGTTATTCTTTGTGTTTCTTTAAGCTGTAGAATTTGATCAGAGAATGTGAGATAACTTTCTTGTTGCTATAGAATGTATTGATTATACCAGTTAACTACTCACAAAATTGCTTTTCTGGAAATGGTACATTTTCCAAGGTCATCTAAATTGTTTAATTGTAAACTGAAAGTTTCACAGAGTACATAAAGAGACCGTCTTCAATAATAAAGTTGATTTTTAAAGAATGGCTATTTAAAGGGCGGATGCAGTTCTCCATTTGAATAAGTATACCCTGATACTCTAATTCATGAATGGCTCTATTTAATCATGTGACAGTATTTTTGTCACTGAATGGTAAACTTCATGCTTAATTTCTCTTTGGTACCCTTTAATATGCAAAAGTTCTGAAACATGAGAGATTCTTTTAGTGTAACAAGAGAAGATTTTTAACATATAGCTGATGTTTAGCATTAGGGCAACTGCTGATTCGCTGTTAGTTATGTGAAAAGTCTTATGTATCAGAAACTTCATTTCTTATACTAGCAGTTGTGTTTTTTGGTCTAGTGATTCAACAATGGATAAAGTCAAAGTTTTGACTGGCGTAATTTTTCTTCCTTTCTAGACCATGTCCCGTGAAGAGCAAGAAACAATCACAGACTTGAAGAAGTGTAACTTTAGTCGTATGCACAAGTACTTCCTGGAGCAGGCAGAACTTAGAAAGAGTAGAACGAAGGAAGAAAAACAGGTGAGGTGAAAATTTTAGGCTTGGAACTAAGAAACTACTTTGAAAAGGTTATACATTACATGAGGTTGTGTATTGAAAATGTGTAGCTAGTGGGACATGATTTTGTAGTAGAGCATCTATTGCCCAAGCAGTGTTGTAGTAAAGAATACAGTCTGCATCACATTGGACCATTGTCATGCCATGACTTCTTCTTTTGTTAAAGGTACTGTTTACAGCACTTCTATTTACTGATCACATTTAATACAACAACGTATAGAAGCCAGAAGCTGCAATTATTATGGGGCTGAGAGAGGATTTAGGACAGCAGAAAATGTGTGGGCAGAAGGGGAGGGTATAAAAGTGCTTGTGATATGGTCAGTGACTGGACTGCAATTACTTGAGGGAGCCATGGGGAGGGGGGTGTAGAAGCTGGATGCTTGGGCTGCAATTTCTTCAAAGGTCCTAGAAGATTCCTGAAGGGCAGAAAATGTGGAGAAAGGAGGGGAGGGCATAGTAGTGCTTGTGGTATGGTTGGTGTGATGGGCCACCATTAACAAAGTTTCCAGACTACTGAATTACAGTATCTCTTTCCAAATTTTCTGTATTTCATTGGTGCCACCCTTCGGGCAACTCTTACCAAACTGGGTAGATGACTTGACCAACCAACAGAATTGGCATGCTTCAAGCATGATTTATATTGCCAAACAAGACTACTCTAAGTGATTGTAGACCTTTCTTTGGTTGAATAGTTTTGAGCTGAAGTACAAAACAAGTAGCAAAGTTTTTTTTATTTCCACTCAAGAGGATAAAAGTAAATTCAATTTTGGTGTTCTCCAGGGTTTAAAGGGCATAATTAAAAACTTTGAATTGAATTATTCATCAATATTAAGTTTCTAGAAAATGCACTTAATATATAAATTTTGTTTGAAGGAAGGGACTGAATTTGCCCCTACTTCTTCTAAGTGGATTTTTCTGCTATTCAGTTTCAGTAGCTAGAGACTTGGATTCAAGTATTTGTCACCTAAACTGGTAGTGAGAATAGAAACAAATGATTCCAGTTGAAGGAGGCAGGACACATATCCTTCATGACTTTATTTGTAAGAAAGCAAAAGATGTGGACACAGTTCTGTCAAGAAGTGCAGTTTGTCCATTTTGTTATTGTTTTCACTCCCTAGAGTAATGTGGGAAACATCAGTGATGTTGGTTTTCTAGTTGGTTTGGAGGCAATTTCTCTCTTTTTTTTTTTTTTTTTTTTTTTTTTTTTTTGTGGCACACTCTTAAGGCAGTTTACCTTCCCTTAATCAAACAGGCCTTGAAGAAACAAAATGAGGAAATTATGGAGCAATATGGCTTTTGCATTATTGATGGACACAAGGAAAAGATTGGTAACTTCAAGATTGAGCCTCCTGGCTTGTTCCGAGGCCGAGGGGATCATCCAAAAATGGGCATGTTGAAGAAAAGGATCCAACCAGAGCAAGTAATAATTAACTGCAGCAAGTAAGTAAATGAAAGCTTAATTGTGAAAATTTTCCTGTAAAGGTGGTGTGCTTAGGATTGTCACAGACATTTTTTCCTCCAAGCTGACAACATCTTAGTGGGGAAAACCTCTCTTGCACACCATTGTACCTCTCTGCTTTGGTATCTGCTGAATCTCCGTTGAAAAGGGATATGCACCTATTGCATAACAGTAGAGCTGGTGCAGTCAGCAAAAAGCAAAACCACAGAGTATGGAACTAATGCACAGCAATGAGTGACCTCTAGCATACAGAGTGAACAAAGCTTTTGAATCAGCTTGTGGCTAAGACAGAATTACCAGTGCAAGACCAGAATGGCCGAAACCACCAAGAGCTACTATGTAGGCTAGTAGCAAGAAATTCCACAAAGTTTTATTGGCTTCAAGTACTGTACAGGTGGGGGAAGTGTCCTGATGAAAGTCTGTCAACAATGAAATGCACAAACCTATAGTCATTTGCTAGAATAGCATTGGGCAAATACACAGGTATTCCCTTAAGGAAACCAAAAGAGAGAATACCATTTAAAGCCATGAAGCTTAGCAGTTGGTAGGTTGGGGTTCAATCCATGACTGGGTTTTTCCTCCTAGTGTAATTTGAAATTACCTTTTGAATGAAAAGAATGTAACTTGATTTTTATTGTTTAGCTTACTCACCCGACATGATGTGGTAATTTAAAGGCTCTGTGGAGTTCCTCCACATCCATGGTTGCTTGGTATCGAAAGATAAATGTCCATACTGATGAATATGATGATACTGAAGATGCAGGACGGCAGTGAAGAATGAGAGAATGTGAGAATGACAAGGAGATGAGAAAGGGACCATTGCCAATAGTTTCCTCAAATTTGTCAACATAACTTGCACTAAGTTATGAGGAGATTGCGTAAAAAAGAGTACAATGATCGGTATATTCATCAAATGACAAACTTTGTTACTTTTCAGAGATTCAAAAATCCCAGAGCCCCCAGAAGGTCACAAATGGAGAAAAGTGGAACACGACAATAAAGTCACTTGGTTGTGCTCTTGGACTGAAAATATCCAAGGATCCAACAAATACGTGATGTTGAACCCGAGCTCTCGGCTAAAGGTGAGTCCTCCCGGTTGTGGTTAGATTCTGGGAAGATTAACGGGGCTGTGCATGAACATTTGGCTGGTTACCCAGGGCAAGTGAATAATGTCAGTTGGGCTGTCTTTTTACTTAGCTCGTGTAATTGGGAAAGTGACAATTGCTTCCTGGTTAACACTGCTCAGAAAACTTAAGAACAACTATGTTTTGCGAAACTAGGATATTAAAGATTGAAATTTTTTAAAGACTGAATTGCAAAACTGAGTGGGGCTGGAAGCACATGAAGCCACGTAACCGAAAGTGAAAGGAAGGCTAATAAAGGTTTTTGTAGCCAGCTTTTTAGGGTTATGTATCTTTAGAATATATGAATGCAAGGGCTTAACAATAAGGTAAAGACAGTCTTAAGTTTAGTAGTGACTAAGTGTCGTATTAGATCCACTTCCTTTGTCATTTTAGCATGAAAGAGTTTTAGGAACTATAGTGTTAACAAAATGGTATGAGTAAATCAATAACTGTATGGTGTAGTCAGGATTCTTAGTTTGTGTGAAATGTTATGTATATATGAGTCAGGTGCAGTGAGAGTCTTTCAGTATTGTACAGACCCAAATCTTGTTTTTGCATGTTCAGGAGGAGGTTTGATGTAAGCATCCTATGGAAACTTCCATTCAGTTTTTATTTTTGGCTTCTCAAGATATTAGCAGCTGAAGGTCTTACATTTACTTCTAAAAGTTACCATAGGCATGATGGTTTGCCATGGTTTCACATTCACATAGGTGATATGTGTAAGTCAAACTCAGCAAGTTTCTATAAATGGTTGGTGACAAGGAACTTGAAACGCAAGGCAGTCAGGAGCGGAAAAACTTGTCAGTGCCAGGCTTATCTGCTTGTTTAGAGACACTTCACCTTTGAGCAGGCTTGTTTATTAAATTTTTCAAGGAACTTTTGAACAGCAACTATGGATGGTACCAGAAACATGTAATTATAAAAAAATAATTTAGGAGATGGGCACTGAAGAGTGTGATGCACTTTCAGTGTCCAGGGTCTTTTTTTTTCTGGAGGGAGATTTTTTCAGGAATTCTGAAAAGCAACTGTCTTGTTAAGAAATTTTTTAAGGGAGGCATTATAAGGAGAGAATCATGAGATTCAGTCAGGTGTAGAGATTATTTTGATGAAGCAACTGGTGCCACATCTGCAATTTGGTCTTGAATGTCTACTCTTTGACTTGTGGGTGATATGTTTATAAGGCATACTGAAAGAGGAATTAATAAGATGGAAGAATTCCATACTTTTTGATAAAGATTAACAGTGATGAAGGGTTAGTTTGATTTTTGATCATCAGTGGTCAGTTAAGAGTCTCTTGAGGGCAAACAGGAGAAACCTGCATAGGCAAGATAGTGTATCTGGAAAAGGGGTTATAAGAGGCTTTAAAGTTGGCAAATGGATGGAGATGGGCCATTTTGATTTGAAGAATTTTGAATTTTTGGCAGTGCCATTTGTCATAGAGGGACATGAAGTGATCACTTCTCTTACCCCCCCACCAGGGAAGATGAATGATAGGACCTCTCAAAACCAGAGGTGGATTCAGGAGGGAAGGCACAGGGAATAAGCTCTGTAGAGTTAGAGGTAGATGAGGTTTTACGACTCAGTTTCTAACCTTTTGGTTTAGCCCTCCAGAGGCCCAGCCCCTTCCTGTACATGAAATGACACAGTTTGCATTGTTGTGCCCCTCTAAAATGTAACCCTGTCTTACTCTTGCCCTAAACAATGAAGGATGTTCATAAATTGTCAGCGCTACTTCCTCCATTCCCCCAAAAAAGACCACTTTTTTAAAACCAGAATGCATTTTTGCACTCTTGTTTAGGTAAAAATTGAATTTTTCATTTCTGGAAAATGACTTTGCAACATTCCCTTTTTTTAGGGAGAGAAAGATTGGATGAAGTACGAAACTGCAAGGAAATTGAAGGAATGTGCTGCCTCAATTCGAGAACAGTATCGCCAAGACTGGAAGAGTAAAGAAATGAGGATCAGACAGAGGGCAGTAGCACTGTATTTCATTGACAAAGTAAGTGATAATGTATCTTTAAATATTTAACTTGAAACATGCAGGATTGACTAGAGGAAGTGTGAACATTTAAGACATTTCAGTGTCTCACCAGGAAAGTGTAATTGGTCTAATTTTGTCAAACCTTTGTTAGGCATATTGTTCAAGGTATATAAAGAAGTGCAAATTTTGAATCTGTGATAAGAGTGATAGCCACCTACAATATGAAATGACGGCTGAATGGAGGTTTACCATAGTAAAATATTTTGGCTAGTCATTCCCTAGAGCAGTGTTTACCAAATGGTGGGTCGCGAGGTGAAAACAGATGGTTCCCAAGCCCATGTGGGGGCCGTGTGGGTCGCAGAGCATTGTAGTGGGTTGCAGCGGTTTTAGGCCAATATTCTCTGTTCTGAATACGTGTAAAACTCATACCGGTAGGACACAAATGCGATGTCAGACGATGGTTGGGGCACCAAAGAATGTAAAATCATAAAATTTGGGTCGTTTGAAAAATCCAGTGGGAATCACTGCCCTAGAGGAATCTCTTTGGCGTATCAAAGACCGCAAGATTTGTGACAACAGCAAATGCAATGTTGGTTTGTTATCTAGTCTTCCCAAAGGCCCCAAGGTCCAGCATGTGGCCAGTGCCTGGAGATCCTTCAGTCCAGCAGGCAACCAGCTTTGTCAGCTGGGCAAATGATTTTGTTGACAAGCCTTAGTGAGAACACCATATATTTGTAGTATTTTGTTCACAGTGATCAGACACTGTGACTGTCCATGGAGGTGCTGCAGTATTTAAATGTCTTATAAGTGTTTTTTTTTTTTTTCAAAATGAGTTAGATCAGTAGTACAGTGTGGAAAATCACCCAAGAAGTCTTGCACAAATACATCATTTGGCTCTATCAGTTAACCCAGATACTTATGATCAGTGAAAGTTTATGTTTGATTTTGTTTAAAAAGAAAATGAAGTCTTGTGTAAACCTTCAGCCAACCCATGACATAAACTTTCTTCTCTTGTTTGGAAATGGTTTCATAACTTTTAAATCTAATCATTAGTCTTTTGTCTGTTCGTAGTTGGCCCTCAGAGCTGGAAATGAAAAGGAGGAAGGCGAGACAGCTGATACGGTTGGTTGTTGCTCCCTCCGTGTGGAGCATATCAAACTCCACGAAGAGCTGAACAATCAGGAATTTGTGGTGGAATTTGACTTCCTGGGAAAGGATTCCATCCGTTATACAAATCAAGTACCTGTGGAGAAAAGAGTATGTTTAATAGGTCTTTTAGATTGTAGCATTGTTTTGGAATGTAATGCAAGTAAATTTGTAATCAGGATAAAATGTGAATTTCGAGTAAAGGAGGTAGGGACTTGTCTTGTCCTGTTGCTAGTAAAATAAAATCTCTGTTCCACAAAAGGTCCATAAAATCTTTGGATATATTAAAGTTCTGTTATGTTAAGTTTTATTTTGGCCAGTGTGAATCCATGCTAAGCCTGGTTACAATTTGTCCTCAGTTGCCATCATTAACCAAGTAGCTTAATGATTAATTCTGGTCAAAATTCTAAGAACAAGTTGATTTGTAAAACTGGGAGAGAGCTTTACCCTCAATCACCAGTCTGTGAAAGCACACTTGATTGATCACTGTTGCTGGTAAGAAGGTGGGAGGTACCGTTTCTTAAGGCAGATTGCATTGTTAAAACTTCCTTCACAGGTAGACAACCAACTATGCAGTTCTTAATGGAAACTTTTTCAGCTGTGGCAACCAACATGTAGGTTTCAGCAAAGTTGTTAACAGAGAAATATATGTCTGAGACAGCAATGAATCCCAAATTCATATCAGTAAAATTGGTATGAGATGAGATGAGATGATATCTTTGGTAGAAATAACCAAAAATTATATGAGCAAAGTTGGTAATAGACATGTTGATGTCTGGGATGAAAAATGAATCCCCAGCGCATGTTATTGTAAGTGATACCTGAAAATTGGGGTAGAAAGTGAGTCTGTTCTTGTGTTGCTTTCTCACAGTAAGTCTTGCTTTTTCTTTCTTCAACAGGTATTTAAAAATCTTCAACTTTTTATCGAGAACAAGCAGGGTGACGATGAACTTTTTGACCGCCTTAACACGGGCATTCTGAATAAACACCTGCAGGAACTGATGCCCGGACTGACCGCGAAGGTATTCAGGACATACAATGCCTCTATAACCCTGCAGAACCAACTGAAAGCCTTAACTGTTCGTGAGTATTTCAAAATTACTAATTTTTGAGCCAACAGATCCCTTTATAAAACAGTTACATGGCCAGAAATGGCATGTTCATTTTTTGCACAGTTTTGTCATCTAGTGTCCAAAATTGTGAATTTTAGAGAAAGATGTGGATAAGATAAAAAAAGTACATTTGGTCAAAATGGTTGGGAGGCTAAGTATAATTGCAATAAAACTAACCAGTTATTATGTGTGGGTCTGGAGAGATGCAGTGGGAAAATTTGAAGAGGTTTGTAATGGGTAAAATGTTATCAGTAGATTTTGCGGAACTTGTGATGAAACACTACATGAAAATTCATTAAAAAATTGTTTCATTAAAAAAATTAATCATGTATCATTTTTTGTATAGCCAATGGGAAAGCTGTTACTATTTTTTGTGAAATGAGTATGTGACAAGTATTCTAACAACTTTTCATAGAGAAAAGAACTCATCGTTGTCTTTGTCAGTGTGTAGAGCAAATTTAGAATTGTTCAGATTTTTCATTTTACCCTACCCAACAAAGATGGTCTGTGGTGAGCATGGTGTTGATTTTGAAATGTTGGTTGTTCTTTCAGCTGAAGACAGTATACCCTCCAAAATACTGGCATACAACAGGGCCAACCGTGCTGTAGCCGTTCTCTGTAACCATCAACGTGCTGCTCCCAAAACTTTTGACAAACAGATGGCCAACCTTCAGGAAAAAGTCAAAGCCAAGGTGACAGCCGTGAAGGAAGCCAGAAAGGACTTGAAGTCAGTCAGGAACCAGTACAAACAGACACGCAATGAAAAGATGAAGCAGTAAGGACTAGTTTATTTCCAGATTGGGGGAACTTTATATGAGACCATTTAATGTTGGCCTTTGCATTGTGTGGTTACTCAGGGATTAATGATTTTGCTTGACATGTTTAGGTTAAATGCCTGTGATGAATGTAGATCATTATTGGAAGGAATTGAAAGAAGTCACAGTAAAATTGCTTAGCATTCAGCCGGTTTTATCTTAGTATATTCAAGAAAGTATGTTACACAAGTGGATAGTATAGCGAGTTCCATTTGAAGACAAGAACCTGAAAAGGATGGTGCTTTAGAGTTAGAGGGGTATAATGTAATTGGATTGCTTTATATAAATACTTGGGTATTTTGGTTGATATTATTAGTACATTCTGAGGAATTTTGGGCAGACAGGTCACTAGGAAAAGTAAGTTGTCCAGGAAAGCATTTGGTGGTTGTAGCACTTCTTGTTGGTCAAGTCTTCAAATGGAGAGGGGCATAGAATTTATTGCTGTGAAACTGAAGAGGAAAGCAAGATACCACCTGGTGCCCAGTATGATAGAAAATTGTAAAGATCTGATATGAAACAAAGTTGTTGATATGCTTTGTTCATTAGGCTGGTGGAACGAAAGAAGAAAGCTGTGGAAAGGTTAGAGGATCAGCTAGCCAAACTTGAAATGAAGGCCACTGACAAAGAAGAGAATAAGGAAATTGCCCTTGGTACCTCCAAACTTAACTACCTGGATCCTCGTATCAGTGTAGCTTGGTAAGTCTGTAGGACCGTGTATATGCTCTCTTTTTATTTCATGCAGAGTTTGGGGGTAAGGGTTTGACCTTTTCTTCCCTTAAGCCAAACTCTGGTGTGGCTACAGATGGATCTATACCATTTTCTGGTAAGTATAGGTAGGCAAGTTCATCAGCATGCAGCATGATGCCCTTATAATATCCTGCTGCTGTGATACTGTGAAACCCGTTTTTGTAGCCCATTTTGCTCTGATGCTGAAGGTCCTCATTTCCGGTTTTCATGAAGTCAATTTTTTGTACCCTTATGACATTTCACATGTCCCATGAGATCATAATTATTGTAATGAACCATGACATTAGCAAATAGGTTAATTCAGTTTCTGCTGCCTGCTAGTTTAACCTAAAGAATTTGTTGCCCTTTAGGTCATGTGTGGTGTTAAATCATGCATTGAAGGGATAGTTTTAAACAGGACAAGACTGCTGATAAATGCAAGTGCCAGAAGTCCAGTGAAAAGTCAGTTTCCACTAGAACCAGCTTTGTTTATTGCTTGGAAATCTTGAAATGATTGAGTTGGTTTTCATATGCTGAGCATGATTTGATGTCATCTGTAGATTAAGAAGTATGGTAGAGTTTTGGTGTCATATTCTGTCATTTCTAAAAAAGAGTCATCATTCAAAATGGTGTGGAAATACATGTTTGAAAGAATAATTTTAAAGTGCTTGATTTTGTCATCAGAAGGTGAATGAAACCTATTTGCAAATGTATGTATGTAGAGAGAGCCTTTACTATTATGTGCATTATTTCCATTGGTAAAAAAATTAAGAAAAGAATTGCCTGCAATTATTAGAAGCAGGTGGTGACATCTGTTAGCTTTAATTTAGGAAGAGCCCTTCATGAAAGGATGTGATCAACATTTTGAATTCAATTATTTCAAGTTCCTTGTAGCATTTATTACTGTAAAGTGTGTTTTAATATTTTTTTTTTTCATTTGAAAATAAGTGTTTGAATGGGAAACTTATTTTGATCTTGTCTGCTCTTGTCACCAATATGTACTTTCAGCTCTTAAGAATTGTAAACATCTTGACTCATTCTGTCACAATTATATCTTTTTATCCTAGGTGCAAAAAATGGGAGGTTCCTATAGAGAAGGTATACAATCGAACGCAGCGGGATAAATTCAGATGGGCAATAGACATGGCCACAGAAGACTACGAATTCTGATAACCGATGCTTCTAGCACAGGGAATCTCTCTTGTTGTTAAGATGAATTTTACATTAGATGGATTTCTTTTATTTTAGGTTTTACCAACCCTTGAAGAGGTGATAGTTATACTAGGATAAGAAAAGTTAGTAGGAATGAATGTGAAAAAGTGTGCTGATAAGGCAGTGGTATGCTTCCTTATTTGATAAGGAATATTTTCAACCCTTGGCAAAGAACTTCTTTAGTACAGCTTGTCTAAAACTGAGGCCTTTCAGTCTGCTGTAAACAGAATTTACTTACACAGTCTTGTCCGAAAAGTGTCAATAAATCATTCATATCATTTCCTTGTTGAATATATTTTATGCAGGCTTTAGGGCATGGCAAAATGGCAATGTTAGGAATGTGTTCTTACTATGGGACAATTATCACACCTTGGTGAAAGGCTGCCTCACTCTTTACAACAATTTAGTGGGGTGTTTGCGATAAATAAATATATATATATATTAGTATGAAAACTGTTTTCAAGAAGGCATCTTAAATCATGAGAGGAATTTGTTTCAAGGTTTGAAGTAACATGTAAAATTGGCCTGGCAATAGGAATATCTGGGATGGTTGGTTGTTTGCCAGAAATTGGTAAAATTTTATGAAAGAATGACAACCTGTATCTAGAGTTTTCTGGTTTATGGTTTGAATTTCTTGTAGCTTTTCTTCTGTTGGTAGGGAAATGGGCATTACCACACCCTATGTTTGTGTTTGTGTGTGTGGGGGGGGGGGAGGGAGGGAGGTCATAGTCCATCAAGAAATGTAGTCGATATTAGATAGTTATTCGTGTAAGAACTCAAAAGTTGACTATTGTAGTTAAACTGTTTAGCTGTAGGGTTTACCCTGAAGTACTAAGCATCAGAATGCATCTTTCACAACTGGTATAATGACACTTAGACATTTTGAAAAGTGTGCTCTTATGTTGAAAGCTAATTCTCAGGTTTCACCACTTGCAGACCACCAAAATCACTCCAACTGAGGAAATCCTTGAATACGTACTGTTTCCTCTCATAGGTAGGCATTTGCTCCTGCAAAAGCTAGTGGCTCAGTTTCTGTGAATCTGTAAAGACGTTTCAAGGGAGAAGTGTACGTACCCTGTTCACAATTAAGATTTGTAGTTTACAGTCTGCAATTCATGGACAATTTTAAAAACTGCTTGTCGCCCTTGATTCTGCTATTTTTTAGCTTCAAAATGATATTTGGAGTAGTAAGGAAGGAGTTTTATGTGGCCTCTGTAGAGGTGCCCAAAATACTGCGTAAGATGCTTAAATGTTGGGCATCTGCTAAAGTTGTGTAAAACCTGTGAATAAGGTGTTAGGAGCAAAGGGTTAAGTGAACCATGTAAAAATCATTTTGATGAGTGCCCTAGTACAGTATCAAGTGAGTGGCTCTGTATACTGCTTTTAACTTCAGGTAGCAAACAATTGTTGGTCTAAATCTGTTTCGAAGAATTGGTTTACAGAATAACTTCAGCATCATATAGCACCTTGATAGAGCATTAGATATGGCTAGTGGTAACTCGTTATATTATTTAAAAAATACACCCTTAGATATAGGGATAGATTTGTACTCCTGCTTAGCAGACTGTGGCATCCTCAATCTTAGCTTCAGATGGATGTGTCAGATTTGTTTTTCCTCCATGTTTGCAGGAACAGCAGTCCACACCACTGATAAGGTTTGAGAAAGATTCTAATGGTTACTTAGAATATATTCTGCTCTGCATTTGAAAATGTTTGTGTGTGAAATTTTTTCTTTGCCATTTTACTGCTCTTGCAGCCATCAGCAGGATTTTCATTTTTGTCATCAGTCAGAAATAAAACTAGTTACTGATTAGAGGGCAGTGTGTAAATGCAAAATGTGCCTCCTTCTTTTCTTCACTTTCAGTTTTCGTTGTGGAGGTGCAAAATGTCTAGAAGATATTTAGCAATCATTGTAATGTAGGTAATATATGCAAAGTACAGAGGCATTTAATGTGAAATGGAGAAGCTATTTGCATAATTTGAAAGTTCTAATCCAATAAAATTGTCTGAAATGTGTTAAGGCAATTTCCGCGAATCCTTTTTTAGGGAAATTTGGTGTAAAAATTCAGACCAAGTCAAAGGCGGAATATGGCTAAAATATGGCTAATCTAATGCTTTTGTAATTGCAATTCTAAAGAAACCTGCATTTTTGGCCTTTATGTAGATCAAAAATAGTTTACATTTGTGGTAGAATGGGCTTATTACTTTTGTTGAAATTTTTGGATGGTGTGCATGTTGTTGCTTTTACTTTTTCCAAAATTTGTAATGTCTGAATAAGTTTTAAAAAAATTTGAATTTTGAAAATAATGAAATGCGAAATGCGTGGTATGACTACATGTCCTTTCACCTCTTCTTTCTTGACTGTCAATTTTTTGGAAAAAATATTTTTGTTTTTGTTCTTTCCTCGTTTCTCCCTTTATCTTGATGTAAATCTTGTAGCTAGTCTAAAAGATGGGTAGGCTTGTAAAATAGATCTGGCTGGTATTTCTGAAAGAAAACATGCTTTCCTAGAATAAAAATAGAATATTTTCTTATTATTCGGAAAGGAAAAATACCAACACTGGATGTGTCGAAATCCTGGAAATGGAATTATTTCTGATACTAGTAATAAATCTTGGGTTTGTGTTGTGACAAAAAAAGGCCTACATCAAATGCACCTGGAATTGTCACATTGTTGGGTATGATCATGCATTTCCTCTTGGTTGTATGCCGATGAAGTTTTTTACTTATCCTCTCTTCGAAGGATGAAGTAAGCTATCTGCCAACAGTGTTTATGTGTTTCACCATTCATTCAGTTGTGCAAGTGAACTGTCTCAATATGTTTTTTGGCCCTTCACAGTGTGCATTGTATGAAGGGTGCCCCTACAGTTGTGAATTCTTTCCGCTTTGTAATGGTGTGGTCCTCCTAACAACTATTTGTTCATTGCTATGGTGACATTTGAGTGTGACCTTGAATTTGCTATCAACTTATCAAGTTAAGTTGCCATCATGCTTAGTCTAGTCAACCTGTGGTGAAATTTGCCACATTATGTGGCAAATATCGAAACTTTAAAGGCTCATCTAGACATGTTTTTGAAAAATACAATTTTTGTCATCAAAATACAACTTTTGCGACTTCTGAATACAATTTTGCAATTCCAGAGATTGGCAGGTCTGCACATATTGTTACCCTTACATTGTGCTATTTACTGTCTGCTTAAGACTAATCCTCCTTTTCTTTGCGTACTTAATATATGTGATGTAGACTTTTTCCCCTTCCTGCGAGGTTCCAAGGGTAAAATACTTTTTCTGTAAAAAATGTTATTTGTTGATTTCTTAGATAAGAGGCTAACTTCAGGACATGCTGTGGCCAAACGCTACCTCATCAGTAAAATGGTTTTATATAATTTCAAGGTCCTCCAAGTGTGTGTGAAATTGATGTCCTTGATTTTTAAACTAACATCACATTGGCTATCAGAATCTTTGGTTCAAATAGTGCCAAACTTCCCTCTTATTGTAATAATTTGTTTGACTAAATAGCTTATTGCGGCTCATTTTGTCCCAAGATTAGTTTTTCTTCTGGAATAATTACGTGCAGGTATTTTTTATGAATCTGCAAGCCATATTTTCAAATCTTTGTTGATTCTCAATCTTGTCAGCGTACACCTTCTGTTAGCCTCCCTTACCTCCCCACTGTACCCTCACCCATTCTGACACCCTCACCCACTCCGACACCCACACCCCACAGAGAATGATGACATGGGCTGCTTGCACTTTAACAAAAACACCTACGTTTTAAAGGACACATTACTAAATACTGGAAACACCCAATTTCAGCTGACCTTTAAATCAGCTTTCTGTGTTGTAGAATAAAGGAACCACACTGTTCGGTTCGTGTTAATATTATAGGTTATCTTGATGCGATGTACAAATGTTATGGAAGTAACAAATAGCCACTGTCATCCAGAAACGATACATCATGCATGCATCCCCCACTGTTTGTGTCACCCTTCCTATCACGACCCTATCCATTGGGGGCATCCTCTTACTTTTGACATATTTTAAAGTTTGAGGCAGGTTGAGTATGCATGCTTTAAGTGAATGATATTTGTATAAGTTAATTTGCGCATAAATTTTTTTCTTTCTCACCCTGTTTTGCACTCTAAAACGATTTTATCAAAAATTGTGATTCAGTGAAAATCCGTCTTCTTATAAAAACGCTCAAGGTGAACCTTTTTTTAAGCCTGCTCATTAATCTCTTTGTTACTTCTTTCAAAGTGTAACAATTGCATTGTGATAAGTTTGGTTGGACTCGAGGTTACGTATTCAAGGGTTATATTTAAGCAAGTACAGTACCTCACACAACGTCATATTCATTTTCGCCGTTTTGATTAAAATTGTTAAAATGTGCCTAAGTGTAAAACCAAGTATTTCACAACACTATGTAGCATTTATGTCATATTTGAATCAGGGAGTTGCTATTTGTCAAATAGCAACTCCCTGTTTGAATGCGACAGCCTTCTACAATACTCACTGATAATATGATTTATTCTTTACGCCTGGAATTGGTTTAACTTTTTAGTGTACGTAACATGTTTGGCAGTGTGGTTAGCTGAAGTGTGGACACTCAGTGCGGTGAGTGATTTGGTCACCAAACAGCCGTTGTCTTCATACAAGGGTATTTAATGTAAAAGTAAGTAATGGATGTTGGTGCCAATTTTCAAGATTTCATTTAAGACACGGTAGGTGTAATTTATTTTCAGAGTATTTTAAACAACTTGTTTCTACACCCACATCTTTTAAAAGTCAGTATTTTCGGCTAGCTAAGTTCCGTGAATGTTGTTTTTGTCGTAAATCTGGGCAATCTTACTGTACAACCATATGTATTTCTTAACACTAAAAGAGGAACAAGCACTGTGTGCAAAACGAAATGCTATTCTGAAGAAATTTCTTTCCTCATTTTAATCTGTACAGTATATGCCGATCCCACTTAGCATTAACGGCATAATACTTGTTTAGTCATATCCTATAAAGATGGGCTGGGCAAACCGAGTCCGCTCCGCAGAATATTGGTCACTCGACTGATCATACTTAAAGTGTGGAGATACTTCGTAGTAGCTCCATGCTTAAAGGCACAAGGAGTAACATCCATTTGATGTGTAATAGCCTGTTTCCTGGAAAAGTAAGCTCAGCTATAAGCCGTTTGATGTTGCTTTGTCATTCTCCGCTGACTAAATCCAGCCACAGTGGCAGATCTGCATAAGGGCTTGGACCTGATTGCCCCTAGAGTGAAGTTAAGAACCCAAATGAATACATACACTCTCCCCTCCCCGTCCCGCCGACACCCCCCCCCCCCCAACACACACTGCGACATCAGGGATACCATGACTATCACGGCAAAGTGATGTGTACCTGTTGTGACTCTCATGCCTGGTTCGATGAAAGCTTGCCAACAAGTGATAAAACACCAAGCTAAAGGGTGCATAACCCCATAAGCTGTTCCATTCAATTAACGTAATTTCTTTCCATTTAAACACTTCCCCACCCACCCGCAAATCCAACCTTTTTATTGAGAGTTCACGGCCCAGACAAGCTACCCTTGAAATTAAAGCTAATGAGATCGCCAATCGTTGTACAACAAATCTATCTACAAAGGATGAGCTTGAAGGGTGTGCACGCACCCATATTAATACGCAAGGTGACAGAAATTACCTCCCTCTCTATGAATATTCGAACAGTTTAAAATCACGTCCAATCCATTCCAGCTTTGCACCACCCACAAACTTGCCGCCTCTTTTATATCCAGGCGCGGATCCGGGGGGGGGGGGCTTCCTCGGGCTCAGCCCCCTCCCCTTTTTAGCCACATCAACAATAACAAGTACGCGAAAATTAGCATAATGTTAATCTAGGAGAATATTCAAGGAGGTTTTCAGCCCCCCCCCCCCTTTCGAAATGTCTGGATCCGCACCTGATATCCATGAACATTCAACAACTGTTCATGTTAACATGGGTAGTTTACATCTGAAAAGGACCTCTGTTGTGTTCTTTTGGTGTACTTTTCTCGGGAACAGCTCATCTCCGATAGTGGTGTGGCCCCTGGGTATCGATCTCTAACCTTGAATGCGACGAGTCCACGGCTTCGTTCATTGTGTGTCCATGTTTCTGCAGCACAAACAGTGTGCTCACGACAGAGGCAAAGGTTACTGACGTCAGGTTAACTTTACTACGCCAACCAACCAGGTTCGTCGGAACCGCTACGTAATGTACCATTTTCCACCGTTTAAAAGGTACAAGAACCCAAATAAAATCGAAAGAAAACAACCACAAGAATAAAACCCTCCATTTTAAGTGTCAGTTTTGCTAAAAATGCTATTAATTTACCAATATTCAGAGGGCTACGGCAGGTGCGGCATCTGCCCTACTACTTTTCAGCAAATATTAAACAAGAGGGCAATCCACGGAGTTGCTTATCTCATCGCCAGCACATGGCACTGTGTTGAGCCGTATAACTGGAGGACGCACATCAATGTGGAATCTCAGCGCAATATATCCTGCTCTATGTGTGGAAATTGAAATTAAAACCGAAATTGAACCCGAATTGGAGGTCACGTTATGTAGGTCACCTTCGGAAATAATATAACACTGAGCAATGTGGGCATGGTGACGTGCCCTACACCTGTAGCGTGTCTTGAACGTCTCTTCGGCCTCTAATGCTTTAATTTCAAAGATATTATAAGCATAGATTCCAAACTCCTATACCTACACTGTTAAGGGCGACACACACCTATCCGTTTTTTGCGTCCGAACTCCAGCCCGAATGCGTGCGCGTCATTCCTCCGGTGCACGCACAATTCGAATACAATGAATTAAGTAGGCGCATAACACACCTATCCGATTAGTGTCCGTCGTCCGTTTTTGCGTCCGAAAAATTCGCTTCAAGAGCGATTAATTCGGATGACGGATAGACGCGCTCAATGCAGCCTTGGCAAGTCTTTGTAAGCGACCAGTTTATTTACTCAACCAAAAGCAAACAATCACGGAAATTTTTAACACGGAAAAATTAATTGAGCTCGTAAGAGAGCGAGAGGTTTTAAACAATGTAAAACACCAAAATTACAAAGATGCCGAGTTGACGAAGAATATTTGGAAGTCAATTGGAGACGTTTTGGGAGTGTCTGGTAGGTACATCTGTGGCCATCTAACCCCAACTCTCTTACCAAACGGTGATATTCACCATACTCTTTTCGGCCTTCCAAAACCTGATGAACCCACCATCTACGATCATTTTCCGATTTATCCCTTTCCTCCACTTCCAACATATTCCTAGTATTTCTTCTATCTCCATATTATCCGACCCCATTTTATCGCACGTGCAGGGCCGTAGCGAGCGGGGGGGGGGGGGGCTGTGGGGATGTCACACACCCCCAATATTTGGTCGCCCGTCGGCAAATTTGCGGTCTGTCGGCAAAAAGAGGAGAGGGAAAGGAAAAGAAGAGGAAAAGAGGAGAGGAGGAAAAGAAGAGAAGAGAAGAAGGGAAAGGAAGGAAGTGAAAGGGAAAACGGAGAATGAAAAGAAAAAAGAGAAAGAGAGAACGGGCCAGTCTGTTATCGGCTATTTCGATTTTCGGCTCTTTCGATTTTCGGCTCTTCATCTATAATTGCCCATTCAATTTGAAGACCCGTCGGCAAATTGATTATGCATGTGACGGCCGTATACGGCCGTATCAACGGCCGTCGGTGTAATTGGACGAGTGACTGAGCCCGACGGCAACTCGGGAAAAGAAAGGGACTTAACGGCTTCCGTATAGGTGCACTATTTCGGGTCATATGACATTCTTGAAAAACCACTTTCTGCACATTATTCCTCACTTTTATCATCACCATGGGGAGCAGCACCCGATTACCCATGGAGAGGGTATCCTTAGCCCGTCTTCTAAACCCTAACCTTGACTTAAAACACATTTTGCAAACTTCTGAGGATCCGGTCTACCCACAAACATCCTGGGAAAAATAATGCGTGCCGCGCTTGTATCCCCTTCACTGCAATCTCAGGCTTTTAACTTTTGAACACCGAAATGAAAACAGATACAAAACCCATCTTCAGATTCTGGCGTTCAAAGCATATTTTGAACACTTGTGTTAAGATTCTGAACACTTTCTCTCCCTTTTTGAACGCCGGTCGCCTATCCACTTATCGTAGCGATCGTAGCGTCTAGTGTTCCAATGCTGAACACATAGTGTTCCAATTCTGAACGACATGTTCAGCTCCTGAAGTATAGTGGCATGACGGGAGGAATAGCCTAACACATTAGAATTAACCGGAATCTTTGCATTGGATAATGCAGTATGAACCAAAATATACCAGTCCTGCATGAGACTTAATTTTTTACCGAGAGATTAAGCTATAACCCAGAGCTTCCGGCGGCGAAGCCCCACGGACTCCCACCAGGGGCCCTTAAGTCGGCCCAGTGTTTTATCCAGCCCCTATTTAAGGGACAATGTCGCATAAACGGCGACAAATGTCGCACAAAAAAATCTGACAAGCAAATTCTACCCGGGTGTAAATTTTGAGGTTCCTCATTAGGGCAGAAATCCACTCAAATATTGCACCATTTGCAATTTAGGCACCTTACAAATTCCAAAAATTTCCAAAGGGGAGGGGGAACCCTCCCCTTAGACCCCTCCCCCAGGCCACAGATCATTAAATGTCGCATTGAGAAAACGTCCTAGCTAAAACACTAGCGGCCCTTTGGATCCCAACCGCTTAAAACTATATAGCGGCCTGACGAGAGGAATGGCCTAATACATTAAAATTAGTTGGGATCTAGTTTGTATTTGACGATGCATTATAAACAAAAATATATCCATCCTTAGACTTAATTTTTCACCCAGAGATATACTTAAACCTCAGAGGTTCAGGGGGCTGCGCCCCCTGGACCCCATCAGGGGTCCTTAGGCGGGGCCCTGGACCCCACCCGCTGAAGCTCGTTTTCGCACTACGCATTACCAAATCCATCGGCAAAACATAATCTCCACACCCCCCTAAAGATAACACCTTCGCTACGCCCCTGCGCTCGTGAACAGCATTGAAACCAACGGCCTAAAGTTCGTTAAAAATATAAGGAACGTATCCGAACGCGTCCAATATCACTCGCGAACTTAAATGATAGGTGTGTTCGTAAATTGCTGAGTGCGGATTGGAGACGCGCAAGCGCACGTTCAAAACGGACCGCAAAAAACGGATAGGTGTGTGCCGCCCTTTACGCTCAGTGACTCCTCATGGAGACGTATATATCGGGGCGGAAGTGTGAATATGATATATGCGCCGTTCTATTCGGCGATTTGCGTACAAAAAGAAGAACGCGTTACAGAAAATTCCATTGTTAAAAGACGTAAGCAATATGCGTGCACTTTTACAACGCATTCTATACGCGCAGAATACATATCCCTGTGTATTATGTGGCATACATGACGCACACTTCAGCGCGCTCGGGAAACAAACGCGCTAGTTGATTTCCCGTTGTGAGAGCGTAAGAAATTAAACGCGCATGTAAAAGTGCGTTACTTAAAGATGCCATAGATACTGACCAGTGAATATAGGCGAATAAGTCTATGAACGTTAAACCAGTCATTGCGCATTCATGTTCAAGTGCACTTACTTTGAAATGCAATCAGGAAGAAATATTTAGATAAATGTACAGAGAAAGGTATATTGCGCGTATGAAACGTGCTGTCAACCTGGGTCAACCTTTTTATAACAATGGCGTTGTCTGTAACGCGTTCTTTTATTCGTACGCAGATCGTCGAATAGAACGGCGCACTTGTCAATTCCACACTTCCGCCCCGAAATTTGCCTCTCCATGAGGAGTCAATTTCCGTAAAAGTGTAGATATAGTAGTGTGGAATCTATGCTTATAGTATCTTTGGAACTATCTAAGCGTAGCACCACACTCATCTGGCGTGTAGCGCGCGGAAAAAATTTGATTAAAATTATCTCCGAGATTGCCTTAAATGACATTTCCAGGCCTTGTCAGTAACCATTTCGATGTGAATTTCTGCTTAAAAACATAAGAAGTGTTGTAAATAAACCCCTAAGAATATAATTTTAGCTACAATTTTCAGTTGTAAGAATTTTTAATTAGGGTGGTAAAAATTTCCGACAGAGGCCTTCGGAGGCTTTGTGGAAGGGGGCGACCGCCCCTTTAGCGCACTGATCTATGTGTAGGATCAACATACATAAACAGATCAGTGTGACGGTGTTTGAGGCGTCTGCACGCGTACTTAGTTTCCCTTCATGCGCCCTTTTGTTGTTGTGCAAAAAGAACGCCTTCAGTGCGCTATACAGAAAATATGTGCATACAATACGATGTGCATGCTTGCTCGTGTTAGCATGCACGTCATTGGAATGGACAGTCAGTACCAAAAATATTACAAGCATAGATTCCAAATTTAGGATGGCGTGTTGACCCCCCATGGAGCCCAAAATATGGGGCGGAAGTGCTGATCACTGTTCAGCAGTTTTAAAAAAGCACAGGCTACAGGGAAACAAATGTCTTACAAAAGTATTAATACTATTTCGGAACATTGTAATGTAATTATTCATTCCTCCACACTAAGTTCTACTTACAAGAAGTTTAATTCTTCCTGACAGCATTACAAATAAGTACACTTGAACATGAACGCACAATGACTGGTTTAAAGTTCATACACTTATTCGCCTACATCCATTAGTCAGTTCCTATATCTTTAAGTAACGCACTTTTATATACGCGTTTAATTTCTTACGCCCTCACAACGGGAAATCAACTAGCCCGTTTGCTTCCCAAGAGCGCAGAAGTATGCGTCAAGTATTTCGGATAATACACAGAGAAAAAATGTATTCCGCACGTATAGAACGCGTTGTAAAAAGACACGCACACTAACCTCTTTTAACAATGAAATTTCTATAACGTACGCCTTCTTATTTCCCGGCTACGCAGATCGCCGAAAAGAATGGTGCGCATGTCATATTCACATTTCAATATTTGCGTCTACACGAGGAGTCACTGAGCGTAACAGTGTAGGTATAGTAGTTTGGAATCTATGCTTATAATATCTTGGTCAGTACTGTTAACAAGCGCGTCTACACTGTGTACTGTTGATTTCCGTTGCTATCATCAATGTTAAGTCTTTGTGTACCGAAACGCTAAAAAATGTGATTTCTCACAAAAATTGATCTTCGACCTTGGCAACCATATATTTTGGTAGCATTAGATATGTTCATCATATGTGAATTAACTTCATGTATGTGGAATGTTTCCTTCTGGAATTATATTAAATATACTAAAAAATGTGATTTTTACCAAAGTCGACCTTTGACTTCCTGTCACGTGACCTTTGACCATGTTAATCACATATTTTGGTACTATTTGGCACATTCATCATACGTGCGAAATTTCATGTATGTGGAATGTTTCCTTCTGGAATTATACTTGAAATACTAAAAAAATGTGATTTCGCACAAAAAATTGACCTTCTACTTTGGTTGCCATGGCAATCATATATTTTGGTAGTATTCAACACGTTCATCATATGTGCAAAGTTTCATGTATGTGGAATGTTTCCTTCTGGAATTATACTAAAAATACTAAAAAAATGTGATTTCTCACAAAAATTGATCTTTGATGTTGGTTGCCATGGCAACCATATATTTTTGTAGTATTCAACACGTTCATCATATGTGCAAAGTTTCATGTATGTGGAATGTTTCCTTCTGGAATTATACTAAAAATACTAAAAAAATGTGATTTCTCACAAAAATTGATCTTTGATGTTGGTTGCCATGGCAACCATATATTTTGGTAGCATTAGACACGTTCATCATATGTGCAAAGTTTCATGTATCTGGAATGTTTCCTTCTGGAATTATACTAAAAATACTAAAAAAATGTGATTTCTCACAAAAATTGACCTTTGACCTTGGTTGCCATGGCAACCATATATTTTGGTAGCATTAGACACGTTCATCATATTTGCAAAATTTCATGTATGTGGAATGTTTCCTTCTGGAATTATACTAAAAATACTAAAAAACCGTGAATTTTCCCAAAAATTGAATTTGACCTCTGACCTTTGACCTTTTCTGCCGAAAGTCACTTAGACACAAGTTTACACTCTGGGGTACCTACCCACCAAATTTCAAAAGAATCAGTCTGGTCCACTAGGAGGAGTTCATGGAACACTTTTTTCACATTTTTTGCTTAAAATGTTAATATCACGTGACTTTTCACCTTGGTTGCCATGGCAACCATATATTTTTGTAGTGCTAGACACTCTTATTATATGTGTGAAGTTTCATGTTCATGGGATGTTTTTTCTTGGAGTTATTATCAAAAGAGTGATTTTCACATAATTTGACCTTTGACCTCTGACCTTTGACCTTTACTTCCGGGAGTCAATGCAGAACTGGGGTTCCACCTAGGGCACCTTCCCACCAAATTTGAAGAAAATCGGCTTTACCGTTTTGGAGATATTAAGAAAACAAAATTGGACACACACACACACACACTCACTCACTCACACACACACTCACCCACACACACACACACACACACACGGACACGTTTTGACCCCTCCCTCCGTTATGGACTTTTGGTCACCCTTGGGTACCCCACCATGGGTTAGGACTTTAGACTAGTAACTTGTGAAAATTAACTGTTACCATGGCAACGGTTGTTATTTCTGCTGGCATTGCCGAATATAGCCCAACAGGTCAAGTGACTACAATATCTCATCCTCCTCACGGAGCGATGAGATAAAAATAATAAAAATGCAAAGATGAAGATTACTTTGAGGGCACCATGTAGTGAGTTACTTCAAAAGTTGACAAATATAGCACCAGAATGTATCAAAAACGTAACAATTCAAAACTTTCCTCACCCTCTCCCCTTAGACCCCTACCCATACAGCCATATTAGTCACCCCCAGACCCCAGTTTTGGCCGTACCACTTAAAAATCGTTCCGACGCCGCTGATATTTCATTTACTTTTCAATAGTGCCTAGCTTTAAAGGTCTCCCTTTGAACTCCCTCCCCTCTGAAAGCAACGTGGCACTGTTATATAAAGGAGTTTTCAAGGGGGAGGAGGTAGCTGAATGGTCAGTCGGCCAGGATGAGAGGTATACGAAAGTAGCAAACACGAGACAATTTTTGAGGATAGCGAATCGCCGACCTGGCTTTTACACATCGATTTAGGATGTAGTAAATATTGGGAAACATTTGTCGGTATCCTTTTATTCTGTGGTGCCAAGTGCCCCTCTATCTGCCACTGGCGTGGTATTCTCCACCGACACCTCCCGAATTAGTCTCAAATTCGTTTTGATGGGCCTGTATCAAGAGATGTGTACCAGACTTTGTGTCTTTGCCCTCATCACAAGAGAATAGCCGGGGTCGACTGAAAAGGCCACGTACTCACATATAGGCAGGTCCGTTACTCCACTAGAGAGTAGGGGCGGTAATGTCCCAGTTTCATTTCAGCTATCTCACTTGCAATTACAGACACCCTTCAGCCCTTGCACCCCCCTCCATGATGATACCGTACAAGTACCCCTCAACGCAAAGGCCCATCCCCTCAAAACCTGAGCAGCTGGCTATACTTGTATATACCTTTCTTGTATGCACCCCTGTACACAAAATTGATTAGTAGTTGCACCTCCACACCCGCCTTCCCCTCCCCGAAACTACAAGGCTCGTAAAGGTTTTTTTCTCTGTCCAAAAACACATTTACATTCTTATATACAGTAAACTTATAACGTATGTTGATTAATTACGAAAACTTACGAAACTTCATGAGATAAGTAAACGTGTTTCAAGTGGTTTTCAAATTTTTTGTAGTTTCACCTCTGGTGACCTCAGATGACCTTTAATCTCCACCAAACACAACACGGCTTTTTGTCGTAATGTGACAAATCTATATACTAAGTGTGAAAAGTGTCCATCATTTCTATCTTGAAATAGCGTGTTCACAAGGTTTTACTGTTTTTTTACTTCTGGTGACCTCAAATGACCTCTGACATTCCCTATAACAATACTAGGATCTTTCTCTCTCAATATGACAAATCTACTGGCCAAGTGTGAAGAGTACATCATTCCTATCTTGAGGTAACGTGTGTACAAGCAATTTTCGTAGTTTCCTCTCTGGTGACCTCGGATAACCTTTGCCCTCTTCGGAAAAACAATAGGGTTCCTTTACTGACCATCAGGTTTCTATACCTTTAGTATGAAAAGTATCCGTGCTTTCTACCTTGAGATATCTTCCAAGGCTTTAGGTTTTCTAGCTCTGGTAACCTCAAATGACCTTTGACTTCCACCAAAAACACAAGAGGGTTTGCCTTTAATATGATAAATATATATACCAAGTATAACAAGTATCCATCACTGTCATCTTGAGATACCGTGTTTACAAGCTAAGAGTCACAAAGACACCATACACGCACACGCACACGTACACAAACACATACATACACTCGTCAGGCAGTCAGGGTAATTGCATGGATTCCTTTCGCCTTCGGCAAGGAACCAAGGCGTTCAACAAATGTTCCCTTCAGAAACTTGCATTTTAGACTTTCAAGGATGTCTCATTTTCCTGTTTTGATTAAGTAATGAAAATTACGTCCAGTCAGCCACAAAAATGATTTCATAATATAATATGTACACAGTATTTTCTATTGAGCTACAAATGTTTATAATTGGTACATATAATTAAGCAATTAATTTCATCGTACAGGTTTAATGATAGGCTAGAGCATACAACATAAGGTTACGTACAACATTCAATCCCACTTCCCAGTTCCAATTTTACTTCCCCACGCCAAAATAAGGGATACAGACAAATACGGAACTATATGTGTGATAACAATGGTCACAACGAGATACAAAAACTCTTTTCTATAGAGCAGGCCCCAGAAACTTCCGGTCTTCACGTTTTTAAGAGCGCCAACATCTAAATAGGGTTCCAAAAACAAGGGGACACCCGGATTTGAACCGGGGACCTCTCGATCTGCAGTTGAATGCTCTACCACTGAGCTATATCCCCCTTTTAGTGCTGGTTACGTTGGCTACCCTTAAACTTGTTTATTGCACCTTCCTTTCCTTTCAAATCGCATAAAGTGCAGGGTGTGTGTTGTCAATGGTAATTGTTTCACGATATGGTAGCGTACAGTACAGGTCGGTTCCAGAAAATTGCCATGAAGATAAAGTGCAAATAGCCTGACGGTTACCAACTTTTTTGCACTGAAACTGACATTTTGGGGGCTGATCCCCGGGGTAGGGGCTGCCGTCATCACCCCCGTCTCATACACCTCGTTGACATACACATAGAGTGTAACTAGTAGTGTAAGTTGGTGGGTGTGCTCGACTGTGTTTGAACCTGTACGTCACTCGTTAAGTCGCATTTTACATGATCACCGGCAGTCAGTCGACAGGCCACGACAAAACCGCTCGCCAACTCGACATTGTGGAGTAACATTTTGCTAATAACGATCAACACTAACAATGGATTTTTAATGCCGGTGACTTAAAAACATTCGTAGCATAGCAACGTTTTACTGAGTGCTTGGTTTAAAATGAAAGTTCCTAAAGCTTGTATCATGCACAGGGGTTTAATGAAAATGCTGAAGGTTTAACTACTAATAACACAATCCTGTCTTTGAACTTCGGAAAACTAAAAGAAAGTACAAAAATGACTTCCAAAATGAAGTAGGCTATGCGATGATACGTATAGTTATAATTTTGAGATGGTGAGTCGCTATTCTTCCATGCATTTTCCTGTTTAGTCACCAATTTCTTCCGTCAGTCTAGACGGGTTCTTATACCTGTATACCATGGGCGGCGATCCCGGGGGGACAGGGGGACATGCCCCCAATATTGAGAACAAATCGCAGCTCTTGCTGTATACGGAACAGAAACGCTGCTGAGGTCGGCTGCCACATACCCCGCGGAGCGGACGAATTTTTTTCGTTCAGCTCATCGCTGCGAAAAAAAATCTGAGGGGCAGCAGCCTAAAGGGGCGGCAGCCACAGAGGCGCTACGTAGGCTAGCTGCCACACTGAAGGCAGCCGCCTCGGACTTGATCCTAGCCTCTGCCGAGTCTTTCCGGCGTAAGTTTCTTTCACCTCCCCCTGTAAACACTGGCTGTTACCTCCTCTGTGTTATACTCCCCTCAGTATGCGCTTTGATGCCGAGGCTAGATACGTGGAAGCGCAGTAAATAACAGGCCAGCTAGGTGAACGCAAATGTTCGAATCGAAATAACAAAGGAGGGATAATAAATGACAGAAAAGCCTTGTAAAAGGCTAACTTTGTCCTAGACTGTCCGTAGATGAATATTGCAAGTCTGCAACAATAACAAAAGACAAAACCGCTTTGTGTTGATGAAAACATGGTTGCTGGTTAATCCTATTGTTACTTTAGCATACGAGAAAATTGGAATCATATCGTAGGATTTGATAGTCTTAGAGTGTCGTATCTTGGCACAAAGCTGAAGTAGAAAAGAATAATAGGGGTGTGATTCAGATGTCTGCAGAAGACAGCAACTGGTGAGAAAATGTTACTTTTTGGCATGGGGAGGGGGTGATTAAAAATTAAATACTATAACTCGTGGACTATGAGATATGTTCCATTGACAAAGAACGTAACTTGATATTTTCCGGAGCTTTCACAAACCGTAACTGTTGAATTATACGGAATGGCGTCTCAGTTTAACAACTAATCGTGCGCTATGGCAATTCCGTCAAAACCAGAGGACTAAGGTCGCCCTCTCTCTCAGCCCTAACACTAATATGAAGTTTGGTTTTCTTCTCTTGTGATAGTTCAGTCTCACAGCCGCCAAAAATTAGGATAAGAAAATGCCTAACCCAATGAGCAAAAAGATTCATTCATGCCCTCATCTTACAAAAATTCCAACCCCCCCCCCCCCGACTACACAAATGCAACTACAGGTAAACCAGTGGTGTACCATTAGGGAAAGGCCCCAAGTGATACTCAAAGATTGAGTTTGAGTAAGGTATCTGGAGCGTCCAGTAGACAAAAAACCGGAAAAAGGGGAAAAATGAGTGCCTTGGAAATGGAGCACTTTGAAATATACTATTACCGAATCGGACGAATTCCCTTTCAAGATGAGAAACCCCAACAATGGTTTTGTGGCAGGAGACGATCCAGGATATTTTGAAGGAGCGCACTTCGTGAAGGCAAAACCCCAAACTGTGAACACCAAAGGGGTAAAGGCTTGCCTACGTAGCAGACTGTACGGCGTATTCCTGGAAAGCAAGAGGGGCTGAGCAAACAGAGTCCGCTCTACGGGGTAGGTAAAGGCCCGATGCTTCTTCTTCTCACACGAAAAGTGATGAAATTAAATTGATAAATACGATTTTCCTGGCATTTGGCAACTTTGATATTCACACTAAGAGACATTTTATGGCATATCACATTGGTTTGTGGTGTGACCATAGGCGTAGGATGCGGGGGGGGGGGGTCGGGGGCTAAGGCACCCAGTCAAAAATGTGGTGGAGTAGAACTATGCTTCTATGCTAACTATGTTATTTGTTTTGTTTGTAAGAAATGTCAAAAATTTGCATTAATTTACCTTAAAATTTGTCCAATATGTTGCACGGAATCTAAACCTAAGGACCTCAAATATTCAAAAATTTTCTAAAGGGGAGGAGGAACCCCTCCCTCAGGACGATCCCAAACAACGTTCAACCCTTCAGTCTCGAACAGCTTCCTACGCCTATGGGTGTGACCGATATCTTGTGATAGCCTACCCAATAGTGATCACGTGTCCGTCAAAACGACCAAGAAGGAGCGCTGTACGTGTGTGTGTGTGGGGGGGGGGTGGTTCTCAAGCACAGGAAAGTTGTGGGATTACTTTCAGATTCCCTTTGGGATTCCCTGACACCTGGGCACTGGAATTAAAGTATACAACCTTGGTACAGCTTAGGAATTTGTTTCCTGATAGAATTCGCACAAAAGCTTTTTTCTTTATGAAGTAGAGTAGTGACGTATGTTACGTGGCACTGACGTGGGCAATTAGCAGTCATTAGCAATTTCAAAGAAATCCATTATTTCAACATCACAGCCCTTCAGGCTTCAAGAGCGTTTACAGAGCTTACAAATTTACTGTCTTCTTTTGACGGAGATCTCTTAAATATTTGTCATTCCCTCAACAGGTAGCATTTCAACGATGAATAGCAATGTCCAGGGTCCTTTGTCAAATCACAGGCGAGCCGCTTTCAAAACACAAAAGGGCCGTGACGTCATTGTAATCCTGCTAGCCATGGATCGATAGGCAAAAAAGTGAACGCTTCTCGTCCTTCGCTTCCCAGTCTTTTAGCTAAGATCGTGTTTAGTATCTGTTCTTTTCAGCCAGTCAAGAATACTAGGACCACGCATGACAGACCCTTGATGTAGAAGTCTGAGGATAGAGAGGTCAGTTAAGTTTGTTGTCCTTTCGGGGACGTAGCCCCTTTAGGGAGCAGACTCCGTCCTTCTGGAGTACGACTGGTTTCACCCCATGGCTCTTCGCCAGAGAGTCGAGTGGATTTTTGACAAAAAAAGTATCCTTGCCCCATTTCAGTGACGAGAAGCCCTATTGCAACAATGGTTTTTTAAGGTAATAAACCAACATAAGCTTTACGTTCGTCGACCCAAAATTTAGCCTGAGCGCCTTCAAATATTTTTGTATGACTTTTAAAACACCATTCCGTAATTAATGGGTGCTGACGTTATAGGTGAATGAATATGAAAAACATGAACGTGTGGGTGTCGTGGAATTTGAGAGGACTAAAGGTAAATTAGATCATTTAGGGATTTCGTGTATCCGCTACCTGGTAAGCTCTTAGAGGGTTGGTGGATACTCTAAAAAAATTAATCCTCGTTAAGCTCAAAATATGAACGGTTCTGCACCGCTATTGCAGTTTTCATTGCCGTAAAATTTAACTCCTTAGCTTTTATTTGGAGGATAGCATGCACTGTGAACTTCTACAAGGACTTGCGGATAAAGGCACGAAGCCAATTTAGTGTGTAAGTCAGTGTAAGAATTAATTGTGGTGGCCACGCACCTTAAGCTGGGGAGGAGCTATCTATTGTTCCAATAGCAGCTCCCTGCTTTAAGTCTGGACCCTACTGGGGCTATGTTAGCCTTGCTCCAGTCTTTTTGGGAGGAGAAAACCTCTAAATGCCCTGCATGCGTACAAATTAGAATGCAGCCCCAGTGATATTACCTTATTATGCATTGCAAAGTAATTCCCCCGTGTACTGAATATTTATATATATATATATATATATATATATATATATATATATATATGTGTGTGTGTGTATATAGGCCTATAGTTGTGTGTATATATACATATATATACACACCTACACACACATATATAATATATATATATATATATATATATATATATATATAATATATATATATATATATATATATATATATATATATATATATATATATATATATACATATAATAGAGATGGAGCTCTATAAGTTAGTCTCCAAGGATATTATACGCATAGACTCCAAACTTCAAATTTGGCACGCTGACTCCCCACGGAGCCAAAATATCGGGGCGGAAGTGCTGATCACTGTTCAGTCGTTCTGAAAGATGCAGGCAAATGATTGTCTTAAAAAGTATTAATTACTGTTATTTACAAGCATTTTAAATGTAAGAAAAATCACTCCTCAATAAATTCCACTTACAAAAAGAATTTTATTTTTTATTTAAAAATAGCTTATTTTTTCCTGGCCGCATTCCAAACAAGTACATAGGAACCCACAACGACTGGTTTAAAGTTCAAAGACCTATTCATTGGTCAGTTTCTATGGTATCTTTAGGTAGCGCACTTTTATATGCGTGTTTAATTTCTTACGCGCTCATAACGGAACATTAACTAGTGCGTTTGTTTCCCAAGCGCGCAGAAGTGTGCGTCAAGTAGATAATACACAGAGAAATATATACTGCCCGTATAGAACGCGTTGTAAACATGCGCACACGTTAGCCTGTTTTAACAATGGAATTTTCTGTAACGCGTTCTTATTTTTGTACGCAGATCGCAGAATAGAACGGCGAATAGAACGGCGCGTATGTCAAGTTCACACTTACGCCCCGATATTTGCGTTTCCATGTTATTGAGCGTAACAGTGTAAGTATAGGAGTTTGGAATCTATGCTTATATCTTTGTTAGTCTCTAGCATACACGCCCCTGACAATCAAGTGTATTTATTCCGTGATACTGTACTTCTGTAATTCTGTAGTTACCCCAGACCATTAGCAGCTAGAGCGACGGTCGACAACCCAGTGTCACTCTGGTCACGTGAAAAGTATTTAAAGGGTCGCGAAGTCATTTCAAAAACCGAGAAAAACAAAATATTGAAGATTTTCTTCCTCTTCTTTCTGTATAAAGTAGAATCAAATAAATATCTATAGAAACTTTGCTCGTAACAACTGCTAAAAAATAGCTTATACTATGCCCGAAAAGGTTAATGCCAAGGGTGGCGCCAGCGGGGGGCCAGGGGGGGCATGGCCTCCCCGTCGGGGAAGGCTGCCCCCCCCCCGTCGGGGAAATTTTTCGGTTTCGTCGGGGAGCTGTTATGTATACGATAAAATATGTAGTCCCGACAACGCCCAGTCGCCCCGACGATTTACTTAATTTTGGTCTAAATTAGGGCAAATTCTTCAATGAAAACTCCAAATTTTCCAATTTTCTTCTTCAAAGCCCCATTTTTTTCAAATTTTCCATGGAAAATGCCGGCAATTTTTTTCAAATTTTCTCCAAAAAGAGCCCGTAATTTTCGGCGCGCTTCGCGCGCCAAAATTTTTCTTCAAACATCGTTTCGGCACTTTATTTCCTTCGTTGAGACTTTGGGTTGCTGCCCCCCGTCGGGGAACTTGGCCCCCCTGTCGGGGAAATCCTGGCGCCACCCCTGGTTAATGCTCTCCCGGAATGGTGTAGGGGGCTGCAGTTTACAGTCCGCCTACCCCGCCTAGTACGCCCTTGGGCAAGCTAATCTGATAATAGTCCATCGTTTCAACTTTTAAGATAGCTTTGGTGTTTCATTTAATACAGCGAAATTTGAATTGGTGGAAGGGGCTTTATGCGAAAGAGGCCAAAAGGATGAGCATATGAACTTGTTATAATTGAAGACATTGATGCAAAATGGTACTCTCTGCTGCAGACTTTGGGAAGAAGACAGCCTCCCAAACTTCAGACTTTGGGAAGAAGACAGCCTCCCAAACCCCTCCCACCCACACCACACCACACCATACCATACTAACAGCTTGATTTGGGGCGACTCCCAAGGTTACCCTGGAATTTTGCTCATAACCTTCATTAAAATTAATTTATTCAACACACAGTAATATTAAGCCTACACCTTACAGCTGCATTGTACCCTCTTCTGCACTCAAATAGGCCATTATAAGTTCCAGGTGAGGCGATTGGGTGTGGGCGGATCTCTTGGGTGGCGCATGGGTTCGAAAAATTTTCATTGTGTCATGGTCAGAAAAAGGTTACCGACTGCATAGCTAGAGGACTTTGTTGGTCCCTAGCTGGGGGAATTCCTGTCATGAGCAGTGACAAACAAAGTCCATAGAATTTGTGGCTACGTCCCCTTGTCACGACCCAAATTTGAATTGCCTGGAAAATTCAATGGGTTGTTAGATATTTTGCGATCCCTTTTCCATCAGTCCCCAGCGTTACAATTAAATTCAAAGTATCTTTCTTCACTAGCATTAGTAAGTTTGTTTCCCTTGTGCCTAGCCTCCAGACAGACGGCTAATTATAGTGAAGACTTTTCCAGAACTACTGATGCGGACTACACCACGTTTAAATGTTCCTTCACCTGTAGTTCAAACAGAGGTGGTACCAGACGAGGAGTTGGAGCCATGGCCCCTGTAGAGGGCAAGGTTTGGGGAAATTTCCAGTTTCGTCGGAGAGCCTTTGTTGGGTGTGATTAGGTATGTAATATATTTAATTCCCGATGGCGACTACTCGCCCGACAGTCTAGTTGTTTTTGCTCTCGAGGGCAGAATCTTTAATAATAACCCCCTCCCCTTCCCTCCCTCCCTCCCTCCCTCCGAGCATGGAAGTACTACCTCTGAGGTAGTACTTCCATGCTCCGAGGTAGCACATCTATAGACACTTTTCCAATTAGCAATTACAAAGGATTATGGGATAGAGTTTTGGTATTGGTCGTTTTTGTCAATGGCATTTTACTGTGGACAAAAACAACACACACCAAAACTATATCCCACAATCCTTTGTAATTCCTATTTGGAAAAGGGTCTATGGTACAAGGGCTACGGCTGCTTACGTGGCCGGCTATCGCAAGCATATTCTTTGATCAGTCATTTGGGAAGCCTAAAAAAGAGACTGAGCAAAGTGAGTCCGCTTCGCAGGTTACAGTCACTAGCCTAGATAGAATACAGTGCTGGTAGGTAAAAAGACGGTCAAGAAGGTCATTGAAGGGGAAACAAAATGCAACACAACATTTGTAATTCTGAGCGCCATTTAACGACTTAATTCCAACCAAATTGACCTGCAGGTTTCGTTCCCGTCTCCTGCATGATTATCCGACACCTTCAAGCTTCACTTAGTCCATAATTAATATGCTATATGGATCGAAAAACATTGACCAAAAAATCATGACACTCGATTTTGGCCACAATGCCATAAGACTGTCCATGGAAAGCCAATAAAAAGATCATAATTAACGAAAGTACACTGGGGAGCAATATGCCGTTGGTATCTGTATGTTCCAACCAATTTTATCCAACGCATGATCCTTTTTTAAAGTCTGTGGACATGTAAATGTCATACTTGATCCCCTTTTTTGTAAAAAGCTTTAAAAACAGCAAAAGCATTCGCAATTTTCATCCAAATCCATCATATATACAAGACTATAACTGTTTTTGCACTTAGATCATGAATAAACCCGACTAAGTTACGCGAATCAAAAATTTAAGATTTAGAAAGATTTCATAATTCATAATTATGTGTTAGCCTATGGTATCCGTGTTTACCCTTCATTCCAAGGACAGTTTTAATTCGGAATGCCCCAAGGGATTTAGTTTAGAAGTAGTTGACTACTTTAAAAATGTCCACATAAACACTAAACAAGAAACTAGCGGTCAAGTTATTAACAGACAAATCATCAAGTACTAACAAAAGAAATACAGGCCCTGTGAATCTCTCCACATCACAATTTTTGCATAGCTGGTGAGAAATCTTAGAAATGGTCAAACTTTGAAGAGGTATATCTTGAGAACTGGGAAGATTTTCAAGTAATTCCAACGGATTTTTCATCAGAAGAATCATTTATGACTAAAACAGCTGTTTTTAGTTTAACCTTCTACATGTGCATAACACATGATTTTGTACGTTTTCTTTCATTTGTGTAAGTACACAACACATTCTATGTTTTGCCATCATCCATGTAATAGAATGTTCCTTGGGATCTTGGACTCTGCTTAACCCTCGTTTAACACACCATGGTCGACAAGTCAGCTGGCTCACGTGGAGTCTTTTCAAATCGTAAATGGTTTTTGACAAATGAAAGAAAGACTGACATGTGTCTTGCAATCTAGGGATTTGAAAAGTCGATATCAGAATTACTAGGTCTCTACAACCTGGTCGATATGTGACGTCACCATCTAACGTCAGTGGTCCTCTGGCTTCAGAGTAGGGCCGAAGTTTTAATCTATGGAACAAAAATTTTAACCATGTAAGGTAATAGTTTACGAAGCATTAACCTTGTCAGAGTCGTTTTCTTTGTAAGTTTGGTGATGCAAGCACATGTCATCGGTTAGAAGGTATGACGTCAGATGGCGCGTTCTTTGAGGATTTGACAGGGAGAGAAGGAGATAGGATTAGTAGGAAAGGATAAAATGGGGTGAACCTGGGCGAAATTTATCAGAATTTAGAAAGCGACAAGGAAGAAATCAGCGAAACATTTGAAGACGAAATTGAAGTTATAGGAAGAGAAAAATCTCAGAGACAACGGAATAATTGAAGATAAGGTTCCAAGCCTGTGAAGAAAGCATCATATCGCAATGAAAACCTCAGGTAGGTCTGTTTCATTTGTTTGTTTTCATATGTTTGGCGGACGGGTACCCCGTAAGAACTGGAAAGAAATCTTGAAGCCAGATTTGTAAAAGAGTAAAAAATACATTGATATACGTAAGGTAAAACAATGAAGGAGAAGTTGTCCGTTGAGTGCATACTATAGCTAAAAGATTTTATACATGAAACTCCCATCAACCTCTTGTGATTCCGAAAGTAACCCATAAAACTTTGTGTGATATTTTGTGTGATATCGTGTGATATTTTGCTTAATATAGTGTTTTTTCAGTTACTTCGGTTACGTAACGTTCTGGTGTGCTAATACTGCTTTTAATTTATCCTTTTGCGATTTTAACCCCCAAACCTTTAATAAAAATGCCTTGTTTCTGCTTACCTTTGTAAATGAATACTTCGTTGTCTGTAGATTTAACCCTCTACAATTTTAAACTTAAGTTTATAATTACACCACCATTTCCTTAGTTCCAGTCTCATTTATAAGTTATAACTGTAAATTTTTCAGTCTTATAGTTTAAAATTTTGAAAGGCTGACATAATACCATGTGAAATATTAAAGTGGAACGGGAGGGAGACCATGCAGTTCGTGTGGAAATTCCAAAACGGAGCCAGGCCTTTTGCCAGACAAAGTATTGAAGAGGCGAAATAGCGTCAAGAGGGAGGGACGAATATTTTTAGGGAAGCATGGGGCGATATTTTTTAGGGGGTAAGATATACTAACGAGTATAAAAGTGGAGGGGAAATTTTTCTATGGGGTGGGATTCCTGCCCCTTTCCCACCCGGCTATACAGGCTTGATCCTTCGGAGCACAATTCACAGGGGGGCAGGATCTTATATGCCCCTATTTCATTTTGCATGTACCCTTATACTTTTTCAACTGATTAAAGGGCTTTGCACTGTAAGAGAGAAATTGTTAGTCCAGGAGCCAGTTTCATAAAAAAGTACGAGCGATTTTCTCTTTGGTTAATCCTTCAAATAGGTCATACCAAAAACTTTAAAAATGGAACCTACCGTTGTGCTTGGTGCTCAGCATAAGCAGTGGAGTAGGGAAAACAAGCCAGTGAGCCACAACTGGAAAAAAGGCCGTGGCGGCCCGACTTAAACCAATTGGTTAGATACTGAGCCGTAAAACCTCATCTAACTCTATCTCTAACTCAATAGGCTGGCGTAACTTTGTATGAAACAAAAGCCAGAACTTTATCAAATATTCACCCTCCAAGGCATTTAACAATTTTTTCAAATAAAATGGTAAAGTATTAAAAAAATCTTTCTTTCATCAGCAAAATTATCGGGCGGCTTCATCCTAGTACTATCGCTATGTTTTACGGGGGCTTCATCCCTGTCCACTCGGGTTATACAAAGCTGGCCGGGTGGCTTTAAAGGGGTCGTCTCAATCCCAATTTCCGCCAGAATTCAAGGAGGATGGACGATGGAGATTACATTCAGAAAACGGGTTACTAATTTCCAGGTACCGGTAAACGTTTTGATTTATATTTTATTCTTACTTTTGTGTTCATAGTTAAAAATACACAAGTTAAATTTATCTAAGACATTGAACATAAAGGATCGAATTTATCCATTGAAATAAACCAAGACAATTTTAGATCATACTTGTTTAAGTTTAATAACAGTTTACGTCATGTGGTACTGTATTCCAAACTCTCGGGGTTAACGGCCTTTATGCAATTTAATTTCTGAAAATATTTTGTACATAAATGTTTTATTCTTTTTCGAAACGACTGTAGAGGAGATTACGGTACCAGTGTTTTTATATTAATAAATGTACATGAGTAAAAGAGATCATGGTAAGGGAAGGAAAATGATTTCAAAAATTCACAAGAGGGTTTTCTCATAGAAGTTAAGGCCAGGTTGCCCCAGTTGTACAGGTACGTACCTATGTTGCTAATGTCATACGCAATACTAAGGGGGCTGACCTTATATGTAAAAGCCTAAAAATATAAAATATATTGCGAGTTGTAGCTTCAGTTTACATACTTGTTATATTGCATTGCAACTTGGCGCAGATACCTGTCGGAGGTATGTGTCTTCCTTGGAATCTTTTTAAAGGAATGGTTTAAGAAAAAATATTTTGGTAAGTGAAAGAGGAAATAAACTCTAAGCATTCTGTTTAAATTTTAATTCCGAGTTCCGACTTGTAGTTCTCGAGTTATGGAAGAGAAAACCGTTTAGTAAAGTCTGAGAAAAGAGAGAATTCATTAATGAGAAATTAGGATGTCACTGTTTGCTTTAAGTTCACTTGGGATTGAAAACGTGACTACTGCAAATTTTACCAGAATATACCGCTCTAACATATCAAAATTTGATTCAAGCCTGGACTTTTCTTTAAGTAGTACCAAGCTCGTCATTATTATTAAATAAGACTCAATCACTCCTAGGACTTCTTCAGATATTTTACGTTTTTGCGCATTATTTGTATTTCAGACATTTTACGCATGCGTTCTGTTTATCCATTTTTTAGGTGTGGAGGGCAAATGCTGTAACGTCAGATAATAAAGTATATACCCTGACCAACAAACCTTGGAACGCCGACCTAAACGACGGATCTGTATTAGAAATTGAATTTCTCGGTAAGTAGTAATGGTGTCTAGTACATCAATGTAAGACTAAGTGGTAAATTTTCTAAACGTTGGAATAAGACTCTCTCGTGGTGTCCTCCGGTCTCTAACCATGGTTTCGTGCGAGTTGTGCGTTTGTCGGTCTTTTGATCAACTCGCCCTCTATCGGCTGCCTGAATGCATCTCTTTCCACTGCATAGTCTATACCAAGCAGCGCCATGCGTGACCTCACTGTGAATGGTCTGAACGTCAAAGATAAAATTGTTACAAATAAATCTGGTGTATGGAACGAAATGTTTTGTTACAGTTAGAATTAATTACAACATGATAATTTGTTTCATTGCAGGGAACACAGGCGGGTCACGGGGCGCAACAGGAAGGGTAACCTTCAATGGAGAGGAGATAGCAACCCCACCTCCGACAGTCTTAGATGTGGAAACCTGCAGTGCTTTTACGACATTAGAAGTTGTAGATGGACGCCCGGCATATTTCAGAGGCAGAGTTTCTGTGAAAGTGACCAAATCATTGAACAACGGATGGACAGCGCTATTGTCCTTTTCCAGACCCGTTAGAAACCTACAGGTAAGTTGTAATTTCTAACTATTGTTGTTTGTGTATGAATGGGAGGTTTGGTAAGCCAGAAGTTTGATTGTAAAGAATGGAAAATATGGAGTGCGTTTACAACAGCAAGGGAAGGGGGGGGGGGGTGAGTCGATTCACCAAAAAGTGGCAAAAGAAAAATTGATTAGTCATGAAAGAGTTTGGGAACCATCTCATTGAGCTATGTAAACTATGAGATAATTTTTGTAATACGATGGTCAATATCTTGCAGATTTGGACGGCTACTGTGTTAGGTATTGAGCGAAACAGTAAAATCTACCGCCTCGGAAACATGCAATGGAACGCCAACCTTCAAGAAGGTGATATTTACGTCACAGAATTTTTAGGTGAAGCTGGCGGCTCGGTTGCCCCTGAATTCAGCTTCCGTCTTGAGGACCAGCTGGACGAGTGTGACTGCACTGAGGCGTACCTGGGATGTTCCCTGGCCCCTGAACCAACGACAGATGTACCGACAACCCAAAAAGCAACGACCACGCTCGCAGTTCCAACAACAACGGAAGTTGCGTCATCAAGTACGCGCGCATCTTCAACTAGCCCAACGACAGTTTACCAGGTGCAGACTCTTCCTCCTGATACTGTGGTAGACGTAGAAAACTGCACTATACATACCAGACGTGAAACACTGGAGCAGTGGGACGGCTTCTTTAGGGGCAGGGTAACAACTAAAGTTACTAACTCTCTTTTAAATGGATGGACGGCTCTGCTATCATTTTCGGAACCAGTTACAAGCCTTCAGGTATCTCTTCTTTACTTTGTTTAACTCCAGTTAAAGGGCATCGTATATTGCACATGTAGTCCACCAAGCTCATGAGGGGTGGACGGGGGCACGGCTTATGCCTGTAAGGGCACTTGAGTGGACCCATCATGGGGTCCTTTCTATATCTGAGACAAAAAAGATTGAAGCATAATGAAATCATTTCGCTATTTTTTTTCGCTACGTATGTATATGTCCGCTGCGTTTGATGATTGTCATAGTATAATTTATGTTTTTTCGTTGCCTTCTTTTTAATTCTTAACAGTTGTGGCGAGCAAGACTCGTTGCCATTGATAGCTCCAGCCAGGTGTACCTCATTGAAAACGAGTCCTTTAACAGTCAGCTTATGGAAGGAGAGGAGTACGAAGCTACTTTCATTGCTGGAATAGCTCCAGGTTCTGATGCACCCGAATTCAGCTTTCGTCTCGCAGACCAACTAGAGGAGTGTTCATGTGATCTTGCCGCCACGGGCTGTACCGTCGCTACTTCTACACTGAGCCCAGAGGAACCCAAGTCTACATCTATGGAAACGTCGCCGAGTTCAAGAGTCACGTCTACGTCATCTCCTCAGGACCCCACCAGCCGAACTTCCGTCGCAACTGAAGAATCCAGCTCTGTTCCAACAAGTGCACCAGTCTCTTCGTTGGAACCAGGCACAGCCACCAGTATGACACGTCTACCCTACACCACTGCTCTGAGAAAATTGACCACTGATGAACCATCGATTGTCTCAACTACATCGATGCCTGTGGACGGTAAGAATACATCTAAATCTCATTTGCCGTGGAAAGCTTTCAGCATTTGAATTCTTTCACTTATTTCAGTCGTGATTTTTACAATTATTGATATATCATGAAAATCTCTTAATTTATTAGGCTACTACAACAAAGGGGGTTATTATTTCATGCACCTTTAATACCAACTTTTACCCCTTTCACAGCCCCCTATGACTACGCAGAAGTCTTGCATCTGTCGATCCTGTTCTACGAAGCCCAAAGATCTGGTGACTTACCCCCCGATAACCGCATCCCTTATCGGGGAGACTCAGCTCTGGGGGACCAAGGTCTAAATGGGGAGGATCTGACAGGCGGATGGTACGATGGTAGGTGATTAATAATTAATGTTAAAATAATAGTTTAAGTATTGTAAGTGTCAGTAGCATAGCTAGGTACTGGGTTTGGGGAAGGGCTGGGATAGTAGGATGGGATTACATTTTGCTGGGAGATTGAAAACGCTGGCAGCAAGTTTTAACAATTACACTATAATCTATCATTTCATGTGGGGGGGGGGGGGGTAATATAATGGACAAGGCCCGGGGAAGCTTTCCTTCCCCTGGCTACGCCTCTGGTAGAAGTGAAAGTATAGCACAAGTGTAAATTGCAGTATTAGCAAGAAAGTTAAAACATCAAATACTGCTTTGATTTGATAGGCTTTAAGTTCGAAATTAAAACGTTTACAATAACACGACAAGTTTGCTATAGCTAAACCAACATCCTGCAGCAGTAGGGATGTGATAAAGATTTACAATGTACGTTAAATATTTTTTAAACTGGAATGAATCATTGACAGAAGAGGGTTTTATTCTTTGTTTTAAATCTTTTTCCTCACAAAATGATGTTTGTCGTTAATGGATAAATCGAATCTTTTCATTAACAGTAACTTTACTTAGGCGGGGATAAAGACATTTCAACAGCTCCCTGTTTTAATTACCAGTCGAGTGCAAAATCTACTGAGCTTGAGGCCATAATGGGTTACATTCGAAATTAAAAATCAATATTAGACGGTCGTGGATATTATATTGATGTCATGGTTTTCTTGAACAGAAAAAGTCCCACTTACCACTAGGTCAGTTCCGAAGCGTTTGTTTTCTTCATTTTTCAGCTGGTGACCACGTTAAATTTGGTTTCCCAATGGCGTGGACTGCGACCACATTAGCTTGGGGCTTGATAGAATTTAAAGACGCTTATCAAAGGGCAAACGAACTGGAAAACATGTACGATTCCTTGAAATGGGCAACGGACTATTTCTTGAAATGTCACGCAGGGAAGAACAAGTTTTACGCACAGGTTAGTACTTTTTACATAGCCTTCAGATAATAAGTGGTCATAGTATTGCAATTATCTACATAGCGTAAATGAGTATGTGTTTGAACTCCCGCTCTGACACAGTAGCCCGGATATGTGTTCGCGAGTATAGTAACGTTGTACTCGGCCTCTCTCTCATATTTGCGAAGTTAAGCACTCAAACTGGCATGACTTTGTATACTCGTAATTACATCAAAAGATTTGTTTTCGCTCTGGTACTCTGAGAATCTTTACACGTACCAGCGAGGTACTAAACTCAAGTTGTGAATCTGTTGACAGGCAGTCAGGGGGAACGGCCCTGACAAGGGTCGTGCTTCCTTTGGGCGTGTCACTAACTTCTGTGCTGGGTTAAAAGGTAATAACTCCAATGATGCTATGTGGGTTACACAGAATATGACCAATACTCAACAGAATGAAAATCACTAAGGGCCTACGAGAAAACATTTAAATGTTCGTCAGTGCGCAGCAGGATGAGATTTCCGGCTTAACAATGCGTTGTATGTTTAATTATTATTTCGGACAAGATAATAACGCAGCAACTATATTTCCCTATTCTAAGGTCGGTGACGGATTCGTTGATCATGGCAACTGGGGGCGCCCTGAAGAAATGACTGTATCCCGGCCGGCTTTCCTCCTGGACCAAACAAAACCTGGTTCTGACGTAGTGGGAGAGACGGTTGCAGCTCTCGCGGCAGCATCCATAGCATTTAAGGATAAAGGTGAGAAACAGGAAATTTGGGGTTTAAAAGAAATGAGATCGAATAAAATAAAAAGTTACATCATTTAAGGCTAGGTCTATGGAATTTAATTCACACAGGATAATTGGATATATGAGATAGCAACTCTCATTTGAATAAAACAAGCATGACAATAAAGTATTCGAGAGATTCGCAATTACCTTCAGAAATTTTTAAACGGTTAAACTGTATAGCTTGATTGGAATTTAAAAAAAATCCCTTTTACCAAGTCCGAAATTATAGGGGCTTTACACAAGCGTTTACAACCTGCTCTCACAAAATGATTAAGTAGGAAGGCAATCTGCCTTGTGTGGCATGTATTTATTCAACTTTTTACTCTTGTTTCAAGATTTAATTTTCTGTTGCGTTTTCCACAGATGCTAATTACGCCGATGAGTTGCTACTAAATGCCAAACTACTCTTTCCGTTTGCTGTCGCATTCCAGGGGAAGTACTCGGATTCGATTCCAAACGCTGCTTCCTTTTACAGGTATGTTGAAATTTTTAATGGTCAAATTGCACCACAATAGTGGAGTAGCCAGAAAAGTTTTCATCAGGGAGCAAGGGGGACCCACCATTTCACGCTGGAGAATGTAGGGACTCAACATTTCATGTGAGGCTTCAAGTACGGCAGAGGCATATTTTTCACTCTAGGTTTTCTCTTGAGGCCAACTGGGGGCCCGACCGCCGGAGACGTGGGTCTCGCGCCCGCAAGTCCCCTGCTACGCTATTGCACCTCATGAAATTGCTTCAAAACTCTCCCCACCCCTTCCCAAAATTTTGCCCCTGTAATTTTCCGAATGGAAAAGTGAGGGTTTCTATGTTTTATTTGTTCAGATCAAGCGGATATCAAGACGAGCTTGCATGGGCATCAGCTTGGCTGTATCGTGCTACGAATGACGTGTCATACCTCACCTTTGCAGAGCAGACATACAGCGACAATGGTATGGGTGGTCTTCCCTGGGCCTATTCATGGGACGATAAAATGGCCGGAGTTCAGGTAGGCAGCATAGCCAGTTTCTTTGATTTTTAAAACCTATTTCATTAGCTCAGGAAGAATACCAATTTTTTTAAAAAAGAAGCAACACAGTCTGAAGAATTGGTTTTAGTATTTTAGGGGAAAATATTGACTTTTTGAAACGCCAAAAAGAAAAAGAAAAGGAATGAAGCAACATACTAAAACTATAACATTGTGATGATAGTTTCAGGTGTCGGCTTCCCTTGTGTGTAAGTCACCTGTTTTTCAATGAACTCTCCATGATTTCCCAACTTATTATGAAACCGGAGGTCATACAAGCCACCGTTAATTTATTTTGCTCCTTCATCACCAACAGATGCTTCTGTACCAGGTCACCGCTAAGAGTACATATTCCTCGGCTGTCGAACGCTTCATCCATAGCTGGCTGCCTAACAACCAAGTCGCCTACACCCCTGGTGGCCTTGCATGGAGGGACCAGTGGGGTCCAAACAGATACGCAGGTAAAAGAAAAGAAGGCAAAAAACAATAGTCTTTTCACATTGCTTTTCTTGCACATGATCACAAATGATGGGAAAATTGAAGTGGATATGACACGTGATTATATTGACTGTCTATTAATTACTTGCAATTGTGTATCTGAAGACATTCTTTATCATTCTCATGAAACATGGCCGCACGTAAATTATTGATATGATATTTTATGTACTGTTTAAATTAAAAATTAAATGAACATAGTATAAATAGCGCCCCCACACCAGCTGAAAATTCCAGGTAGCTAACGGTTAATTGGTGTCAGGTTGTAACTGGTTCTTACTGGATCTGCCAGGTACCTGTTAAAACCCGACACCAAATACCCGTTGGCTGACTGGAATTTTCTTCTGCCCCACTCCCCCATATCTAACCTCCCCACTCGTTAGCCTCCATCTCCTCAGATGGGAAATATTTCCTAACTGCTGATTAGCTTACTTTATACCTTTACCCGTCAACCTATTACTTACGAGTGTAACCGATTACTTACGAGTGTAACCGATTACTTGCGAGTGTAGTTTTCCGAAAACATATTTTCGTAGTTATCGAGAACGTACTACTGTTGTAGTAACGAAAAGGTCGGTAAAATATACCACCCCTGTTGGATACATTCCTTACACAATGTTTGATAACTTGAACAATCTACCCTCACACACATACAAACATACAGACACACCCACCCACGTTGACAGGTCCGTGTGTGATCTTCGTAAGAGTAGGATAGTTTTTTACCAGCACTTAAATCATGTTTGGTTTGTTCAAATGGTAATGTTAATTATTTTCGTTTACTTGTTCCTACAGCAAATACAGCTTTCATCGCTACTATTGCTGCAAAGGAAGGAATCTCTCTTTCAACATCATTTAACCTTGCTCTTAGCCAGATAAATTACATGCTTGGAGATAATGGAAGGAGCTTTGTAGTCGGTTTCGGCAATAACCCTCCAGACCGCCCACACCATCGATCTAGGTTAGTGCGATTTTTTCCTTAAAGCCACCGAATTTTATCTATTTACCTCCTCTTTCTTCCCAAAATGTCTTATTTTAACTTTTAAGTAAAGAAATGAAAACATCCGAAAATTTGTAAGAAAACAACAACAACAACAAAAAAAATAAACTCATAACCCAGACCTTTCCTCAATGAAGTGCATCTGTTTATGTTGGTTTTATTTAGTAATTTTGTTACCTGAAGTAATGAAGCGATTCTGTATAGTCGTATACATAGGGCGTTCCAATGGGTAACGTTAGCACGTATGCTGAGTCTCAAAATACTCTACAGGTTTGAACTTCTAAATTCATTTTCCGAGATCAAAAAGTTTTATGTCGACACCAAGGGGTACTATCCTTCAAAGATTATAGCTATCTTGACCAAATTTGAAATTGTCTTATTGAATTGATAAAACGAAATAGTCATAAACAGTCAACTCAGAAAAACTGCTTTTTATGAAAAGTGCCTGCTAGCTGTCTCCCACTGTAGGAAAAAACCTGAAACTACTCCCAAAAAAGTTGTTCCTGGAAGGACTGGAAATCTAACAAGAAGACCTTAAAAACACTTTCATTGCTCTAATGAAATGACCCAATTATGTTGAGAAAATAGCTAATCTTTTCTTAAACCTTACTAAAACCACGTGATTTACTGTTATAGCCTCAGCAGTTTGGGAAAATCACAGAATAGGGCAATTAGAGAAGTGCCATGGGCACACTGTGGCATATAGCTTTGTTCCATTCAAGAGCTATTCAAAATCATAAGGGTAGGGGACTACTTTGAATCAGAAGGGGGGCTCAGTGCTTTTACCAAAAATTTTAATGCAAAATTGTACAAGTTTCACCAAAAATAGCATATACTTTGCACTAAAATAGCAAGTTTTTTTTTATCAGATTAGTGCTTTATCTACAGCCCCCAAGCCCCCACCTCTTATTATGGAACAAGTTGATTTATAAGAATGCCGTGAAACTTGTCCTTCCAACCTTTAGAAACTTAATTCAATCTTATCTCTTTGCCAACAGTTCGTGTCCCTCATCGGGTCCATGTGATTCCAACAACCTTCATGCCAGTGGACCGAACCCACAGGTGTTGTATGGAGCTCTGGTTGGTGGGCCCGACCAAAATGACGTGTTTACAAACGACAGAACTGATTACATAACCAATGAGGTGGCGTGCGACTACAATGCTGGTTTTCAGTCTGCGGTGGCTGGACTGCTACATTTTTTCATCGAGGCCCAGTCAGCAGCCCGTGAGACATAATCAAGGCATATTGAAATTGACTTCGATCAATGTGGAAATTTGAAGTTGTATTTTAACTTTTGCGTTATTAAAAATAATCTCATTAGCAAGTACTTTCTTAGACTTAATTGGAATAGTAATTTAGTTATGAGTGTACTTTAAAGTACATTGGCAACTCTTATACGCAATGTATAACTTAAGCAATTTATGGGGTACAAGAGTTCTGTGAGGAAATGTCTTTGATTGGCAAGGGCGTTAATCCACTGCAGGTGCAAGGGGAGGGAGGGGGTAGGCCTTCGTATAGTCCACGTTTTGGATGAGGAATTATCAATGTACTTATAGCCCTTGAAAATCGGGGGAAAACATTCACTAAAATATATTATTTTCCTCCACAAACTGGAATTTTTACATTTTTGTATACATAAGTAGAACTTAGTTGTTCGTCACAATGATCCAGAAAGTGGCTTCATGCAGTGTTAGGCTCATAGCAGGCCCACCTGTCAATAAGTTGATACCTCTGGCGAAGGAACTTTTTCTATGTTGATACTTTGAATTTCACCTGTAATACATAACATGATAGGCCTATATGTTATTTCAGTGGCCATTACATTCAATTAGGGCTGTGAATGTCCCATTATTACTGGAATGCCTCTTTTATATACTCTGAATCAGAGGCACAACATTAAAAGGGCATTGAAAGTGATGCCCACCATTATCCTGTCCAATCTCAGGAAGTATCTAAATTTTGTTTAAAAATTGTCGAATTTTAGTGATGAAGGCAACTGTTTCGCCTCGTTAAAAATCCGAGAAAAATACCAAACAGAAAGATTACTCTTTTCTTTTACTTGTCGGTACCTGAGTTCGCCCTAGGGAAACTTTCACTCTTCTTGTAGCAATAACTACAGTGTGCAGCAAGGTTTGTTGTTTCATTTAATTTTTGTTGGTTGTAATTAATCAAAAAATACGCTTTCTTTTTTCATTAAATGTGCAAATATTGAATGCAGGTGCTAATTTCGAAGAAGGGCATAAAAATAATAAGCTGAAAATTAGCGTAATTAGTGTAATTAGCATAAATAGTACTTGCTTGGACAGGTTCTAAGTTTCAACAGTTTGTTATGTATTTATGTGTAAGTCTTTAGATGCAAACAAGTGCTATGAGGCTGTAATACAGATCTACACAGGCAGAAAAGAGCACGAACAGGGCTGTACCCGAGTGCACCTTAACCTAGTCTTAGTCAATTCCGATGCCAGTGACTCCAATTCCTGGCCAATTCAGAGTCTAGCTCGGGTCTAGTCTATTTGATAGTTTTGCATTTTTCAATGGTCTTTTAAATGTATAGTGCCTCAAACGGGTCATCGACAAGAGTCAATTTCATGGTTTGTTCCATCCAGTTTGACCATTCACACACAACACTGTGCACCAATAACAATGGTCCCTTAACTTACCATCGCATAATTTTCATATTTGTCGACTCGAATTGAACCGGCTACGGGTCAGTGAGTGTCAGTCCAAGTGCTCAACCCATATGGGCCAAATTTCAATTCCGGAACCTTCCATTTCTGGCCAATTCCGAGTCAAATAAAAATGGACACGGGTCAGAAATTGAGTCCAAGTCCAGGCTCGGACGTTATAATCCTGAGCACGAAAGTAGTAGGTTCAATTATTTCAGCAAAATAATCAAGCCAGTATACTGGGGACCGGGGGAAGGCATTACCATAATGTACTTAAGTATATTTTGCCCCTGAAAAGTAGTCCCCCTGGAAGATATCTCACCCCTTTAACGGTTTAATACTTGTCTTGCTACGGGCCTGAAAATAATCACAAATTCGAAAATGTTTTTCGGTTGTAAGAGAAAAGGAGAAGGACAGAAATACAGGCTGGTCCTCAATCCTTTTGGCAACAATTAAGGTTTTTAATTCGGGAGGGCAGCAGGCCCGTAGTCAAGGGGGGGGCCTGGGGGCGAAGCCCCCCTCCCCCTGAAATGTTTTTCGCCCCCCAGAGAATTTGAATATTACCATTGACTTAATACATTTGTACACATTTGGCCCCCCTGAAAAAATTTTCGCCCCCTGGAAAAATTCTGGCCCCCTCCAGTACCTTGTCTGGTTACGGGCCTGGCGGGCAGCCCTTGTAAAGATTAGTTTGTTGAAGCTTCATTTGTCCAAACTGATCCACGCAAAGCTTATTCGGGGGTCTGACATCTAATCACAAATGGGTTTCGAACTTGTTAAGTGGACACTTACTTGTTAAATGACACAGAGTTTTGGTGTAATGCTATTTACCAAAGTGGTCTTTTTTCTAACAGAGAATTTAAAATTTTGTATTTTCAATGTATTTTTTTTTCTTGCATGGTATCAACAGGGAGCTGGAAGATATCTTTCATCTCCCTGGTATCAGTGACATTATTTGCTGCATAACCTTGAAAGAATAGTCCAGACTGGACATTTTGAAAGGAAAACCAATGACAGTATTGTTTAATTTTCTGAAAATGTATTGTTACATCAAGTTTTATTTTAGATTATAGAACAGAATCCATGAGGACTCTGTTTACTTTTTCTAAGCAAGATTTTCTTATTGGTTGTAAATAATTGTTGAGATACCCGTAGAATGCCTCCATTTTCACGTCAAACTCAAGATTCTGTCAAAAAAAAAAATGGAGGTACTAAATGTAAGGTAATTTTAAATTGCCACATTTGAATTTGTTTATAAATTTGAAGTGCCCAAAAGAAGTGTCATGAGACGTCCTATTTAAGCAATTCGACAGATTGCAATAATTTGTAATTATTTGTTTGTTTAAGTTGTCTATGTATATTATTTAGGTTTTATTAATTAAATTGATGCACTGTTTCTTTCATTTAATATACCTTCGTTACAGGTATTTGTGATCATTGATGAAATTGTAAATATATAATTGATTAAAGAATTCTAAAAATTAATAGAGAAATAAGGAATATTCGAGGAAAAAAAATGTCAACAGTCAGTGTTATGCATTTTGGGTTTTATGTCAGACGTATTTATACATGATTTATTTTACTGCAGTCTTCGTGAGGTAAAGTGTTTACCACAGTAGCGTCGTAAAATAACAGCATTAAAGCACACTTTTAGAAAACATTGGAAACTGAAGCAAGAAAAAAAAGAAGAAAGAAAAGAAAAAGACAAAAAACAAACAAACAAAACGAGACGCACTGACACCATTCTATCTCTACGAAGTGTCAACGGTAAGAAGAGGTGATTGGATATTGATAGAGGCGACACTGTAAAACGTTTTAGTAAGGGACTTTAGCTCCTCCCCCCCCCCAGTCGAAAAGGTGGGGGCAAAAGTATACTTCCGTCCCCCACTTTTCAAGCACGAAAACCTTTATGTATCCCCTCTGTAAAGTAAATCAGACTTTCAATCAAAATATCAAACTACTTTAATACATGTACTTCAAAAACTACCATGTAGCTTGAAACTGGATCTACAGGTGCTCAAATATTTAAAAATTCTCAAGGGGAACCCATCCCTCGGACTACGGCTTTAAACGCACATCCCCTTTCACCCAGCTAAGAACCGTTTCATGTACGTCTACGACTTATCCAACAAGATTTATTTTCTGAAACCCACCGGTGAAGCCCTCCAGAAATGGGATAAGACGGTGGCGAAGAGAATGGTTATGATGTTTTAGCAATAAGTTATTTGCTTTTTCCTCATATCCTATTCAATCATGTGGTAATGAGGATATTCTATCATAGTTACCTTAGTTATGGATGTATTTCAGGCGGGGATTTCGGGGAATATACTGTCTTCAAGTCCACCAGGTTTCATGGCGCTCTTCCTTTTTCACAACAGGGTAACTCAATGTCCTGTACAATAAATGGTCTTACTTGATTACGTTGTCGTGAAACTCAATAAATGAAATGCAGTTAGGACACTGAGTCACCACTTTTAAAGTCAGTCTGTACTATACTGTGTTTCCATATAAAATCTTCACATACAAATTTCACCAGAAGCAACCGAATAATTTCTGTTTTAAAGTCTTGACTCGTTTTACTAATTCATTTGTTTGTTGCGGTTTGACGCAAACATCTCCATGACAACACCAGCGCTTCTATACTCTTTCAGCTGGCGTCCGTGCGAGCGTCACCATTTTGCAGTTAGCGCGCGTTTTGTTCAACGTTAATGGGGGAGGTAAAAATATCAGAAAATGCAAAACGCAGAAAAATAGAGCGCGTGCGTATAACTAAACCCACTCTGCGTCTGAACCTTACCAAATTTTCAAATATTAACTCTGTTTTGCAGTTAGCTGATCTACTAATAATAAGCTCCACTGCACTAGACCCTTTATACGAAATATAATTTCGTTAGAATAGGCTACGTTGGATTTGATCCGTGTATTACCGGTATATTCGTCACTGTAATTTACAATAAGGTCAATTGCGATTCAGTTGATAGAAAGAAAAGAAGACTTCCAGTTTCTCCTGCTCTTGCAGCTAGTCGTCAAGCTAAGCTTTCCAATAAAGACCTGTAAGCCTACATCTCAAAGCAATGGTGATGGAGGATACGGCAGTTGCGCAGGTGTTGGTGGAGCACCAGATTTTGTCCTCGGACAGAGGTGCGGAACATAAGACTAACAGAGATGTTACCAACCGAATGTCCTCTGGTGTAGTGAGCAATGATAACCCTCATACACACAACTCACGTGGAAAGTTCGTGAACGTAACGGCATCTTTACGGGTGATTCGTGAACTCATTGACGCCTTGTTAGATGACAAATTCGATTTTGAGAGAGGAGAAATTGCAAGAAAGGGTCCAGCGGAAAACAAAGCCACAGAACATAGAAATACTTATCATTTTTACAAACACAATCCGTCACAGAGTTCAGCAAGGCACGACAAACTTTCCGACTCAGAGAAGATCCATGGCAAGGAGGTCCAACAACAACAAATGGCTTATAAGGTGATGTAATCTTTGTATCTTTAGTACATCATACCGAAGGATATTGTTTTGTACGGTATTCACTTGAAAAAGATGCATGTAGGCTATTTTATACCTTAGAAGTGTTTTTGGCATTTAAGAAGGTTAAATACTAGCCGAAAGATAAGGATAGGCCTACTTAGGAATGCATACCTTTTCAGACCTATAGTCTATAGTCTTTTGTCCGTAGTCTATAGTTTATGACTAGGCCTAAGCAGCAGCCTTTATACATTGTACAAAAAGTTGGGTGAAATTTCGCCAACACAAAGCACGCATGTGTAAACACCGTGAAATAAGATAAAGTTTGCAAGCCCTTAACAAAGGGGAGGGCGGCGCCCCCTTGAAAAATTTCCCCTCAAAAAATTTTAAAGTTCCATTGCCTTAATCCATTTTAACACATTTCGCCCCCTAAAACCTATGTCGCAGTCATTCAGTATCTTGTCTGGCTACGGCCCTGAAAGTTTGTTCCATATTTGTTGAGTACCGTAATAGGTTTACGGAGGGTCAGATTACCACCTAATTGGGTAACCAACCTCTCGATAAACCGGGCCCATTAATAAACAATCCTATTATGTGTTGAGAGCACACAGGAAGATGATAATTGGACCAAGTGGAGCCTCTTAAATCCTCACGCATTTCTCTCACAGGTATCTCCTTGATACTTCAAAATACATATTAATCCATATTACAGGAAACCAAGGAGTTACGGTACAGTGTATAAATTAAGCAGTCATAAAACAAAACATTGTCACATAAGCAAAGACAATCATAAATAATTTATCATCGCCTATCCGGCTCTTTGTAAATTCAAGGTGAGGGACACATCATTTTCCCTCTTTTAAAGAGCTAGTATACGGTATTAGTTTTAGAGGCCTTAAGTCCATATACTGCGAGAACCTTACTTTTTGAAAAGAAAGCTATTGTGCTCCCTTGTTCTGAATTCTCTATCATTCTGAAGCCTACCTATAAATATTAGTTGAAAAAAGAGGAAATTTTCTGTACAAAAAAGGCAGTATTTCCCTTTTATGTATTTTGAGGTCTCTCGCCCCTTTGAAAAATATTTTCCTCCCCTGGAAGCTATCTCTTCCCTTCCTGAGTACCCTCCTTGTCTACCGGCCTGAAACACAAGGACTGTGTATAGTAATAACACATTCATGTATGGACGTTCACGACTGTTGGTAAGGCAAACGTTCAATCACTCCCAGAATCCACTGTAATATTCTAATATCGAACTTGCTAATATACTCGTTAATTAATCACATGTGTTTACGTGTCATATTGTAAAAATAAAATTTAAGCTTTTTGTGATTTAATGATTTCAGGATATTCCCCACAAGTCATTTGACGGAAACAAACGCGTCAACGTTATTTCACCCTCCCTTAGAGAAGGAAGACATGGGAGATTCCCCATATCCAGAACACGCAGGAGTTTTTCAGCCAAATCACAAACATCACCCTCAGAATTACAGGTTCCAGCAAAATACAAGAGAACATGGCACCATTCGGAGAAACACCACAAACCAGATGACTTGCAATCTTATGTTTGTCGTACTCACATATCCACAAATAACAATAACAGAAACGGCGATTTATGCCGAAAGGAATCGATTCGTAATCAAGAATTTGTAATAGGTGACGACAATGATCTTCCTGAATCTATGAAAGTTTGCGATGCAGAATCGCCTAGCGTTAAAAGATGTAAACTATTAGAAGAGTCGATTGGATTAGGGAGCTCTTCAAGTTCCCTGATTGGACAAATGAAACCATCACTGAAATTCACGATTTCTCCATCAACCATGACATCAGACGCATCTGAGCGACATCCGTCTAGGAAGGAGGAAAATTTAGCTAGAAGGTAAAAGGAGAACGTGTTAATATCAACTTTTCAGTTTAGCTGGCTACTGTAATCCTCTAATATTCAAATACTGTGCCTATTGAAAATGCATGAGCACTATTACATACAAAGTTTCAAGGATTCGCAAGTCAAGAAGTCTGCAGTGAGCAATGAGGATAAGTATTTACGTCTGAAGAAGTGGCGCAGTTATAGGAAAAGGAGCATTCAGTCACCCCTGGTGCAGGTAGGCCTATAGGGCGCAAACTTTGATAGGGCTATTCCTCCTCTTATGAAGAAGGTACGTACATAACGCTTAATTAAGTAACGTCATGAGTGCGCCAAACGTGTACTTTTTTCACGGGAATCTGTGAGCCTTCGACACTTTAGCCTCAAAAAATTATCCTAGGGAAGAGTAAACATGGCAAAGTTATGTTAAAGTTGTCAAGTGTTTTAATCTGCCTTTAGGAATTTTATTTCCTATATGCCAGTCTGCATGTTACACCAAGGAATTACTTTGTATTAACTACACTTTGCAAAGATATGCAGGGTCCCTACAAAAATTCGAGATGTCGGGATGGATGAAGGTCATATGCGAAAGGACACATGTTTGCCCATTCTGGCTTATTTGAAAAAAAATGTTAAAAACTTTATGGACCGTGTCGCCATCCCGTCCCACATCTTACAAGAGGAGGCCGTAGAAGAGGTATTAGACTGATTATCATAACTATTCTTCCACTTTAGGTAAGGAAACGAGAAAGTAGAGAGATCGGGATGATGGTTATATTATGACGAGTGCTGATTGGTAGAATTCATCTGACGTCACAAGGCCACATCTGCAACATTTCAAAGGACATCCAGTGTCGCCAACATGTGCTACATGATAAAACAAGATTGACAAAATGTAATTAGGTCGACACCTGGGGTGTCATGTAGACGGCGTAACCATTCCTAAAAATTGTCAGTCAGGGAGGTGATTCCGACACCTTTTTATACTCTTTTCATCTTACATACACCAACTTCGCCTTTTCTGCAAGTTATATTCCGAGTGGTCAAAATGTGACAATAGTTTTCTTCATGAGAGAAAGAGAATAACATTAAACAGAATCATCAAATTCCAAAACTCTGTTGAGATTAAAATGGTTTGATTCCTTAAGAGCTGAAGGGCGTCGACTGCCTGTCATATGTTAATGAGTTCCAGCTATCCACAACTGGTGTTACTTCTCCAGATTGCAATTCACTAGAGGCTGTTTCGCAAAATAAGGTTGGAAGGGTGACCAGAAGAGCGTCAACTAAGTTCTTGCGATGACTCGAAGGGAATATTTTCATTTTTATGAACGTTAATGCAACCATGTTCCCAATCGCTTTTGGCCACGCCTTCGAATGCTTGCCAACTTTTGCTTAAATATTTTACTTAGGATGATTACTGCCTTTGATTATTTTTTATCTATGTAAAAGCAATTTTTGACCATTTCATGTATGATAATGTCACGTGACGTGAAGAAGGATGATCATGTATTGAGAAAGCAATTCTTTACCAGCAACTCAGTGGCGGATCCAGGGGGGGGGGTCGCCGGCGTCCGGACCCCCCCTCAAATTTTCCAATGTGCCCTTTTTCAAAAAAATTTTTTTTTTTTCACACTAGCAAAAAAAAAAAAACGAGACAGTTTCAAAGGTGATGGCAGTGTTGTCCAATTCCGAGGACATTTTGGTTACCCCCATCCAGTATCGATCAATCCACTCGTAAAAGTCTAGCCATGTATCGCAGAAACTTTTCGGCAATATATTTGACTACGGTAGCCTATATTGGCCGCCCCGAAACCCGAACAGTGCAATCGTTTTACAGAGAATGTGACTACAGTATGTCTGCGTGACAATCAGGCATTCTAATCACTTTTCGCTTGGAACCACGTGTGGCGTGCTTGGGCATTCAGAGTAATACAAAACACGCAGATATTACGTCATACTCACTAGCTATATGCAACGTATTACTATTGGGTTTTAAATATTGATTCCAAAAGGTCACTGCTAGTCTTTTGGTCTTACAAAATAATGATCTGTTCACACTCCATAAACGCTACATCTACGAAACCTTCCCTCCACCCTCTAGTATCCATCCTCTCGTGAACAAGAGAGAGTAGGTAGGCTAAATACGTTTCGCTATGATATTTATAGTCTGGAATTACTCTCTTCTTTTATAGTGTTGCCCTAGTGATGGGAATAAAAAGCCAGTCTTAGGTAAAGTCCACAGCCAAGAGTTGACCAAAAGTCACAATAGACAAATCGCTGTTTGTTTCATTTTAAAATTACTATATTAAATCACCACCAGGTCAAATAACGCAATGTCAGTCGGTTCATTTTTTTGACGTCTTTGGACCGATGACCGGTCTGCTGTCGCAAATGAAAAGCAAATATTCGACTTCAGTCATCTATTCTGACAGAGTGTTTTTGATAGTCGCGCCGCAACTATATAGGGAACACAACATACAGTATTTTAACCTCCTCCCCCAGTCGAGATAGCGGTAGCGCCAGGTGGGGGAAGGGTTCATGTCCCCCGTCGGGGAAGGCTGGCCCCCTATCGGAGAAGTTTTACAGTTTCGTAGGGGAGTCTTAGTCGAAAATACGCAGTCCCTGACGACAACTAATCGACGGTTTACCTGTTTGTTTGCTCTCAAGAGGATAATTTCTGTAACAAGAACCCAAAATTTTCGGCGCGCTACGCGCGCTGTAGGGTCACTCTATTTTTTCAACAGTTCCATTCCACATAGCAGGATAGTACAAGTCCTGTCCACTCTACCAAGTAACATATGGGCAGAATACATACTTTATGTAAAGGTCGTAACTTTCATTCCATATCGTTGGTGTTCTCTTGTGTGTGTCATGCGGTACAGTCAGTTGGTGAGCGACTTACGGAGCAAAGTTTGGCTATTCATCGTGTAGTCCAGGTGGTTTCGATACAATGTATGTTACACCCGATACGGTCTACAAACCCTACAGTTCTTTTTATTGTTTCGTCATATGTTTTATGTGTAAGCCTATCAAAAAATTTCGCCCGCTTCGCGCGCTTTTCAATTTCACGATCCAGATTCAAAGAACACTAACAATGCGAAACTCGGATCATGAAGTATTAAGTGATATAATGCAAAATATGCCTGCAATTGCATGGGATAATGAGGCTCCCACATTTGCCCTTCTCATCATACCCTCGAAATAGGGAATGTTGGAACTTGGGGTAGCTGACATGGCCCGGCCCCCTGTTGGAAAAATTCTGCCGCCACCCATGGTCAGTTTACTTCTTTTGGCTTTCATAAGGGTAATTTCTGGGATAAAACCCAAAATTTTGGGTACGCTTTGTCCACTCTTCCTCAGTTCAGTTATACTTATAGCTAAATATAGTACAAAACCTTTCCACCTTTTCAAGTTAATAAGTAGAATACATGGATTTATGTAAATGTCGGGAATTGAATCGCATTTCGCTAAACCTGGTTAACGTTCACTTGTGTCCGTCGTACGGTACGACTAGTGACTCGAGGAGGGAAGTACAATAAAGTTATGCCCGATAGGGCCCAACTGTCCGCTCAATTGTTCTGTATAAGCTTTAAATTAGTACAAATTCTTATAAGTGTAGGCTTACCCAAAAAAATTTCGTGCGCTTCGCGCGCTTTGTAATTTCACCGTTTAGATTCCAGGTTTTGATTCCAGTTTTTGCATGTCTCTTGGTTTATCCTTTCTTTGTCAATATGCGGTAAGTTGTGTAATCGCCGACGTTTATGGGAACCAAAATTTAAAAAAAAATGAATGTGCCCTTTTTATGTTGGACCCCCCTCAGAAAAGACCCTAGATCCGCCCCTGCAACTGATAATGAAATAAATTAACCAATAAAAACATTCGTTATTATGGTGAAATAAATAAGCTGAAACAACATGTGGTGTCTTGTGATGGGTAATGTCAAAAAGTGGAAGAGTGTTGTTGGAAAAAGAATTCTCAGTCCTACTCTCGATTAACCCAAGGAGCGGAAGAAGTTTTTCATTTTGTCAATCGCTTCAAAAACGTCCGCAGGCCATAGAACCAAAATCATTTCTCTTATACGTCAGAAAATCTGTCGTAATCTTCAACTACGTAACCACAAGGTGGTTTGCAGCTCACGGCAATTAAATATTTAATAACAGAGAGAAATATTGCCGACGTAGCAGGCTGTGCGGCATATTCCTTGTTCAGTCGGTGTTTGGGAAGCCTTAAAGAGGGGCTTAGCAAACAAAGTCCGCGGGGGTTCGCTAGGTATTGCTACATCGCACGGTGCTACGCACAGCAGTACCATCGTAATTTGACACCACCCTGGTGGTAGTCTCTAGAGCAGCACACCTGCTGCATTGCCCCACACAGTGGGCTATACAACTATGAAGTAGGACCAGACCAATGTGTTGGGGGGGGGGGTACTTGATAATAAAGCTCACTTATATTAAGGGGCTCCATGAACGAAATCTTTAACTATTTTCACCTTCATCCTTGGAGGGGCGGAAGCCCCCTTTGGATTATAACAGAGAGGGCTGCTGCGCAGGCTATCCCCTACACAGTTGTATGACAATCGTTTTACACAATGAGCAATGCTTACATCCACCACCCATCTGTTGACATTTTGTATCAAAAGGAGAATCGAAGGTCAATACCATTTTTGTTCATACATTGATACTGTAATTGTGCTTACTTAATCTGGCACCTGACAACTTTAGGTTAATAATATTGCAAGAAGCTGGTAAATTCTCCCAAAAGGAGCAAATTTGTTAACTGCACTGCGTATCAAAGTTGTTTGTGTTTTTTGCTTTTCCTGCTTTAAAAAGTGTGACTTGATTGACCAGCACACGGAATTAGTGTCACGCAGACAAGAACTTAGGCGTCGAGACAGGGTGATGGGGAATACAGCCAAATCCCTACCAGGAATACGTTCAAAACCTATTTCTCGGGCATATTTTGTGGAGAAAAGCGGGCAATTTTCTCGTAGCAATATAGGATTTCTTGAGCAAAAAAGGGTCGCCCCTGGATAAAAAATCCCATTCGCGTATGCATAACGTAAAGATTTGAACAACCAACTTAAAGGAGACGACTACGAATAGTGTTTTTTTCTCGTTCCGTATCAATACTGGCCGACAGAAAACCAGAGAAGCTTACAGTGGAAAAGAAATAAATTTAAGGTCACTAAAAGCTACCGTAGATATCACAGCGCGGTTATCCGTCCGAAAGTGTCGCATATACTTGCCAAACTGAGCGTTTTAGGACCTAATGTTACTCACTACAGCTGACGTTGTACAATGCGGCCTAACATGCTTTACATACGTAAAATTGATTTTATTATTTCTGAAAGATGTGATAGTACTTTACCTTTTACTGCACTTGCAACCAATTTAAATACTTAAACATTATAAATGAATAAGATTTGATTGCAAATGATGGACAAATAGGGGGCAGAAAAAAGACAAATTTTGCAGGTCAAACGAGGTTTCTACGGTAGCGCCTTGCTGCCACTATCCAATTTACATTGAAGTTAATTTGGATAACATCAGAAAGCTGTAAGGAGTGTTATTGTTTAAGCAAGGTGATAAAAAATGCATGATTTGCTGCAGTGACTTTGCAAGGTAAGGTTCAAAGAGAGAGACAGGCTACGATCGAGTCCCCTAGACATCAAAGTATGCCCAGTTAAAGGGAGCGAAGTTGTAGGGAAGGAGTCAAACACCGAGATTGAATCAAAAATTTGGAGCAGCGGTATTCATCTTGTCAGGGTACGAGCTACCCAGAGAGGGGAGGCCAAGGTCAAGGACTTTGTTAGAACTGGAAAAGTCAGCAAAGGGCCAAATCCTGATAGTGGAGTGGAAGGAAAGGGATCAAGAGAAGGGCGGATCAAGGGTTGCAGAAATGGGGCTGGTTTGCAAGGGCGTAGTCAGGACATTTTGTGGGAACAGCCGCTGAAGGCGCTGCGGAGGCTAATAGCTCTTCTTCAGAGAGCGTGTTGTTTAGGGGCCATGCGCTGGCCCCGGTGGGGAATCGCAGCAATAAAGGACACGAGGCAAAACCCTGGAAAAAGCCCGTAGCGAAGGGGGAAAGAGGTGGCCCCTAGAAAATAAAAAATTACCATTGTTGTGATGCATTTGGTTTGGTTCGCCCCCTAAAAAATTTTTCGCCCCTGAAAGCTATTTCGCCCCACCTTCAGTACCTTGTGTGGCTACAGGAGTGAACAGGAAGCTACGGTATATTTAGAAAATTGTGGGACTATAAAATGATGAACAATTGAACTGTCTTCAAATGCGTTAGGTGGGCACTTAACAGACCACCAAGAATTACACTTCGACCAATTTTCTCTAACAGCCTAACTCAGAATAATGGCAGGTCGTTTTGATGGTGCTAAGTCAGCACTGTGTTTTAAACAATAGTTACACTCAAGTTGTCCTCCAGGTCTTTCAGGAACGAATAGTTGGACAATTGTCTGTTATGGGGATAGGGATAGTCTTTCTAAAGACATTGAAAAAACAAAGGCTAACATTAGCCATATATGGTATGTCCATCTTTCGATGTCAGATATTTGCATATTGTAGCTCATGTTTATTCATGATACAAGTGTGAAATAGAAATGACCCCGTAAAATGGTCAATATTTGAAGGATTTTAATGGGAATTGTGGTTGTTTTCTGGATTTTTAATGCTTTTTACTTCAAATATCCAACTATGTAATTTTCATGTCACCAGACCTTTAAGTCAGGTCTTACCGTACTTCATTTTACTTTGCAAAACTTTCTTCTTAAATTAAAATTCCCTCCTTAGTTCTCTTGTCCCCCTTTTCTTTCTTGTTATGTTGTTGTAACTATTGGGGGTGAGGGTGGGGAGTTGATTCCGAACCATGGCAGATGGCTACCCCCACTGGGAGACGGAAGCCCTCACATAAGGCCTTTGAAGGCATGTTCATGATGGAGTTCCGTGGGGAGCTTTTCCTGTGAACAGTGACGGCACCAGGGCTTTAAAAGTGGGAGGGGGATAAATGGAGGGCAAAAGAAAACGATAGGGGCAAAAAATTTCGCGCGAAGCGCGAGCCTTAGCCGGTGGGGTCCAGGGGTCTGCCTTAGGGCCCCTATTGGGGGTTCAGGGGCGAAGCCCCCGGAAGCTCTGAGGTTTTAGCATATCTGTGGGTGAAAAATTATGTCTCAGGATGGATACATTTTGGTTCATAATGCATCATCAAATGCAAAAATTCCAAATAGTTTTAGGCTATTCCTCCCGTCAGACACTATACCTTTAATTTGTTGGGGTCCAGAGGCCCACCTTAGAGCCCCTGGTGGGGGTCCAGGAGCGAAACCCCCAGAAGCTCTGAGATTTTAGTATACCTCTTGGTAAAAAAATAAGCCTCAGGATCATAGGTGTACTTTGGTTAATGATACATCATCCAATGCAACGATTCCAAATAATTTCAGTGTATTAGGCTATTCCTCCTGTCAGGCTACTTTACTTCAGAAGCTGAGTGGGGGGCATCTGGGGGGCAGAGCTTCTGACTGTGGGCAAATTGCTCCACCCCCCCCCCCCCTTGGTGCCGCCACTGCCTGTGAAAAGGAGGCAGAAGCTAGCTACGGGTGATAATCTCCTGTCAGTCATAGCCAAGACAATGAATAATCAGTATTTTCACTACTAATTAATGTGATTAATAACTTCGATCCTATTTAGTCACCGGAGCCACTAGTGTAACTGTGCACCCATGCAGACTACCCTGCTCTGCTCTTATTGGAAAATCAATTTTCATCCCCCTTCCCAAAAAAACGTGGTTGAAATCACAGGGTGTGCAATGCCTTTACATCGATGACGCAGAGTGAGGTGGTTTATCAGCAAGTGCTCAATTAGAGAGATGAGTCTAGCTCTGTTAGAGAGGTGGCACTTGATCAGAGCCCAATATAGCCAAGTTTAATGAGCCTTGAATGACCACAAATGTAATACTTAAGTTAATGTTTAGCCTAATACCAGGATTAGTATGCACGTTTTGTGCGTGCATCATGGGTGGTCTCGACGAGCACTAACCACTCTTTTTCTAATTTATTGCTGAAGTAAATGCAGGAAATGTATTGTTCAAACTTTTAATTTTAAGGCACACAAAACCTAATAAATCACATACAAGGGCTTCTCTTTTCCCAATCATTCCGGCGAGCCTACCTCCCCCCCCCCCCTCGGGCAAGCCGTGTCCCCATTACATGTTGCATTATATTCAAGCCCATAGATCTGTAGACTAGCATCATTGCTCAGCCATTTACCTGTTTAGCACCTTGTAGCCCTCCTCTCGTAGTCAACCACTTTAAAGGATATTAAACTACATGATTTCAACAAGAAGTTCCACCCAACCCGCCCCCTGTGGGCTGGGGGTTGTAGAATATGCCCACGGTATTTCCCGCCTGTCGTAAGAGGCGACTAAAGGGAAGGACTTGCACCGTATTTAACCTTTGTTTGACACTATATAATACATTTGTGTTGGTGTGACGTTAAATTTCATCTAACTAACTAACTCCACCCAACCCCTGCAGAAATATATACATGGAACACGTGTTTTACTCAATTTTGTTAATTGTTTCCTCATTTCTCTCTTCTATTTTCTTTTTCTTTCTTTTTCCCTTCTTTTCCTCCTTTCATTTTTTCGAGGGGAGGAGGGCCTAGCTGCTTCTTAAATCTGCACCTGACTAGTGCCCCAGCATGCCAGGCATGCTAAATGGTACAAAAACACACGTAAATGAAACAACCACTGCATCCGGCAAGAAGACACTTCACGGAAATTAAGTAGGGTTCACCAAACAAAGAAAGGGAAGGATTTTTTCACAATCGTACAAAAAAAAAATGAAAATTAGACACTGTTTCATGTTTACATTCACGTTGACAAGCCACTCACTTATTTGAGCTTTTCCGGCATATTTTAACCTTGAAGGTGAAATTAATGATAAGGCTTAACTTCTGTACCGTCCTCTAAATACGTTGCTTTACCAGTATGGAATCACAACCAGAAGGCTATCATCTAGTCAAGCACCAATAAATACTTTCAATGGAAATTATTTTCAATTGTGTCATTATTGCAGCCAAAGAAATAGCCTGTCCTCTCCATCAGACAAATTATATTTGTATTTGTATTCTCCTCGTAACCATCAAAAATTTTCGGGGTATTCCCTTTCACACCAACATAACCTTTTGATTGTCGCTATTCACTTGCACGCTAGAACAAACACCGTCACGCTAGACGCTCACAAGAACGCAATTATTGTTGTCTTTTATGTACGGGTATCGTAAAAAGACGACTGTGTCGCTCCAGTCATTACATACAAAGAGTCAGTGGTGTGGGCATTTGTTGTATTGTTATGCACATTTCGTTCAAAACCATATTCCATATACGAAACGATGTGGAATACTTGTGAAGGGCTGTTGAGGAACTAAACACTGTGATGCTAACAGTGCCTACGTAAAACAACTTTTAACGGAAAGAATGTTTTTCATGCGTTGAATAAGCTAATTTGTTGGAAATTGCATCAACCTGTGCCTTTGCTGCATTGTATGAAGTCATCCATCAGTGTACGGTAAGCTTTTGAATTCGTGTATCTACTCAAGTACGTAACGGTGTAGACAAATTGATGTGCGTATGTGGGTCAGGAAACGAAATTTGGTAAAACATAGACCTGTATTTGGAAGTTATCTTTGGTTTGACGAGGAGGTAAAATAATTTCTTTAATCTCAAAGTTAATAGGAGTTAACTAGCTTGATATGGTGGTAGGAAGCTTGGAGAGATATATCTGGCTTGATAGCATACAACGATGTAGGCTAAATCTTGATTCGCCTGCATGTAGTCGTGTGAACATTGATGTGAACTGATCGGATCACTTGCAACTCATTTCGGTTACACAGTCTACGTGGACAGTGGATATACGGATTGTACCTTGTAAACTTCTTTAATAATAAAGTTTATCTCTTTAGTCTTTACCTATTATTAGCGAGCTCGTCATTAGATACTATGCACAGGATCGTATCAAGACAAGGTACCGGTGACATAGCTTCAAGCCGGGCGGCAGTTTTTTTTTAAGGGCGGTGAGATAAACTAAACTGCATTAAGGCAGTGGCGTTTTTTATTCCAGAGGGGCAACAAATTTTCGAGGTGTCGCGACACCCAGGTCGGGAAGGGGATCGGGGGTGGGTAAGCGGCGCGCCGCATACCCACCCCCGATCCCCTTCCCGACCTGTGTACCGGCTTGACTTGCATTCTGAGGCTTTTCTGATTTTATTCTAAAGGTAACGAATAGGTTACTTCAAGTTGTTTCTTTCGCCTTATAGCACTAGCAAAGAACAAACTTTGAAAACATTGTAAACACACACCCCAATATATATGAATTTCCATACGGAGAGCACCCTTGGACAATTGCGGTCGCCAAGGTTGCATATTCCACCTTCATCATTCTACATCAGCACTTCGTGACATGTACAAGACCGGCTTCTGATAGACATGACGTAGTGTTGTGACTAAAGTCATCAAAAGTTCGGTACACTTTTGCCGTCCGGTTTGAACCTGGGATGTGGTTTAATTCATGCACCTCATAACATTTCATATGGATCATTTACGTTCAATGTGCATAATCATCTGCTGCGTGGCCCTTATGAACCACTGTCAAGTCGGTGCATATCATAGAGTACTCTATGAGGCATTTGTAAAGCCTTTGTTGTCAGGCCGGTATCCAGGGGGTTCAGGGGTTCGTCCGAATCCCCCAGCACGACTTGGAGTTCTGCCCCGGACGCCTAATTTTTTTTCCCACGAGGTTATGGGCAAATCTGATTTTCAAAATTTTTTCAAATTTGTTTCTAAATCATGGTTGGGGTTATTTCTAAGGTTAGGGTTAAGGGGACTAGGGTTATCTGGCCTGTTCTTTCATAATCTGGCGTCAGAATTACAAAAAAATGGTTCAAAAGCCGTCATTTTGGAATTAGGGGTGTGGCCTATTTCCAAGAAGCTGATTGGTCCATTGGCATGATTTGCCCATAACCTCGTGGGAAAAAAAATTGCGCGCCCCGGACATCATGAGTTCCGCCCGATGGCCCGAAAAGAAAACGTCCTCACTTCGTCGGGGGCACAAAATAGGCCTCTAAAAGGGTCAAAAGCAAAAAAAAAAAAATGTCTTTAGTTTTTGGACATACCAAATACCAGCAGAGAAGGGCAATATACCGCGCGCATAGCGCGCGGATAATTTTTTGTTCCGCTTAGCGTAAAATCGAACCTCCCTACTGAAAAAGCTGCATACGGGCAGGCTGGTTGTACTTGTATAGAACAAGCTTTTAATGGTCAGATTAAGTCATTTTAGCTACATGTAAAGGAAATGTGTATATCTATGGATTTCAGTACGAAGGAGTAGGCCTATCGACTGTTTATAAAGGCCCGAAGGCTGTTCATGGATGTGGAGTTAGGGCTTATGTTAGTAAGGGCACTTGCATGGGGGACTGCTCTCTATTCCGACGTCTCTATATTTCGAAAAGTCTACATTGAGACCGGTATTATTATCATTAGGGTTAGGTTAGAACCTAACCCCTATCCTAACACTGACCTAGAGACCCTCGGAACAAAGAGACGTCGGAATATAGAAATGTAACCACTTGCATGGATGCATCAAGGTCTGTAACTAAAACCATGCCAATAAACAATGGGGACAGAATCGAAATTTGGCTGATGCATTTAAGGAAACCCTCCTCCGTGCGACTTTTGATCTGATAAGCATGAAATAATGCATGCTCCTACATGCGTTTATTCTTCTTAGTTTACAGTATTCTTTACAACCATTCTCAAATTGTTCTTACAAATGCATGTCATATTAACCTCTCTTACAAAGACAGATTGTGTATAAGGGCAAAAAGGAAATCATTCCGGAAAAGCGAATAGAGCTATAGAGATTCCTATTGACTAAACTTAGGGATGTCTATGCCGGTCATACCATGGAGCTAATACTAGTCTAGTAGTAGCTCCATTGTCATGCAAACAGCCAAACACCAAGTACTCAAGACAACCAAAGGGACCTATCTGAGACAATAAATCGTACAACGTCAGTTTGAACGGGCAGGCAGGAGTCCTTTCCCTAATTTATGTTCTGGAAAAAAAAACGTGCAGATTTCAACTTCTTGAAGCGGAAAACACTGATATGAGGATGGTGGCTAAATACTTTTGAAAAAGGACAAGCACCCTTTCCCCCACCCCCTACCATACTAGTAGTTCTCTGTTTTTCTTGTATTCATCAAAAGATATTCTGTTGTGCTGGATTGTAGGTCAAAGTTGTCCACGTTCTCTGTCCAAATCATTTGTAAAAGGAATTCGATAGAAATGCAATGAATAGAGTTGAAATGGGCAGGATGGGAAAGATAGCCTATGAAATAAGCTTTTTTTTCTGCATTTTTCTGTTTCATATAGGCAAAAAGGAGATCACCATGACTTATACAAACTACAGCTACGTCTACATGTGAGTATACTCACCCTCTTTTAAGATTTGTTTTTTAGATTACGTAACTGATGATCTGTGTATGGACCTTTTGAATATGACGTCACAGAACAGAAAGTGCGCCCTCCAATGGAGGCAAGCGCATATCATTGCAACTTACACCCACAGGTGCAGACAACTGATTTGTCCGGCGCGCGTAGTCTTCTACGAGCGCGTGCAAAGTCTACGTCGTATTTGCAGAATGCTTCATTGTTTTGCCGCCAAAATGACGCCGTGTGACGTCAATGCATACGACTATACAATTTTGCAGAAAATGATGACAGAATTCTTCCCTTTTACACTTGAGTTTCATTTACTATTTTGGCAGTTAAACTTACCCACATTTGTCATTAAAACTTATTAAATATATGCAGAATGATTAACAATACAGCACAGTCAAAAAGTAACACTTCGGAAATAAGTAGCAAGGCTAATGAATGCATGGAAACGTTAAACGATTTGTGACCAGGGAGGTATTAACACCTCCCTGTTTTAACTAACCAGCAAGTAGGTCAGGAATGTTGTTCTACTCTCTTCTCAATAGACCCTCTTCTAAATAGCAATTACAAAGGGTTGTGGAATACAGTTTTGGTGTGCATCTTTTCTAGCCAAAGCAAAATGTAATTGGCAAAAATGACGCAGGCAAAAACCCTTTCCTACAATCCTTTGTAATTTATATTTAGGAAAGGGCCTATAAACACTTTTCTTTTTCAGAGTTTGCGCTGTGGTGGCCCTCAAAATAGGGTTATTGATCTTCTGGATTTGTAGGAGAGCTAACTTGGCCGAGAACAGACGAAGGACCATCATTGTCCGACAAATACACGCCCCACAACAGGTAAGATACATAAGTAATTTTCTGAACTGAAACAAACAAGCTGGCGCTGTTTGACAACAAGAAAATGGCCTCCCCGGTAGGCAAAGCTACACAAGTACCAACCTGCTAAGTTATGTGAAGGTTTTAAGTAGGGACCTTCTTCTGACAGGAAAAAATAATATCTGTACAGACTTCATTAAACTAGCACCCTGGTTGCATCATTGAATGAAAGTGTACGGTGTACGAAGCAGGGCTACAACCGAGTTCACCTAACCCAATTTCCAGCCAATTGCTCTTTCAGTGGCTACCATTTCGGGCCAATTTCGAGTTCAGTGCCCTTCGATTCGAAGCCAGTTCCAGTTCCTGGGCCCCTGATTCTGGACCTGTTTCTAGTCTGGCCATTTGACAATCTAGCTTAAATGATTTTTTACTTCTTAAAAGGTAGTACCACTAAACATTGAAAAGGTCACTTTAGGAGTCAGACTCATCATCTGTCAGTGGCCTACCCTAAAATTTAGTGCAGTGTGAGTGACCATTCGTGTATTAAACTTTGCACCAGTGATAATGAAGCATCAAGTAACATTTTTATAGCTTTCATTTTTGTGGAATTTGGACTCAGCTCTGAGTCGATCCGAGTCCAGCTCCAACCATGGCAGTCTGGGCCAATTTCGAATGCAGCAACTTCCATTCCGAGCCAATTCCGAGTCCAATGAAAAACGGACTCGTGTCCGGAAATGAGTCCGAGTTAGGACTCGGGCGTTGTAACCCTGGTATGTAGGATATCGAATCAGTATGCAAACTGGGGTGTTGCATTAACACTAGATTATCTTATAACCGCCATAGAGAATTTGCAAACAGAAGCAGTTGGGATACTTGCATCACATCAATTGGCTCAAGTTAAAGATTATTTTTCGGTATAGAGTATGTGCAGTTTCATCATCAATTTTGTTTACATTAGCACGTTGGACGGCATCCATACACTGACTGTTAGTACCGTCATTCAGTGAAATGAGTGAATGAAATCATCCTGGGGTGAAAAGCTGGCATCTCAGCACTGGGACTTGAACCAAAAAATCATGCTTTGCGTGCAGGTGCCTTCACCATTTAGGCTATGAAGCCTAATTGAACGTAGTCTTGTTGAAGACTCTAGTTCAATTCCGTCCACATATCAACTATGATTAAGTTGGTACAGTATGTAGACAAAGGCGTCGGGGGTTAAGGAGTCCATTTGTGATATTTTATTTGGGGACGGTAATTTAGAACTGCCCGGTGAATATGACCACAACTGATGACCACCATTTTATGGTGATCATAATGCAATCTGTGTTCCAGTATCAATTTACATACCAGAATATGCCAGGGTGGCACAGGTGGGCAGGGGAAGCCATCCTCCTCCACTAAGGATGCCCCATCCCCCACCCCCGTCGGGGAAAGTTTCCAATTTCGACGGGAAGTCGCAATGAATACTGTAAAGTATGTAATCCCAGAGGGTGACAGGTTGCCCGGAAAGTTCATATGTGTTTACCCTCAAAAAGGGCAAATTCTATAATGAAACCCCCAAAATTTTCAAAGAAAATACCTACGGTTTCTTTAATAGCACCCCTAAAACTACAAATTTTCCTGGATAAATATACAAGAAATTGCGTTCGCCATCCTCCCGGCAACCCATCGACTCTCTCTGGTCTTCGGGTTGCCGGCCCCTTCGTGGGGTAAATCCTGGTGCCACCCCTAGTCCCTAGAGTATCCTAAAATTATGCGTGGCTCATTAAAATAATAAAACATTCGTTCTGAATTAGCTGTTTAATAAATTGTATTTTCACTTTTATATGTCGGGGACAAAATCAAGCTTTGTACTGGTTTGTATTTTTATCGTATGACGTCATAATATACCTGTTCTCAGCATCGTGCTTTTGCTACAAATTGTACGATTTTCCCAAAATATGCAAGAATCGCCGAAAACGGGACACAAAATCCGTAGCTAAGGAGTAGTTCTTACGATCCATACTTCTCCTAAAGGTCAACCCTTCCTATTTCAAACCTCATCCTCGTTTCTCAAAGTAATTATTACAATTTTTTGTAAAGTAATATTTTGATATGAAACATTTCACACAACTACTGAATTAGTGATTTCTTGAGGGCCTGAAAAAAAATGTAAATTCCAGCTTACTGGGCTAATTCGCACCCTTTCCCTACCTAGACTCACGTCTTTTACCTTCTGGACCTATAAGTTAAGCCTGTCTAATAAGCTTACATGTCACGCCCTTCTCAAATATGTACATCAAAAAGGGTCAGGTGCAGGCTTCGAAAAACCGCTCGCCACCTCGCCATTAGACTTGGCCAAGTCTCTCGTGGTGTCATCTTTTTTCTCTGCATAGTCGTGTGCATTGTGCCGATCTTCTGATTAACACGCCCTCTATCGGCTGTTTATTGGTATCGCTTACTCTCGTTGAGAAGCAATACAAATAAGCAGCCGATAGAGGGCGTAGTAAACCCAAGGTAAATATGGTGAGCTGTAGGTACTAGCAGTACGAGAACACTCACGAGAGACTTGGCCAAGTCTACCTCGCCATTGGCGAGAAGTCTCTTTATGACATTGGCGAGTAACATCTCTCTCATGGCTACCTTCACTTAACACTAGATTACACTTGATGTCTGCTGACGCTCGCAAAATGGCGAGTTGGCTTCAAATTTTCTCGAGTCCTGATCAAAATGATTCAAGTTTTCTGTTCCCGCCGGCGATGTTTGGTTCTATTTGAAAAAAAAAATTGGCAATGGCAGTCTCAGTTTTGTTATTTAATTTAGCATCATTAGATTACAAACTGTTGTTAAGGCGGTGAATTCCACGTGATAAGTAAGCATTAAGACAGCCCATCCACTGCAGCTTTAATGACATGGGATGGCGATATGAGTGGAGTTATTAACGTTACAAAAGGCCAGGATTTCCCATTAGGCCAGATGGGCCCGGGCCCAGGGCCCCCAATTGGAGGAGTTAAAATAAAAAGCGATGTACAAACTAAAAGAGATAGTCTCAGATAGAGAGAGGGTGCCAGAGTGGGGGAGAGTGGTGAAAAAGAAAGTAGTTAAGGTTCCAAGCTCAATGTGCAGGAAGAAGATCAGGCCCGTAGCCAGCCCATGTGGAGTGGTGGGTCTTTTTTCCAAGATGTGGACCTTTTTCCAAATACGTCCACGGCCACAATGACATAACCATACCTGCGCGTTTTTGAGCTTATTATCTCATCACCCCACATAGTATATGTGGTGATGAGATATTGTGGTCAGTTTGGGCATGTATACATTCTATGACATAAGTGGAAAGGTTTTATCTTCCTGATAAAAGTGAACGGAAATTCGGCCTCAATATGTCAAGATAAAAAATATTTCATAGCTGACCCTTCAAACACAGGACTGGAAAGGTGGACCTCCCTCAAGTTGGGGTGGGTCGTTCGAACGCTCCGACCCCCTGGCTACGGGCCTGAAGATGGGGCCCCAGGTAGGACTGGCCCAGGGCCCCCAGAAAGGTAAATCCGGGCCTGCGTTGCAAGTATGTCCAAATATTACTTCGCATTACCTTGCCTTACCATGCGTTCAATAAAATGAAGTTATTCTTTCATTTGATCTTGCACTAATTACACTAATTACACTAACGGAAAAAATGAGGTTTTTGACTTCAGTAAATTTTGCATTTGTTAGACTACTTTTGTAGTATCCTAGTATCTGTATTTCTTTCTTCATTTTTCATTTCTTTCTTAATCCTGTTTCCAGTCTTACTTGATGAAAGTTATAAATTAATTAAACCTCAAAAACGATGGTAACAGAGGCTTCTCTCATTAACCGATTTTTTGGTTCCGTCAAAATAACACCCTTTTCTGTGCCCCCTTAAACAATTTATGGAATAAGGAACCCTAGAACTTACTCCTCTTGTAATAAATATTAAGTTTCGATAAAAAATCCTTAAAACAGCACACGAAATTATTCTTTTGTTATCGATATTTGGCATTAAAATATTTCAAAATGGCACTTTTCTGACTGCAATATCACAAAATAATCACATTAGGACCGAGATCCAAAGTGTACTTTGTTTTCTATAATCAAGTTTTAACAAAAAAAATAATGATTGGATTGGTTTATCATTTCTAAAATTTTCAACTTTATAAATAAATAATTTAAAAAGCAAATTTTTAAAAAGAAATTGAGTTTTACATGAAAGAAAATAATTGGCACGAATGATAAAAAAATTCCGTTGAAAAAGCACATGTTGGTAGGGCTCCATTTGACACTACAATAAACTTAATGGAAACCGTTATTTCTCAAATGGCTACCTGCAGCAAACAAATTCCTAATCTTAAGAATAAGGCTAAATGTAAAAAAACTGTTTGTTGTAACAAGTTAAATAATTGCGCTGTTTATAGAATACGGTACCGGTACACATCTACTTAAATATTACAGCGTACTTTTCTTTTAAACTAAGTCCCCAGTATACGCGATAACTTGATATCACTATGATAGATAAATTTATATGCCAAATATAAAAGGTGTCCATCATTCCCATCTTGAGATTACAAGCAGTTTTGAAAGATTTCGTTTTTTTTTCACTTCCGGTGACCTCAGGTAACCTTTAACCACTACCAAGAACAGAAGAGTCCATAATCTGAATATAACGCATCCGGATGCCAAGTACGAAAAGTATGCATGCTTCCTACCTAGAGATATCGTTATTTAGAATGCTTTCGGTTTATGACCTCTGGTGACCTCATATGACCTTTCACCTCCACCGGAACAATAGGTTTCTTCTCTCAATATTATATTTCTACATACCAAATACATGTTGTCTTGAGGTATGGTGTTTACAAGTCAAGGTTTACAAACACACATAAACACATAATCGCCATGATTACATAAATTCCTTTGCCTTTGGCAAGGAATAAGAAAGACAAAGGTGTTCTCCCTGCCTCGTTAGGTAACAAAACCCAGTTGATTCTCAATTAGTCACCAGAACCCACGGATTCTTCCCGCTTTAACTCGAGCACAGAGGCATTAGCAGGAAAGTCCCCAGTTATAACCTTTGCCCCCACTTCCCCCACTCCTCTCCTGTATATATAGAGATATACGGCTTACAGGACAGGAAAAATGCGCACGAATAACATTTGCCCTACCCTCATTGTGTTTGCCGCCCTTTACCCCTAACCCACGCACACACTCACACACATACACTTTTGAAATCCTGGTTCCGCCACTGCTCGAGTAATGTCATTCATTTTTTAGCATCCGGATTCCGGATAATATATCATCTCTTCTTTTCTAATTAAGGTGCCATACGAGAATCTAGGTAATTCACCGGCATCTGAATGGCAAGGACCTTACCCCCAGGTTGCGCCTGCCGGTGTCACAGTGGTTACTAATCCCAAAATGGACCAACCGCCAAGTTACAGCGAATCTGTGAGTGGTGTACAAGGGCCAAAGTATTGAAAAGTCTTTCACAAAGCGTTTTTTTTTTCGTTTATTCAGCATAATATGCAAACTTAATCATTTTCAAACTGTGATATGAGCTGCTTAACATGTAACCTATTGGTCATCACTCATAAGCACTTGAAAGTTAAAGAACTGAAGACTGAATTGTTCTAAATTTATCTTTTAGATTTACGGAGTTTCCTCTTTTATAATTGATGCATACCTTTTACAGTGTGATATGTTTTCTTCAATTCCTTTTTTCCTGATACACAATTACCATCGTTGGTTTTGTTTTTAAGATAATTTAAGTAACTACATGCTGAAAGGTCATGGGCAAAAAGAGACATTAATGCAAGAAACACATCCGTACAAGAAATTCAAAAATTGTAGAAAACTCACTCCGAGTTAAAAATAGTATGCACTTTTAGTTGCAAGTTTACGTAGTCTTTGTATGTTCATCAAACATTTTAATTAACTTCTTGCATTGCTCTTTATGAAGCTGTTACTGTTTGATATTTTTCTAGCAATCACGACTAGGCCTATGTCGTCTTTCTATGATATTCATTCTAAGGGTAAATATAGAAAAGTATGTGTATTCTCGATTTGTAGCGGAAGGGTACTGACATAATTGACAGGGTGGTCAGTATTAATTCCCGTGCCCCTTCTGGGTCGTTGCTTCTTAGGGAATAGGGGCAATTTAAAGGGCATGAGCAGTCGCCCCAAATTTATTTGGAAACATCACTTGTAACTAACAAATTTCACCTTATTTTCCTTAGAAATATCTTTCATGATGAGTCCAAACAAAAGTATTTCATACTGATGGTAACCTAAGCAGTTATTCTGCATGAACTGAACGTTTCATTGGCAAAAAATGTCACATGATTAAACGGAGCCATTCATGAATTAGGATACTGGTACACTACTTAAAATTGGGCTGACTGTATTTTCCCTGGTTTCTGCCTGCTATGGGAATTACCTAAGTGGACTTCCATAGTAGAGTTTCGGGTCCACTTTTGCCTTTTGCTGATTACAAAAACTGCTGTGAAAATGAATCGTCCTAGTTTTGTCTTCATGTTGTAGATGAGAATCACAGGAAACAATACATCGAATTGCGTTTTAACCAGGGACGTCGGAACTCAGGGCTGGAGGCTGCACCTCACTAATTAGTTTGAAAGTTTTTTTTGTCTTATAATGTCAGAATTTGCCTTAGAAAAATATCAAACCTGGGGATATTAATGGTTTAGCCTCCGCACGCAGTAGTTGACACCATCCGACGTAACTGGCAACAATGGTATGGTACCGTGTAAGAAGGCGACTATAGACTTATGCATATGACGTCGCAGAGCACAAAGTGCTCCCTCATTTGGAGACAAGCGCGTATCATAGCAAGTTACACCAACAAAAGCAGACAGCTAATTTGTGAACCACTCGGATACGGGCCCAAGTCTACTACGCGCGCTTGCGAAGTCTACGTTGTGCGTGTATTCCGCTTCATTGTTTTGCCTCCAATATGACGTCGCGTGACGTCAGTGTATAAGGTCTATCGTAACATCTTGCAGTGATCGGTAGGTTTGTAAGCAGTGAGTTACAAATTGGAACGACCAGGTGGGGAGGGAGGGGACGTTTACGAGGGTGAGGGCAGTTGTCTACTACTTTAATTTCTGTCGGTTGCTTCTGTGATGTATGCACAAAGTAGAATCCGTATCGTTAAGTAAGGTGGGTCTTTTAATGGTGCTTCATTTACATTTAACTATGGAGTAATGTGCACGTACTAGTAATTATACCAAAAGGTTAATTTGGAATTCAGAACCTTTGACTTACATTTTAGAAGTAAAAGACAAGAAATTTGACGTTTTTCAAGCTACGTCGCGGGGTCCCTGAGTGCATTTCTTCAAGGATGTGCCTTCCTGATTTCGTTTTCCATGCTACTCGTCACAGCACATGTGCAGTCGGTTTATACTGCCGCGAGGGGAACAGTACTGCGGTTAGCATCTATATTCTCTTTTAGAGAGTTAGACATGGGTATAGACCTTATGCGAATGCCGTCACAGAACATTTCAACTTAAACCAAAAATGCAGAAGGCTGATATGTATACCCGTCGGATACGCTCGTAAATCTTCTACTCGAACGTGCGAAGTCTACGTCGTGCCTGCAGTGTGCTTCATTGTTTACTCCAAAATGACGTCACGTGACTTCAGTGCATAAGGTCGAGTGTTGGCACATGTTCCAATACAAATATACGTACGTCTGGACGTTCTGCTGTTCACACGACTTGGCACATTCTTTCAGAATGTTGACAAAAGAGAGGCATGCAGCTATGTCACAAAATTTGCGGTGGGAATAAGTTTTTTTTCTACACCTATATTTAACTCATAGTTTTGGTAGACGTAGCAACAACAGCGTTATTTTTATAGGCAATACTGGGGCTTATAGACCTTATGCATATGACATTACAGAACAAAGATATTATCTTTGTTTTAGAACATAAAGTGCGCCCCCAATAAGGCAAGCGTGTATCATGCATTGCAACTTAACCAACAAATCCAGAGAGCTGATTTATGTACCGTTCGGATACACGCGTAGTTTCCTATGAGCGCGTGCGACGTTTACGCCGTGCGTGCAGTGTGCTGCATTATTTTGCTGCCAAAATGACGTCGCGTGATGTCAACGCATAAGGACTATTCTAATACAAATGTACCTGCCTGTAGACTGGGAGTAAGGGCCTCTTCATACATCATTTTAGCGTTATAAAGCTTTGAAAGTTGCACTTACAGTGTTCAACTCGGAGATATGTCCGTTATTGGCCCGGAAGAGCAAGAGATGACCATAAATGGTTGTTATAGCTTCACACCGCGTGAAAATTTGGAGGTGTGAACCGTCTTTTAAATACTGACTGTCAGCACGTCGAAGCAATAAAAAGACGCGTGGCTCGTTTACCTCTGTGGAAAGCCTCCGCTATATATTGGAAAGTTGAAAAGGAACCCTTCTGCATGGTGTTGGCATATTTCAAATTTTTATTTTGTTGTTGTATCGTTGGTTTATCGTTGGTGTATCGTTGGTGTATCGTTGGTGCATCGTTGGTGTAATGTTTGTCCAATAAAGCTTCACAGACAAACTAATAGAGCCCACAAGTGACTTTTTCTCTTTTCAAAAAAGCTATCTAGTCATTTCCGTTGAAGGGTCCATTGCATCACCCAAACTTGTTTAGGACTATCGCTACATCTCTGTTAGTGATTGGTTGGTGATTGACATAAATTCAAACAGTGGCATCACTGTGATTCATTGGTCAATGATGGCTTTTGAAAATTTTAACTGTCTGGGGCAAGATTGGTGGGAAGAGCCCGGAAGACGGGATTATTCTTGCAGAATGCTAATTGAAAATAGGATATTGGAGACACCATCCGACGTCCGCAAGGATGTGTCCCACTATAAAGAAGTAAAACTAAAATTCACATTCTCGTCTCGAAAATCATCTTTCCCAATCAAGAGGTACAGGAAGGAACCAAAGACTACAGCTTGTTATAAAAAAAAAAGAAAAAATGAATAGGACAGTCTCTTATCAAACAGGTAAGGAAACGGCGAAAAGTTGATACCGGCTGCCGTCGTGATATTCATGTTATTAGCAAATATGACATCAAAGTCTTTTTCTCAAAGTTGTTGCACGTAAGCCAATTACGAGCCATTCCATGTACAGTCGTGACATCATCAAGGGGTTCAGGTTGTGTGGGAAGGCACCCTCCTTACTTGTGTCATAGAGACGGACTAGAAACCAAGCCAAGTGAGGTGAAAACACTTTTAAACCAGTGGAGTGGCCAGAATTTCTTTGTTAGGGGGGCAAGACTTTTCTCAAGAGGGGCAACCAAAGTTAGCTTTTTATGCACTTACTGTACTGAAGCCTAGTGCACCGTGCAGCAGCATGTACAATGTACATTTTACACATGGTACGGTATATGTTGATACTGCATGCATGCGGTTAAGCTATGTTTTGACAAATTAGACCAGGGCTCCATCATTTTTTGTTATATTTTTCAATTAAGATCTCACCTGCCAATTGGCCAAATTGATTTATTTCCAAGCTGGTCAAATTTATGAAAGTTTGTATATAATATGTATGTTGTATTTTTGTCTGTCAAAGAAAACTCTTCCCGCTTTTTTTTTCTTTTAAACACATAGCTTGAAATTATTTGGGGGGCAAAAACGTGTTACAAAAAATGTTAGTGGCAGTTCCCCCTGGCCCCTCATTGCTACGCCACTGTTTTAAAGCAATCCTAGGTATTTTCCACTTATTCCTTTGAACTTCCGCTCCCCTCTTTCCCCTCTGTCCAGGCCTGAAGCAAGACAAGGTACTAACGGAGGCGAGATAGCTTCAAAGAGGAGGGGAATGAGTATTGTAGGTGGGGAGGGATATACTAAAACTTATTGAGGAAAAATAATCTCTTATTTTCTAGGGACTAATTTTTTAGAGGGGCGCCCCGGCCCACTAGACTGCGGGCATGTCTCTCTCTCTTTGACAATTCTTCCCACTTCAATCAGCAGTATACTTGTGTAACTTGCGCGTAGAAAGAGGAAGAGAAAAGATGACATTTTGAATAGACGGAAAAGGTATCGTTACGACTGCTTATTGAGTGAGACCATCGCTTCCCCTACCCCATCCCCACCGCCCCACCTCCTAATGAAAGAATGGTCACTGACTTTACAGGTTTTGTGTTGGCATTAATTGTGTTGATTTACTGATATTTACGGGCAACTTCCCAAAACAGTGAGGCTAACAGCACATGATGTGGTTTGTCCTGCATTCAATTTGATCCACTTCCGGGCCTAGCAAAAATTATCATGCCTGTACAACAGCGTGGCCGCAGAGGACTATTGTGGAACCAATACACAAGACCTATAGGTAGAACTAGGTGCACTTGAGGTGTAATTAGCTAGTCGTAAGGTGCGGCTGTACGGAAATATACCCAAGTACATTACCTTTATGCAGGGGAGGCTAATATGTGACAACACTGAGGAAGCTGTTAAAACTCGCGGACTACCACGATTTAGTTGTGGAAAGTATACTAAACAAAATGCTAACAATGCCTCTCAGATTATTTTTTTTCACTCTTTAAGACGTTTTCATCTCATATGACATTTCAGAAGTTATCCATTGCAATAAAATCCTATGTAAATGAAAAATGTTCTTTTTATTCTTATTTATAAAAGACGGTGTCGTCATGAGCATAGCAGGATTGCCAATTATGGGGGCGCGGCACTGCATGAGTCCTCACCTATGCCATATTACCAAGGTGGGGCTGTATATGCAGTAGTCTTGTTCAAGACTCTAGTTCATTTCCGTCCACCACATATCTGGCTCTGAAGCATATGTACCAGTGCGCCCTCTAAATCTACTGTTGAACTCACAATTCTGAGAGTTCAACAGTAGATTTACAGGGCGCACTGGTACATATGCTTCAGAGCCAGATATGTGGTGGACGGAAATGAACTAGAGACTTGAACAAGACTATATATGCAGTGGCGTAGCTACGGGGGGGCATGAGGGGCACGTTCCCCCCACGACAAAGCCGTGCCACCCCAGGTGACCCTCATGGAAAATTTTGGAATGCACAGTTCTGTATACAGCCCTATAGAGAGGGAGAGAATTCAGAAATTGTGCCCCCTAGTCAAGGTTCGTGACTCCCCAGTGCAGTGGCGCCGGCACGGGGGGCATGGGGGGCGCGTGCCCCCCCCCACAATCGATTTCAGAATTTTTTTTTTGAAAATTTTAAAATGATCCCAAAAGGCGTTTAAGCTATAGATTTCTGTATGGAATAGGGTGAGGTGTGTTTTCAACCAAGTGATGGATCTATGGATCTACTGATGGATCATTTTCCATCACAAATGGTTCTCAAACTATCAGAATTATCGCAAATCCTTCGCAAACTTTCAAAATTTTCGTGCGCTCCGCGCGCTTCAAACCTTACCTCAATATTGTTCTAATTATCAATAATTTCCGGTAGCAACTCCCACACAAGCACAGCAACAGAAACTGAAAGCTCTTTACGAATTCTCAGTTAAACTCGGACTGGCTTTGTGATTGGCAAATAGGTTTGTTGGGGAATTGAAAGTGTCCCGATGCAGAGCACGAATGCAGGTTTTGTCATGGTTATCTTGTTTAATGAAAAACTTCGGCGCGCTACGCGCGCATTCATCACTGTTTTTACTCCAACTCATGACCAATATTAATGTTATAACACATGCAACTATTCTGATCACAACACTTTTCCGAAAAACAGAAGTACATCCCCAACATCTGTAGGGGTCTATGGGATCTTTCAGTCTTATTTGTAGCATGATGTGGAAGGTTGAAAGTGCGTACTTGCTGTTATACATTTTTCAAAATTTTTTACCCAGCGCTTCGCGCGCAGCCTCTACCTGTATAGATGGTGATTGTTAATACACTTACGACGAAAATAATATTCTGAAACGCGCCTTTTAGTCCTTAACCGGTCTAATATCACTTCCCTGCACCTATACTCTCTCTCATTCCCCATTGATGGAAGATGTTCGTCTGGATTTTCTTTAAAACTTAGTAACGTGCTCAGCATTATACTCTATAGTACCATTTGGATGTCAGGTAATATCATATCAGTGCCCCATTTTATATAATTAATCCAGAGCCTCCAGGAGGCACTACACAGGTGTCTGTCAGTATTAGATACCCTTTTATAATGCACAATGAGACAAAGGAAAATTTTCGTAATGGTCCAAGAATGTTTCTGTGGACTCCATCCACGTATTTTGTGGTAAAAACTTTCCCCGAATAGAAGGCATTAAAGCCTAGCCAAAAAGGGGGCTTGGCGAGGTTTGTTGACAACATACCCTTCTCTAAGACAACACACTCTCCTCTTTCACCTAACCAAAAACTAGAATTCACTAAATTATGGATATTTCCAGCCATGTATGATCAGTTCCAAAAATATCCTAAAGATAGCACCATTTTGCATCTGAGCAACTTTAAATTACCAAAATTTCTCAAAGGGGAGGGGGCATCCCCTCCCCTTAGACCCCTCCCCTAGGATGGTACCTTTATGTAGTGACAAAAAGGATTTCACACTGCCGTATACCATCGCAGGGATGCACACTCTATTCTTACTCCTAACCAAAAATAAGAATTCACTAAATAAGGATATTTTCCAATCATATAAGATCACTTCCAAAAAATACTCCAAAGATAGCACCATTTTGCATCTAGGCAACCTTAAATTATCAAAAATTTCCTTAAGGGGAGGGGGTGTCCTCCTCCCCTTAAACTCCTCCCCCAGAACGGCACCTTCATGTAGTGCCAAAAGGACTCCACATTGCTGTGTGCAATCGCAGGAACGCGCAAAAGTGGTACCAAAAGTGGTACAATTTAAGCATACTTGGGGAAAAACTGAGGTGGCATTATGACATCATCTGTTATGCCCCCCCCCCCATCACCAAACTCTGGCGGCGCCACTGCCCCAGTGTCCCCCTGCTCAAAAAAATCCTGGATACGCCACTGTGTCTTTGACCCATATTTATATTATGGAATAATTAAAAACATACCGAAGATAATTAATCAGCTTAACAATACAACCTATACTCTCATCTTGCTTAAACAAACAAACAGTTGTAACATGGCATTGAAATTCATTGCAATGTAAAATTACTAACTACTCCAAAGCGCTACCCTAGATACTTCGTTTTCTTGGTAAATTTGATATTTTTTAATCTCTGTTTTTAAACCATTTGAAATAAAACGTTATCCAGTTATGACGTTTAAGAATGCGAATGCGTAACAAGTGCATTTCAAGTTTAAACACTGTCATATCTTGAAATAATGAAAATAATGAAAACTTGAAAAGACACAGATCATGAAGAACCATACGCTCTACAATGCCATTTTGTTTTAACGCACGAGTAACCCACTCACAACTCACAGTTTTACTTGAATAAAGCATTGAAACTCTTTGCAATGTAAAACAAGTGATGGCTTCAAAGCGCTACCGTAGATACTTCGTTTTCTTCGTAAATTTGTTCTGATTTTACACACTCGTTTTAAAGTTTTCGAAATCAAATTTTATTCAAGTATAAGCTTTATAGTTTTAAACACGGAACAAGTACATTTCAAGTTAAAACGCGGTCATATCTTTGAGAAATGATAACAAGAATTTTACGTGAGTAAAGCACGTTAGGCCTTGTTGTACAAGACCAGTTGGAAAGGATAACATTAGGTCCTTAAAATCTAAATTCAGCCAGAATATGCGGCTCTTTGAGACGGAAAACCGCTCGGTGAATTCTACGGTAGCTTGTAATGATCTCAATTTCCGCTAAATGTGTAAATTGCTACTTTTGATAACAATGCAAAACGAAAATCAAACACCATGGCCTGAAAATGTCACAGACATTCAGTATAATCAGTAGTGCTTATAATTGTGTAACCGCCAATTGAATTTGGGTGGGGGGGGGGGGTAGGAATCTCGTCCGAGTTGATCAAAAGTTATGAAAAATGGACTGCAGAAACGGGGAAATGAGAAATTTAGGAAGGAGCCTAAAGACTAATATTACACTTTCGTCCGTCGAAAGGGAAATTTAATGGAGTCCCGACAGCAGGACTGGAAGTGACTAGTGTGGCCTTTACCAGTGTTTCTGTATCTTTTAAAACTTTCAACCTGAACCCTGAAAGTGAAAGTTAAATTTTGTTCGAAAAATCATGAGGGTCAGGAATTGCACCCATATACCGGCATTCCCGCAGGACGTATGGTGATGTATTTAAGGATATCGTGGTGATTTCAGTACCAATCATCTTTTCCTAAGAAAATTTTACAATACAATAACACAATACCTACGGTGGCATGTGGCGAAACATGCAAGCAGATTCGAGACACTTCCATTTTTTATTCCATATGAAATTGCTAACAGGAAGAAGGAACCATTGTATTAAAATATTGTATAAATGAAAACGTTCTTTATTCTTATATATAAAAAAGAGGGTCATCATGAGTATAACAGGCTTATTAGTACCCGATGTGAGATAGTGTTCCGGGGTTGGTATTCCCTCCTTCAACCATGAGGATGACTTCCCTGCTGGGGATGAAGAGCATTCCATTTCTCCAACTACGTCTGTACTTTGCTGGGGGACATTACAGTCGGTTTGTCAATCATGAGGGGGCTATAGGTGCTACATGGGTGCACGGTTATGCATAATATTGTGTTGAGCTTAATATGAACCAACATAATATTATGACTATTTCAAAAGAAAACACGGAAGATAATGAAGGCACTAAACCATATGCTCTGCAATGTCATTCTGTTCTAACAACTCACAACTCATAACTTTCTTTGAATAAAGCATTGAAATTCATTGCAACGTAAAATAAGGAATGACTCTAAAGCGCTACCGTAGATACTTCGTTTTCTTCTTAAGTTTGCTCTATTTTTACATACTAGTTTTCGAAATCAAATCTTATTCAGGTATAAGTTTCAAACTTTTAAACACGGAACAAGTGTATTTTAAGTTGAAATGATGTCATATTTTTCAGAAATGATAACCGCAATTTTACGTAAGTTAAGCACGATAGGCTCTGTTGTACAAGACCAGTTCAAAAGGATAACATTAGGTCCTTTACGTCTCAGTTTGGCCAGGATAAACGGCTCTTTGCCACGGAAAACCGCTGGGTGGTTTCTACGTAAGCTTGTAATGATCTCAATTTCTGCAAATGTGTAATGCTTTAGATGACAATAGCAAAAGACTGTTTTAACTTGGCGGGAAGGGGCAGGTGGGGAGGTTCTCTTCAAGTTGATAAAAACTAATGAACAATAGGGTAAAGAAATAGGGAAAAGAGACATCATGAGTTGGAATGAAGTAAAGTAAGCATGAGTTGGAATGAAGTAAAGTAAGGTGTAGTCCTTCAGGCAAACTGAGTATTCGTCGAATGGGAGATTAAAATGGAATTCCGGAAGGAGTGGAACTCGATTATAGTATCCTTGTCTCGTTATCCTCTGAAATCTTAAGTATTAAGGCTTGTTGGGTAATTTTCAGTTTTTGTTCGAAAATAGATCAGGGTGAGGAAAAGTTAATTGATTTGGGAATTGTATTTAAAGTGTACCCAAAGTCTAGAATTACAAGAATATATATTTTAGACTTTGGAAAATGAATTCCAATCATTCAACTCCCATTTTCATAGCTTACTCGGTTGCCGAGATATAAAATGTTGAAATTTATTCACTTAATTTGAAATGGTCGATTGCGCAATAATTTGTGCTGCCCTTCTTGTACAACTCACATTACCTGCTTTTGTTTCCTTTTGGAATTAAGATGTTTATTTGACCTTGGAATATTTACCGTTCCCTTGTATAGCATGTTGTACGGAGAGAGCTTATATAGCCAACTCACCCTATAACATTTAGGCAGTGATCATATTTTGTCACAAGGTGCAGTGGCTTTTTGAAAAAAAAAAACAAAGAAAAACAAAAGTTGTAATTTGAGTAGTACAAGAGTGACATCACAAATTATTGCACAATCTACAATTTTAAATTGAGTAAATAGGCTTCAACATTTTATATCTCAGCTCAGGAATGTCCTGTGAAGATGGGAGTTGTCTTCCAGCTCCCTGGTTGGACTATCTGGATGCATTTTTCAAGCTTTGTAAGATAATTTTTTTTTTTGAAATTTTAGGTACACTAAAGTCTAAAGTCTGGAGAGTACTCACGCCTGCATTAGTTCCATAACCGGAGTGCTTCACAGGGTTCATAGATAGATGCGCGCCGCAGAATGTAGTTTTGAGAACATTTTGTGCATTTTCAGCTCCTGGTCGACTGAAAAAGTAACAGTGGGTCCTCGTGTTCAAATCGGTACACCGTGTCTTTGTGCATATTTGCATAATTTTTTTTAATACCCCAAATCTCAGTGGGGCACACAGTCGCACGAGAATCGGGGGGAGGAGAACATGCTCCCTGGTCCTCACCCCTTGGCGACGCTACTGTTGGCGCCCCCTTCTCTTGGCCATCGATCGCATATTTTCATTTCGCTCTCACTCCAAAATACCTATCTACATCTTTGAACCTATTATTGTTAAGTTTATAAGCGAACAGTACTCTCCTTACAGCTTTATGATCACATCTGACTTTCCTTCAGTGTAAACTGCGGTAATGACCCACAAGCGCTACCGTAGACACCTCGTTTTCGTCTTAAAATTGTTGTTTTTATGACCTCTACTTCTGCATCATTTAATTTCAAATCTTATTCATTTACATTGATAAAGCATTTAAATAAGTTGCAAGAGGATTGAAAGGTAAAGACTCATTTTTTTCTCAATTAGTCACAGCAGTTGTACATATGTAAGGCACGTTAGGCTGCTATATACAAGACCGGTTAAGCGGGTTCACATTAGGTCCTAAAATCTTCAATTTAGCTAGGAAATGCGGCTCTTTCCGACGGAAAACCGCGTGCTGATTTCTATGGTAGCTTGTAAATGATCTTATTTCTGCAAAATGTGTGATTGCCGATTTTGAGCACAGACTGAAGAGCAAATAATCCAAAGACTAGATAGACATATGTTAGTTTCTTTTTCTTGTGTGAGAAAGGGGGAAATGAACGAATAACTTACCCAATAGAGGGATTTCATGTTACGTTAAGCGAGTGGGATCCCCAGGCACTGAAGGGCAAAGCACACACGCAGTAAGCGTATTTACAGGACACGTGCAAGGCATAACCATAGGTACTTTTGTGACACAATGAACGCATGCACTTCAAAACCACTAGAGACGCGCGATCTTGCCCTTCACAAAAAGACGCGCGATCACTCGACGCGTTGGAACCCCTCTATATAGAGGGAAAAAACTAGAAAACAGAAATTGAAGGGAATTTGAATCTGGTGCCACATATGCTACATTTCGAAGTAAAATTTGTGTTAAAAAATAAAAAATCTAAGTATTTTTAGGAACTAAAAAAAAACAGCATCCGTGAGGGGGGCATAAGGGGGTGTAAGGATACCTAATTTTTAAAATTTTTAAAGGGGAGGGTAGACTAGCATCAATGTCCAGCCATTCACCTGTTTTCGCACATTGTAGCCCTCTTCTCGTCGTCAACCACTTAAATGGATTTCTAAGACCCCAAGCTCCACCTAACTCCAGCCTGCAAAAAAGATATATTTCGAATAGGTTTTAGAACAGGTTTTAGACAATTTTGACCCTTTTACTTTTGTCCTTCCTCTTACTCTTTTCTTCCTTTTCTCTTTCGTTTTCTTTCCATTTTCAGGCTATACGAAAGAGGGGGTCTAACCCTCCTAAATCAGCGCCGGACCTAAATTAAGGTAGCTATGTTTTAAAGTGCGTGGGCGAAAAGGGGATATTCGCTCCCACACTCTCAAGAGTAGGTCGTAGCCTCTTGCGCCCCTCGCTGTCTCCCTTTTCCTAACCCTTTGTCAGAATTTCCTTCCAGATAACACCTATTCCTCATTACCCTGAATTTGATCACCTTACATTTTCAGTGCCAATTTATTACTCAACCATTCAGTAACATATTCCGTTTCTGCACGGCCGAGTTATAGATGATTTTGTTTTGATAGAACCCGTTCATAAGAGATTTTGAGATTTATTTACAAGTCACTAGTAGGGCTACGGACCAGTAGCTGGATTGACTCGGGTAGCACTCGGATACATCCTTTCTTTCTAGACAAAAAACTCCTTTTTACTGATTTCCGATTACCTTTGTCATAGCCACTGTCGGCAAAAGAACATGACTAGCCTGTTGAGTACTCATAAAATTAAGACATTCTGGCACTATATTCTTAACTGTTTTAAAGTTGAAAAATATTGAAAGGGTTAGTATGTTTACTGATCCCCTGCCCCAAAGCGTCGATTGTAGAACCCCTTCTCCACTGCCCCGCGGAGCTGTTTGCTCAGCGGTCCCTCTTTAAGGCTGCCCAACACCTACTAAACAAGGAATATGCCGTACGGACTGTTACGTAGGCAACTTATCCGTACTTTAACTCGTACTTCTGGAGCCCCTGCCTGCGTACCAGTATGTGGTCTCTCACTAAACGTGTTTAAGATCCAGTCGATAGGTGATAGCAAATAAACCACCGTTCCGCCGTTCCGTGTCTTCATTCTTCTATACAGCTGGTCGAAGATGACCAGCAGAAGCTTCTTTTGAAACTATCCCGAATAGTCTTGGATGAAACCTTTCTTTCGCTTCACCTGTACTGCATGCTTATTGTTTTGTAGATCTGTAGTGGAAACACCTTTTGTTAGAGTCTGATCTGATCATTGGGCTATATGAATATTCAAGACTGCGCATAGCAGAGATGAACTTAGGCATTATTATCAATGCAGATCCTCAAGACAACTTTTGTTTAAAGTCACGTGGTTCTAAGGGGAACGCAGAAGAGGTAGATGAAATCAAACTGAATGACGACATTAAAGATGGCAACTGTGTTCAACTTAAGTAAGACCTGCGTTATCCTTTAAGCTTGCATTGATTTCCATTGACCTTGGAAGTTTTTCGAAGGAAAGAAGTTATTCTGAAGACACGAAAGAAGCGAGAAATTTCTTATAAGATCATCAACTTTTAGCATGGAAACCTTATCCTTTGGTTTTACCGTTGGAATCATTTTACTTTATCATGTGATTGTTATTTTCCTGGTGTAGTCAGTACAGTAATCATGGCGCTGAGACGCTATGTGACCTTGAAGGAGGAAGGAAGGCTCAACACTTCCAGAGAAAGCCGTTTTTCTCTTGCACACTCTAATAGTATGAAATTCCCTGATCAGGCCAACTTTTTCTTCACGTTTTGTCCAGAATTTAACCCGACAAAGACCGTGACGTTTGACGGTTTATCTTCTTATGAAATTTCGAGGTACATGTCGGTAAGTTTTCGAAATTTTATTCAGTAGTGCACAAATGGCATGGCTACTTGAATTTTCCCTATAAATTGAACAAATCAACAAATTTGTGATGGAAAATTTATTTAGATGCGAAGCGATATGCTCTTTAGTGTGTTCACAGCCAGCCACATGCCCGAATATTGTGTTGTGCGATGGAGCACATTAGGTCTGTACCAAAGTTTAGAAAAGCAACATAGGGTACACACTTTTTCCCACCCGAACATAGCATACGTATCAACTTAGGACGCAAGGACTGTGGCAGTGTACTCTTTGTTAATGTGTTTATTAGAACCATTCATGTAAAGAGATCCATTAAAGAAGAATATTATTTTTCTTGGTAGCCTATTTTTGAGTATGAGGCAGTCCCCCCCACCATAGCTGGGGGACCAAATATTTTTCACCCCACAATATTTCTACATGAGTAATGTTTGCTGACAATTGTGTGGAAACAGTTTGCAATGACTGAGATTCTTGGCAGGCTTCTTGTGCACCATTTACCCTGTAGTTGCTTCATGATAACTAGACATTTCAAAGTCATGAACAAATATATGCGTTCAACGTACCGTTCCACAGAACTAGGACCCCCTCCCACTTCTCGAATGTAGTCCTGACATGTTTCCTATGAAAATGTTCCTCTAAATTTTGTGATAAAGGTATCACTAAATCCTTTAATCCCTACCGTACTTCTAGTTTGTTTAAGTTTTAACATTTTGTATTTTTTACTTGAATGTGAAATAAATGTTATACAATCCTCGGGACCGTGACTTTAAGGGTATTTAAAGTGGAAAATGTTTTTCCTTAATGCTTCTAGACTTCCTGGATTCCTTCGAGAATTTTACAATGTTTATTGCTTAACATCATCTTTTCTTGCTTGAAAGCTTGAAGAAAATTTATTTTACTTCGCGCAGCACACCTCTATCGGCCATGACTACCATTGGCCTACGAGGTGGGGTGGGGGACTGTACCCCCCAAAAATTGGACAAAATTTGGTCTAAGAATGCACAGGCATAAATAATGCTAAAAAATCTTGTGCCCCCAAATCCAATTAGTGTCATACGCTTATGGAGGAAACCCCAAACTTTCAGTGACCAACATGGCCTTTCTAACGTGCCAAATGTTGAAGGTATCCCATCGATCTCAACCAAATTATTAGATGGGACTATGTCTGTCACTCAGAAATATCAGCAGATGTTATGGTAGTTGACCACATATTGGTTAAAGGGGGAACCGGGTCCTTTCAATACCAAATTATTAGAGGAATTATTTTTCCCCATCTAACAGCGTAGGAAGAGAGGGCGAAATCCCCAGTCAAAAATTGTGGACGGAAGCATGCTTCCCCCTCAATTCAAGAACGAAAACCCCTTATTTGTGCCCCTAAAAATGTCAAAATTTTGCAGTAGTTTTTATAACATTTGCCCAATATTTTGCACCAAACTGCATCTAACAGTCTAAGGACCCTCAAATATTCAAAAAAGTGCACTTTTGTACTTTTTGTGGTGGTTGTGTCTCCCTTGTTGGCTTTTCAATTGTTGACTGTTACTCTGTGATGGCATTTTTGCCTTTTTGGAGTTCTTTACTGAAGACTGAAGTTTCCAGAGGGTGTTCCTTAGACCCTCCAGGACGGCACTGTCCGAAGCAGCGTTCACCCCAGTCGAGAACAGCTTCCTACGCCTATGCCCCCATCCCGCTATTATTGCCGCCCCTGGACCTGACATTACTCTTCATGTCACTTTAATATCTACTAAACGTCAGTCCCTCAGGCAGTTTATTACTAATAACATCATTGTTATGTGATGGGCCTCTAAGTGATACTTTGGCATATACTAAATATCGGTCCAAAAAGCACAAAACAGGTGTTACAATTCTCCAACCAGTGAAATTTTAAGGGCAAAGTTTTCAGTGTTGATTTTTGATTGATGTTTTTCTTTCTCAATCCTCACCGGAGCACGAGAGATAGGAAACGGTGGTAACCCGGTAGGATCTAAGGTAAAGGGATCACACCCTTGTTCATGTAAAGTGGCTCAAATGAAAAAAAAAAGGTAATGCTGCTTTACAAATTAATAGGGCTGAGGTGTTTTGGCACTTTGTGAAGGGACACGGTGTGACGTGAAAAGGTTTTTGAATGGAAAAAAAAAAAAAACAGATTAACATCCTTTAATATAACTGTCTGTCACAAATCGTTCTCTACCTACCAAATTTGATATCATCTTAAACTTTATTGTTGACAATATACTGTCCAAGTTCTGAAGTAGTCAAAACAAACTTAGCTACAGTCATATAAAACATAATTTTGACTTACTTTTGTCAAAGCGATGTCTAATGTTTAAATTGTTTCGACTAACTTATAGTGATAGTGCATCGTAAAAGAACTTGAAATGGTAGGAGGTACCCAATAACTAATTGGGCGCAGGGGTGGCTCCTAGGAAAGGGACGCGAGAATTCCCTTGTGGAACCTCTTACCCCTCTCCCCATTTCTTCCCGAACAAATAATCTAAGCGGTTACCCTCGTAACCCGCTTCGCTTGCAGAAAATCTCGTGATTGCCAAGGAAGAGAGAGTCCTTTGCTCTTCCCGTAATTTCAAAAGACAAATTGTAAGCAATGAGGGGACTGCCTGGTGTTCTTATTACGGATCCACCTTTTGTCAGATTATTTTGTACAAAACATCATCATAATAACTAAAAGAACACACAATTTCAACATGAAACATGGGACATTACTCTCTTAATGTACAAGAGTGAAATTCACTCTTCGACGATTGCCTACAGTGACCACTCTTTTTTCGAGTGGAAATCGACTGAAATTTCACTCTGCCCGGAGTGGTAGTTAACTCTAAAGGAGTGAAAATGCCACTCGATAAAGGGTGGAATGTCACTCGAAACAACAGAGAGCAGCGGCGTTGGAAGATGTTTGACATTGGGGGGGGGGGGCAGACCAGATGTGACTTCTCGACCTTGAATCCCCTTCCCACACTAAAACACATTTGCTCAATGTGATTCTTCCGATTTTAATTTGAGCAAAATAAAAATATTCAAAGCAAAAGGACCCCCGAACAACACCATGCAGGAGTGATTTTTTTGCTTAGGAGGCTCTGGAGGACTGGAAATTTTGTGGCGGTGACTCCCGTTTACTATCTAAGCGGAGCGCCACCATAGGTTGGCGCGGAGCGTACCAAGAAAATTTTAGATTTGAATACGTTCCAGATCGCCGGAAATGGCACTTGTCAGGCTTGATAGCAGCCATCAAGATGTGCAATTTTTGTGAAAAAATGTAAAGCTTGATTTGATTTTTTTTATAAAACACATTTCTGTGAGGACAGAGTAGTTGAGCTGGCCTGGACTTGGGGTCCGAGGATTGGAAGTTTGAACCCCATTTACTATCTAAGCACAGCGCCACCATAGGTTTACGTGGACGGAGCGTACCGAGAAAATCTGAGATTTTAATACATCCCAAATCACCGGAAGTGACGCTTGCCAGGATTTTTGAAGCCATCAAGATGTGTCCTTGTTGTGAAAATTTTGTAAAGTTTGATTTGAATTTAACACTTTAAGTCTGTTACAATCTATCCGACTTCATTCAAAATTGTTCAGCGTTGAGTCATCCCCCATGGATTTCAGTGGATTAGTTGGAACTGAGATTTTCTACAGCCAGAGTCTGTTAACTTATTAAGTTGAGTAGAGGTAGCCCCACGATTTGCCCGGCTAACGGCCAACGACCCGAAACTCCGACATAGCCCCAATGCCGTCGAGTATTGGTGAGGTGGGATTTGAAGAAAGCCTGTACGCTAGCCTCCATTTCATTCGGGTCATATATTGCATAAAATTTGTATATACTAGAGAAGCTAAGTTCCGAGTTGATTAAATGTTTTTTTCCGGAATCTAAATTGTAAAACTGCAAAGCGCGCGAAAATTTTTCGGGTCATTTTTCACAAAAAACATAGGCCTATGTAATTATTAAAAACAATAAAAAAGAAAAGCTGTAGGGGTTCTAGACCGCATAGGAGATAATATGCATTGTATCGAAACTACCTTGACTATCCGATGAAATAGCCAAATATTGCTCGGTGAGTCCCTCACCAACTGGCCGTACCGCATGACACACAAGAGAACAGTAGCTAGGCTTTGTAATATGGGATGAAATTTACGACCTCTACATGAACTGTGTACTTTCCCACGTGTTATGGTAAGGGGGAAAGGACTTTGCGCTATCTAGTGATGTAGAATGAAACTATTGAAGAAACCAGAATGCCTCTCCTGCGCGCGTAGCGCGCCGAAAATTTTAGGTTTTTATTAGAGAAATTGTCCTCTTAAGAGCAAAAATGGGTAAAACGAAACTGTAAACTGTCGCAATTATTGGGGGGGGGGGGCAAAATGACATTTGGCCCCCTCAAAACATATTGGGGGCCATGGCCCCCTTGGCCCCCCGGTTCCTACGCCACTGGAGAGTGGTGGTCACTGTAGTAAATCTCTTTTAACATTTAGAGAGTATACGAGTGGTAGGGCAGTACACAGAATATTCCGTTTACTATACTGATTCCTGTTACACTACGACCCTGCGGTCCATTTCGTATCTCTCTTACAACTCTCAATAAACGAAGGTAACAATATTATATACTGATGAAAAGAAAGGTGCAAATTTAATATATATGACATCACTCATTGCCATTTGGGAACAAAAAACGTTTTATTTTCTCCTGTTTTCTCCTGTTTGCCTCCAAAAAAGAAAAAAAAACCCTTATTAAGACAATCACAGGAAACTTTAAACAAACTATATATTACAATATCGTTTTTGTGTGAATGGGGAACATATTCCAGCTGCTATATTATTTAAAAAAATACTATTTTTATCAGTGATTTTACTCTGTTTGCCCTCACCACCTTTAGCCATTTTTGCCATTTCTTGTTAAAAATTAGAGCAATCTCTTGCTTTGCCCTCTGTAAAGTATCCTGTCAATTTCTGAACAGATTTAGCGCAGCTACAAGGAAAAAACTAATTACAAATTATTTAAAGCAGACATCACACAGTATCATCATATGTTCTAATTGTTTTCTGTTCAATTCTCTTTTACTAAAATCTTTGAGACTCATCACTGTTTAAATTTTAAATATAACTTATCCTATCACAAACATACTTTAAAATTTTTTAACGATTTCATCAAGCTTAGCTAAAGGTCATGAAAAGGATGTTAAATTGAAGAAAATTTTGGGTTAAATTTGGCACATTTAAAACTTATGCACATTTTGTGTTGAATTGCTATAGTATCCTGGATGAGCTTCAAAATGAATAGTTTTTGCATTGCCGAAGTATCAGAATAAATAACCTTTTAGTTTTGAGTTCAGATATGTAGTTAAGATGACATTGTTGTAGTGTTTATTTCATTTAAATTTCATTCGATAGATTGTCGATAGATAGATTCAAGCGCGGATCTAGAAATTTCGAAAAGGGGGGGGGGTGCTGAAAGCCCCCTTCAGTATTCTCCTAAATTAACATTATGCTGCTTTTTGTGTATTTGTTATTGTTGATGTAGGGAAAGTGGGGGGCTGAGGCTGGGAAAGCCCCCCTCCCCTTAGACCCGCGCCTGAGATTAGATTTGATAGATTGGTGATAAATGTTGGGAGTAGAATGTCTATATCAATTCCGACATAGCGCCATCAGTCACATTCTATATTATGAACGTCTGTAAGTGTAGTTTGACTCCCCCTATATGGCAAAGTTACCTTAAACAACTATGCTGATGGGTACAATGATAGGGCATTCAAAATAAAGGCGCATTTTGTAGGATGTTTTCACTTTTATTGGATCTTCATCACTTAAGGGAAATGTCGCCTTAAATAAACCTGTCTTCAAACTTTTTGAACATTAGCTAAATCTCAGAAGTCTCCTCTTGTTTCCCTGACAGGTATCTTCCATGGTCATTCAGAACATAATCCTTGTGCATTAAAGGTAAGAAAGGACTTTTTCTGCATGACTAACAAGATATTTTCTCATGACTGAAATGGGATTAAGACGCAAGGATATACTGAAATATTCAAAGTGATGACTGTATATTCCGTGTAAATTCAAAGTTTTTAATATGGATCGACAGGATCCAGACTGACGAAAGACGACAAATATAAGAAGAAAGGGGTATTACAGTTACAAAATATTACAATATTGATGTTTTCCTTTATTGGTGTATATAAAGTTTTAATAGCACGGAACGTTACTGAGATACAAATTTTTAAAGATGCATTTATTTCAAAAGGAGTTTTGCATAACGCGAAATCTGTGATGTCAGACATCGTAAATGATTGAAAAAAACAATTGTATTTAAACGATACATGAAGACATTTGTTAAGACATTTTTAATGAAAAATGAAGACATTTTAAGCTCAATTTTGGATGGAAACTTTTCAATACTTCAGCATTTTCAGTACGTTTTAAGTTTTGTGAAAAAAGAACGAATTTTAGATTCTGTAACTTTGCTTCGAATGGAATTTATCGAACAAGAATTTTTCCAGTGGTGAATAAGATAACAGCGTCAAGTTTGTAGGGTATGTGACAAAAATCCATCTGGAACGTTCTTGTCTGAAAGGATCTCTCAGACAAATGGACTCATGTGTCTAGCACAGTGGTGCTCAAACTTTCTGAGGGTGAGGGTCAAATGCATAGGTTGGGATGAGGTCGGGGCCGCAGGGAAGGAGGTCACGAAGCTGTATCTATAGCAAACAGTGGCAGAGCCTTAGAGGTACGATTTTTTCAAAGGAAGTGATTTCTCAAGAAGGCAATCTGCACTTTAACAGCGTCTTACCGAGCAAAACGACCTCAGCCCCACCATGGTTGGGACTGAGGTCAGAAAATTTGGCCTTTCAGACTCCCTAGATCCCAGGAAATTGCACTTTAAACCGCAAAGTTGTGTCTACAATTACGGGTGGTGAAAGGATTTACCCGACAAGGAGCCAAAAAATTTTTGAGGTTCCCATTGAAGACCAGTCAAATATTTTGGGTTTATTGAAGAATCTGCCCGCCTTAAGAGCAAAACTAAGAAATTCGTTGGTTCGGCTGGTCGTTGTCGGGGGATTAGTTTCTTAATCGTACCTGTTTAGGCTTCTCGACTGGAATTTTCCTGAGGGAGACAGCCTTACCCGACAGGGTGAAAGTCTCCTTGCCCCCACCCTGTCTACATTCTGACTCTAGCATTCGTGATTCACCAGTATGATCATTTCGAGGATCAGTTATCCTACAACGCAGTCAGAGAAGCGGGGCTGATGTCTAGGACAGCATTCCAAAAGGTCAAAAAACTTAGTTGATTAAAAGATTTTTTTTTTCATTTAAAAGAAGCCTTGGAAAGAGTAAGCGCAGATAAAAATTTGCAAAGGCATTGTTAGGTGATGCCATGGAGGAAAAGCAGGCCTATTTGATTTTGTTTCTACAAGTATGTTGAAAGAGGACTTGCAGAGATTATAATTTCAGTAATCAATCAACACATCTTCAACACGATACGTTTTTGAATTCTACAGTCACCTCACTCAAAAATTAGATATCAGGAATATTTTATTTCTACAAGCTTTGTTACTATAAATACACGCACTCAGCAATGCACCACTGCATAACTATATAAATGCCACCGTGTACAAAACAGCACCGTGCACAAGACAAAATACCCAATCTTAGCTAGATATGACTAAACAAGAAATACACCGTACCCTAGAACCACTTCAGGAGAATAAACTTGAAAGGAGTTAAGTTGTGACTTCAAAATACCAAATTTAAAATACATGTCATGGCCCAAGGCTTATTCCATCTTTGCTTTGCTACGTGTTTCTTGCGGAATGATTTAAAAAAAAACATAAAATCAATTCAGGGGCCGCACCGACAGGGACTGGGGGCCGCGTTTGAGAACCACTGGTCTAGCACAGTTAACGTGAGAGAAACATTGTTTAGATTACTTAAGGTTCTAATATTTCCTACTCATTTTGGTTTTTCCATATTCTGAAGGACATAACTGGACAAAACAAGCTAATATGAACCTTCGAGAACGGCACTCAATATTTGTGAATGAGAGCATGGGCGTCCGCAGAAAAAAATCCAAGGGGGGGGGCAAAATTTTTTAGGGGCCCAACTTTTCCATGGGAAATATCTTACTCCCAGAAAAGAGTTTAGATGCTACTTTTCACACAGTGTTGACAGAGGCGTAGCCAGGAATTTGTCAAGGGGGGGGGGCGCGAAACGCATAGACAGACTCTCAGCGCTCCGCGCCACCATGAGTTGGCGCGGAGCGCAAGCAAATTTTTGCCCAAAATGCTTCCCAGATCGCTGGAAATGGCACTTCCATGGCCTTTTTACCATATAAAAAGGGAAAACATAAGCAATATCGTAAATATAAACTTTAAAAAATACCAAAATATGCTGGGGGGGGGGGCTGCTGGGGCCTGAGTGTTGATATTTTTATTTAATTCCTGTTTTTGAGAGTAGAAATTCACACTGATTGAACTGTTAAGAAATGTTAATGTTATATTTTCTTCGTTTTTTTCTTTATTTTTTCTTCGTTTTTTCAAGTTTTTGATTTTCCAGGGGGGGGGGGGGGCAAGTGCCCCCTTGCCCCCCTCCGGACGCCCATGAATGAGAGTAATGATGGACCATATTTAAAGAGATTACACCAATTCAGAATAATGTTTCACTTGGTCTTCGTTTGTGAACAGCCAGGGCTGATACAAGAAACTCAGTAGTCCTGCCACTGACTTTGCAACCTCGGGAAATGACAAGGGAGTAAGTGCGTTTGGGGCCAAAAAATATTGTCAGCTGCATGATATAAAAAGGTAGAAAATTCAAAAGTAGGTAGCTCGGCAACTTTTCTAATGATGTAACATTCCTTACTCTTGTAATGTATAATGTTCTGGGAAGAAAAGATTTTGCCAGAGCATATTTGTAAAAGATAAAAGCAATTTCTGTCTAGGCTTTACTGTTACATATAAAATGCAATATCCCCTTTTCTGAAGCAGCACCCCGTCGGCTTCCATATTTATTTGGCACGCATTTATGTCAATGTACCATTAAGCTAGTTATAGTTAATGTGGGCATCCTACATGCAGGGCTACATTCTTATAGGTTTTTGAAAGCTGTAACAACTACTAAGTCAAGTCATGGGATCTCAATAATCTTACTCCATCCCTTACTTATTCGCACCCAATATCGGATGACCATTAGACCCACTGATAGGAAACAAAATTGATCTGATGAAATTATTTGAAATTTTTCAAATAATTTACAAAGGTCAGAAAAAAGAGGGGTTATTCGATCACCCCATATGATGAGAACGAAACTATGAAACTCTGGAGAGAAATTTGAAAGGTTTGAAAATTCTTTTCGCCCATGCAGTTGCAACCCCTCTATTGAAAAATCGTGGATAAAATATTTGCGTCAATTTTGTGTCTTTAGCAGGTGCTAAATGTTGCGATGAATATGGATATTTGGCAGCAGTACTATCCAAGATCCAATATAAACAAAGCAAACGTGAGAACATATGTCCCTTACCGATGACACCTGGCAGCTGACGAAGATGTCTAAATATGTGGTGGTAATAAAATGGTGAAATTTTCAAAATATTGATCAAAGCATGCACTGTGTCCCTCCCTCCCCTCCACCATTCTGACCATCATGCTACGTTCCTGGAATATCTTGAACTAGGAGGAAAATGTTAGGAGATAATACTTTTGAAAATCTGATTTATGCAAGTGTTATTATACTGACTGTCAGCTTGAGGAAAAAAAATGTGTTCAGGAAGGATCTTGAGACATACGGGCATTTAGCCCAGCTGTCTTAAGGCTGGTCCACACACTTGTCCACGAACATTTCCATCCAAGTGTATAACATTGCTTGGTAATATTCACTTTGGATGTTGCGAAAAAACAAATTCAAAGCAATTTTTTGTTGAATTCCCGCAAAAGGATGACTGAGCTTCAAAATGTAATGATTGCGGAAGTTCTTGCGTTGTCAAAGTATTAGGATAAATAGTTTTATAAAACATGCAGATAAGATAGCGTTACTATAGTGTTTAATTTCAATTTCATTCGATAAAGTTTCCCCAGATTTTCGCTATACTGTAGAACTTAAATGCTGGAAGTAAAATAAATGAAGATACCGTTGAAAGTTTGCCCTCATTGTAAATCTCTTTGACATGAAAAACATAAATCAAATTCTTGGAGACCATTAAAATCAAAGCCCCTTTTGCTTGCAGCTTGAAAAATGTTAAAGGAGCTGAGTAGTGGCGTACTTCCAAAATAAATACATCATACCAAACGAGATGATTACCCTCTGTGTGGGGCTAATTTTAAAAATATTAATCCTAATGCGTTTTATATTCTCATTTAAAATAATCTTGCAAAGTAATTTTGCCACAACGTTCCCATACTATTTCTTGGGTTATTTAATTTTACACTTGCAAGATATTTTACAATTTGTTTTTTGAATTTCTAGTTCGTTACTTTTTCTTCTGGCACCGGCAATTTTAAATCGTTTTCACTTGTATTGGTTCTGATCGATGCATCTACCCAGACATGTAGTGCACACAACTCACAATGTACGTACGTACGTACGTATGTAGTATGTTAGCGTTACTAGTGGCAAGGCACACGACTATTTCGCGCATCATCTGCAGGAGGTTCATGAAGAACATTGTCGATTTTTCAGGTATTGAAACTGCTTTTTCGATCAATGAGTTTGTTTTTCGTGGTAGACCTAGGCCCTAACGCTAGCCTAAGTTAGGCTAACGTTAGTACTGTCAACGACAGTAACAAGTGTACTGTTACACCAGACACACTGCATGCATGGCTTTGATAAGTATCGGTATCGGGTCGAATCGATAAACCAAGAAGCATAACCGGATGTGACGTAACGAAGTCGGCGGGTCCGAGAATTTATTCTACTTTGGCGGCTACTCAGCTCCTTTAAAATGTTTTCAGTTACAATAAACCTTCATTTAATGGAGTGTCTCCTTTAAAAGCCATTGGCCGGTCTGAATTTTTTCATACATTAGCTAAATTTTAGAAGTCTCCTCTTGTTTCTCTTACACAGGACAGATCTAGAAGTTAACCCCACCCGGGAACTAATTTCTTGAGGACCCCCTCTTATGAAAATTATTCAGAGGGCGAGGAATTTCCTAAGGGGAGGAATTTTTCAAAGGGACACTGCTTCCATTGTCCCCCTAATTGTCTACGGGCCTACTCACAGGTTCCAGAAATGGCACTTCCCAAGCCTTGAGAGTTTCGTCCAAATTTCATTTTGAGATCAAAACTAATACTTAAAAACATAAAAAAAAATAACAAAAAAATGATTCTGAAGATCACAATGCAGGGAGAAAATAGGATTTTACAAGCTCCAGTTATCAATGAAATTATGATGTAAAAATTAGGATAAGATGATGAGTATGTGCTAAGCAAAGCTACAAAAACCGCTATTTTTCATTCTGAAATTATGGAGATCTCATGAAAGATGTAAGAATAGTCTAGTGGGAACTTGTCAATAATCGTTCTTTCTTCCCCTTTCTTATTCTCTCTCCATATCTGACTACCATTACTGATAGGAAATAAATTATTTTGACGAAATTATTTCAAGCTTTTCCAAACGTTAATACTTACCACCTCCATCATCCATAAAGGTCCGAGAAGAAGGATTCATTTAATTTCTTATATCATGAGAACGAAAGTTTTAAACTTTGAGAAAAATGTGAAAGATCTGAAAATTTTTCTTGATCTTTTCTTTTCGGTATGAGCAATTCTGAGTGTAAGCTCCCATAATCCAAAGATATCCTCTCCTGAGACACCTCGCCCAACGTTCATTCACTTGCGCCCTCTCTATTTGAAAAGACCTGGATACAATATTTGCGTTAATTTGCATATGTGAAAGAGGAACTAAATCTGCGCAATTTGGTGACACTTCCATTCAAGTCGGACATGTAGTACTCGAGACACCAGCAAATGAAGTTACTACATTTGTGACCCAACGTGAGCTTGAGGCAAGGTGGGGTAATATAACTTCCTCACATTGATGAGAAATGCTTTGTTTCCTTTGTATTGTCAGTCTGCTGTGTTTACCTTAGTTTAATAGGGATAGGACCTCTTCATGGGGAATGCAAAGTATTGAAAATTCCCATGCTTCTCATGCAATCACATTCTGATAACATGGAATTGTAGAGGAGAAAATTGGTTGTAAATTTTAAAGAAAAACAAAAGACTGCTCATTAATGTGAGGCTATGATGTCATATGCGCTTGCTTCAAGTTCACTTGGGGTTGAAAATGTGGCAACTTTTTCTGCCAATAGCTTCAGAACCACACGTCAGATTTCAATGCAAATTTCACCAGAATGCTTAGAATAAACACCCCTCTAACATATCAAAACTTGATATGAGGTTAGACCCTTCTTTTAAAGATGATAAATAATGAAAGCCAACAGCATCATAGCTTGCATGATTAAGCTGTATCATGTCAATGTTCTTGTTTTTTGCAGGTGCTGTAAGTGCTGCGACGAATATGGCTGTTTGGCAACAATTTTATCCAAGATGCGACATATACAACACAAACGTAAGAACATATATCCCGTCCGGATGACACCTGGCAGTCGACGAAGATGGCTCAATATGTGGGGCTGGTTAAATGGTGAGATTTTCATATAAGTTTGATGTGGAGTGAGGGTAAATATTGCGGCATTTTACCCAACCAGCTTAGCTGGTTACATAGGCAGGACAGGACCGGAGCCAGACTAAAAAGGAAGGAAAGGTCGAGACAGCTTTCAGTGGGCGAAATATTTTTTTAAGGGTGAGGGGGGGGGGGGGATAGTGAAACGTCTGAAGGCATCGGTAAAGGAAATTGTCAAAGGGTGAAAACGTTTTAAACGGGCGACGCCTGCGTTCCCCCCTTTCCCGCCTTTTAGCTACGGGCTTCAAAAGTAGTGATTCAAACCTCACCCTAACCATGGAAGACGACGGAAATTACATGAAACAAGTTACCCTTTGACTGTCAATGTTGTAATTATGGGCACATTCTTATTCTCAGCACCTATATTTTGAAATAATCATTTTAGTTACATTTGCTAATGATGTTTCTATGTAAGTGCACATCTTAGCATGCACTGTACCCTTTCCCTCCTCCATTTTGATTATCAGGCTACGTTCCTGGGATATGTTAGAAGATAATATTTTTTTGCAAATCTTGTAAATGCAAATGCTATCAGACCGAACTTTAGCTTAAGAAGAAAATCTGTTCATGAATGATCTTGAAACATACGGTCCTTGGGTCTATCGTTCTGAAGCACTGTTCAAACGATCATAGATGTGTCCATAAATATTTTCATACAGATGCTCACATTGCTGACAGATTCTCACTTGGGAATTTTCACTTCTGTTGTTGCGAAAAAGAAATATTTCATATCTGATTTTCTTGGGGGGGGGGGGCTATTATTTGCTGAACGCGAGCTTCAGATTGGTATGATTAGTTTTTCATTGTCGAAGTATTAGAATGAATTAAGTTTTGGTTTCTGGTTTAAGCATGCAGATTAGATTGCATTTCTGTAGAGTTCATTTCATTTAAATTTCTTCAGAAATAGTGTCCTCAACATTTTCCCTAAAATATGGACTTGTTATGCTGGAATGAAAGTAAAGGAAGAGACCTTTGATGGTTTGCCCTCATTGTGAATCTCTTTGCCATTACAAACATACATCGAATTCTTGGAGACCATTGGAAACCAAAGCTCACTTTGCTGTTTGCAAAATGTTTTCAATTACATTGTATCTTCTTCACTAAATGAGGTGTCACCTTTAAAAGCAATAGGGCGGTCTTTATACCTTTTGATACATCACCTCAATGTAAGAAATCTGCTCTTGTTTTCCTGACAGGTATCTTTGATGGTGTTTCAGAACAAGAGTTTTAAATATTCAAGGTAAGAAAGGACTTTTTCTGTATGAGTATAGTTTAGTAAGTCAGTTACAAGATGTTGCCACATGATTGAAAAGGACTAAGGATACAATCGTATGCTGACTAATTCAAATTCAAAATTGATTTATTTATAAAGCGTTAAATATGTAAAACACACATTCTAGAACGCTGAACAAAAGTTACAAAAGGCACAATTAAGAATAAAAATGAAACAGATAAAAATGCTTACAACGTAATATTAAACCAGGTAAAAAGTGAAACAATAAGAGCGATTGCTTAAAAATGTAGTAAAAAGATGAGTTTTCAAATTTTGTTTAAAAACAGCAAGGCTGCGCTGAGAACGAAGCTGTAGTGGCAGTTGGTTCCAAAGCCGAGGAGCATATACGGGGAAGGCTCGACCACCAAAAGTTGAACATTTAAAACTGAAGGTAAATAGTTTGAGATCGTCATGAGATGTTAGGTGATAACGCACATTGGTCGGCACTTCAATCATTCCTCTAAGGTACTTAAGGGCCATTTTATGCAGAATTTTAAAAGCAGCCAAAAGTACTTTAAGGTGATACGGATGTCCACCGGCAATCAATGTAGCTGAATCAGGGGCGTCGATCCTGGGAGGGGGGCATGGTGGGCATTGCCCCTTCAAAGAAAATATTGGGGAGGCAAACATATCGTTTAGTCCACTCCCCCCCCCCCCCAATTAATTCAGGCAGAGCAAAAAAAAAGACAGGCAGTAAAAAAATATAATATTGTGGTGTACAGATGACTTTAGGGCTTCGAGAAAACGCCAGTTTGAGCCTATTAAAGTAAAGTATTAATGTCAATCTTCCATCTAACCCGTTCAACATAATGCATATCCCCATTTTCCAGCACTTCAGATAACTATTTACACATTTTCTTTTGAAATTAAGGTTGTCGGAAAATTTTTGCCCCCAATCCCCACACCCGATCTACGCCCCTGAGCTGAATGAGAGCAGGAGTAATATGCTCAAATTTCTGAAGGCACAGAACAACTCTGGCAGTGTAATTCTGAACAAGATGTAGTCTTTTAATTAATTAGGCCGGGTGGGGACCATACAAAAGGTTATTATACTATTCGATCTGTGACTAATAATAAAAGCACGGACGAGAGAACATGCAGCATCATGAGTAAGATATTTACGAATATGAGCAATATCATGAAGATGAAAGTAAGCACTTCTGCGTATCTTAGTGACATCATGATCCATACAGATTCTCATCAAAAATAAAACCTAACTTGCGTACATTCTAGCTGGGAGCAGTGAGTGCATCACCAACATTTAAAACCTGTAATGGCTGCTTACTACCTAAAATAGTCAATTCAGCTTTGCTGATTTTCAGCTAAGTAGATAACATCTACAGTCTTACTTCAGAAATGCAGTCTTGCAAAGAACATATCTCCCCGGGGCCTGCATCAGGTTTGGAACTTATGTATAGCTGATGATCATCTGCAAAGCCCTGAGCGTTGGGTAAATGGGGCTCAATGATCTTAAGTATGGGTGCGGCAGATTGTGAAGAAGACAGGTCCTATAAGCAGGACCCTTGTGGATAACCAAATTCAAGATGAAATTCGAACCCTGACGTTGTGTACGACTTTCTAGGTACGATGCAAACCAACTAACAGCAGTGGATGATACCTCAACCTGCAATTCAAGAACTTTTAGTAACATACCATGGTCTATAGTGTCAAGCCAGGGAGTTGCTATTTAACACTCCCTGGTCAAGCGCGACACTAATATCTAACAGTAAAAGAGGAGTAACATTCTACTTATCAAAGCCAAGAAGAATATCAGACTGGTTTCTGTACTGATTGGCAGGAAGCGCGTTGTTAATTGTCATATGAGACGACAACTGCTTCACGGCAGCTCTTTGTGCTAACTTAGAAAAATATTAAGTTACTCACAGGACGGTAATTACTAAAAACAATTTCTGCTTCTACTTTCTTCAAAATAGGTGTAACAATTGCATTCTTTCATAGATGTGGAAAGTAGCCTTCCTTTGACCAGTAGGAATGACCGTACATTCCCTTTAAATTCAAAGCTTAATAAGACAAGACTATGCCAGTGACAAAATATTAAATAGTATGGAGCTTTACTGAAATATGAACACTGTAAAAAATGATTAACACTTCTTTGTAACAGATAATAAACGCGTCTTGGCGTTTACGTAACCAAAAAGACAATTTAATACATAAGCAAATTAAACGTCTAAAACGCCAACTTTAACACATTGACGCCACTTTAACGCCATCTCGTAAACACGTTTATGCGTTTATTTTATGATTACTGTAAACATCAAGTTGTTTTTAATAAAGAAAAATTAGCATATATATCAAACATATAAACGTGATTGCGGAGTGCACTTTAATTGACGTCATTATCTTTATCATGTGTTAGTATTCGCTCAGTCATTTACTGCATGTGCTTATCCATTTTGTTGTTCGTTTTCTAATTCTTAAAGGCCATAATGTGTTAAAAAATGAAGACGTCTATTTTTAAAGTGAATATTTTTCAACATAAATTTATTTCAAGGAGTTCTTTTTCATCAAAAGAAATCTGTGATGTCACACAGCCATACTGATTGAACAAAACAATTGCATTTGTATGATACATGGGGGCATTTTTAAAAATATGTGAAGATATTTTTAATGATATGTGAAAACCACAGTTCACGATGTAAACTTTAAGTTTTTAATACTTTCAATACGAAAAACAACGAAATTTAGATGCAAACCTGTTGGTATTACTTTCTGTAATTTATCAAACAGGAATGTTTCCAGTGAATAATAAGATAACAGCGTCAAGTTTATAGGGTATGTGACAAAAATCCTTTACAATGGAACGTTCTTAAAAAATGCAAGAGGATGCCTTAGAAAAACGGACTCTTGTGTATAACACATTTAACATGGGCTAAACATTGTTTAGCTTAAGAGTGTAATATTTGTATTTTACATTTTTCAATTATTATTATTGTTGTTGTTGTATTTTTTTCATGTTTTGAAGGACATTAATTACTGAACGAAAATAGCTAATGGGAACCTTCGAGACCGGCACTCTCTATACATCTGTGGATAACAAATCCGAAGAGATTACACCAACACCGATTCAGAATTTCATTCTGGCCACGTTTGTGAACAGTCAGGAGCTGATACAAGAAACCCAGTAGTCGCCACTGACATTGCGACCTCGGTAAAAAATAAGGGAGTAAATGCGTTTGAGGCACAGAAAAATTGTCAACTTTAAAAGTACCTTATAGAACATTAGGAAACTCAAAATTAGGTAGCTCAAGAATTCTGTTTCTCCCAGAAAAAAACTTCACTGTTCTGTAGCTTATGATTAATATGTTCACCCAAACTGTCAACTTTTCAAATGTAGCTTAACATTCTTAGTCTTGTAATGTATAATATTCTTGGAAGAAAATCTATTACCAGAGTTTATTGATAACACTGAATGGCTTAGACTTATAAAAGCAATTATCTGTCTGGGCTATATTGATGCAACTAAAGTGCAACATTCCCCCATAAAATACGACTTTTACAGTACCTTTCGCAAGTATTATATCTTTCGACCTTCATTTATTTCCAAAATGTATCATTCAGTTATATAAAGTTATTTTAGCATTCTCCATGCAGGGCTGTATTCCTGCAGCTTTTTGAAACAATCAGTTTAGTCCAGTCATGGGATCTACCTAATCATTACTCCCTCCCCCTTTCTCATTCGGGCTACATATCTGATGATTGGAAACGATACTATTCTGACGAAACTATTGAATTTTTTTCCAAAAGTTGATACCCTACAACCTCCACCATCAATAACGGTAAGGAAACAACGAGGGGTAACTTAGCAATATAAGAACGACAATCTGATACTCTGGGAGAAATTTGAAAGATTCAATTTATGGTAATACATTTTTTCCAAGACTCTTTTAGGTGTGACAAATTCTGAACGTAAGATCCCATAATCCTGAAGATACCCTCTGTTGAGATTCCTCGCTCAACGCCCGTTCAGTTGTCCCCCTCTAGACCTATTTAATTTGTGTAATAGGTGATAAATAATGAAAGTCAATAGCATTCCTTGTATAGATAAGCCGTCCTACATCAATGTTTCTGTCTCTTGCAGGTGCTGAATGTTGTGATGAATATGGCTGTTTGACAGCAATTCTATCCAAGATCACAACAACACAAACATGAAACATGTCCCTTACCGGTGACACCTGGCAGCTGACGAAGATGACCAGATATGTGGTGGTGATAAAATGGTGAGATTTTCATAACTTGGATGGCGAGTATCAGTAAATTTTGCAAAGTTTGCTCGGTCTGTACAAGTTAGTGAAATAGCTGGTTACATGAGCAGGGCAGGCCGGGAGCCAGACGAAGTGGTAGGGGAAAGACGAGAATGCTTTCAGTGAGCTAATGTTTGTAAGGGGGCGAGATATGAAAATGTTTGAAGGCAATGGTAATGAAATTGTCTGGGGACGAAACATTTTTAAGCAGTCTTCGCCCTCGTCCTCCCCCTATTGGCTGCGGACTTGAAAAACAGGGGTTTAAACCCCACCCAAAACCAGGGAGGACGAATATTTACATGGAACTATTTTCTTGTTTGACTGATATCTGTCAGTGTTGTAACATGAGCATCTCTTTACTCCCAACACCTATTTTTTGAAACAATCGTTTTACTTCATTTGCTAATGATGTGTTTATTAAGTGCCCATTTTAGCAGTAGATCAACCCCGTGTAAGGGGCAGATCCAGAATATTAACCCTTAAATTGGGAGATAATTCCTTAACCCCCTCCCCAGGTATAACAAATTATTCAGGGGGCGTGATATTCTAAGTTGTAGTAGGGCGATAGTGATATTGTTCTTAATATTTTAACGGGAGAAATATTTCTAAGGGACACTACGGGACTCATAGTTTCTGAGTTTCAAGAATTCCAGAAAAGGCTACTAAACAAGTCAAGCTGTAAACCAAGAACCCATGGCCACCATCGATTTAAAGAGTTTTCACGTTTAAGTCTGACACAATTATTGTAGTACAAAACTGAAAGCAAGCTCTTAGCATAACTATTAAAATTAAGGAAATTCAAGGCATCGTTTTGTAGTTACACCTGTAGATATAAAATTTAAACCAGATCAATAGAATACTTGTAGTTTCATTGTCTCGTTGGTGATGGGTTATACCAAAAATTAAGGTTATAGGATAGATAAACAAAGTATCATTGGTGCTGGTATAAACAAAATTCCTAAATTGTTCCCACATTGGCTGTACTTTTTCACAAGCAAACATTATGTGCCTGACCGTTTCTTTTTCCTTTGAACAGAAAGTACACGAATCATTATCTAAAATGTTAATGTTTTTAGTAGCAATTTGTGGCCAAAATCCTTGTATTTATCCTGCACTGAAACCAAGAGAACTTACTTTCCATATTAACAGATTAAATTCCACTTCAGATTTTTACAACCAAGCTCGTCATACCATTTATCTTGACTCTCAAAACAATTATCGGAGGCATAGGCAATGTTGCTATAAAAGTCGGAACCGCCCTTATTAGATTTAAGTAGAATAGCATACAATTCGGCGTTAAACTGGTCTTTGTAATTCACAACACGCATGACCGTTTAAGAACCGTTTTACAGCTCGTAGAAGGCCTTCATACTGAAAAAATTGTATTAATATGATAACGAGCAATAAAATTGTAAAGGGAAGAAAACTTGCCATCCTCATCGATAAGGTCATCAATTATGTTAACACCCCTTTGTAACCAATTTTTAAAGTACAATGGTTTACTATCTACTTGAATTAAATCATTATGCTACAGACACTGATGTGTATTTGGATTCTTAAGAAGATCGAAATCAATGGAGTCTTTTGGTTTGATAACAGCCTTCAAAAGGTCTTTACAGAAGGGGTTAGTGATCAGAGTCAGTCTTGCTTTTAAGTAGATGGAGCCCCATCCCAAACGAAATCAACCTTACTCTCGAGGAAGTAATAGAAAAGGGCATAGGCAGAAGAGGTAGGAGATGCCTTATAGTTAATAAGTTTCATCGAAAACATAAAAAAATTTTGATCTAACACCCGTAATCCACCTTTTTCATAGGGAAGGCAAAGTTGTTTTCGACTTATTCGGTCTGTGCAATTTTAAATGAATAAATAGAACATCTTCTCAATAGTATTTAAAGCATGGATTGGTGGGTCAGGTATGGAAAACAACAAATAATTGATTTTAGGTATAAGATGGGACTTGATTATTGTTATTTTATCAGTGACGGTGAGTCTTCTTTTATATAGACCAAAGTCCAATAATTTCAGGGATATCGTTAATAACATTTGAATAATTTAGTTGACTTATCTCATTGACATCAAGGGAAAAGCGGATCCTTAAAAGGGTTAAACACCAGGATCCCAAACAAGTCTTTTGACTTCACCGTATGCAGGTTCCAGAAATGGCACTTCCCAAGACTTAATGTTGCATCGGCATTATCATTTTGAGAATCTCATGTTTTCGAAACATACTTGAAAATAAAAAAAAAATTATCCCAAGGATGGCAATGCAAGGAGAAAGCCTTCTTTACGAAACTATGATGTTAGAATTATAGTTATTTGGTCTGTGTGCCCTAAGAAATGCCACGAAAAGGAATTAGAAATAATTGTGTGAATAGTCTTCAATCGATAAACGAGTAATTGAAATTGTAAATGTAATGACGTTTGAGGTTAGAGCTTTTGTGCGGTACAAGTTTTGTTGAACTTAACATTTTACAATTAAACGAGAACACATCAAACGATTGAAGGAGAGACGGCTCCACCTGTCGGGGAGGACAGAAGAGAGAAAAAATGTATCTGCTCACCAAATTGTTTCTGAAACAGCAAATCCATATCACTTACCCCATTAACTAATAGATTGATCAGTGTAGACTCAGAATCAGGCAATATTATTTACAACTTGTAAGCAAGTGTATTGTTACTTTTTTACATTTCGTTTTGAAATTTAGTCATGATTCCAAAATTGGTCCTCTTTTTCAAAATTTCCGAGCATGAAGTGAGATAACAATTTAAGGCGTCATAGAAAAGGGGGGGGGAGGCTTTCCAAGCACCATAGGCAGGTTGGATTTGTACACAAATTCACCCTTTTGTCTACAAACAGTCAGTTATCCGTATCGCTTGTCAATTTTGCTTGTCAGAGATTATCCGTATCGCTTGTCAGAGAGAAAAAATGTATCTGCTCACCAAATTGTTTCTGAAACAGCAAATCCATATCACTGTCTACAAACAGTTAGTTATCGGTATCACTTGTCAGTTCAGTTAAATACCTTACACAGCAAGTTTGCTGGAATTCTATGGAGGGTGTAAATTAGAAAATGATTTTATCAAACAATTCTTCAGAACTCCAAAAGCATTCTTGTGGGCTAAGACCCTTAAAAATGTAAAAACTTCCAGCATTTGAATAGTAGTTTGCATATTAATTAGCATATTTTGCATATTCAACTAGCAAACTTGGAAACACCTTTTTCTCAACAAAGCAACAAGCTACAAGCATGACCAATAGCTGAAAGCAAAGCTTTAGAGAGTGACAATGCTAGGTTTTCGTAGCATCCCCATTGCAGAAAAGAATTGATTAATAAGTAAAAATATTAAACAAGCAAAAAAGAAACAAACAAAAGTGGTAAAAAATAAGTGTCACTGCCTATCTAAACATAAAATGTATACCAAATAAATGAAATACAAGATGAACCTAATATTTCAAATGTACAATTTTGTTATCAAAGCATTAGCATGCTTTTGTTAGGAAGCTTATGAAAGTTTTTTCCTTCTGAAAAAGTTAGACAAAACTGGCCAAAAATCATTTTCTTGAGTAGAGCCTCCCCATATTTAAGGAAGCACCGAATTTCTTTCATTCGATATACCAAATATATTTATGGCATGACATGGCTCACTTTACCCCATGCTACCTATTTTATTTGATTCACATGAGATTTATTTTTCCGTCCAAATCTGGATCCGCTCTTGATTGTGCCATTAGAGCTACAGGCTTGATAGAGCTATCACTCACGTATTCTGCGGTGTAGAAAGAATTGTGACAGCATATACTAAATTCGACAATTTTAAATTATGACTCAATATGTATTGCTAAAACTGTTTGTTAGTAAACTTTTCAGTCTCGTGTGACGGATGGTACTGTTTGTTGAATACCTCCCCCCTCCAAAGCTTATGTTATACCCCCTTACAAGCTGAAACATTTGAAACCAAAAACATTCTTTTTTGTCGTGAAAAATTTTCGTATTCACTCCCTCTTCCAGTCACAGGAAAGGTGGTGGAAGAATCTCTTTAAATCGCACATTTGAAAATTTATCAATTAAAGACAACCTGCTAACGGGTCTAAAATTTTGGTCCAAAGTACCTATTTTGCAGTCCAGTGCTGCTCACAATCTTAGAGGCAGTTTTGCAATTAGGCCTATTCATGAACAGCTTTACAATTTCAATTAATTATAAAACGTGTAGACAGCATCTTATACTGTATGAACCCAGGAAAAAATTTCCATTGAGTTCCATTAGATTTTTTAAAGAGATTTAATGGGATGTTCCAAATTACATGCTGATTCAATAGGACAATGGATTTTCCCATTGATTTAATGGGATTTTATGTTGTGACTGTCCAAATTACATTAAATTCAACAGGAACTTACGGGAATTCAACGGGAATTTATGGGATCCCATAAGGTTCCATTCAATTGGATTCATGGGACTTAATGGGAATAGTTTCCTGGGAAACCTTGTGCCTTGCAAGAGAAATAGGCAATTTTCCAAACAAGTGTTTTTAAAGTGACCAAGCTCCTTTAACAGAAAATCTAATAAATAGTACAAAGCATTTTTCGATTCATGTGGTGATTGGTGAAGCTGCATCACGTGTTTTTCCTCTCCTTCACAGATGTTTGCCTATGCTCCACTGCCTGACAATTTTATCAAATTGAGATATGAAGAAGAAGAGACCTCACTCGGACACTATCTGAATCATCAGAAACTTCCTCATCCCAACCTTACCCCATCCCTACCAGTACCGTGCCTTTGCATACAAAAGACCGTATACACACTCATTAAGTCAACAAGTCGTGTTACATTTTGTTTAGGGTGCATTACAAAGTGAATAGTTTCTCGTCCTAGACAGTAAAAACAGTAAAAATTTCCTCACTGAGTTTACCTCTAGCAACTCTTTAAAGTTAAAGAAACAAAGAAACAAAATGCATCTATCTGATGGGACCTTCTTGAAAAGGAACACCTGCGACCATCATGAATATAAATTTGGCTCTTTGTTACATTCTCTTTCCCACCCTTTGTGTTCGTGTAGCTCGTATAATATACTAGGGTCTTTACAAGACCATTGTTTTGTTATATCACAATTTCTATTTCAAGAAGCACTCAAGGAATTCTTGTATAGTTTGTTGATTGTAACTTGGAGAAAACTCGTAGGTCGTTAAACATCAAAAAAGAAAAACGACTAACAGCCCATTATGCCCCCGACCTTGTAATACCCCCACTTGTCACGAAAAGAAGACTTGCTGCTGTGTTCAATGAATAATTGGACACCTCAAACAGTGGCTAACTTACTAGTTACCCACAAAAGTTAATAGTTTTAACTTCTTTCCCTTCCCCTTGATAACTTCTGCCCTTCCCTTACCCTAAATAATTCTCCTAGTAGACTTGAGATGAGAAGCATCATATACGGGAGGCAAGAAAAAACCAAAGTGCAGCGAAACACAGGTAAGTGCAAACAAGGATGTCATATTAAGAGGGAAGTACTGCGTTTGAAGTACAATTTGTACAATTAAAATGTACAAATGTGTTGCATTTTGTAAACATTTCATAATGCAAACATATATCTCGTATCATGGTCGCTGAAACTTCAAAACCGGACTACCAGTCAGTCCCCTTTTGGATACTGAACTTTTATAGTGAGATACCTGTTTTGTTTCATGTGCAATTACTTCTTCAAATGATGTATTACTCTTGTAAGGGGCGTTATTTTTGGTGGAAATAGCTATAGTCCAAATTTGATAGACTAAATTCTTTGCAACGGTAAAAGTGGTTTTCTTTCTGTGTCACATTACGCACTACTTCCCTTCCCTTTTCAAGTGTACCTGAAGTCAAGAACCTAAACTTACAAGAATATATTTTACCAGGGAGGTAAACAACTCCCTGATTTTACAAAGGTTGAAATATGAACACTATTGGTTGCGCAATGATTTGTAATGTCCCTTTGAAATAAAAAACAAAATGGGACCTTGATATAAGGAGTCTTTTTCTCGCAAAGCGAGTTGTGAGAGTGGAAGTACAGTTGTCAACCTTCTACAGAATATATATTTTTGTAAGTTGAAGGTACACTTGAATTATAGTTGCCGGACGATATGAGCCGGATCCGGACGGACTGAGCCTGACATGTGTCGGACAAAATGAGCCGGATCCGGACGATATGAGCCGGAGACTGTTTCACACAGTAACTTTTGTCTCAAGGACCTGGCTCCCTCCCCTGGTTCCCAGTCCCCTACCTCCCAAACTCCTCTTCGTTAGGGCTTCCCCTGGTTCAACCCTCCCTTTCTTTCGGGTTGTTTGTAACCGGTCTTACTCCCTTCCCAGGTTCCCTGCGTCCTTCACTGCCTCACACCCATACTTACCCAAACTCCCTGCTTCCAGACCTGGTGAAACCGGAGAGGGACTTGGGCTAACCTGTGGAGGTATGGCACCAGGGAGGGCGGAAACCGGGATGGGCGGATCGGGGTGGACCTGAGAGGTCGGGTTGAACGGATCGGGATGGCACCTGGATGGGCGGATCGAGAAGGGGTGGAACCTGGGGTGGGCTTATCTGAGTGGGACCTCGAAACCTGGGTGGGACCTGGGAGGTCAAAAACTGGGGGTAGGCGGATGGGGTGGGAAATGGAGGGTAGGTATCTGGGGTGGTCGGATGGGGTGAGACCTGGGAGGACGGGTACCTGGGGAAAGATCGGGGTGGACTGGGGGAGGGGTAACCGGGATGGGTGGATCGGGGTGGGACCTGGGAGGGTGGCAATTTGGGGTGGGTTGATCGAGGTGTATGGGGTGGGCGGACCCGCGGTACCTAGGGTGGGGGATCGGGGTGGGACCTGCAACGGCGGGACTTGGGGTGGGACCTGGGAGGGCGGGTATCTGGGTTGGGGATCGAGGTGGACCGGGGGTGGGAACCTGGGAGGAAGGATCTTGAGGGCAGGCACCTGGGATAGCGGGTACCTGGGGTGGGCGGACCGGGTGGACGGGGACCGGCGGGACCTGGGGTGGGCTGATCTGGGCCGTGGGAACTTTGGGTGGGCGGATCGGCATGGGACCTGGGAAGGAGGCCAGGGGCGGGAACCGGGAACTTGAGGTGGGCGGATCGAGGTGGACACGAAGGGAACGGGGTGCAACCCACCCCATCCCCTTGTCCAACCCCGTCCACACCCAGGTTCCCACCCCGACCGCCCCACCCCAGTTCTCTCCCTCCCAGGTCCCCGCCCACCGGTCCCCATCCATCCTTGGTTCCCGCCCTCCCACGTCTCACTCCGGTTCGCCCTCCCGGGTCCCACCGTGATCAACCCATGCTAGGTCCCACCCTCCTACGTCCCACCGCGATCCGCCTGTCCCCAGGTTCCCTCCCTCCCAGGTCCCACCCAGCTCCGCCATCCTGGTTTCCATCCGCTCACCCTAGCTAGGTTTCCGCCCTCCCACGAGGTTCAAGCCCTCCCACTTCCCACCCCGGTTCCCTTCCCTCCCAGGTCCCACCCCGATCCGCCCATACCTTACCTGCCCCCAGGTTCCACACAGGTTCCCACCCTCCCAGGTCCCACCCTGATCCGCCCATACCAGTACCCTCCCCAGGTCCCACCCAGCTCTCCCATCCCGGTTCCCACCCCCGGTCCACCCCCAGGTACCCACTCTCCCAGGTCCCACCCGAGTTCCTCCTCGATCCGGCTCATATCGTCCGGATCCGGCTCATTTTGTCCGACACATGTCAGGCTCAGTCCGTCCGGATCCGGCTCATATCGTCCGGCAACTATAATTCAAGTGTACCTTCAACTTACAAAAATATATATTCTGTAGAAGGTTGACAACTGTACTTCCACTCTCACAACTCGCTTTGCAAGAAAAAGACTCCTTATATCAAGGTCCCATTTTGTTTTTTATTTCAAAGGGACATTACAAATCATTGCGCAACCAATAGTGTTCATATTTCAACCTTTGTAAAATCAGGGAGTTGTTTACCTCCCTGGTAAAATATATTCTTGTAAGTTTAGGTTCTTGACTTCAGGTACACTTGAAAAGGGAAGGGAAGTAGTGCGTAATGTGACACAGAAAGAAAACCACTTTTACCGTTGCAAAGAATTTAGTCTATCAAATTTGGACTATAGCTATTTCCACCAAAAATAACGCCCCTTACAAGAGTAATACATCATTTGAAGAAGTAATTGCACATGAAACAAAACAGGTATCTCACTATAAAAGTTCAGTATCCAAAAGGGGACTGACTGGTAGTCCGGTTTTGAAGTTTCAGCGACCATGATACGAGATATATGTTTGCATTATGAAATGTTTACAAAATGCAACACATTTGTACATTTTAATGTACAAATTGTACTTCAAACGCAGTACTTCCCTCTTAATATCACATCCTTGTTTGCACTTACCTGTGTTTCGCTGCACTTCGGGTTTTTTTTTTGCCGCCTGTACACTCAGTACACTCAGAAAAGTTATTTAGGGAAAGGGATACGTAGAAGTAATGAAGAGAAAGTGAGTAACTAGCAAGTTAGCCACTGGTTGAGGGATGTCCGATCATTCATTGAACACAGCAAGTCTACTTTTTGTGACAAGTTAGGGAGGGGGTTACAAGGTAGGGGTCATAAATGTCTATCAGTCGTTTTCCTTTATGTTTAACAACCTGCGAGTTTTCTCCAAATTACAATCAACAAAATATACAAGAATTACTTGAATGCTTCTGAAAATAGGAATTGTTATATAATAAAACAATGGACTTAAACGAGCTACACGAACACAAAGGATAGGAGCTGAATGTGACAAAGAGCCAAATTTGTCTTCATGCTGGTGGCAGGTTGTTCTTTTTCCAAAAGGTCCCATCAGACAGGTGCATTTTGTTTCTTTTAACTTTAGGTGTGGTTAGAGGTAAACTCAGTGAAGAGATTTTTTACTGTCTTGGACGAGATTTGTTGTCCCTAAAAATATTCACTTTGTAATGCACCCTAAAACCAGAAAGCCTAAAGGTTTAGTGATTCCTTGCCGAAAGGGAGGCTGCTTTGTTACACCGAGGCTCATCCCTGAAATTTATACTTCTGTACTACATAATTTTTATGTGTTAACAATTGGACCCCTGCTCACCTCACATGACCTTTGAACCCTTCCAAAACTTGAAAAAATGAAAAAATCATGTCTTAGAAGGGATTTGTCTGTGCTCCCTCTCTTGTAATGTCATGTTTACAAAGTTTTAGTTTTTGACCTCTGGTGACCTCCACCAAAAACAATAGGGTTCTTCCCCACAATAATGCATCTTCACATTCAGTATGAAATTTATTCAAGCTCCCTACCTTGAGATATCGTGTTTAACAAGGTTTTCAGAGTTTGACGTCTGGTGACCCTAGATGATTTTGGACCTCCACCAAAAACATTAGGATTCTTTGCCTTACAATGATGCATCGACACACTAAGTATGACATTTTTCCAAGCTTCCTATATCGAGATATTGTGTTAACAAGGTTTTCAGAGTTTGAACCCCTTGACCCCAAATGACCTTTGACCTCCACCAAAAGCAATAGGGTTGTTCATCTTTCCATAACGCATCTACATACTACCTATGAAATTTATCCAAGCTTTCTACCTTGAGATATGTGTTAACAAGGTTTTCAGAGTTTGACCCCTGTGACTGCAGATGACCTTTGATTCTTTCTCTTACCATGAGGCATCGACATACTAAGTGTGAAAATTATCCAAGCTTCCTACCTTGAGATATGGTGTTAACAAGGGTGACCCCCGCTGACCCCAGATGACCTTTGAAGTCCACCAAAAGCAATAGGGTTCTTTTTCTTACCATAAGGCATCTACAAAGTAAGTATGAAATTCATCCAAGCTTTCTACCTTGAGATATCGTGTTAACAAGGTTTTCAGAGTTTAACCCCCGGTGAGCCCAGATGACCTTTGAACCCTGCCAAAACCAATGGGTTCTTTCTCTTACCATGAGGCATCTACATACTAAGTATGAAAATTATTCAAAGTTTCTCCGTCTTCGTCAGCTGGTCAGTGAATGGCCGTTGAAGGATGACCACTTCAGTGAACCTTTTCATCAATCCACAGACAGAAAACATCTGTGAAGGAGAGGAAAAACACGTGACCTTGCACTATATGAATCGAAAAATGCTATGTACTATGTATATGAAATTTTTTAAGTTGCTTGGTCACATTAAAAACACTTTTTGCGAAATTGGCTATTTCTCTTGCAAAGCACAAGGTTTCATACAAGTATAAGATGCTGTCTACGCGTTTTATAATTAATTGAAATTGTTAAGCTATTCATGAATAGGCCTAATCGCAAAACTGCCTCTAAGGTTGTGAGCAGCACTGGACTGCAAAATAGGTACTTTTAGACCCGTTAGCAGGTTCTCTTTAACTGATAAATTTCCAAATGTGCGAATTAAAGAGATTCTTCCACCACCTTACTGGTGAGAGGGCTAGGATGTGAATTCGAAAATTTTTCACGACAAAAAGGAATGTTTTTGGTGAATATCAGCTTGGATGGGGGTATAACATCAGCTTTGGAGGGGGAAGGTATTCAACAAACAGTACCATTTGTCACACGAGACTGAAAATGCTATACGTTTACTAATAAACAGTATAAGCAGTACACATTGGGTCATCATAATTTAAAATTATCGGATTTAATTTAAGCTGTCACAGTTCTCTCTACATCGCTGAATATGTGAATGATAGCTCTTTCAGGCCTGAAGCTATGATGGCACAATCAAGAGCAGATCCAGGTTTGGACGAAAAAACAAATCTGATGTGAATCAAATAAAATACGTAGCATGGGGTAAAGTGAGCCATGTCATGCCATAAGTATATGTGGTATATCGAATGAAAGAAATTCGGTGCTTTCTTAAATGTGGGGAGGCTCTACTCATGATTTTGGCCAGTTTTGGCTTACAATTTCAGAAGAAAATCACTGTAATAAGCTTTCTACCGAAAGCATGCTAATACTTTGATACAAAATTGTACATTGTACATTTGAAATATAAGGATCATCTTGTATTATATTTATTCGGTAGGGCAGACATGTTATGTTTAGATAGGCAGTGACACTTTCATTTTTTGCCACATTTGCTCTCTTTTGTTTTTAGCTTTTTCCAATATTTTTACTTATTAGTCAATTCTTTCCTACACTGGTGATGCTACGAAAACCTAGCATTGTCACTCTCTAAAGCTCTTTGAAAGCTTTAATTTCAGCTATTGGTCATGCTTGTAGCTTGTTGCTTTGGTGAGGTGTTTCCAAATTTGCTAGTTGAATATGCAAAATATGCTAATTAGTAAGCAAATTACTATTCAAATGCTGGAAGTGTGTACATTTTTAAGGGTCTTAACCCACAAGAATGTTTTGGAGTCCTGAAAAATTGTTTAAGTCATTTTCTCATTTATACCCTCCATACAATTCCAGCAAACTTGCGGTGTAAGGCATTTAACTAAACTGACCAGCGATACGGATAACTGACTGTAGACAAAAGGGTGAATTTGTGTACAAATCCAACCTGCCTATGGTGCTCGGGAAGCCCTGCCCCCCCCCCCCTTTTCCATGACACCGAAAACTGTTGTTTCACTTTATGATCGGAAATCATGAAAAAGAGGACCAATTTTGGAATCATGAATTTTAAAATGAAATATTGGGAAGTAACCAGTGGCGCCGGCACGGAGGGGGGCATGGGGGCGCGTGCCCCCCAATGAAAATTTTTTGAAAATTTTAAAATGATCACACAAGGCGATTAAGCTATAGATTTCTGTAGGGGGTAGGGTGAGGTGTGGTTTGACCGAGTGATAGATCTATTTAATCACTTTCTATCACAAAAGTTTCTCAAACTATCAGAATTTTCGCAAATGCTTCGCAAACTATCAAAAATTTCGCGCGCTTCAACCCTTACCACATATTCTTATTATCAATATCTTCTGATAGCAACTCCCGGAGAAGCACAGCAGCAAAAGTTGAAAGCTGTTAACGAATTAACAGGTAAAAGAGTGGCTTTTTGAGTGGCATGTAGCTATGTTGGGCAATTGAAAGTGTCTCGATGCAGATTCTGAATGCAGGTTTTGTCATGGAAATCTTGTTTAATGAAAAATTTCGTGCGCTTTGCGCGCATGCTTCACGGTTTGCACTCCATCTCATGACCATTATTAAGGTAATAATACATGGAACTATATAACAACATCTGTAGGGACCTAGCATCAATATGGGATCTTTCAATCTAAGTTGTTGTAGCATGACTTGGAAAGTTGAAATTACGTATTTGCCGTTATACATTTTTAATAAAAAATTACCGAGCGCTTTGCGCGCAGCCATAATCGGTATAGATGGCAGGCGCGTAGCGGGGGGGGGGGAGGGGGGGAGGGGGTACCCCCTTGAACATATTTTTGGTATTTTTAATGTTTATTTTTACAATGTTGCTAGTATTTACCCTATTTATATGCGGTAAATAGGCCCGGGAAGTGCCATTTCCATCGATCTAGGAGGCATTTGGGCCAAAATTTTCTTGCGCTTTGTCCCAACCCACGATGGCGTGAAGCGCTGAGAGTCTGTCTATGGGCTTCGCCCCCCCCCCCTTAACAAATTCCTGGCTACGCCCCTGATAGATGGTGATTTTCAATACACTTACGACAAAAAAGCATTCTGAAAACGTGCCTCGATTAGTCCTTCACCCCTTTTGCTATACCTATCAGGGAGGTCTGATATCACCTTCCTGCACCTATACTCTCCCTCCCGCCCGTTCCCCATTGCTGGAAGCTGTTCATCTGGATTTCGTTCAAAATTAGTAAAAATACGATAGTGCTAAAGTACTTTGCGTCATACTCTATAATTATCATTGGATGGCAGGTAATAAGCATTATGTCATTGCTCCATTTTATGTTCTTGATCCAGAGCTTCCAGGAGGCCCTATGCAGGTATCTGTCAGCCTTATATGCCTTTTATAATGCACAATGAAGGGGAGGAAAAAATCGTTATAGTCCAACAATGTTTCTGTGGACTCCACGCACGTATTTTTGGGTGAAAACTTTGCCTGAATAGAAAGCGGTAAAGTAGCCAAAAGGGAGTCTTTAGGAGGTTTGTTGACAACGTATTCTTCTCTTAGACAACACACTCTTCTCTTTCACTTAACCAAAAATTAGAATTCACTAAATTATGGACATTTTCCGGCTCTATATGATCAGCTCCAAAAGTATTCCAAAGATAGCACCATTTTGCATCTAAGAAACCTTAAATTACCGAAAATTCTCAAAGGGGAGGGGGACACCCCCTCCCCTTAGACCCCTCCCTCAGGACTGCACCTTTATGTAGTGACAAGGCAAAGATCCCCACTGCTGTATACAAACGCACGAGCATTAAAAAAAGGGAATATTTAAGCGTCGCCACTCACTTGGAAAAACATCCAGCCAGTCGGAAAAATAAGAATTCACTATATCAGGGCCTTCTTACAGCCATACAGGTGTGTGATCAACTCCAAAAATATCACAAAGATAGCACCATTTTGCATCTAAGCAATCTCAAATTAACAAAAATTTCTCAAAGGGGAGGGGAACCCCCTCCTCTTAGACCCCTCCCCCAGGACGGCACCTTAGTGTAGTGACAACTGACAAAGGAAGGATCCCCACTGTGTGTACGAACGCAGAAAGCACACACAAAAAAACGCATTTTGCGCAGACTTGAGAGGTTAACTGAAGTGCCTTTACGACATCATCTGTTGTGCCCCCCCCCCCTCCCCCAATCACCAAAGCCTGGCGGTGCCACTGGAAAGTAACAATACATTTGCTCGCAAATTGTAAATAATATTGCCTGATTCTGAGTCTGCATTGATCAGTCTATTAGTTAATAAGGTAAGTAATTTTGATTTGCTGTTTCAGATTCAATTTGGTAAGCAGATATCTTTTTCTCTATCCTGTCCTCCCCGGCAGGTGGAGCCGTTTCTCCTTCAATCGTTTGATGTGTTCTCGTTTAATTGCAGAAAGTTAAATTTTACAAAGCTTCTTCCGCACAAAAGCTCTAACCTCAAACGTCATTACATTAACAATTTCAATTACTCGTTTATCGATTGAAGACTATTCACACAATTATTACTAATTCCTTTTCGTGGCATTCCTTAGGGCACACAGACCAAATTACCATAATTCTAACATAATTTCATAAAGAAGGCTTCCTTTTTGCATTGTGATCTTAAAGATGAATTTTTTTTTTTTTTATTTTTTTTTAAGTATTATTAGTTTTGAAAGCATCAGATTCTCAAAATGAAATGTCGACGCAACATTTAAATCTTGGGAAGTGTCAGGCGCGGATCCAGGGGGGGCCTGGGGGGCCCGGGCCCCCCCCCCCACGCCACGAAAAAAAAAAACGAAAGGAGAAAAAAGAAGAAAAAGAAAAAAAAAGAAAAGGAGAAAGAAAAATTAAGAGCAAAAAATGAATAAAAGTGTCTAAGAACGTATTCAAAGTGTATATTCTGTAGGGGTTGGGTGAAGCTATCGCTGGATTATCTCTTTATATATCTTTCAAAGTGGTTGTCGACGAAAGGAGCGCTACAATGTTCGAAAACAGGCGAATAGCTGAGTAATGATCCTTGACTCAAGATCTAAATAAGTAAACATCGTGACATATGTAGTATGGGCTCGGCTAGCTGCACTGAAATTTAGTAACAATTTTGTGTTAAAGAGTGAATTTTTTTGTAATCTAGAGGGATTGAGAGGCAAAGTTTTCGCCATACAGACCTTGCAGAATGAATACAGAAGACAAGCTGTCAGGTGACCTACTATTGTGCACAGTGGCACCAGCTGTTGCAGGCAAAGTAGCGGCGTGCATGATAACCTATTCGATTTCGAAACTGTCTGAAAAGTTTTAAAATGAACTCAAAAGGCTTTTAAGCTACAGACAGTGGTGTCGGCACCAGGTCGGCACAGTGGGCAATGGGTGACGTGTGTCCCCCTCCCCCATCGATTCTTGAAAATTTTTAAAATGGTCCCAAAAGTCGTTTAAGCTACAGATTTCTGTGGAGGGTGTAGGGTGAGATGTATTTTTGATGACTGGTTTGTTTATTTGTTCTAACCATTTTCTTTTACAAACTGTTCTCAAACTATCATAAGTTTTGGAAATTCTTGACAAATTCCAAATTTTCGCACGCTCCGCTAGCGTCAAGCCTTGTGTCAGAGTTGTCCTTATTATCAATAGCTTTCGGTAACTATACTCACGGGGGACAAAGGAGCAAAAGTGCTTTTTAAGAATTCTCAGTCAGAAGATTCGTTTCTGAATAGCATAGGTTGGTGGGAAAGTGACAGTGTCCGATGCAGGTTCTGAAATGCAGGTTTTGTCATGGACTAATATTTTATTCAAAATTTCGGCGCGCTTCGCGCGCATACGACAGGGTTTACACCCGATTTTATATACCATTGACAAAGCTTTGACGCAAGAAATTATTCCAATGCAACATTTTTCTAAAGAGTACATCTCCTTCTCTGTAGGGCTCTCATCATTATGGGATCTTTGACTAATCTAGTCTAGCACATGATTTGAAAGATTGAATGTACGTAATTGCCGTTGCTTATTTTCCTAACATCTTACCGCGACGTTCAATAATGACGAAAATCTTTTCTGAAACGAATTTTGCCTGTCCACCATCCCTCTTGCTATACCTAAAAAGAAGGTGATATATCATATCTCCTCCCATATGGATGTCGGGTAGTGAGAATCCCGTTGGTCCCTCTTTTGTATACTGTAACTAATTTAGAGCTCCCGGGAGGCTCTATACTGTTCTCTGTCAACCTTGGATATCCTTTTAAAATGTAAAGGAAAAGTTTTTATTATAGTCCAAGAATGTTTCTGTTGACTCCACGCAGGTATAATTCCCATGGGCGTGGATCGTGGGGGACGGGGGGACGCGTCCCCCTCACTTTTTTAGAAGGGGGACATCGTCAAAAAGTCCCCCTCACTTTTTCAAAAATGATGGAACAGACTGCAATTATGCCTAGGAAAACGAAATTTTTAGAAGAAAAATAACCTAAAAATCGTACACTTTTGTTGCACCAAATCGCATCTGAGGGCACTCAGTTCTAGAAAAATTTCCCTTAGACCCCTCCCCCATGCCGAAGATCACAAAACTTATTGCCTACCCGTGACGCAAATTCTGGCAACCACCAACTGCTTCTTCCACGCCACAGGACGGCGATTCACAAATGTGAAAAAGGTCCCCCCCCCCCCCGCACACACTTTTGGAGATGGATCCACGCCCATGATTTTTCCTGGGACTTTAGGAGGTTTGAAGACAATATGTTAACCGTCTCTTACTCCCCTTTTTCACCCGAACAAAAGTTAGAATTTACTAAATTGTGGACATTTTCTAAACATACAATCACTTTAGAATGACCCAAAGATACCACCATTTTGCATATAGGCCCCCTAAAATTAACAAAAATTTCTCAAAGGGGAGGATAAACCCCTTCCTGGGATTGCACTCTCATGTACTAATAAGAAAAGGCTCTCCCGCTGTTGTATATAGCGTATACAAAATCCCACTGCCTAAAAAAGCACGGTTTAGCAGTTATCTGCGGTTCCCCCAATCACCAACTCCAGCCGGCACCATCCGTCATAGATTTCTGAAGGGTATACCCTTCAGAAGTCCATAAAGAAGGTGATATATCATCTCTCCTCCCATATGGATGTAAGGTTGTGAGAGTCCTGTTGGTCCTCCTTTTCAGTGTACAATTAATGCAGAGCTCCCGGAACGTCCTATACCGAAAATTTTCGGCGCGCTTCGCGCGCAATTGTTTACGATCACGGAGAGAGGGTCGTTTTTATTGAGTGATGGATTGATTTTTATCACTTTTTACCAAAAATCAATTGAAATCTTTCACGATTTTTGCAAAGTCTTCTCAATATTTCTTGATTTTTGCTTGATCTGCGCACTGTTAGCCTTGAATTGCTCCTTTTACTATCAATAAGGTCCCAAACGTATTCGCATTACTCATTGGTGGGGCTCTACTATAAGCCAATTATTCGTGTGCATAAACGTGATTTCAGAGTCAGCATTGTAAGGATGTAAAACAACTGATATTCATTTTTTCACCCTCCTCTTCTTATGAGAACTGAAAACTTAGTATCGAACCCACCTTCTAATTGATAAAAACACATAAAGGGAATTGACACCGTTAGTCATAGCAATGGTTTCAAATGTAAATTCAAATTTTCGGCGCGCTTCGCGCGCAATTGTTCCATCTGACGTCCTATACCCGAATACCGTACAACGAAAATAAAACACTCATAATGGCAAAAACCATTTCAAGTTACCTACACCGGGCTCATAATGTTGGCGTGTAAGTTTTAAGATACCTTAGATTCTCCGTAACTTCTGCAGGTACATATAGTAACTTAAAATGAGCCATACACATCAAATTCCATGCAACATGAAAAGGTATAAAATCTCACTGACATAGGAACTGGAGCCGATTTCTGTGCTCTTAAAATGCAATATTGCGAGAGCTTCCGGGGGCTTCGCCCCCTGGACCCCCACCGGGGCTCCGCCCCTGGACCCCGCCAGGGGCCCTAACGCGGGCCCCTGGACCCCACGCGTAGGGACTCGCGCTTCGCGCTCGTGGTGCACCTTCGGTGCACATGAGGTTTTCCATCTTGGGCCCCCCCCCTCAAAATTTCTGGATCCGCGCCTGGGAAGTGTCATTTCTGTAACCTGTGAGTCTCGCAGTGTCCCTAAGAAATATTTCTCCCGTTAGAATATTTTTAAGAACAGCATAACTATCGCCCTTCTACAACTAAGTATATCTCACCCTGAATAATTTGTTATACCCAGGGAGGGAGTTAAGTAATCAACCCCCTTTTTAGGGGTAAAATCCTGGATCTGCCCCCTTAAAATGGGCACTTAACACATCATTAGGGAAAAAAAGTGTTGGAATGAAAATATGCTCATATGCATAACATTGAGAGGTATCAGTCAAACAAGAAAATAGTTCCATCTATTATTCGTCCAGGGCTTAAATTCCTGTTTTTCTAACCCTCAGCCAATGGGGGGAGGGAGGAAGAGGGCAGAGTCTGCTTACAAATTCCCCCCCCCCCCCAGACCATTCCATTAGCATTATCTTTATACATTTTAACATCTCGCCCCCTTAGAAAACATTTTGCTCACTGAAACCTGTCTCACCCTTCCCCTATAATTTCAGTACCTCGCCTGGCTCCCGGCCTGCCCTGTTCATGTAACCAGTTGTTTCATTGAGCTTGCACAAACTGAACAAACTTTGCAAAACTTACTGATACTCGTCATCCAAATTATGAAAATCTCACCATGTTATCACCACCACATACCTGGTCATCTTCGTCAGCTGCCAGGTGTCACCGGTAAGGGATATATTGTCTCATGTTTGTGTTGTTTTTGTTGGATCTTGGATAGAATTGTTGCCAAACAACCATATTCATCACAGCATTTAGCACCTGCAAGAGATAGAAACATTGATGTAGGACAGCTTAACCATACAAGAACTGCTATTGGCTTTCATTATTTATCACCTTTACACAAACCAGGGAGGTGTTAGGACAAACAGAGGGGGTAACTGAACGGGCGTTGGGCGAGGAATCTCATGAGAGAGTATCTTCAGGATTATGGGAGCAAAGGTTCTGAATGGCTCGTACAGAAAAGGGTCTTGGAAAAATGTATTACCATAAATTAAATCTTTCAAATTTCTCCCAAAGTATCAGATTGTCGTTCTCATATTGCTAAGTTACCGCTCTTTTTTTGCTGCAAAAGTCGTTTTTTGCTGCAAAAGTCGTATTTTACAGGGGAATATTGCTTTAAGTTGCATCAATATAGCCCAGAGAGAAAATTGCTTTTATAAGTCTAAGCCATTCAGTCTTATCTGACAATAGATTTTCTTCCCAGAATATTATACATTACAAGACCTAAGAAATGTTACATTTGAAAAGTTGACAGTTTGGGTGAACATATTAATCATGAGCTACAGAACAGTGAAGTTCTTTCTGGGAGAAACAGAATTCTTGAGCTACCTAATTTTGAATTTCCTAATGTTCTATAAGGTACTGTTAAAGCTGAAAATTTTTCTGTGCCTCAAACGCATTTACTCCCTTTTACCGAGGTCGCAATGTCAGTGGCGACTACTGGGTTTCTTGTATCGGCTCCTGCATGACGTTTACAAACCGTGGTCCGAATGAAATTCTGAATCGGTGTAGTTGTAATCTCTTCGGATTTTGTCCATCTTTACTCTTATTCACAAATGTATAGAGGGAAGCTTCCCATTCGCTGGTTTCGTTTAGTAATGAATGTCCTTCAAAATCTAAAAAAAAAAAAACAAAAAACAAAAAACAAAAGAAATAGCAAATATTAGACCCTTAACCTAAACAATGTTCAGCCCGTGTTAACTATGGTAGACATATAAATTCATTTGTCTGATTGATCCTCTTACATTTTCTAAGAAAGTTCCATTGTAACGGACTTTTGTCACATACATAGCAAACTTGATGTTGTTATCTTATTCACCACTGAAAAGATGCCTGCTTGATAAATTCTAGTGGATGCAAAGTTACAGAAAGTAATACCAACATTCGTTGTTTTCATTAAAATTGAAAAGTATTGAAAAATTGGAGTCTACATCGTAAATTGAGCTTTAAAAAGTCTACGTATATCACTGAAAATATCTTTAAAAATGTCCCCATGTATCATACAAATACAATTGTTTTGTTCAATCAGTGTGTGGCATCACAGATTTTCCATCAAGGAAAAGAGCTTCTCGAAATAAATTTATGTTTGAGAATTCATATCTCAGTAACGCTCCATGCTATTAAAACTTTTTGTACATCAACAAAGGAAAAACGCAGATTAGTTTGTCACTGACATAGCCCTGTCTAATATTTTGTCGTCCTTCGCCAACCTGTGGAGCCTCGAATTAAAAGGGAATGTACAGTCATTCCAATTCGGTAATGGAAAGGCTACTTTCCATATTTATGGATGAATGCAATTGTTACACCTATTTTGAAGAAAGTAGGAGCAGAAATTGCTTTTAGTAATTACCGTCCTGTGAGTAACTTACTATTTTTACTAAGCTAATAGAAAGAGCTATCGTAAAGCAGCTGTCTCTCATATGGCTATTAACAACGTGCTTCCTGACAATCTGTCTGATTACCGACAGTTTCATAGTACAGAAACCACCTTACTAAAGATTCAGCCTGGTATTCTTCTTGGCTTTGATAAGCAGAATGGTACTCTTCTTGTACTGTTGGATCTTAGTGCCGCGTTTGACACTATAAAGTCTAAACCATGGTATATTACTAAAAACTCTTGAATTCCAAGTTTGGGTATCATCAACTGCTCTTAGGTGGTTTGAATCATACCTATAAAGCCGTACACAACTTCAGGGCTCTAAAGGATCTATGGAATACATTTCACCTTAAATTTGGTTTTCCACAAGGGGCGTGCTTATATACCTGTCCTCTTCACGATCTATCCCGACCCGTACTTAAGATCATTAAGGGCCATTTAAAAAACGCTCAGGGCTATGCAGATGATCATCAACTATAAATAAGTTTCAAACCTGATGCAGGTCCCGGGGGAATTTCCTTTGCAAGACTGTATTTCTGAAGAAAGACTGCTGCAGTAGATATTATCTAATTAGCTGAAAATCAACGACAGCAAAAATTGATTTTACTATTTTAGGTAGTAAGCAACCATTACAACAAGTTACTTCTCAGAATTTAAATATTGATGATGCACTCACTTCTCCCAGCTCGAATGTAGGCAATTAGGGTTTTATTTTTGATGAGAATCTCTTTATGGATCATTACGTCACGAAGGTTTGCAGAAGTGCTTACTTTCATCTTCATAACATTACTCATATTCGAAAATATCTTGCTTATGATGCTGCATGTTCTTTCGTCCATGCTTTTATTACCAGTCAGATTGAATATTGTAATAACCTTTTGTATGACCCCCCTCCTATTTAAAATTCTTTTAAAATTCTGAATAAAATGGCCCTTAAGAAACTTGAAGGAATGATTGAAGTGCCGACCAATGTGTGTTATCACCTAAGATCTCAAGATAATATCAAACTATTCACCTTCAGTTTTAAGTGTTCAACTTCCCCGTATATGCTCCTTGGCTTTGGAAGTAACTGCCACTACAGCTTCGTTTTCAATACAGCCTGCTGTTTTTAAACAAAATCCCCAAAATTGCAGGGCTGGTATACACATGTAAATAGGAGGTAATGAGGAGCAAAATAGACTCTGAAAACTCATCTTTTTACTAAATTTTTAAGCAATGGCTCTGTTTTACTTTTTACCTGGTTTAATATTACGTTGTAAGCATTTTTATCTGTTTCATTTTTTATTCTTAATTGTGCCTTTTGTAATTTTTGTAGGCCTACAGCGTTCTAGAATGTGTGTTTTACAGATTTACCGCTTTATAAATAAATCAATTTAAATTTGAATTAAATTAAACGGAATTCGCTGGTATCCTAAGTCCTTTTCAATCATGTGAAAATATCTTATAACTGACTTACTAAACTCCTTTCTTACGTAGCATAATATTTAAGAATCTTGATTCGAAACACCATCAAAGATCAGGGCCGTAGCCTGTGCAAAATCTCTGGGGGGAGGGGGGTCAGTTCATGACACTATCTAGGCAAAGCACCAAGTGGCGTGCTTATATAGATACAGTTGACACCCAGGCAGACCCTTCGTTTTTCACCTGTGATTTAGTGTCATCTTGGGGTTGCTGGGTACATATAAGGCTTGGCTTAGGCTCAAAATTGTGTTATCTTTGGCAAAGCTTTGAACCGATTGTATCTTTACAACTTGTCATTATCTGATTATTGAGTGGTATTTGTGGTATTTTTCCTATTTTTGTCTGGGCATAAGTCAAGAGGTTCTGTTTGAGGGAAGCCTAGATACCTGTCAGGGAAACAAGAGGAGACTTCTTACATTTAGCTGATGTATCAAAAGGTTTAAAGACCGGCTTATTGCTTTTTAAAGGTGACACGTCATTAAGTGATGAAGATGCAATGAAACTGAAAACATTTTGCAAGCAGGGAACAAAGTACGCTTTGGTTTCCAATGGTCTCCAAGAATCCGATTTATGTTTGTAATGTCAAAGAGATTCACCATGAGGGCAAACTATCAAAGGTCTCTTCCTTCATTTCAAGTTCACATTTTGGGGAAAATGTTGAGGACACTTTTTCAAATAAACTTTAAATGAAATAAACACTACAGAAATGCAATCTAATCTGCATGCTTAAACCAGAAACTAAAACTTTATTCTTCCCAATACTTCGACAATGCAAAAGCTAATCATACCAATCTGAAGCTCGCGTTCGGCAAATAGTAGCACCCCCTTCCAAAAGAAAATCAGATATGAAATATGTTTTCGCAACAACCTAAGTGAAAATTCCCAAGTGGGATTCAAGATCGTTCATGAACAGATTTTCTTCTCAAGCTAGAGGTCGGTCTTATGGCATTTGCATTTACAAGATTTGCAGAAATATTATCTCCTAACATCTTCCTTCTATAGTACAAGATATTCCAGGAACGTAGCCTGATAATCAAAATGGGGGAGGGAAAGAGTACAGTACATGCTAAGATGTGCACTTACATAGAAAACATCATTAGCAAATGTAACTAAAATGATCGTTTCAAAAAATAGGTGCTGAGAGTAAAAAAGGGCCCATAATTACAAAATTGACAGAGAAGTGGCATTCCAATTTTGACATCAGTCAAATGGGTAAGTTGTTCATGTAATTTCCGCCGTCTTCCATGGTTAGGGTGAGGTCTGAATCACTACTTTTGAAGCCCGTAGCTAAAAGGCAGGAAAGGGGGGAACGTAGGCGTTGCCCGTTTGAGTATCCGCCCCCAGACAATTTCCATTACCGTTGTCTTCATACGTTTTGATATCACCCCGCTTAAAAAAAATGTTTCGCCCAATGAAAGCTGGCTCGCCCTCCCCCTTTAGTACCCTGTCTGGCTCCTGGCCTGCCCTCCCTATGTAACTATTTCAGTAAGCTTTCGCAGATTGAGTAAAATGTGCAATTTTTACCCGCACTCCACATCAACATTTTGAAAATCTCACCATTTGATCACCACCACAAACTCACACATCTTCGTCAGCTACCAGGTGTCATCGGTAAGAGACATATGTCCTCATGTTTCCCTTGTTGTGTTAGATCTTGTATAGAACTGTTGCCAAACAGCCATATTCATCGCAGCATTTACATCACCTGCAAAAAACAAGAACATTGATGTGATACAGCTTAATCATGCAACATTAAGCTATTATGTTATTGGCTTTCATTATTTATCACCTTTAACGCAAAATACTGTATCAAGGACTTTTCTATATAGAGGGCGAAACTGAATGGCTCATACCGAAAAGAAGGTATTACGAGAAATTCTCAAATCTTTCGCATTTTTCTCAAAGTTTAAAACTTTCGTTCTCACAATAAAAGAAATTAAATGGCCCCTTCTTTCCTGACCTTTATGGATGATGGAGGTTGTAAGTATTAACTTTGGAAAAGCGAGTCAAATAATTTCGTCAAAATAATTTATTTTCTATCAGTAATGGTCATCCGATATGGAGTGCGAATGAGAAATGGGAGGAAAGAATAATTAGTGACATCGCACTAGACTATTTAGCCTTCTATTATTACAATTTCTTAAATATTTTAGCTGCAACCTAGTCATGAGATCTCCTTAATTTCAGAATGATTTTTGAAAAAATAGCCGTTTCTGTGGCTTTGCTTAGGGCATACATATCATCTAATAAACGTAAATTTTTACAACATAATTTCATAAATAAGGTAGAGTTTTAAAATCCTATTTTTTCCCTGCATCGTGATCATAAGATTATTTTTTTGTTAAGTTTTTATAGTATTAGTTTTGATCTCAAAATGAAATTTGGACGCAACTTTCAAGCCTTGTGAAGTGCCATTTCTGGAACCTGTGAGTAGGCCCGTAGACAATTATGGGGACCAAGGAAGCAGTGTCCCTTTGAAAATTCCTCCCCTTAAGAAATTTTTTAGAGCAAATGTTACTATTGCCCTACTGCAACTTAGTATAGAGCTACTTTCAATTTTTTTCGCAACAACCAAAGCGAAAATTACAAAGTGGGAATCTGTAACCAATGTTATAACACTTGGGTAAAAATGTTCGTAGACAAATGTATGATCGTGTAGACCGGCCTTAGACAGCTGGGATAAACTCCCGTGCGTCCGTGAACACATTTTTCCTCAAGCTGACAGTCAGTACAATAACACTTGCATAAATCAGATTTTCAAAAGTATTATCTCCTAATATTTTCTTGCTAGTTCAAGATATCTCAGGAACGTAGCATGATGGTCAGAATGGTGGAGGGGAGGGGCACAGAGGGCACTTTTATAGACACATCATTAGCAAATGTAAAGTTATTGTTTCAAAATATAGACGTTGGGAGTAAAAGTGTACCTACATCACAACATTGACAGTCAAGTGGCAAGGACGTCAATTTTGACATCAGTTAGGCGGGAACATGTTATTTCGTCCTCCCTGGTTAGTGTGTAGTTTGAATCACTGCTTTTTAGCTCTTGGCCAATGGGGGAGGGGGCTCAGCCCGCCTAGAAAAATTTAGCCCTAGACAATTTCCATAACCATATCCTTTATAAGTTTTAATGTCTTGCCCCACTTAAAAATATTTCGCCCACTGAATTAAGCTGAATCGTCCACCTGCAGAACCTCGTCTGTCTCCTGTCCTATCTTGCTTACGTAACCAGCTGTTTCATTAAACTTGCAAAGATTTAACAAATTTGCAATATTTACCGACACTCCACATAAACATTTTGAAATTTTCACCATTTTATTACCTCCAAATATTTAGACGCCTTCGTTAGCTGCCAATCGTCACCGGTAAGGAAAATATGTTCCCACGTTTGTCTTATGTCAATAGAACTGTAGTAAACAGCAATATTTACCGCATTTACAGAACCTGCAAAAAACAATAACATTGATGTGGTACAGCTTCATCATGCAGGAACTGCCATTAACTTTCATTATTTATCACCTTTAACGCAAATATTGTATCCAGAACTTTTCAATAGAGATGTTGCAACTGAATGGATGAAAACATTTTTTTTGGAAAAAGTATTTCGAAAAATTCTCAAATCTCTCAAATTTCTCTCCAAAGTTTCAGTTTTGTTCTCATGATATGGGGGTAACCAGGAAGGTGATATCATCACCTCCCTGGGGTAACTGAACAACCCCTCTTGTTTCCTGACCTTTATGGATAGTGGAGGTTGTAGGTTTTTACTTTTGGAAATATTTTAAAATAATTTCATCAGATCAATTTCGTCTCCTATTAGTAATGGTCATCAGATATGGGGTGCGAATAAGGGAAGGAAGTAATGATTTGGGAAATCCCATGACTACGTAGATTGAGTGCTTGTTTCAAAAACCTGTAAGAATGTAGCCCTGCATGTAGGATGCCCAAATAACTATAAGTAGTTTAATGGTGCATTGAAATAAATACGTGCCAAATAAATATGGTTGAGGACGAAGTGCTGCAAAAGTCGTATTTGGGGGGGGGGGGCGAGGGTGGGGGAGATTGCATTTTCATTGCAACAGTAAAGCCCAGACAAAAAATTGCTTTTATCTTTTACAAATATGCTCTGGCAATAGATTTTCTTCCCAGAACATTATACATCACAAGAGTAAGGAATGTTACATCATTTGAAAAGTTGCCGAGCTACCTACTTTAATTTTCTACCTTTCTATATCATACAGTTGACAATAATTTTTGGTCCCAAACGCACCTTCTCCCTTTTCATTTCCCGAGGTCTCAAAGTCAGAGGAAGGACTTTCAGAGGAGGAGCTTCTCGTATCAACCCTGGCTGTTCGAAAACGAAGCCCAAGTGAAATATTATTCTGAATTGGTGTTATCTCTTTGAATATGGTCCATCATTATACTCTCATTCACAAATGTTGAGTGCGGACTAGAAGGTTCAAATTCGCTGGTTTTGTTCAGTAACGTCTTTCAAAATCTGGAAAAGAAAACAAAATAGGAAATATTTAAAGCCCTTAAAGGCTCTCTAAGCTCACCCCAGACAGTAACAATTCTCCTAACTAACCTACCTTCTAGCCCCGCCTCAAATTTAAACACAAACAACTGTCTAGTGGTAGAAAACTTCCAAAACAGAGCCACAGTAGCCTGCACTGAGTTTCAATTGCTCGAGGCAATATTGAAAAACAACGGTGTGACTGTCAGCCTAATTAGGAACATAACTGACAGTCCAAATCACCATAACCATCCAGAGTGGTGCTATCATTATTTGAATGAATGCCAATCAAAGTACAGTCACCAACTGGATTTAGAACTATGGGGATATGTCTAAATATATTTGGGGGATGCCGGAGCTCCTTCAAGTTAAACAATGTTTTGCTGACGTTAACTGTGCTAGACACATGACTCCATTTGTCTGAGGGATCCTTTTACACTTTAAAAAGACTGTTCCAGATGGATTTTTGTCACATACCCTACAAACTGGCTCTGTTACCTTATTCACCACTGGCAACATTCCTGTTTGATAAATTCCATTCAAGCAAAGTTACAGAAAGTAATACCAAAAAATTGCATCTAAAATTTGTTCTTTTTTCACAAAAATTAAAACGTACTGAAAATACTGAAGTATTAAAAGTTTCCACCCAAAATTGAGCTTAAAATGTCTTCTTTTATCATTAAAAATGTCTGCATATATCTTAAAAAATGTCTTCCTGTATTATTTAAATACAATTATTTTGTTCAATCATTTAGGATGACTGACATCATAGATTTCGCATAGTATGCAAAAACACTCCTTGAAATCAACACATCTTTAAAAATTTGTATCTCAGTAACGTTCCATGCTATTGAAAATGTATGTACATCAATAAAGCAAAAGCATTGATATTGTAACATTTTGTCACTAGAATAGCCCTTTCTTTTTATATTTGTCGTCTTTCGTCAGTCTGGATCCTATCAATCCAGATTGACAGCTTTGAATTTATAGGGAATATACAGTCATCAATTTGAATATTTCAGTAAATCCTTGGTCTTAATCCCATTTCAATCATGTGAAAATACAGTATCTTGCAAGTCATACAGAAAAAGTCCTTTCTGAATGACCATGCAAGATACCTGTCAGGAAAACGGAAATTTCCTAGATTTAGCTGATGCATCAAAAGCAAACACAGTGCGCCTTTGTTTTTAATGCCCTATCATTGTACCCATAAGCATAGTTGTTTAAGGTAACTTTGGCATATAGGTGGAGTCAAACACTTACAGAGTTCATAATACAGAATGTGACTGACAGCGCTATGTCGGAATTGATATAGACATTCTTTTCCCAACATTTATCACCAATCTATCGAATATATCTAATCTATCTATCGACAATCTATCGAATGAAATTTAAACCACGTAAACATTAAAACAATGTCATCTTAATTACATATCTGAACCCAAACTAAAAGGTTATTTATTCTGATACTTCGACAATGCAAAAGCTAATCATTGTGAAGCTCCTCCAGGATATTGTCGCAATTCGACAGAAAATGTGCATAAGTTTTGAATGTGCCATGGTTAACCCAAACTTTTCTTCAATTTAAAATCTTTTCCATGAATTTAGTTAAGCTTGATGAAATCGTCAGAAAGTTTTGAAATATGTTTGTCTTAGGATGGGTTACTTTTGCACTTTAAACATAATGAGTCTCAATGATTTAATTTAGCAAAAGAGAATTGAACAGAAAACAATTAGAACATATGATGATACTGTCTGCTTTAAATAATTTGTAATTAGTTTGTTCCTTGTAGCTGCGCTAAATCTGTTCTGAAATAGACAGGATAAAGAGTGCGAAGCAAGAGATTATTCTATTTTTAACAAAAATGGCAAAAACGGCTGCATGAAGAGGAGTTAAGGAAAGGTGGCAAGCAGAGTAAAATCTCTGAAAAAATACTACTTTTTAAATAATAATAGTTCGAATATGTTCCCCATTCACACAAAAATGATATTGTGATATATTTGGGGTAGTTTCTTAAATTTTCCTGTGATTGTCCCCTAATAAAGCAAAAAGGAGAAAAGAGAACTATGTATTCTGAGTAACGTTTTTGTTCCCAAATGGCAATGAGTGATGTCATGGCCATAAAATTTGCACCTTTCTTATCCTCAGTTTATCACATCGTTACCTTGGACTTCGGGTTTGTTTCTAAAGTGCATGCAAGAGGGATACGAAATGGGACTGCACGGTCGGATTTGTAACGGGGATCAATCTAAATAGTTATAAGAAAATGCGGTAGTTATAAGTGGGCAGATTCCGTGTACCGCCCTACCAATCGTTCATTTGCTGCGAACATCGCATGCATTTCCCTTGTTAAAAATTGTGTAGTTTTTCAGTTAGTAAGATGATATGCTGTATAAAGTAATCTCACAAAATGTGGATCAGTAGTAAGAACACCAGGCAGTCCCCTCATGCTTACAATTTGTCTTTTGAAATTACGGGAAGAGCAAAGGTACTCTCTTCCCTGGCAATCACGAGATTTTCCGCAAATGAAGAAGAGGGGAGAGGGTTTAATACGAGGGCAACCGCTTAGATTATTTTTTTGGGAGGAAATTTGGAAAGGGGTAAGAGATTCCACGGGGAAATTCTCTCGTTCCTTCCCTAGAAGCCACCCTGAGCCCAATTAGTTATTGGGCTATTACCGTTTAAAACTCACGATGCACTATCACTACAAGCTAGTCGAAACAATTTAAACATTAGACATCGCTCCGGCAAAAGTAAGTCAAAATTATGTTTTATATGATTGTAGCTAAGTTTGTTTGACTTATTCAGAACATGGACGGTATATTGTCAACAATAAAGTTTATAAGACATCAGATTTGGTAGGTAGAGAACGATTTGTGACAGACAGCTATATTAAGAGAAGTTAATCGGTGTGTTTTTTATTCTAAAGCCTTTTCATGTCACACGTCTGTCCCTTCACAGAGCCAAACCACCCCTCAGCCCTGGGGACAATCCCGGAAATAGCCTATCACTAAACAATGAGAAAGTTTTTTAACTTATGAGCAGCATAACGTACCATTTTCTTTCGAACCACTTTACGTTAACAAGGGTGTGGTCCCTTTATCTTAGATCCTATCAGGATGGCATTTACTGCAAGGAAAGGGAAAGGGTCACAAAAGATGGACCACAGATGCAAGCTACTGGTTTACCAACATTTCCTATCTCTCGTGCTCAGGTGGGAATCGAGAAAGAAAAAGATTACAAAAAAAAAATCAACCTTGAAAACTGCCCTAAAAGTTACACTGGTTGGAGAACTGAACAATGTTTTGTGTGTTTTAGACAGGTTTAGTTACGTCAAAGTATCTGTTACAAGCCCATCACATAACAAATGGTGGTTTTTAGATATAAATTGCCTACGGGACTGACGTTTTGGAAGTAGACATAAAAGTGAAATGAAGAGTAATCACAGGTCCAGGGGCGGCAATAAGAGATGGGGCAAAGGCGTAGGAAGCTGTTCTCGACTGGGGGTGAACGTTGCTGCGGACTGCCGTCTTGGGGAGGAGTGTAAGGAGAGGGAACAATCTTTGGAAACTTTTTCAATATTTGAGGGTCCTTAGATGCAGTTTGGTGCAAAATATTGGGCAAATGTTATAGAAACTATTTGCAGAATTTTGACATATTTTACAAGGAAAACAAGTAAGGGGTTTTCGTTCTTGAATTGAGGGGCGGAAGCATATGCTTCGGTCCACAATATTTGACCGGGGCATTTAGCTTCGGCCCCTCTTCCTACGCCCTCCAATTATTTGGTTTTGGAAGGACCAGCTTTTGCACTATCTTTAACCAATATGTGGCCAACTACCCTAGCATCTGCTGATATATCTGAGTGACAGACATAGATACCCTTCAACATTTGGCACGTTACAAAGGCCATGTTGGTCACTGAAAGTTTGGGGTTTCCTTCGTAAGCAGATGAGACTAATTGGATTTGGAAGCACAAGATATTTTAGCACTATTTAGGCTAGCCTAAGCCTTTTTGGACCAAATTTTGCCCAACTTCCTACAGATTCTGTCTAAATTTGGGGTTATCCAAAACTTTGGGGAGTACAGTTCCCCACCCCACCTCGTACGCCAGTGGTCTCTTCTAGCGATGGCCGATTAGGGTATGCTGCACTATGTAAGGCAAAATAAACTTTCTCCAAGCTTTCAAGCAAGAAAAGATGCTGAGCAATAAGTATTGTAAAATACTCGTAGGAGTTCATTAAGTCTACAAGAAAACTAAGGAGTAAAATTTCCACCGTGACTTTAAATACCCTGAAAGTCCCAAAGATTTTATGAGACACCCTCTGATTACAGTTATTTCCCATTCAGGTAAAAAAGATGAAGTAAGGTGTTGAAGCTTAAAAAAACTAGAAAAACAGTAGATATTACAAGGATGAAGGGATACTTTGATCACAAACTTTAAAGGGACATTTTCATAGGAAACATGTCAGGACTACATGTGAGAAGTGACAGTGTGACAGTGACAAGTTCTGTGAGATGGTACGTTACGTCGAACGCATATGTTTGTTCATGACTTTAGAAGTGTCTAGTTATCATGAAGCAACTACAGGGTAAATGGTGTACAAGAAGCCTGCCAAGAATTTCAGTCATTGCAAACTGTTTTCACACAATTGTCAGCAAACATTACTCATGTAGACAAAATATTGTGGGGTGAAAAATATTTGGTCCCCTCCACCAGTTATGGTAGGGGGAAACTGCCTCACACTCAAAAATAGGCTACCAAGAAAAATAATATTCTTCTTTAATGGATCTTTTACATGAATGGTTCTAATAAACACATTAAGAAAGAGTACACTGCCACAATCCTTGCGTACTAAGTTGATACGTATGCTATGTTCGGGTGAGAAAAAGTGTGTACCCTATGCTGCTTTTCTGAACTCCGGTACCGACCTAATGTGCCCCATCACACAACACAATATTCGGGCATATGGCTGGCTGTGAACACACTAAAGGGCATATTAGTTCTCATCTAAATAAATTTTCCATAACAGATTTGTTGATTTATTCAATGTAGAGGGAAAATTCAAGTAGCCATGTCATTGTGCACTACTGAATAAAACTTCGAAAACTTACCGACATTTACCTCGATATTTCATAAGAATATAAACCGTCAAAGGTCACCGTCTCTTTCGGGCTAAATTCTGGACAAAACGCGAAGAGAAGCGTCGGCCGGATAAGGGAATTTCACATTATTTGAGTGCGCAAGTGACAAACGGCCATCTCTGGACAAGTGCCAAGCCTTCCTTCCTCCTTCACAAAACGTCTCAGCTAGCTGATTACTATTACTGCACTGACTACACCAGGAAAATAGCAGTCCCACGATAAAGTAAAAATGATTCCAACGATAACAACCAAAGGATCAGGACTCCTTACTAAAAGCTGACTATCTTTTAAGAAATTTCTGGCTTCTTTCGTGTCTTCAGAATAACTTTTTTCCTTCGAAAAACTTCCCAAGTCAATGGAACTCAATGAAAGGTTAGAAAGATGGCGCAGGTCTTACCTGAACACAGTTAATATCGTCATCTACCTCTTCGGCGTTACCCACCCTTTAGAACCACGTGACTTTAAACAAAAGATGTCTTGAGGATCTGCATTGATAATAATGCCCAAGTTCATCTCAGCTATGTCTAGCATTCGCCAGCCAAACAAAAGGTGTTTCCACAGACTACAGATCCACAAAACAGTAAATACTTTTGGTGAGGCGTAAGAGCTAGTTAAGAAAGGTTTCATCCGAGATTGCGCTTTGGGATTATTTCAAAAAGAAGCTTCTGCTCGTAATCTCTGTCCTTCCATAAAAGAAGTCTGTCCTTCCAAATACCCTGCAGAACGGTGGTTATTTGCTATCACTTTTACGAACAACTGGATCTTATACACTTTTAGTGAGAAACCACAAACTGGTGCGTAGGCTAGGACTCCAGAAGTTGCCTACGTAGCAGGCTGTACGGTATGTTCCCTGTTAATGTCGGTATTTGGGAAGCCTTACAAAGAGGGCCGCTGAGCAAACAGCTCCGCGGACAGTGGAGAAGGGCTTTACCCAATCGATGCTATATGAGGCAGGGAATCAGTAAACATACTACCTTTTTCAATATTTTTGCAACTTAAGTACTATTAAGAGTATCGCACTTGGCCTGAACGTCTTAATTTTATGAGAACTCAACAATAGTAAAGCAAGGAGAAATTCTCATATTCTTTTGCCTGTGGAGGTTATGACGAAGGAAATCGGAAAAGCAGTTTTATGGCCAGCAAGAAAGGATGTATCTGAGTGCTACCCGAGGAAATCCAGCTATTGGTCCGTAGCCGTCCTAGTCACTTGAAAATAAATCTCAAAATCTCTTATGAACGGATTCCATCAAAACAAAATCATCTATAACTCGGCCCTGAAGAAACGGAATGTGTTGCTTCATGGTTGGGTAATAAATTGGCACTGAAACTGTAATGTGATCAACTTGAGGATGGAAAGGGGATACGTTAGGTGTTATATGTGGAAGGAAATTTTGGCAAAGGGAGACAGCGCGGGGCCCAAGAAACTACGACCCACTCTTGAGAGTGCGGGAGAGAACATCCCCTTTTCGCCCACGCACTTTAAAGGTAAATGCAGTCGCCCCAATCAGAGTGAGTGTGTCCCGTCACTCTAGTTCATGATTGGCCTATTTTGATCATATGATAATATTTTTGTTTGTGAATTGTGAAATTCAAAGAGAATTTCTCCTTACTTTACCTATTGTTTGTAATAGTTATGTTCAAAATGTCTTCAGAGTTGCTTGTAATGCAATAAGAGGAGATTTGCAAGAGTTTGCTGATTTTTCAAAGAAAATTTTGGGGCGACTGCCGATTGCCTTTAAAATAAAGCTACCTTGAATTTAGATCCGGCGCAGATTTAGGGGGTACTGGTCCCCTCTCGCAGAGCCTCAAAATTCAAAGAAATCAAGAGAAAAGAAAGGAAATAAAAAAGGAAGGAAGAAAAGAGTTAAGAGGAAGGGAAAAAGTAAAAGGGTCAAAACTGTCTAAAACTTATTCGAAATGTATCTTTTTGCAGGCTGGAGTTGGGTGGAGCTTTTGTTCTTAGACGACAAGAAGAGGACTACAATGTGAGAAAACAGGTGAATGGCTGGGGTCTATATATGTATAAACGTAAGCATAATGGTTTATGCTATGGAGGGATGTGAGGAGGCAGGGTTTGCTGCATTGAACTGTGGTAACAAATCTGTTTTAAGAGTAAAAATTTCTGCAACCTTGTTGATTCTAATGTCGAAGTTTTCACCATGCAGGTCTTCTAGGATGATTAAAGTCGCCAGGATGGAATGGGGACGTGATATCACGCTTCTCGTCGATTTCCGAAAATTTCTGACACGTTTTTAAAAAATGATAACAGAGGGCGTTTTAGCTATAGAATTCTACAAAGGGTAGGGTGAGGTGTGTTTTCGACCAAGGGATGGATCTAACATCTTCTGTCACAAATAAATTTTTCGCGAACTATCAAAATTTCGCGCGTTTCTCGTACTGTTAGCCTCATTGCTGTGCTTCCTATCACCCGTATTCTCTCTAATCCTGGATGAGATTTTTACAATTAAGCCAATTTTTCGTGTGCGTGACGTGATTACAGAGCTTGGAAACACATTCATGTGAGGCAAGGGATCTCTTTCCACCTTCTTCTTTTCGAGAGACATTTTATCGAAATGAGATCTTTAACGAAGTACCGGGCACTGGCAGCAAACTCGCATTCTGATTGGAACCTTCTGGGGTAATTTTTAATGTCTCGGCGCAGAGTCTGGGTACAACTAGTTTGTCACAGAAATGATTTCAATGCAAAATTTTGGTGTGCTTCGTGGGCATTCGTCATGGTTTGTACGCAGAATTTGATTACCATTATAAGGGCAATAGTAACGCGGAATATTATTCTGACCAAAACAACTTGCCAAAAATTAGAGGTATACCTCCACCCTCTGCACGGACTGCAGATCTAGAGGTAATCATAGAGCAATTTAACATTGTTAAAGACGTTCAGATAGCTCTTGCCAGCTTTCCAAGGCTAGTCAGCCTTTCGGCTAAGATCATGTTTGGTATCTGGTTTTTTGAGCCAGGCTAGAATGGCAGATCCATAATGTACAGGTCTGAAGGTCTAGAAGTTGTGAGTCATGTTCAGTCTCTTTGCTGATTGTTCTAAACAAAGTTGGGGTGACCGCTTACTCCATTTAAATTAGAGTTTCTAAACATAGGGCCTATAATAAGTTATAAGTGTTATCTTGCCAGATAACTCCATTTTGCATCCAAAGGCATCATACGTATGCAAAATTTTCTCAAAGGCACACCCAAATTGTCACCTTATAAGTACATCAAAAAATGAAGATTTTAACCATATAATCACGGTATAAACACAGTTTTACATATCTCGCCCTGCCCCGCCATCAACTTTTAAGCCATCTTGCGCCTTCAGTACCTTGTCTGGCTACGGGTCTGCAGCTATACTCCATTCCTCCTCAAACGGCTGATTATTATAACTTAACCATGCCAAAAGAAATAAAAGTTAAGATATTAATGGTGTTGTTGCTCAAACCAGGGAGCTGGTCTTAAGATATTAATGGTGTTGTTGCTCAAACCAGGGAGCTGGTCTTATAAACATCGTAGAGATTACTTCATGGAAATTCTTTTGTAATTTTTACAGAAATTCCTTGAAAAGCTTACAAATTTCTACAGAAATTCCATGGAATGTTTTACAAAATTTGAGGAATTTCTAAAGATTTTTTTACAGACTGATTATATAAGCCGTTTTACATAATCCTAACATTGTTTCATTTTGGCAAGGCTCTCTCAAATTCCTCTGTGAGTGCAGGGCCCAAGGTCCAACCCCGTAGCTAAGAGGTTGTCAGGGGTGGAACCCCCCCCCCCCAAAAAAATCGTAACCCACAAAATTTTTATAGGACTATTGCCATAATATATTTTATCACATCTCGCCCCCACCCCTTAAAGAAAGTTCACCTTTGGAAGCTATCTTTTCCACCTTCAGAGCTTTGTTTGGCTTCAAGCCTTCCTAGGCCATCGATAGTTGTCCCCATTCTAAATTCGCCACTGGGATGAGACACGTATCACGTAAGCGCAGATTTAATCAATCAAATCGCCAAAAGCTATTCGAATCCTCGGTGTATCGTTTTACATTATTTTTATAATATACCGAATTGTGATTTCATGCATTATAAGAATAAATTCAATTGTTTTTCGTTTAGAAATGTGTTGCCTATCAAAATACTATCGCTTACAAGTATCTGTGTTACAAAATAAATAAAGAAGAAACTTTAAATCTTTTTTTTTCAAATGGAAAAAATCTAGACATGCACAATACAGGGTGGTCCAGTACCATTTAAGTTGGTGCTGCACTACATACGCACTAACTGACACTAGCGTTCCGCTTAATGTCAAATTCCAACATCGGTTATCTTAAACTTATTAATTTGAGCTATTGTCATGGCACTTAGTCTGCCTGTCTATCTGTCTGTCTGTCTGTCTGTCTGTCTGTCTGTCTGTCTGTCTGTCTGTCTGTCAATCCTTCCATCATCAATGCTTAAAACTAATTAAGCTTTGGTTTGTGTAAGAGGAACTAAATATACCTGGTGAAATTTCCATTCCATTCATATTAGGGTTTTCCGGCCGGTATATCAGTAACTGAAGTTACTTCACTTACTACCCAAAGTGATCTTAAAACAAGCTGGAGTGAAGTCATCTCACATAAATTTGAGCAATTCTTTTACTTTATTTTGTTTAGTTTTTTACTGATTTGCTTGTTTTGACCTCGATATAGCTAAGGATGTGGGAATACCAGTTATTCGAAGTTTGTAAAATTCCTATGCTTTTCAATAGACTGTCATGCATTCCAGTTATGAAAATATAGGGTTATTGAGGACAAAATTAAAATTCAAAGACTAGTATTGCAGTGTTGCCGGATCAAGGTTTGAGGTCTGCTGCGCTTGCCTTAAGTCCGCTCGGGATTAAAATATGTTGTCTTCTCTAGGTACTATCTCAAAAACCACATTTAGGAATTGAATGCCATTCTTCTGATTAGAATGCTCATTTTAGTTCCTCTTTAAACCTCAGGACCTTTCTAAGTTCCTAAATTATTCTACATCCTAGCCAAATGAAAACGGTTGTCGATTATTGCTTCGACACATGATGTAAACGTCACGTGATATTCATTTCCAGTTTAAGCTTGGTTTCGTCCTTTACAGGTATGTGCCAGACAAATGTCTGTTATCTTCTTAAGCCAATAGCCAGGAAGAGGAGGTTTTGGACGCCCTAGAAAATGTTCGACCCCTGGGAAAATTAAACATTATCATTGCCTTAATGCATTCTAGTACGTCTCGCCCAAGGAAATATGTCCCTTTCTACGATTGCGCAACAATCTTAAAACAGGTAGCACTCTTTTGCAGCTATTGGCCCTCAATTAATGGAAATCGCACGTTCCCCAGGGACCAGGTAACTGTAACTTCATTTAGCCCCTCTGTGTGTAAAATCTGGATTCGGGATTGTCCTCATGTTGCAAACGCCGTGGCGGTCTCGGTATTATTTGGACGGAGGCCTGCAAACCTAGGCCTACATGCCAACATTTTTTGTCGGCATGTAATTAAGTTTCAATTATGAGCGGATTGATATTATTTCTAGGATACCCGTGAAGGTTAATATAAGTCCTTTTTGAAAAAAAAAAACCTCGTCTCGTCTGGGCCAGTCACTGAGGTGTATAGGACTATGCATGCCTTCAAACTTGAAAATGAAACCTTAAGTAAATTCCAGACGGCCTTGTAGGCAAATCTTGCCACGAAAATTGAAAGAGTAGCCTACTTGTCCAGAGCCTGCAACTTCAAGCAATTTCATTTGGAATAGAAAACTTGCGGAGTGACCCAACCTTTCGAAATTAACAGGTCGTTAGTATAATTATTAGGTAATCTCCGTTCATCTTTCATTGTTTGTATTGATATTAAAAAAGTACGCTTAGCAATGAGTTGAATAACTATTCTTATTCCCGTCATATAGAAGGTTCTGTCAATATTCTATTGGGTAAATTTTCTCTTTATGAGCAACACGCCCCCCCCCCTCCCCCAAGAGGCAGCTATTGACTATAAAAATCAGGGCTGGAGGACTCGAGTCCGGACTCGAGGTCAAGTCCGGACTTAAGTCCGCTTTTTTTTTGACTTGGACTTTGACTTGGACCCGGGCTCTCTGGACTCGGACTTTGGGTTGGACTCGAAGTCGAGTCCATCAAGTCCATCCTTTTTCTTCATCACATTATTTTTTTGATTTCATAATTCTCCCCAAAGCAACAGAACTCACTATGTACAAGGGCCTAATTTTCTTTGATATAGCATACAGTGAGCCTACTGAAATTGTGACAGTAGGCATACGGTACTGTAGGTGTGAGAGTAAGAGGAGTCTGATACCTGTACCACGAAAAGATCTTAGTTTTATGGAGTTTTCTCACTTCCTTATCAGCATCTCACAGCTATTTTAATTTAGTCTGTGATACAGTATGGAAAGACATCAGGAAGCAATTGCATGCATGTGCATAGGACACTAAGATAATGCTTTGGTAGGCTCAACAAAATGGATTAATGTTGACTCTTTTATGCGTTCGTGTGTCTGTTTGTGTGTGTGTGGAAATGAAGTGGGTGGGGTGAGATTGCTCACAACTATAAACATTTTCTGTGATTGGTTTCTTTTTTGAGGGGGGGGGGGGGGAGACCAACACGTTAGTTTAGATGGACTGGCAAATGCATGGTTGAACCCAATAGCAGGGCCTACTACAGTAAGTTCCTTGTGAACAGGCTACAGTTTACATTGTGTTGCCTGGGTTAGGCCTGTAAAGAATACCATAAAGGCCTGTGTACACTTTCAACATTTCAGGACACATGTGTCGACAGAAGTTGCTACTACACCTTCTTACCGTAAATGTTGAAAGTGTGTACAGAGTAAAAAAGTTGGCAACATGTGTCCCAACATGTGTCGACACATGTTGTCAAATAATTCAAAATCAATTTTCCGCAACATGTGTCTATGTGTACGAATTTAACACGCTAGATTTTTTTTTTCTTTTTTTTTGGGGGGGGGGGGGCAGTTTAGATTATGTTGCTGAAAAAATGTGTTCCAATTGTGATGTGTATCCGGTAGGAAAGGAATTGAAGTTCTCATCCTGCAAAAATAGAGAAAATTGAAGACATTTCAGGGACTCTCGTGAGCTTTCTCGTAGGCCTATGAAATTAGCCCCGGACAGGTCACTCAAGTGGGTGATTGTCATGGGGGCTATTTTAAGGGAGGGTGCAATTTGACCGGGGTAATTGCCTAAGGAGAATTGACGAGAGAGGTGGGCAATTGTCCAGGGGGATCCTGATACCGGTTTAGGAATATTCCACTTTTCGGCAAGAGTATGTATCAGTGTCTCTCCAGTTGGTGTAATAGCGCGGCGGGCCCCAGCTAATTTCAATTTTAGTCTTTTGCCCCTGCTATGAAAAGTACCACCCAACTAAAATCTCCTTTTGAATAATGGTTTTTCTATACAACCAGCCATCTCAAAATCAGGGGTGGTGCCTGAGAACCCTTGGGGATATGCTCAGTCGGAGGAGCCTGCCGCCCCCCCCCCCGTCGGTGAAGTTTGTCGTTCTCGTCGAGAAATTGAGGAGGGCCCGACGGGATGTATGGAATTTTCCCCAATGTTAACTGTTATCTCGTGGCTCCCATGTCGACTACCCCTCCTCCTCTCCCACCATGCCCTCTCCATCAAATCCATTGAAAGTCCCCCCTCCGAACCGCCTGTCAGAACCTTCCCCCCTCCTTATTTGCGGACCCAGGTGGCTAGCCCCCTCCCTTCGTGACGGAAACATTCAAAGAGTAAAAATAAGAACAAAGGGAGAGAAGGAAGAACGAAAACGTAAAAAATGTACGTGGTGATGTCAGTGGGGGCGCCAAGTGGGGGCGGGGCATGCCCCCCGCTTGGGAAGGCGGCCTGTCGGGGAAATTTTCCGGTTTTGTCGGGGATCTATTATGCGAATACGATTAAATATGTAGTTCCCGACATCAGCCAGTCGCCCGACGATTGACTTAATTTTGGTCCAAATTAGGGCAACTTCTTTAATACAAACCCAAATTTTTCTAATTTTCTTGGCTGAAAACTCGAATGTTTTCAAATTTTCTATGGGTAAAAGCTCAACTTTCTTCAATTTTTTTTTCCAATAAGAGCCCGAAATTTTCGGCACGCTTCGAGCGTCCAAATTTCGCTTCAAACATCGTTTCGGCACTCTATCGCCCTCATCAAGGCTTCGGGTTACTGCCCCCAGTCAGGGAGGCTTTGCCCCCTGTCGAGAAAATCCTGGTGCCACCCCTGGTTGGTGTAGGGGGTAGGTTTGGCGCACGTCGGGGCGGGAAACTGCTGGACCCCCCTCGGGGAAAGTGGACCCCGTGTACAATTGCCAATATTATTCCAGCTGCTCCCAAAACACATTTTTTTTCTTTCTGAATTCTCCATCTTCCTTCCAAAATCCTGCTTTCCCGCTCTTTTTTGACAACATGTTGCTCAAGTGTGTCGCAACATGTGTCCGCGACATGTGCATGTCTAGTGTGTACAAGGTCAAAATTTCTGTGTCCAGGTGTGTCAGTAACATGTGTCGACACATGTGTCCCGAAATTTTGATAGTGTACACGGGACTAGTTAAGCTTCAGTGTTTACGGTACTGGCGTGCACATGTTTAATTCAGTCTCCATTATCACTAGTACTGTGAAGTAGACTATACTTAGTCCTGGCTAAAGTGAAACTGGAAATAGAAATCCAAGCCAGTAGTGAATTTTGCACTCTCACGTATTTTTTTTTTGCTACTGTACCCAATTGTCCACTTAGATTCATATGGGAGGGATGGGCTAAGTGGCCACATTAGTTTTGTCATATTATATTACTACATTGCAGTGGTCTTTAATTATGCTGCATGCCAATGCTGCATAACAGTGTAATCCTACCCTTATAGTTAAACTGATTTTCACCTACCCTCCTGCTTGGCTACGGGACCTGAATATGACCCACTTTAAAAGTCTTACTATGAACTGATTAAAAGTACCGAAGATAATGAAGCTGCTGCACGGTGCCTAGGCTTACACACTGATATTATATTTGATATTACAACAAGCATACTCCTAATACAGCTCTGTAATGGCATCCAAATTCACTTCAATGCTACTTTTATAATGACTTCAAGGCACTACCGTAGATACTTCGTTCCTTACATAAAATTGTTGTTTTTTCTACTCTCTGTGTGAACATCATTTGAAATGAAATCTTACTCATTTGCAACCTTTTGGGCATTTAAATAGCTTGCAGGTGTATTGCCAGGTAAAGTACTTTTAGTATCATTTCGATATAATAACAACAAATTTACGTATATAAAGCGCGTTAGGCCCTGTTGTACAAGATAAGCTAGGGGAATTAACATTAGGTCCTAAAAGTCTCAACTTAGCTAGTGTTTGTCACTCTTTTCCGACGGAAACCTGCGTGCTGTGCTGATTTCTACGGTAGCTTGTAATGATCCATAAAGTAGTTGTATTCAACTGCAAAGTTACCCTGATTTTCTATCAGCCACGGTACAGATAGTGATAAGGGCTACAATTTTCCATCACGTTTTGCATAATGATTATTTCATTTTATTTTACGTCATAATTTGAGCACCTTTCGTCATTTTCGCCCCAAAATTTGCAGGGATTTTTGAATTGTTGAAGTACTATAGTGAGGTTTCACGCGCGCCAAAGTCAACTAACGCAACCACGTTCTGGAGTACAAACAAACAAAGGTGGACACTTGTCGCGCGTTCACTGGATTTTACCCTTTTGACCTTTGGTGCAAGCTTCCTATTTTGGGGCAATCAATAAATGATGACGACTATGACCCAAAAAGAGCTACCGATTTTGGAATCACTGCTTTTGATAACGTAGGTATTTTTTTTTCTTGCAAATTTTATCACACGGCCTCATAATCCTGGACTGCTGACAACTGAGTGCCCGAAGACCATTTTCCAAATAGCAATTACAAAGAATTATGGGGCGAGTTTTGGTGTGAATCGTTTTTGTCAATGATGGCATTTTGCTGTGGGCAAAACGAAGCGTACCAAAACTCTGTCCCATAATCCTTTGTAAGTGCTATTTGGAAAAGGGTCTATTATGCCCTAGCGAATAAAACAGGACTGGATACATGTTGACAGGTGTTCATTAAACGATATAAGTATTAACTGAATACTAGTGATGTCAGTCAATATCTGGTAATACTATATATCGATGAATTCACTAAACATCAATTTCTTAATTTATAAACACTTTCATTATTTACAATTTTAGGTATTGTAGTTTTATGTTACAATAGTTTCATGTCGTGATGCAAATTACACAATCTTTGTACAATGTGAAATATGAAGCCACCCTGTGTCTTAAAGGTAAAATGCAGTCACCCCAGTCAGAGTGAGTGTGCCCGGTCACTCCAGTTCATGATTGGCCTATTTTGATCATGTGACAATATTTTTGTTAGTGACTTGTGAAATTCAAGGAGAATTTCTCCTTGCTTTACCTATTGTTTGTAATAGTTATGTTCAAAATGACTTCAGAGTTGCTTGTAATGAAATGAGAGGAGATTTGCAAGGGTTTGCTAATTTGTCAAAGAAAATTTGGGGGCGACTGCCTATTGCCTTTAAATCTTTAATGTAACACATTTTACTCAGGTTATCTTTAGTATGTACATCTGTACATGATAATCTTACTAACATGCAAACGTAGAGTCATTTTTAAGAAGCCCGTTGTCGTTCCGTCCCTTAGTACACTGTAAAAATAAATCTGTCAACTTACGAAATTCTTTGGTAATAAAGTTTCCAAACAATTTTTCTAAAACCAAACTACTAAAATTTTCTGTTTAAATTTATGATTTTTTTTTGTGTAAAATTTAAAGATTTCTTATGTTGAAATTTATAGAGATCACATGTAAATCTAGAGTTCTAGACCAATTTTGTAAACAGTAAAATTCATTTCTTTATGATTCAAAGAACGTCTCATAAGTGATCACGTGACCAACTTCTCAGCCTTAGACTTCCACATTTCTAAGCATGATCTTAGCCTAAAGACCGAGAAGACAGTTGCCCAAAACTGGCAAATCTGTTTATTACGATAGTGATTATGTAAAGGGATTTTATATAACTGGGCTTTACCAAAATTCTCAAATAATGTAGTCATTGTTTACGAAACATATATTACAATACCAATACATCAGTTGTAAACATTTTCAAGCAAAGTAAATAATAAGTTATTCAGTTTCTGATAAAATAAACAAAAAAACATTAAGTAATAAGGTAGCAATCAAGTCGTAAATTAAAGAAAATTATGGATAAAAGTAAACTCCGCCCACTTATGTTTAATGTTTCATCAGTCATAAGGCGGTAAATTTACAGACATTTTTACAAGAACGGATGTTCAAAGATTGAAAATAATTGCTTTTTGAAAAAGACCTAGCCTTTATACTATTTTGCTGTACTGATTAATTACGTTAAAAATATGTATGTTAGTTAAATAACAGTACACTTGTAAACAGCAAAAACACAAAGTACTGTAAAAATGTCTGTAAATTTACAGAAATTTTAACAGTGTAGCCAGACAAGGTACTGAAGGGGGGGGGGGGCATTGTCAGTTTAGCGGGAAATTCAGGAATAAGGTCACCTCAGACAAAAGAGCAGAATATACAATTAAAATGATGAACTTTTTTGTTAACACAAGACATCTAGGCTATACAGTTATACTTCTGGGTTTAATACGGAATCAACCGTTAGGTGACTTTCTAAAAATGCGTAATGCTGTTAGCCAAGTCTATTTTAACTAGCAAACTAACGTCACAGAGACGTGAGAACCAAGGGGATTGCCATGACAACCCCTTGTATTGTCCTATGTCTGGACCGAACGTTAGATCGATAGAAGACCGTTTAGTTCTGAGAGTCAACAAGACGATGCGGCCTTTGCTCACACGCACGCGTAGTTCAATTTTTACTGCGCCTTCCGTCCTCTGGGTCTACCGAAAACTCCCTAATAAATGTCTGTGGTTGAGGTAAATATTTTGTCTCATAAAATTGGTTCTAGTATTGCAATAAAGTGTGGGGAAAATTCCCGACAAATGTTATAGTCCACGGCGAAATCACATATATAGACATTGCTTTTACAAAATTTACCAGCAAATCCGACCTATTTTCAACTTTTTATGGAGTAACGATACCCCGTATTTTTTCTGCACCTTAAAGGCTTTACTGCCGAAAACACTTGGGTACCAGGGCCTTCCTAAAGGTCTCATTTGAGAGGACATAAACGACGAAATTGAAGATACCACATGAGATGTACATCCACCATCCAAGGAACGATGCTATTCGGGATACTACCCCACAACGAGTCACTGAAACCCGAACAAGGGCGTGCGGGGTTCGCAGGACAGTGAAGCCAAGAATGTAGATCAGCGTTACATTGAAGGCCTTGTAGCTGGCGAGTTTAGAATTTTGGAAGGGGGTCTGATGACCAACCAATTTTCTTCTCTTTTTATCTAAAATCTTCACCTCGACGAGAATTCTAATAGAGGCGTAGAAAACGACCAATACGAGAAAAACAATGCTGCAGAGTTTGAAGATAGTAAAAATACGGTGTTTGTTTTCGTGGTCTTCAAAATGACTGTCGGTTTTCAGAGGGTTGAAGCAAATAAACATGGACGCTTTGAAGGGTCGAAAACTTGTCAACTCTTGTAAGACGCAACTGAGAATCGTTGATGTCCAAATGAAGACTAAGACCAACTTTGTTCTTGTCTTGTTGAAGAGACAAGGTGCGCGAAATGGGTGTACGACGGCAACGTAACGCTCCAGTACAAGAAGTACGCTGACCATAAATGATATCTGAAAGAATGCGTCAATGGACGACCCGAAAAGGAGACAGTTCAGACCTCCATAGGGCCAGATGTCTTTGAGGGTGGTGTACACCGTCCCAATCGCTATGACAGAGATCACAAGGTCGCTGGCGGCAAGCGACAGGAGAAAGTAGCCGTGGACAGTCCATAGAGACGGCGTGAAGGATATGGCGAGAACGGTTGAGAGATTTGCCAAGAAGGAGCAGAGAGTAACGGACGAAGCTATAATTGCTTCGACGATGCATACCTCGTTTTCACTTATTGTGCCGCAAAGGCTAACGTTGGACGACTTGTAAAAACACAGAATCGAGGTATTCATAGTTAAAACAAAATTGGGTCACATCCGTATAATACAATGAGTTTGTAAGATGATATCCGATTACAACTTATTGCTAAACTTCATTAATTTCTACACCGTATAAACAGATAAACGCCCTCCTTTCAAATGACGTAAAGAAGCCACAGTATGACATTCTCGGTATAATAATTTTATATCATAACAAACAAGAAATTTCCTTGGTCGGACAGAAGTACAGGCGTTCTTCACAAACATAAAATTCAGGTGAAAGCTTAGTCCTAGCTTTGCTCTCTCCGGTCAAGAAATGGAACCACTTTTATCCAGGCATAGACCTCTTCGTCAATTCTTCCGTACTGTGACTCACATTCAAGTATACTGAAGGGAACACTGCTGATACTAGGCTGGTACATAATATGACGTAAATTACTTGGTGTAGTGTATTTAAGAGCCGTGAATATAACAAAGATTAAGGCTATAGTCACTGAAGCCGCACAGACGCAATAAAGGTCTCGAAAAATCTAATTCCTTCGTCTAAATCAATTTCCTTATGTCCACAGAGCAAAGCTTCTCAAGCCAACGAGAATTGTGCTACACTGTGATAAGAAGAGGTTCTTTCTTTGTTAAAACGAAAACCCGTAATTGAATTCAGTTGTCTCCTGGTCGGTATAATAATATAATGACCAAAACCAGGATCTAATTGGTTCCTTAGTAAAAGCTTGTGTGAGCTGATGACGAATAATGAACCCTCAAAAAGTGCCAACAGATAATTTCACAGCCAAATAATGGGTCATCTGGCCGTGTTTGCCTGACAAAGAAAATTTGAATTTGGTATGATAACGGAAAGGAGGTATTAACAGGGAGTTGTCATTAACTCTCTGAATTAGACTACCTCCCTGGTATAATGAACAGTACCTTAAAGGGCAAGTGATGTGTTCAACAAGATTGGATTGAGCATATCTCCTCTCATTCAAGCATGTTCTCTTTTTAAACATGTACTGTGGCAAAATTTTGTGCTATTTTTGTTCATTTATGCAGAATAACTCATTGATTTAACTTTATTGTGTGATATCAATATTCTGAAACTGCATGAAAATATGATAATGAGGTAAATAAAAGGAAATTCGTAAAATTGAATTTATGTTTCAAAACACGATTACCAGGCAAATCAATGTTTTCTTTACAAACACCATTGCCTACATTCTGATTGACGTGAATCATGCAGATCAGTCGGTGATAGTATTTTCGTAACCTTTTCCTGACTTTGGCTACGAAAATCGTCAATTTGGCAAATGATTCTGCCAGTATTTGCCATCCAGGGGAGAAGAAGAGTCCTCAGTCTTAGACATTACACATTAGTTAATAAGCACTGAACAATTGTGCGGGTTACAGAAACGTAAGATTCAGCCTGCAAAGTGATGTCAATTTCACTTAAATAATAGACCAGCACAATTTTTAAATTTCAGTTCAAAAGTTCAGAGCGTAATGACTTCTCAAGTACTTTTAAGATTGTTTGAAACCTCTTTTTAATTAGCTTTTAATTTGTTGTTGATTTGTTGGGATCCATCCAAAGGTCAGACAGGATGAAACTGGGAAGAAATGATAAAAGGGCGCCACCTACAAAATTGACTGACAAGAAACACAGACTTCAAGAAACACACAATCCTGCATCCAGGGCTTACTTTACGGAAAAGGTGTACTGCTCGTCTCAAAGGCATTTATAGTCACCAAACCATGTTAAAATCTTAACTGAGTCTATTAAGAGATCATTCTGTGTTCAAGCTACATGACGAATTGGTCTCCCTAAAATGGACAACTGCTACTTTTCTAGTTATATCTATGGGGTCGATCGGTGACACACGTCACTTCCCCATGACAGCAATGTGTTGGAGAGAAAACAATGTATAGATAGTTCTCACGTGAAGTCATAGGAGCTTTTCACGTGTATTATTTCAGCCATGTCTGAGGGCAACCCCGGCATGTGTGTACAGGCTTGCCCTCAGACATGGCGGTTGCTAACCCCTAGCTGTGACGTCACTGAGAACTATCTATTGCGCGTATTCGGCACGTAGTTAAGTCCAGGGATTGATTACAATCCAGCAGTGTAGCTCGTATATGGTCAAACTGTAATCAGTTGTTGTTATCACTCTAAAGTTGCTAGGGTAACGGAAAGACCGGGCAGAGAAATCCTAAGCTTAGGATTTCTCTGAGACCGGGATGACCAACCGCATAGAGTGTTTCATCGACGTCGCATGATCGCGTTGGTTTTGAAGGGCAAGCGTCCAATGTGTCAGCACGCGCAGTAAGCGTATTTACAGGTTTCACAGTAGTATCTATGATTACGCCGTGCGCGTGTGCTGTAAGTACGTTTGCTGCGTGTGTACTTTGCCCTTCAGTGCCTGGGAATCTCGCGTGACGTCACAGGGATTTCATGTGACGTCAGGCAATTGAGATTTCCCGTAATTTATAAAATTACGTAAGCTATTCCCCAAAGACCAGAAATTAGTGCGCGATCGACCGGTCGATCGCGCGTTCGACAGGTATAGCACCCCGATGTAAGACAAGGTCTTATTCAACCGTGACAAATCACCTTTGGCGGTTGGATAACTTTTGAATAACAGAATTTGTCCTTGAATGAGGTATTTGAATGTGATATTTCAGGGAACTTCCCCCCAAATAGCCTAGCAAACTGGTGAGGGGTAATCCAATTGGTAGAAGGGGAATAGACATTTTGACTGAGGTTTAACAGTCGCCTTCGTAAAAGAGCGACCTCTAAATGCGCGGATCCAGACATTTCGAAAGGGAGGGGGGCTGAAAGCCCCCTTGAATGTTCTCCTAGATTAACATAATGCTAATTTTCCCGTATTTGTTATTATTGATGTGGCGAAAAAGGGGGGGCTGATGCCGGGAAAGCCCCCCCCCCCTTGGATCCGCGCCAGTCTATACAAACAACTCCACCCCTAAGTTACCCAAGGGGAAAGAAACTCTTAGGCTATTATGTGCCTTTGCCTTCAAGTTGTGTGATAGGTGTAAAGGGGTTTACAGACTAAAAAAGGGTCAAACTGAGCCGGAAAGGGGGACCAATTTTTATATTCATTAACCTTCTTCTACTGGATCGATAAATTTCAATACCAGGCCTACTGTTTTCTCTTAACATTGAATTACGGATATTACTTTCAACAATATCAATGGAAATGATAGTACCCCTCCTTTTCAAAATAATGTGTTGAAGCAACCTCTCCCGGTGGTAGGATGGGTGGAAATCTCTTGTGGTGAGGGAGGGGAGGAGAGTAACATGCAAAATATTTTTGCAAGGATAGTGGAAGCAGGCTTAGACCATAATAGACCCTTTTCTTCTTCTCCATATGTTTATTGTATTTCCGTATTCTTTTTCACATTCAGAAACAGAAATATAAAAAAGTCTGTTTTTGAGAAAGTTGCCAACTTTAATAGTTTTCTGCAAGTTGTTTGCTGTAAACAGGCTAAAAGACAATATCTTCACATTTGCCATCAGGCTTCTATATGGTAGGCCTAGCGTTCTTAAAATCATATTTACAATTCTTTCAAATTTATTTGGCCTATTTATGATATAAAAAATTGAAATTGCTAATATTTCGATGAAAATAGTTTCTAACTTCGAAAAATGATTCATCTTTGAATAAATTAAAATGAGCTAACCAAGCTTAGAGTGAAAACATAAGTCATTTATTCCAATCACTATAACGAAATATACAGTCCAGATTCCTTCCTTCCTTCCTTCTTTCTTCCAGTCTTTCTGATTGAAAAAAAAATCCTAGGTCGAGGCCCACAGTCATATTTCACTCTACTTTTTTGTAATTGTTTTTGCTTTGACTTTCTTTCTTTCCTCTTTATTTGCACTATTTTATATAAAGTATCTGTACAAGATATTTGTTATTATTTCACTTAGTTTTAAGTTGGTCTTTTACCTCAAAGGATTATTAAAAGAAAAATTCACTTAAACTGAGCTAAACCTTCCCCCTGCTCCCCTTTTCCTCCTTCAAAATGGTGTAGTGATGTAACTGTCATATGTAAGTGTTATCCAATGCAAAGTTCTCTCTTTGGATCACGATTATACACTGAAACGGTCAACTGCTCATACTTTCTCATGAGACTGTAGTGTAGTGTAATTACTAATGGTCGCAGTGTAGTGTAATGACTAATGACCATAGTGTAGTGTAATGACTAATGACCGTAGTGTACTATAATGACTAATGACGAGGTAGAAGTTAGCATTTAACCAACGCAAGTAGCGGAAAACCTTTCCCTTAACAATTCACTTCTTCGTTTTGCAGGCATCAATATAGGGCCTTATCCAATCATGCAGATCCTACAATTCCATCATCCAATCAAATTTTCTTACATTTTTAAGGCCCGTGGATCTTATATATTTTTTTTACCTAGTAACTGTATGTAAATGTGTAAATGTCAGCTGTTCAAAAAAAAAAGCGTACGTTGTTTTTTCAAACCACAATGCACGACTTCTTTGAAGGGAACAAGTAATCGCCCCAAAGTGATTTTGAAACAGCAGCTAAATCTTTCAAATATTTCAATTATTTGGTAACAAAAGCTTTGTCACGTGGTTCAAAAGAGCCACTCATGAATTAGGATACCTGGGTACACTAATTCACATTGGGGGTGACTGCATTTTCCCTTAAATCTGTTCAATAGGTTATCTCATCAGAAACTGTTACCACCCCTCTATAAAGAAAGGGTGTTTCCTCCCACTAATTGCTTTATTGCTGTACGTTAAAACTCCATCTTTTTGTCATCCACAAGGTACCCACAGAGGCACCTACCACTTCCTCTAATTCCTTGATGGAAGTGGCCATAACCATGAATCTATGCTCACCCTTATGTCTCCATAGCAACAGGATTTGAAACAAGGACAAAAGAATACACAATTCCACAAAATTTCAGATGTAACACTAGAATGTTATCATACTGCTAAGCCTCGTCTGCCATCGTTTAACAGTGAAACATGAATTCTCTCGCGGTGCGTAGAATAAACATTTCTGTTCAAAATTTACATAGTTCGTGGGAGATTTCTAGCTTTTCAATGATATTTGCTACTTGTTAGGTTTCGGAGATGATTAACGGAAAGCATCGGCGGTGATGTTTCGACTGTACTGTGGGAAGGTATCGCGGTAACGGGAACTGTTGAAGAAAGGGAAAAACAGCTTTTTATAGTAAGTTGATAATAAGGAATTTATTTGAACTAAATGCAATTCTCTCATAAGATGTTACCATGGTGACATGATGGTGCGAAAAGTAAGTAAACATTGAATTTTACATAAACATCTTAACTTACGATGCAAAAGTAGACCAGCATTGAGGTAATTCGGTTAATAATAAAATCTTTTGGGTTTATTAGGCATACCAGGAAGTTAAGTAACAAAATGAAGTCGTAGGCTTACAGCATGGAGGCTGGAGATCCCCTCCCCAATTCGGGGAAAACTGGCTACTTTCGGGCAAAATTATATGCTACTTTGGGGAAAATAAGCATTAAAATTCCGGGTAAAAGTGCTACAGCTCCCCTTTCCTCTCAAATTGGAAGTACTGCTGTACGTTTATGAATGAAGTACTGAGATCTTAAAACATTTGTTCAAAGATTGGGCATATTCTCCTCCTCCGAGGACTTTTCTCTATTTCGACATTAGTCAGGCTCTCATTATGGTAGCCAAGTGTAGAAAGACAAAACATAAACTAAAAAACTAAAAAAATAAAAAGGCAAACAAACCTTTCCTCTACCTTGCCAAATAAAGCAAAAAATATGTGTGGTATTTTCTTTACGCGTGTAATCCCTTTGACATTTGCATAGCATCAAATTTTTTTCTTTTGAAGTCCAAATTAATTTGGCAGCAAAATTAGACCAATCTTGGCTAGCATAGATTTCAAAGGATAAGTAGGCCTAAGTCTGAATTATTGGTGTGAGAAAATATTAGTTTTATTTAAAGAGTAAGTAAAATCTATTATTACATCTACATTTTTTTTAAAAAATATGGGTTAATTAAGTTGAAAATTAAATCCATCAATCCAACCCAAACTTCATATAACATTTCCTTGCTGAGATATAAAATGTTGAAGTTTATTCAGTCAATTTAAAATGTTAGATTGAACAATTAATTTGTGATGTCACGGATATAGCATAGTTTAGTAATATAAGTTTTTTTTTTCTAAAGCCACTACTCCTTATTCCAAAAAGTGACTTGACAATAGACCTTTATGCATATGACGTCACAGAACAGAAAGCGCGCCCTCCAATGGAGGTAGGCGTGCATTATTGCAACCTACACCAACATGCAGTGTGCTTCATTCTTTAGCCGCTAATATTAAACATAAAAGGAGCAATTTTTCAAGGTTACAAAAGCGTTCTCCATGTTAAAATGAAACTAAAGCAGGCGTTGTTAGTTGTGCAAATAAACATCGCAAATTATTGTGCAATACTACTGCAAATTAAGTAAATAAATTCCAATATTCACTATTTCAGCGATTGAAAAAGCTATGGAGACGTGAATAAACCAACGAGCTTCGTTTCTCCATCTCTGTATATTCGTGTAATTTTAAAATTTATAAAGGTACACGTACGTAAGATACATTCCTGGTTTACTGTTTAAATTTTACCGTTTTTAAAAGATCACTTTTGATGAACTTTTACATTCAACTTGAAAACAGTTTAAAGATGTTGTAAGTACATACCATACTGAAAATGGCGAATTGTCTCCTCACTGTACGAAAATATCTGGACAGAAGTACTTATAACCAGTGCTCAGTCAAGCAAATTCATTACCTGTATACAAGTGTTACTACTTGTTTTAATTCAGAATATTGTTAAATCTAAGAAATCATCGCTACTCAATATATTCCATTTGCAAGAAGTTTATTTCTCCCCTGCGGCATTTCGAACAAACACCTAGACATAGCGTACAATCGCGGAATTGAAGCACATGTATAGACTTAAACATATGATGTCACAGAAAGTGCTCCCTCGTTTGGAGGAGAAGCGCGTATTTTTGCAACAAATGCACCAACAAATGCAGACAGCTGATTTGTCAACCAATCGTATACGCGCGTAAGTCTACTACACCCGCGCGCGAAATCTACGCCGTTACTGCAAGTGTGCTTCATTGTTTTCCTCCAAAATGACGTCAGTGTGACGTCAAAGCATAAGATCTATGGCATTCGCTGTAATACGTTCTTACTTTGTAAGCAAATCACCGAATGAAACAGCGGGAATGTCAAATGGAATTCACAACTTCCGCCCGATATATGCGTCTCTACAAGGAGTCACTTCCCGTAGAAATTAGATTTAACTTCTACGTCACTTTCCTAACAGCACAGGAGTTTGTTATCTATTCTACTGATCTATATGAAGATCAGTGATTTATTCTTGTAATATCTTTGAAAAAAATTGAAGAAGAGCGCCACTCACAATATATTAGCAGGAACAGGCCTTTGTCCATACTGGTCTAACATCGGCTCTTGTCTAAATGTATACTGAAAGGAGAAACAGATTCAAATAATTACACTAATAAAGGTTCTCAAGTAACCACCTGCCATGTGTACTAACGATGGCCTGCAAAAGACTCGATGTGCCAAAACTCTGAAGAAAAGATAATTCAACTTCTGGCTACTTAAATTATTCTAAAGCCAGGAAAAAGTGGCCCTCGGATAAAGCGGATTTATAACCATACTGAGCTCTAGATAGCATTAGCAGAAAATTTTCTCTGGGGAAAGACAGAAGAGTGACTGAGTCCCATGGAAAGGAAGGCTTGAATTCATAGAACTGCTGAAGATCTCCCGAAAAATATGCATCCGGATTATATATTCCCTTGGAAGACAGGTAAGGTGAAAGCAAGTTTAGAAAGGGGGAATTTCTCCTTCCTGAAGTGAAGCATTTCTCAGGCTTACGAATGTCCCATTCAACACAGTATCTCGCCAAGGGTTTCAACCACATTGAACCACGTTTGATAACATTACAGACATTTAATTCTATTTGAAACGGCGGTTATGAAAAAGCTTCGTCACAACGTACTATATGAGACCACGAGTATTAGATTATAAATACGGGGCACAGTAATAGTAATGCTCAGAGAAAAAAGCGGCGTCAAAATTTAACTAAAGAAAAATATGTTTAGCTTGACCCTTTGGCTTATCCTCAGAAAGCTAAAAAATGAAGCAAACGGTTCAAATTCTGCCGAAAAGTTCTGCAAATTCTGTTTCTTTTTAATTCATTCACAAATTCAACCGTGTATTGCGGATGTGACATTACAAGTCTGAAGTTCGGGCAGGGACTCCCTGCTCGTGGTAAGCTGGTAGCTGTATACACCTTTGCATTTGTCACCCACCCCACCCCCCACCCCCACCCCCCACCTCACCCCACCCCCTTCTGTACACAGTAACAAACACTATGATACTCACCCTCCACGTGCCTGTTATACTCGGCTTCAGATACCTGACAGCATATCCTGTAAATCTAAGTTCTCCTACAATAAAAAAGAAATAAAAATGTACAATTATATTTATTATAGGTTTGGAATGAATACATATACGTGACTGGAATATGTGACTGTGCAAGGAGAAATTTCATGCTCTCGCTCGCACAAAGCCGGCGATTTGTTCTCAATACGGGGGGACATGACCCCATTTTCAAATAATTTACTGTGTGAAAAAACAAAGTCAATGGGCAATTTCTCAAATGTTGGGGGAATGTCCCCCTGTCCCCCGGGGTCGAAGCCCATGTGCGTAGCCCATCTATTCCTGATGAGATTGGGAAATATTCTAACACTTTAACTTTTAAATGTATTACCCCTATTACCCTGGTTTCAAATCCACAGTTCTTGTTATGTATAAATGTATTACTGCATCGCATTGGACCAAACGTGAATGATCTCTGCACTTTCAGTAAGCAAGAGAAGGAAACAGTTGTGAAAATATTCTACATGTGCCCTGTGCCTGTTGTAAAGCAAATTAACTGAAAACAGAGAAGCTATCAAAGACTGTACTATTAGAAGGAATATCCTTTGCAGGTTATCGGGGCTACCGTGATATTCGGGTACTAAGCTAAATAGCTGTAATATTCAAAAACCTTGTGTATAACATGCCGCTAGAATTCAATAGGGTCGTTTAGCCAAAGTTCCCCGGGAAAAGGCCATTTTCCCGGGTGAAAAATAAAGAAGTATTAAGTCGCCTGATGGCTAAATCCTCCTATTGAATTCTAGCCTCATGAATGCAGGCATGGGCGTCAATCCTGGAGGACAGGGAGACACTCCTCCCCCCCACATTTTGGAAAAACACACATTGACTTAAGATTTTTACACTGTAAATTTTTGACAGAAGTGGCCATGCCCCCCCCCCCCCACATTCGAGTAAAGATTGACGCCCATGAATGCAGGTTTAAGTCTCTAAGACCCACCTCATCGTTTTTCTTAGTGAATGAAGAAACCATTTAAAAGTAGCAAACTATTTCACCTATGTCTATGACAATTTTAATTACGATCAAATCCTTAGTCATTGGTTGGAGAGGGAAAATACAATATCTATGTAACCCTCTGAGTTTGAGTTGTAACATGTGATGCCTAATTAAAAACACAAAACACTTCAATTTTTATGTATTCAGTCATAAGCGTTTTCAGGAAACACTAGAATCAGGCAGAAAATAGATGTTACAAAATGCAGTGTGCACACTACAAAATAAGAAAAAGGTTCGGAGGGATCAATATGACTCTTTCTTGAAAGAGAGACTACTATAAACCCTTTAACGTTCTACTGGTAAAGAATAACAGGCAGCTCACCTTTCTTATCTAAGGTTGAAGCTCCTCCCATCTCTTTGGCCTTGGTCCAATCAACTTTGAGTCCTCTGTTTGGGAGAAGAATGCGTCCACAAATCAATCTTAGAGCTGGCAGTTTGGTTTAAACGCTATACTCAGATAGCCTATTCGGTGTTTCAAATCACCTCTCGAGCTTGAAACTGAGTCTAAAATCTTCACAAGATGTTTAATTTATTCAGATGTTCTTTCTGAGCATTATGACTGTAGCTTTAACTTTCAGTAATCGAAACCTTGAAGTTATCAAACTGTGTACAATTCCTCATAACTGATTTCAGACCATAATTAGTATAAAGGACAATATATCATACAGCGATTGCTATGTGTCAGCAAGCCGGAGATAGATTAATACTGCTGATATTTTTCTGATGGTTTGCTAAATAGCGATTGGCATCTAGCGCCTACCACACAATGCCGAAAGAGAATTTCTTATGTAAATACTTACGTTATCACAAGCTAAATACCATCAAATACACTACCCGACGATTCTTAGAGCTAAGTTTGATGAGCGAGAAGCACCACCCTGGTTTGATTCCCTCCCCCGCGCTGTATACGGTTTCTGCGTTATATAAAACACTTGGCGACGACACAGATTGTAGCACATATAAATAAACAGGCAAGTAGAAGAAAACTGAAGAAAAGCAAGCAAGTAAACCAGAGCAAAACAAACACGTTAAACAAATCAACACAAACAGACAAAACAAACCAGTAAAACGAACGAATAGAACAAAATATAATAAACATGTAAACCATTGCAAAGCAATCACATAGAACAAAGCAAAGCAAACAGTAGACTTGGCCATGTCTCTCGTAGTGTCCTCCGTTCACCCTGCATTGTCATGTGCACTGTCAATCTTTTGATCAACACGCCCTCTATCGGCTGCCTATTGGCATCTGTGGGTGCGTTTTAGTCGACTGTTAGTAGGCGTGGCCTAGTTCTAACAGAACTAACAACCAGTTGAGGCTGTTAGTTGTGTTAGATGATTACCATGGCGAATGCGTCGTTCGGGTGACGTCACAATAGACCTGTCAATCAAAAACTAACACTAACAGTTGACAAAAACGCACCCATTGTGAAGATACCAATCGGCAGCTGATAGAGGGCGTGTTTATCAAAAGATCGACACAGTGCACACGACAATGCAGAGTGAACAGAGGACACCGTGAAGACTTGGCCAAGTCTAAGCAAACAGGTGGATCAAAACAAAACAAACAAAGCGAAACAATTCAGTAACACAAAACAAGTAAAGTCTACTACATTGAATTGACAATTATTCACCGGCAATGGTGATAGGCGTCTCTTTGCGAAACCTGGCTTAATTCATTACTTGTATTTGATATGGCCTATGGGGCTGTCAGGGAGAGGGGGAGGGGTCAATGAGATGATGACCTTACCTTACATCTTCTTTGACTATGTCTTTAAGGGATCTTCCTGTGTCAGTAATATTCTATGAGTGAAAGAGAAAATACGTATTTCGATTAGAAATCGTATTTAACAGATTCTTTAGCTGATACAACTATAGGTACATTAAATATCCATGCCTGGATTTGGAACTCATGATGTGACGTCACTGAGTATTGAAGTCAGGGTCGTTCTGCTAGCAATGTCTCAAAAACCTTTAATCCCCTTGCTCATTGCACGCATCACCGTATGATTTGGCAATTCTCACCTTGATTTTTTCCATTTTAGAAAAAATTTAAACTTGGTAAAGGTGTTTCACCGACGTCACGTGGGCGCGTCTGTTTGGTTGTTGGACATTTTGCCCGTCAAGCGTTCATTTCATTGTGTCACATTAGTATCTTTCGTCATGCCGTACGCGCGCGTGTACTATAAATACTATTACTGCGCATGTGCTGTGCCAGGCAGTGAGGCAATCGCAAACGCGTGACGTGACATGAAATACCACTAAATGTTTGAAGTAGATTGTCATCTAATCAAGGTAACGGCTGCCGCGATGGGCCCGTGCCCCTCCATTTTGGCGTGTCGCTTAGCCCTTGGAGGGAGGGGAAGGCACAAATGAAGCACGTGTTCAAAACTTAATGAGGGTAACCGTCATCATACCAGTGAGAGACACAACGTACTCTTACTTTCGTTTTTTCAAAAAATTACTTTCAGACCGTGGTTATGAAAGATAAGGTAAGCATTAGCTTGAACTATAGCACTCGTTGTTTTGTAGTAGGCATTCATGACACGTTTGCCAGTAGAGAGCGCCGTTGTAACTCATGGCATTGCGTGAGTTACTCGTTACGACTAGGAGCCAGTGACAACTGAGTAAGAATATGGAAACAAATTGTATGACACTCACCAGCCCAGAGTAGCGCGTCTTCGGAGGTTGAAAGTGTGTAATAGTTGCGTTGTTAAAGTCTTCTGTTGAGACGAAAAGACGAATGCAAAAAGTTTGAATAATCACATTGGCAACGCTGTCGACAGACTATATTAATATCCTTACAAGCATAGCTGTCTGTGCACTAGAAGTCCTTTGCCATGGTTTCGTGCTCGGATTGGATGAAATCCGCAGTCCACACATGCAGAGAAAAAATGTTTGTTTTATACTCCAAACTTGAAAACTTGTAGTTTCTCTGCTAATAACTGGAGCAAAAACAACGACATGTTTGTTTTACGAAACGTCGCTTTGTTGCCGTGCAGAGAGCCAAAATAATGGCTTCAGTCAAGATCGCCACAAGTCATTCTCCCGTTACTTTAATTTCTATGGTCTATCCTCATAACCACTTAAGACTGCCTATTGTTCAGTTTGGCCAATCAGACTCCAAAACGCAAAACGCGTATGATTGTTCGTTGAATAGCAGGAAGGTTAACATCTCCCTGCTAAAAGGGTCCAAAATGTTCACTCGACGCTAATGTTGTGACTATAGCTACCGTTCGGAGAGCTTGCCAAATGCTTTGTAACATTACGAATTAGCCCTCCCTTCTAGAAGTAAAAAAGTTAAATAAACACACCCAATTTGCAGTTGTTTATCTGGTGACTTTCTGCATATGTCATTTTGAATTTTATTGGTTTGCCTCCCACGTGCAACATTTATGCTGACCAAAAATCTGCTTGTTAGAGAAACAAGAGCAATTGGTAAAATTGATCTCAAAAAAAAAAAAAAAAAAAAAATAAGGTTTCGGTAACTGTTCATTCCATCCGTTAAACGTAGATATGCCGTTGTTTTGATGTTCACTCGACCTTCTGACCGTTCAAGTGACTACCGTAAGTGGAACCTTTTATGACAAGCTGCTAAAACTAACTGAATTGTGGCTTCCAAAGTGTTTTCGGTCAGATGGCAGAAAATAACTACGGATTGAATCCCAAAATTTTATTTATGAAGACGCTGTTTAGGAAGTTTTAACAGTCTCCTAGCATGGGCAAAGTTCTTGTATTGGCTCGACACATATATAGGTTGATAACTGAGAGCAAACTGAACTTGATAGATTTCTCCATGGGGAAAGATCCCATAAACCGAGGTACAATAAGAATCGTCTTATCCAGCTTAGTCTACTTCACATATTCGCCATAGTGCATCCTAAGAGAAACAAAATTGCGAGTGAAAAGAAGAGGGCACTCTTTTGTAGCAACCCTGATTTACTTTATGTTCCTCCAAAAAAAAAAAGAAAAAAAAAATGTTTCTCAGCCCCATCCCCAAAATACGTTTCGGTAAGTTGGCAAAGAATGATCGTCGTTCGTTTGCTATGAAACGTTGTGGTGGCTTTGATCATCGCATGTGTCACCAACAAAGGTTAAAAAAGATTAAAATAGCTGGGCGGTGGAGAAGAACTATGTTGGGGACAGGAACCGGGGTTGAACAATACCGCGATTACTTATTTCAAGAGAATATCGCTTTGCAAATGATGGTGAACGATATATCGGACGTGCATAAGTAGATGAAGTTAAGTGTGTATTCAGCTTATCATTTGGAATAATAGTAGAGTGACTTTGCTTTTACAGCCCTGTTAACTTTGACTCTCGAAATGTAATGGACAGTGGCGCCACAAGGAGGCATGAGGGGTCATGCGGGGGAATTCCCCCAGTCAAGGCCTTTTCCCTCACTTCCCAAAAGTCCACTCCTGAAAAGAGGTATACAGTACAGTGTACAAGAGCAATGTGAATACGCAACTTTTTCTCCCTCCCAATTCATGTTTTCCCACCCACTTTCCCTCTTTTCAAATGCTAGCGGGGCCGCTGGTAATGGACTGAAAACAATTCTTCATGATCACTTTTCTGTCGAGTGATTATCGAATGAACTTCTACTCTGTTCCGAGTGGCAATTCATACTGACGCACGGAGGGAATGTCATTTAAAGCGGCACATTGAGTTGGTTCATGAAATTCACCAAATTTTGCCAAACCTGTTAAGTTTTCTTCACATAATAATGACAAATGGTCAAACTTAAACAATCCCCACATCTTTCATACAAATAAATGTTTCATAAGTGAGTAATAAACAATTCAATAAGGTTTTCAAAAATTCGTGACCACACACTTTTTCAAATTATGCACACAACTGTTACAAGCCAGGATACAAAAAAAAAATTCAAAATTTTAACTTTATGCGTAACTATTGGATGTGAAACTTGACTAATTATGCTAATAATAATTATTGTCATGTGGTAGTACCCTTCCACACCCTCGTTAAGTTATCGATATCAACTCAATATGCCCCTTTAAACGAATAGGAAAATGACAGTAGGTAACATTACGAGAGGCCACTGTAGTCAATGTTTACTTCTTTCGGACTATAGGCCTATGAAATTGTTATTGGGACGAAGTTCACTTTTTGCCAGAACGAAAGGAAAGAAGTGGTAGACTTACGTTTACCGATGCCAGTCGTTGTTCTACAGTGTTCGTCAGGTAGTTTGTGTGCCGCTGTGTCCATGTCCATTCTTCTGAAGGTTGGAAGGCGAGGATGATAGAGCCCCTCTTTGACGGATGCCAACATAACCCTATTCATGTGTGGGTAGTTGTGAATGTAATCGGGGACTTCAATATTGGTAGGCATCGTTGTATGTTTGAAAGGCTGGAAATAAAAAGGAAAGTTACTTTCAGATAAAAGTGTGTGAACCTTGCAGAAGAAAGTACGGTGTTCAAAGGTGCTTTGATATCTTACAAGATAGAAGAAGACCTAAATGTACGAAGCCTCAATGGGGTCGGGTGGTTCAGGTTAAAAATTTAAGTTAGACAATGCTCAATGGTATTTCCTGACATCTACCAATCAAACTTTATATACATAAACATTGCAGCGCAGCTTTGGAACGGTTTCAAGAAAGGAATTGATGCCAAAGGGGGGGGGGGGGCTGAAGCTGGACAATTTCCCCTCTGGATCTGCTCCTAGTATCGGAATAGTAATAAGATGAAACTGGGTTTGCAGGGATTTATATTGAACGAAATTATGGACTACCATAGGCAGTCACTGAAGCAACAGAATTTGCCAAATTACAACTCTCATATATATATATATATATATATATATATATATATATATATATATATATATATATATATATATATATATATATATATATATATATATATATATATATATATGAGAGTGGCAATTTGGCAACTTTATATATATATATATATATATATATATATATATATATATATATATATATATATATATATAAAGTTGAATGTCAGAAAAGACCACTTTAGTACAAATAAGAAAAGTTAGAAAATTTTGAGCTTTCATTTAAAACTATATAAAAAATACATAGCATAGAGCGATTGGTGGACTGAGGGCCCCGAGGTGCGATCCCCAGTCGGATGGGACCTACAGCAATGTGAGTTTTCCCCCATGAATGGACATTAGTGTAAGGCTTTAATTCTTGTACAAGTGCTTTTAAGTAAATATCAGTGTTGGCTATTTAGAAACACTGCTACAAAAAAATTCATTACTCTGTTTTTTATCATTTAGATTGTTTCTTATTTTAGGTCGGTGTTACACAACAATTTCTAGGTCATCTGCCCTCCTTTTCCGTTTATTCTTTGTTATGCGCTGTTAGGGTTTTCATGTTTCCACAGATTTGTAGCCATTGTCACTAATACATGGACAAGTATTCCAAGCATACCGTACAAGCCTTCCTTAGGCCCCTATTATTTGCAAATTTACAAAGACTAGGTATATACCATCCTCTAACTCTCGGCTTGCCACATTTAAAATAATTCACGAATCCGCATGTAACAATTCCTTCTACACGACAACTGCAATTAAGGGGGACAGACAGAGGGAAATTTATACAGATGTTTAGCCTTTTATCTTTTTCAAGGACGACAGGCTAGTACATTTCTTCATTCCCATCCCATCAACCCCCACCCCTACGCGTTGAGTGACCACTTACGCCCCAGATGATTACAAGTACTTTATTCAGGACCGTTGGAAGGCTTATAAGATTGAGGGGCTAAGACCTGGATTTGGCATTTTCTAAGACATTTTGTGGCAGTTCTCACACAGCTAAATACCGACTGCATGGTCAAGTGGTTAGAATATCCGACTTGCAGTCGGAACTTCCCGGAAGGTCTAGGGTTCGACTCCTGGCCGGGTCATACCAAAGACTTAAAAATGGAACCTACTGCCATTGTGCTTGGTGCTCAGCATAAGCAATGGAGTAGGGAAAACAAGCCAGTGAGCCACAACTGGAACTTAAAGGCCGTGGCTTAAAACACTTGGTTAGAAACTGGGCCGTAAAACCTCATCTAACTCCAACACACAGCTAAATAATAAATTTTTGAACAAAAAGTTCGAACTGAAATTATTACGGGCTTTAGCGCCCCCCACCTGGCTCCAACGGCCCTGATATTTTAATCTTATGTGTACAGTTAACCATATCAAATAACTTATGTAATTTAATATAGGGCCTAGTTACTCTTTACTACCCTAATATCTACAGGTAAGAAATGTGACCACAATTATTGCACTAGAAAGGGGGATAGGGGAACACAATTATTGCACTAGAAAAGGGGGGCTAGGGCTTACGTCGACCCTGGAGATGGGGTAACGCAAATTTCTACGACAGATTAGGCTATAAATATACCTATTTCGTTAAATTCTGTCATTTTTCTGTTTTCCCAAGGATTGACCGGGCCAGAAAATGCTCAGCCCGTAGAAGGGTATCCCGTACTGTGCCTTGTCCCTTTGTCGATATTCATTTGGTTCTTCGCCTATACTCCTAGTGCACAAAGAAATTTGTGCCGTTCCATAGTTCAATGTGAATTTTTCGCACTGCAACATACCTTATTTGAGTTCTTGCAGTGAATTTCAGAAGATGTCTTGTTTCCTCTTCTTTTACGTTATTTCGCGTTGATATCTTTGCAGTATTGCAAGTCTGTGTTGTCTTCAGAGTGGAAGTCTTGAAAAATCGAAGATAGCGTATCGTTGGTATTACAAGAGTGATTGTATATTTGGCCTACAGACCGTCTAAAGTGTTACACTATAAACACTCCAAATCCACTTATCCTTTTGTCGGACGTTCAATAGCTGTTGTTATGGTGACGCGTCTGGGTTTTGGAACGCGCCCTTTGATTGATCGCAGTGCGATTGTTTGGTCTGTTACGTCACCTTATCACCCCATTGAAGTTTATTCAACCGATTGACTGGCTATTACTGTACCTTAGCGGGACACTGCAAAGGTGGGGCGATAGGGTTCAAAGATCGGAAAGTTACGTTAACCATCTAAAAGGGAGTCATGACAAGCGTCCCGCCACGAAGGGGGTAAAATTTTACCACCTCGAAAATTATGTCACGTATCCGTAAACTCCCCGTGAGTGACTACCCGAGGGCCGCCAACCGTTCAAATTACTTTACAAAAGAAATTGTAGAGGCCTGTGCTTTATGCGGTATTGTTTTTGTGCGAGAAGAAACAACAGAAGCATACAGGTCTAACCTGTATAATGAGGAAAATATATTCCCTTCGAGTACCAAAATTCCCGTCAGTCACAGTTGCTCCCCTTAGAAACATTTTCGAGAAATCAGAATGCCGTAGGTGTCCGTGGGGTTTTGGAAAGTCTTCAGTTCGTATGTGTAGCATTCAGCTCAAGTTGGCAACTATATATGATTCACATCAATGCCAAAGTTGGCAAACGAACAAACACACAAACACACATTCAGTGGCATAATTTAACTGCGCTGTGATCGCGCGACGAAATGTGGTCACCAAGAGCAACGCCCAAATCATACCTCTGGATTCGAATAATTACAGGACCGAAGTTGATCCGTAACGAAGTTACCGAGTTGCGCGTCTTATGCGTATGACGTCACAAAACAGAAAGTGCGCCCCGACGGAGGTAAGTATTGCACCATAGAAAATGATATAGACCTTATGCATATAATGTCACAAAGGAGAAAGTGTGCCCTTCTTTGGAGAAAGATGGAGGAAAAGACCCTATCATTACAAGTTACACCAAAAAAATGCAGACAGCTGATTTGTCAACCATTCGTGCGGCGAAATCCACGCCGTTCGTGCACGTGTGCTGCATTGTTTTCACCCAAAATGACGTCAGTGTGATGTCAGTGCATAAGGTCTATAGAAACATAGAGCAGGATATACAAGTGAGTATATAATGAGTTAAAACAACATATGCATACAGCTGATTTGTGTACCGGTCGGATAAGTAAGTCGTTCGCGTATGTCTTCTATGCGCGCGTGTGAAGTCTGCGTCGTGCGTGTAGTGTGCTTCATTGTTTACCCTCCAAAATGACGTCGCGTGACTTCAGTGCATAAGGTCTATTGTAGACAAAGGTAGAAGTTAGGATTTCGATTCAATGTTGTGGCAAAAACGTTATAGAATAATTCACCTCGTGGCAGTGGGGTGTCAGGGCCACGGGGTACGTGATGGTACGTGACCTCCCAAAAATTTGTTCCCCGGCCCAGGTGCCCTCACAAAATGTTTGGAAGGCGTATTTTTGTGCTCAGGCCAGTTCATTCGACAGGGAGAGGACTAAGTGTAAGAAACTTTCCTTTTCCGTGGTTCCACGGAATGATGGTTTAAACAGCACCCAAATTTTTCCGCTTGCTTCGCGCGCCGGCTGGTTTTTCACTTTTCCTTTAATAATTAATATGCAGTGCAGCGAAATAAATCCCTTCCCATAAACACAAACGTAGCCTTCTGTTTAGGTCATAGGCGTAGAAGCTGTTCGAGATGGGGGGGGGGGGGGGTTGTACGTTGTACGTTGTACGGTATGTATCGCCGTCCTGGAGAGAGGTCTAAGGGGAGGGACATTTGAGGGTCCTTAGATGCAATTTGGTGCAACATATTGGACAAATTTTAAGGTAAATTCCTGCAACTTTTGACATTTCTTGCAGAGGAAACAAATAAGGGGTTCAGTTCGTCCTTGGATGGGGGCGGAAGCATAGTTCCTCTCCACCACATTTTTGACTGGGGACCCCAGCCCCCGGATTCCGACGCCTCATGGACGTCCCACGGAGACGGGGGCTTTAGCTTTTAGTTCAACATTTTCTGTCGTGGGTATCTGGACCGCTTTAAAGTGGGAACTGGGGCTCCTCATTTTTCTTGAACATATTGGCCGCTTCGATGATTTTCCCTCCCCCCCCCCCTATTTCAAAATTGGCCCTGCGGTCCCTGTGCCTATGGTTAAGGTCGGAAACTTTGTCGCCATTGGCTTAGCTGCTCTCTTGTATTTGTCGCACGCCGAAGATGTGGTAATTCGGAGGATTACAGCTCGGGCCGACCGTAGTTTAGTACAGAAACATGTCAGTTTCCCCACATAGTATAGTCAAAGGTTGTGGGGCCAGGAGAGGCATTTGCCACTTTTAGGAGGTTTGTCGGTACATTTACTGATTTTGTCGGTACACATGCTTTACTAGTATAAGAGATAACCCAGACAACATGTTTATCTCATGCAGTTGCGAAGCTAGACAATTTTGCATAGGGCAGAGACCAAATTTCCCACCAAATCACTGTCTTCATATAACCTATACGAACTTAATGAGCTGACTGAATGTGCTTAGGGATAGGAAGTTGAAGCGGCTAAAAAATTCGACAGGCTTCGGTAACCAGTTTTTTGAGGGACTATGGTCCCCATTACCCCCCCCCCCTCCAGTACGCCACTGATCTCATGAAAGGTGCCCTTTATGTGTTTACGGTAACATACTTAGTATAGGGTTTTTTAACCCCCTGTGGGCTGGGGGTTGTAGAATATGCTCACGGTATTCCCCGCCTGTCGTAAGAGGCGACTAAAGGGGAGGACTTGCACTGCATTAGAAACCAAACTTGAATCGTATTTATCTAGTTGACACTATATAACACATTCGTGTTGGTGTGTCGTTAAATCTCATCTATCTAACAAATCCTTGCTCAAAATTGGTTTAAAAAGGAAATTTTTCGGCTCGCTTTCGCCGGTGATAAGTGGGCAACAGGTATTGACATATATGACATGGAAGATTTTCCATGAAACCATAGGTCCCTTGCTATCATAATGTGAATTCACACAACAGTGAGTTTTTAGTCTAAAATCACGCCTAACACAGTTGTCAACACTCCAAGGACGACATTAGTTGTAGCAATTTCCTGGTGTCAAAAAATCATGCTGTTTTTACTAAGATAGTGAAAGATTTCATAAGTCTTGTTTCCATCCAGTTTTCCCTTGATCTCACCAAATATCTCGGCTTAGCCAACAAATCCACTCCTTCTCAAGCACCTGCATTTACTCATTGTAACCACCAATTTATCAACAGCTTCCGACCGTCTTAACTTGGCTAATCGAATGCTTTATCAATACGTATTATTATTTCGATCGTTGAATGTCAGAAAATCTCATCTTACAGAGCATAATTTCAAACTAGAGCATCAATGATGCTGTAGCTCAACTACAATTTCCCTCACACACAGTTACTGTTATGTAGTTTCATCCAAACCAAGGAGTCATGGACTGTCATTATCTAGTAACTTCAGTGCTGCAGATGTAAATGGTCACAGCAATGGCATATCAGCTAGAGCTGCCCGGCTTGTGAATTCTTTAAGCGTTTGTGGGCACAATACTGTAGGTAATTTTGCTGACAAAAATGAAATGCTACTTATACCCCAATTTGCCACGTCCGTCAAAAAACGATTCCTATGGCAATATACTGACACCATACAAAACATAAACCCTTATGGAAAAGCACTGGCATGGATTTCACCATCTGACCCTTCGTGACCCCAAATGGCATTTAACATCAACACAAAGTACACCTATGCATCATCCACTGAACACTCTGGCCAACTTTGTTACTTGTACTTCTTCAAACGTACAACTCTGATGACCCATCAATTAATCTACTGGATACTCTTGCCAACTTTGATAAGATTCAGACACAACCCCTAGGAGCTGAAGGTATTTGCACAATTCCAGTGTTTGACCTCTTCTTGATACTAAATGACCTTTTACCTACTTCAAAAGTACAACACTGATGACCTGTCATCTACTGAACACTTTGGCCAACTTTGATAAGATTTGGATATAACCCCTTGGAGTTGAAGGATTTTGAGTGATTTCACTGTTTGACGTCTGACTTCAAATGACCTTTGACCTACTTCAATAGTACAACTTTGATGACCTGTCATCGACTGAACACTCTGGCCAACTTTGATAAGATTTAGATATGTGCGACCTCTCTTTGACTCCAAATGACCTTTGACCTACTACAAAAGTACAAGTTTGATGACCAGTCATCTACTGAACACACTGATAAGATCTGGATATAACCCTTAGGAACTGAAGACATTTACAACATTTCACTGTTTGACCTCTCTTTGACCCTAAATGACCTTTGACCAACTTCAAAAGTACAAGTTTGATGACCCATCATCTTCTGAACACTCCTGCCAAACTTGATAAAATTTAGACATAACCCATATGGAGTTGAAGGCTTTTGCATGATTACACTGTACATCTGACCTCCTTTTACTTGACCTCTCTTTGACCTTTGATCTATGTAAAAAGTACAACTTCGATGACCCACCATTTACTGAATAATCCTCTCAAGTTTGAAAAGGTTCCAACATAACCACAAGGAGTTGAAGACTTTTGCGTGATTTCACTCTTTGACCTCTCAGGCTCTCACAACCCCAAATGACTTTTGACCTACTTCCTGTAACCATACTTATCAAGCCTTGATATGTGTTATAGCCACACCAACTTTGACAATGAATGCTCAAAGCACCTGCAGACAGTAGCCTTTTTTCAATGTTGATAGACAGACAAACAGACAGATGCACTGCCATAACAATAGCTCAACTGGTTGAGCTAATAAAACTTGGGTGACTCTTTCTCAACCCAAGCTTCCCACTTTTGTCACCACATTCTTCGAGACATTCCTAAAAGCTACTGATGTAGTCACATGTTCAAAATTCTACTGGGTGAGGGCCTTTAGATAAATGTTGTCTAGGCCAATTTAAAGGATACATGATCATTACTGCATATGCTATTCCACACTGGATAATAATGCACTGTTTAATACAAAACACAGAACTTCTTTGTGCACTCTGTTGATACCCAGATGCCAGGATGTCGCATCTAACGGAGCATAAATTTCATAACTTTCCTGGGAAAGTACCCTGGAACATTCTCCATTTAGAATCCTGGCCTCTGTGCATGAAGGTCTGGACGTCCTCACAAAGTGGTCCCCCTCCCCACCCCTGGCCCCCATGTCAGACTACACGGATCTGCATGTGGCTTTTTCCATGCATTCTTGAAAAGTTTGCATGTTTCGTGCGATAAAGCAAATTTTTAGTGGAAAACACTAAACCAGCTCTAATCCTTCACTGTGGCAAATATGCTAAAACAAGGAATTATGGTCAACTGTTTTGTAAAAGTCCCATCCACTCCCACTATCACCCTTACACCATTCAGTACAACACTCAAAATGAGTAATGACTTCAGGGGAATCATGCCTTCAGGACAGGTCTGTTCCCTACCAATGCCCCCCCCCCCCCACCTTGCCCCCCTCTCCCACCACTGAATAAATCCTTGCTATACACTGCTCATTGATAATAGAATAGGCCTAGATTATATTATTAAGGCTGTATAATAAATAAGTTTCTACAGCCAGAAAACAAATTTTTGTTAGCCTGTCTGTAATTGCAACCTCAGATCTGCCACAGAGTTTTCAGGAATGAAAATGAATGTGTGCTCACTGCAATTTTTAAAGTAGTAATATGCTTTTGAAAAATGTCATTATAGTACGTAATTTTGTTTGTCTGTTCAATCCGACGTCCTTATGTGCAAACAATGGATTTACTTTACGCCTTTCAAACCCCTCCATCTCCATGGAAACACAAACACACACACACAAAAAAAAAACAAAGACCAAATGAGTGAGGTGTACATATAACAAAATGTTTCGAATACGAAAGTACAATCAGGGAGTGTCAAACAGAGAACATCTCTTTGAAAACAATGAGATCATTGGTAGGCACAGCAAACTTTGAACTTCCAAAACATGATTTTCTATCAAAGAGGATAAATATTAAATTGCATAATTAGGAATTCAATATAAGAAACTCCCATGTAACCACCACCCACCAGGGGTGAATGTATAGCACGCAATGTATCAGCATTAATAAGGAAATAGTGCAGAGATGAAAAAAACATTTAAATGGACAAGGTGGGTCATTATAATCCTGAATACTTCAGCAGAAAAGCAACTTTCAAATTTTAGAATAATTCAGAAAGTTTCAACCAAGTCTCTGAAATTTTTACTATGGTCATTTCAACATTGGATAGTGAAGGCAAAGACCCAAAACTTAGCACTAGCATCCCCTAGTAACATTCTACAGTATAAAAAGTATCACAACATCACCATAACAGAACAGAAATTCACTTTCTACTGTCATTTTAAGACAAATTACGTGTAGTTATTTGCATCATAAAAAGACTTAGGCACATTTCATGAAGAAACTGAAGTAAAATTGACATAAAGCAGTACACTCAATCAATATGGACAAAATATTCATTGATAATAAACATAAATTCAAGAGTTCCTTGAATAGTTAGCTACTAAATCACAATATATAAAAGCCTCTTTCTATGTCATTTCATAACTGTACTTTGTACATCCCTGAAGAGATTAAACCAGAAAAGTGGTTAAACACTGGTAAATCTAAATAATAGTGAGACATTTAATCTGATCTAAAAGTATTTGGTATTTTGGTATATATAATGCTTTTTTTAATAAATATGGGAGAGTGCTATTTTTGTCCAATTTCGTCCAATAACAGAATTTCACTTGCAGATTTGTGATACAAATTTAGGAAATGTATCAACGGAAGATTGCAGAAATATTTACTACAATCTTTACGAATGTATTACAGAAACTATCAAAGCCACATAGTGCAGACAGTTTCTTTCTTGACATAGATAAATGTGTTCAGTCAATGCTACTATCCCAGAAGGAACTCATATAAAACCTCTACAGAAGATTAACATGCCAAGTTCTGCTGTTAAGCATAGGATGTGTGAAACCCTCATTTCATTCACCTCCAGTAGTTGTATATTACATTTTGAAAACAGAAATATTATCCATACAAAAAACACAAATGCAAAATATTTCATGAAATATCAAGTATTGCTGAATACTGATGAATATGAAAGACCAATCATGGTTAACTGAAAGACAAAGTACGAGCATCGAGTAACTTTTGTACATAAACTGCATATATGAAGTTGAAAGCCCATAAAGTTATTTCCTTTGCACTGACCCTATGAGCCAAGTACTTCGATCCACAAGGCCCTAATATTCCAACTAATACCTTCCTATTGCAGTGCCGAGAAAACTGAACACCAAATGCAATTTGGTGTTGCCATTTGCCTCCCTATACAAAAATGGTAAATATAAATACTAATGTAAATTAACCAATCTCACTGATTATGAAAAAAAAAAAACTGAACTCAGATTTGACCTCTCCTTGGGAGGGATGAGGAATACCGCCACCTAATGAATTGATATCTTACAGACATCCTGAATCATGTATTAATACCAAATAGATGAACATGTACAATGCTATTGGATCTGAACCACTTCATCTGTTCTTGTCTCCTTTGGTCTTCTCATCCTGATGACAATGGCAGCGACCATCGTCATGGCGACAGCTACAAACAGACCAGCTAACAGCTGTGGTACCTTCCAATCAGAGTTTGTGAGAGAATCTGTTGTCAAAGGTAAAAAGTACAAAAAATATCTCTTCCAAGTGCTGACAGAGGTAAGTCTTAGTAGTTAGATGAGTCTTAGTAGCAACAGTGATAAGTCACTAGCATAAGTCAGTTCAACATTTAGGGCTGATTTACACAATGCTAATTCCTTTTTCCTTACATCAGTAGATGTTAACATGAGCTGCACTTAATCAAGATACAAAATACAAGTAGAACTCACTGGTCTGTTGTACCTAATTGAGAGAAATGGCTCCTGTATTATGTGTATGGATAAGCTAATGTTAGATACTGCATCTTCAAATTGCATGTTCAACATAAGCATATTACATTTCCAGGAAACGGAGCAATTCCAACAGTGTCAACTCAAGGCACCAAACAAAATGGAAACCCCAATTAAAGAGAGTAAATATGCCAGGTGATGAAATCCCTAAATCTAATTTTCTCTCAATATTTGAGCATGCATTGAGGGTCACAACAGTCCACAGTTTTTTTGTGGACCCCATTCCTTGAGGTAATCCTGTTATTGCAGTCCCCTAACTTCTTTCTGGTCTTTACACTGAGTATGCTTATGTAACCTTGTATAACACACAAAGTGTATATGAAAGGTTCCTTTCTCTCATGTTCCAATACCCTTGTCCCATAATTTCAAATTATAATTGTGGTCTTTCTATACTGCCACTTTCTTCTTAAATGAAAAGTTTATATTCACTGCAGAGATATTTTCACAGGACAAAGTAATATTTTTTACCTTCTTCAATTTCAATGCTAAGGAGATCTCTCTTCCTTCTTCCAGTACCTATGGGTGAAAAAAAAACAGTTTTCATTAAATTTTTTGCCCTTTTCTGCAAATAGGAACTTCCCCATGTAAAATGCATTCTTACAAAGTTGTAGAAAAAACTTTATGTGAATGGTATTGGATACTTTCTAAGCAAGTAATCAACACAATTTTTCCATTTTGGAACATTACATCTTACACAGAAGATGTGTACAAAAAAGGTTTGGTTAAAATGCACAGGCCACTGCTGAAGGCCCTCTCCTCTGCCCAACAGTCCCCCACCTCTTCACTTCAAGGTGTGACATCTGCCTGGAAAGTCTTGCACACTACGTAGCTAGTATCCATACAAATAAATGTTTTGCTTCAGGAAGTGTGCAAATCAATAAGAATTTTTTATGATCATATGTAGCCACCCTGAGAGCAGAGTGTTCTCACTCAGCTAGGAACTGAAAAAAATTCAGCTGATGTAAATCGGTGACATGCATTTGTTTTTCCACCCTAGCATCTCCCATCCCCCTCCTCCAAACAAACCTTATCATACTCCTAACTGAGGAGTTCCATGTACAGGGAATGGTAGGGTCAAGCACACTATCAAAGGCAACATATTGGCACTATTGTAATGCATTACATAAAGTTGTGCATTATAAGTACATTGTTTAAATTAAGATAGCTTCCCAACACCAGACATCCCGTAGCATACAATATCATGCAACAATAGGCTGATTCATAATTCCAAATTTTATTAACAACCAGACATGGTCAGAATCTCTCTGTTGTTTAATCCATTAAATATTATATTAATTTCAACCAGGGAGTTGTTATTGGATGGAAATTCATCACTTTGAAGTGAGTGACATGTCTCTTGTATCTTTCTTCACATTTCTTTGTGACTTTCTCTGGATTAGTAATTACACAAAAGGGATTTGTGTCTGCTACATCTGCAGGAGGACTGGGGATTTTCCTCCACTTCCACAACATGACCAATCACAACAGATATTAAAAATATTGCAATTTATAAAACCTAATAACAATTAAGTTTTACATCAAAATATGAACATGAATCAGTATCTGGTTATTTCAGGAAACTTCTAAATACTTTCTATACACAAAAGTGAGACTTCTGACTCTTTGGGTTGTTTGCATATGGTCCCTTGTTATGGAAGGGGCTATCTCTTTTCATTTATTTCATTTGATCAGCCCTTTTGAGTGTTACAGCACCTGCTTTCAAAGTGATGGTGGTGCAATCCTACACATCAAAGCACTGTTCTGCTTAGGCCACTTGTTAAAGGATTAGCTGACTTGAATGATTTCATTAGGTTAATGATTTGGAATTGGAGCAAATGAACAAACAAAGAAATGAAATCCCTATGAGCCAGATAAACAGCTTATCTTTGATAATCCTCACTCGATTTCATGAGTCTCAAAGTATTAGTATAAATTATACTTTTTTTGTCTTTTCCAAATAAATTTGGTTCAATAAATTTCTTCAAGTCTCACAGCATTACAGCAAGATAAAGCAACATTAAAAATGACTCTGACGGGCAGCTTGGTAGATGAATGACCTTTGTACAATGGAGCATAACAAGTCAGTTTTTGCACATTTTGTTGCCAGTCAGGCAAACAATTTTTCAAGTTGTTCACTCGGCTTGTGGTGATATTTTCTTTCAAATGTATTAAATATTGTGAGAACTGTCTGGACAGCAGGCTTGTGCAGCACAGTCTTTTAGTGCTTGTACAAAAAGACTGATTACATAATCACCAACTTTAGCCAAGAGTGTACGTCAAGCCTTAAGGGTGCACACCCCCATTAGAGAGACAGCCAACTCGAGAAAAGTAGTTCCAAAGTACACCACCAATTTTAGGTCCTCTTTATTTGTGAATTACTTATGTTAAGATGATCAGTTGATGCTGATTCTTCCTGGATATGAAAGAGGGCATGTTAATGTGTGGGTGGTGCAAAATTTAGACTGATTGAAAGTGACTTAGATCGTTTTAAAAATTGTCAGAAGAAAGTGGTGATTTCCGTCACCTTGCAGATTAATATGGGGTGTATACCCTCTAAAATTCATCCCCTTGTAAGTTGAAAATCTAAACGGTCATGCTATGGTAAATTTGTAATGCCATGATAGACTTCTTGTCAGCTTTCATTTGAGGGGTGGCTTGTATCGACTGTGGACTTTGACTAGGATGTAGGAGACATGTAATCCAGACAAAGCTAATGGGGGTGTGCTCCCTTAAGGAAACACTTGTCATCTTAGTTCAACTGTGACAAATGTTGGTCATGTGACACCCTGGTATAAATGCAACTAACCAGGAAGAAACTGAAAAGGCAAGCAGGCAAGCTGAAGGACTTAAAAGACCCAAAAGCAGGTAAGAATCAAGGTTAATTTTGATCCAGATGATAAGTACCTTAGACTACCCAAGTCTAACAGTGGCAGCAAAGTTTTTTCTAAAGGGGATGCTGCGGACATGAAGACTAGAAGCCTAGCATTTCCTTTTTGTTCCTTGAATGATTTATACTATAATCAACTATTTGCCATTAAGTCTATTACACTGCAGCATACATGTGACCTTTGCATGTAGGCTTCTACTAACACTCTGTGCTAAGTATTGTATTTAAATATTATGAAAAGTCCAGCTAAGTGACAAAATTAAATAAATTGAATAAATTTTGCATTTTTAGAGCTAGACCTACCAAACATCTTTTACAATATGTACAGTGTTGTAATGGAGCATGAGACAGCCTTTATCGTGACTATATATCAACACTAATGCATGCAAACAAAGTCATGTACAAAACATTTGCTCATGGTTTCACACTTTGAATCCTCTGAACCTGAAATGTCACTACCAAAACATACATATACCTGGAGTGCTCCATATTTAGCCTCAACAATGAGAAAAGAAAGAAATTATCCATTTGCTACAAAAGACCTTAGCTTATCACAGATATTATTTTTCAGTACATGCACCTAGGCAGGCACAACATTTGTGACCTGAAATCACGGACTTCTTATATATATGGACAGAGCATACTGCACTAACGTGCTATGCGTGAGTTGTCGCCACCGTACGTACACGAGTAGGCTTACCAATATGGCTGCATGCTATAGCCTTGTGTGTAAAAGTTTGGACTTGCTCAAGTGGCTCGGTATCGACAGATCGTGTGAGAAACTTGTAATATTTTCGAAAGAATGCAAGCTCAGGTCAAATTCAACAAACAGAATGAAGGACTGTGATATTGTTCTTCCATTCATGTTTATATTTTGTCTCAAATGTTGCATATTCATCTTCAAATTGGGCAAATGGTGGCAACCCGGCGGCCATCTTGGTAAGCCTAAATTTGTTCAAACGGTGGCGATCATACTGGGCACATTATCCTCTGTCCATGTATATGGGAAGTCTGTGCCTGAAATACACAATTCACAGAGCAGATGAAAGAGACAAAAAGCTTTTGTAGTTAATAAAATTATGAAAAACTGAGAAAACAGTAATATGTCCTGCTCCATGCCACCCCATCAAGGCTGGTTCTTTCCTTAACCACCTCATGCATGATCTTGGCTGTTCCACAGAATGGAAGTGCCATACTTAAAAGCATATTGCAGAGAATAATTTTCTGCACTAGAAGGCAATTTTTAACAGTATAGGTAACCTGAGGAGAAATACATTTCTCCTCAACCAAACTTTTAAATATGGGTGCATGCCATCCGATACCGTGCACCTTATCTGCTCCCATCAAATATGGATTCAGTCCATCCCCACCATCATTTCCATTTTTGAAACCAGCAAAGAGAAACCTATGAGCCGGCAGTGAGTGATTTTCTGGTCCTTTAATTTTACTGCTATGTATTTCTTCCCCTTTATATCCCACCCCTCTCACCCAATTGTGTCCATAGACAAAGGGATTTACTATCACATCACCAACGTGCTACAGCATTGCAAAACGAGTATTACACAACACAGCAACAAAGACAAGCTTGCATGGCAATGATACATTGTCATGAAATATGTAGAAAGCATACATGTTCCAAATGAGACACATCTTAATCCCAGCCCTCTCACCAAAGTTTGCCCCTAGACAGAATGGACTGCTTTCACCACTTTTCTTGAACTTAGCAAACAAAGATCACAACACATTGCAAGAATTACAAAGACAAGCCTGCATGGCTCACAACAGAATGACACATGGTCAAATGACCAGCAGTGCAACCATATTAAAATACAAACCACTTGGAACACATAAGGCTTGTCCTTGAAATTCCACACAAATCTCTCCTGCTGGGCATTGAGTGGCGGCACAAGGGCTGGTGATGGCAGAGTCTAAAATATATAATTACATATTTATTTAACATACAAGTTTTCACTACTTTCAAGTGCTTTTTCCCCTCTCCCTGTCCCCCTGGTAAATATGTCTTAGCACAGTTTTGATTGGATTTCTCATTTAGATCCTTTTCTTTTTCTCTTGATCTCTGTATCATTGAAAACTGATCAAACTAACCTTCTTGAATACACTGCACTCTTATTACACACTATTGTCAAAATTTCGATACAAATTACAATGAATGCATTTTACCCCACCAACATGAGCTAAGCTTATCAACAAAGAGAGTGGTGAAACTTTACTACATACTGTGGTAATATATAGACACCATAGTAACTGTTGACTTCAATTTGGAGGTTACTAAATATTTTGAACTGTTGTACCAGTAAGCACTGAAGAAAGTTGACCATAAGTAGAGGTTTTGCATGTGACATCCTCCATAGCAACAAGTGATTGTACCACCTTGTTGGAGTGAATGAGTTTTTCACCTAAATGATACAAGACCCTACTTGTACATAAATATACATGGAATAAGTACAAGCAAATCTGTGGTTTTCACTAGTAGAGAGGAAATGATCCAGAAATGTGTGGCCATACTAGCTGCAATTACTGGAGGGAAAATCAAAGAAAACATTTCACAGATTTCTAACCCATGTCAACAGAAGAGAAATGGGAAAAAAATGCTGTTGAAAGTGTGAATAGCACTGATGAAGCCATGGCATCCAGCCACGGACAGTTACATTTGGGGCGAACCTTTAGTTTAGAGCACATAGTAGAACATGCTTGTTTTTCTTGCCAGACCTATCACTATTTTAAAACTTTCCTTTTAAAGTCCTTAGCCCCAAGGCCAAGTCAAATTTCTGGAGGTTGATGCTGCAAAATAAAAACTTTGGTTTATAGCTTAGTGGTAACCAAGTCATCTAGTTTCTGAGAATAAGTATGAGCAAGTCTTGTGAGCATTAGTTATTCAAAAAAGTGTGTCCTATAAAATGCCTTAGTTTCCTATAAAAGTGTGTCCAATGAAAGGTTTTATGAAACAGGTCACACAAAATGAAAAGTCACATTCGTCACTGCACTGTACATATGGAGCGAAATGTATGGCAGACGTGTATATTTCTGTGGAGTTGTGTTACATCACTGCAAAGTCCCTATACAGTGGTCACGACTCGTAAGAAAACGACTCTAAAGATTAAAGAGTTTGTGATTTGAGTAATGTTTTAACAAGCTGCTATTTCTTTCCGTCTTGAGAATATCTGTTTCATCATGGAAAAAGTCTGAACCACTGAAAAATCTAGCACAGGTCAGAAAACTGCTGCAGCTGTTATGCTGTAAGCTGGCACCTCACCACACAAGACTTTGACAGGCAATTTCTTCCCTTGATAACATACACTGCTCCATCATTTCATGTCTTTTGCAAAGACACACTTGTAAGAACTTTCTAGCAATAACCCTCTAACTTGTGTCCTTTTCCTTAGATTACTGTCACTAAGTTTTGCAAAATAACAAAGAAAAGCAGATTTAAGCGATAAAAAAAAAAAAAACAATAACAAAAAGAGAATTTGAACATGAAACTCACTTGTCACAGTAATAGTGAAGGAGCACTGAGCAGTGTTTCCAGCTTCATCCACAGCAGTGAAGGTAACTACATTGTCCCCGACGTCAAAAGTGTCCCCTGACTGTGCTGTTGCTGTGAGAGTGACCTGAGACACTGCATCTGACACAGTAGGCTCTGTCCATGTTGCTGCAACTGATGTACCACCCTGGGCAGATAATGTTTGATCAGCTGGGCAGTTGGTCAACACTGGGAGGGTATTATCCACTGGTGAAACAAAACAGTTAAATTATGTCCACAGCACGCTTGAGTCAATTAGAAAGAAAAAAGCTACTCAAAACAGTACTTCCGAAACTGTTGAAAATATTTTGTTATCACAAATCTCGTTTCAACATTTCTAACTACTTATTTATGACATTTAAGCAGTATTTGAGTTTATAGATAACTTGGATCAATCAAGGTCATAATGCACTTTCGCAACTCAAAGGATACAGTGACTCAGTATACCATCTACAAAGGATGACTGTGAAAAATTCCTTTTATCTTGAGGTTAACACTGAAATTAACATGTATAATAATTCTATCAGTCAACATATTCCCTATCCATTTTTGATGATTACCAATTCTGGGAAAACTTCCTGTTAGAAAGGAACAAGCTGTTTCCTTGAGAGTCACTCCTCACTCTCCACTGTGGTCATAAACTTACTTTCACTGGAAATATATTTTTAATGTCAGACCACGCACATGCACACCTGCAGGACACACTGTCAAAATATATTAAAGGAAGTACGAATGGAAACACTGTCTTTGCTGGCTAAAAGAGCCTTGGGTGGCACAGTGATTTTCTTTGACTTGTACCAATGTGTTTCACATTTCCTTGGGTTGGAGTCCTGCTCAAAGGTACTTGATTTTGACTCCAGGTACTCCCTTCCTCATACTAGGCAAGGCATGCCCAACCAATTGAAGACAGTTGTGCCCTAGCCTGAAGCATCCTTAGACGGACCAGTTAACTGGCCGACTATGCTTTGCTATCCTTGAGTAAGGTGTTTTCAAAACCAGCAAAAAATGCTACACTGTCTCTCCCTCCATAAAAAGATCAGAATTTATTGTAAAATTACTTCATTTCGGTCTTTTACTATTGCATAAGGACAAGGCTAAATAACTGACTACAACCTGGCCTAAGCTAGGCCTACTTTCACGTTAAATTCATCAAGAGAGATGTAAAGTGCCAGATCTCCACCCCTGTATCCAAATCTCCACTTTGTCAGAACTGACAGCCCATTAAATGTGCTCATGCAGTACACCAGTTCCGATAATCTTCTAGTTTGTCATTTTAGGCTTTGACATGGAAAATTTGTTGGCTTTTTTAAAATTGCTAGAGAGCCCAATCAAAATCTTAAGACAATCCAAAGCTATGGTTTGAAAAGTATGTGTAAACAATGATTCAACTGTAGTGCCACAGCAGAGTACCTACATTACAATAGTACCACTTGCACATAAAGGAACAAACAACAGAAGTGTGAACACTCTAAATTTACCTGAAACCACAACCTCAAAGGAGCACATGTCCACGTTACCAGAGGTATCGATGGCTGCATAGGTCACAGTGTTAGAGCCAACAGAGAAGAAGGTTCCTGGGATGGATGTAGGTATTGCTACCACATTATCAACATTGTCTGATACCTGGGGTGGATCCCAAGACACTGATACAGTTGCATCACCGGTCATAACATATGCTTGCTGGTTGGGTGGACACACCAGCACAGGGGCCAACATATCAACTGAAAATGAAGAACAAGTATTATCATCATATTTACACCAAGTTTATACATAACAGCAATTTTCAGGTGGAGCAACACCATAAAAAAAGGTTAACTAATTTGGACAATCAGTTCCACCAAATAAAAATTCATATCAGAAACAAAAATTTCGCACATTGAAAAATTTCATGACTTGTGGAATTTGCCAATTGCCAGGCATTAAATTAAATGATTTCATAAAATGCAATAATTTTGTCTGTTTCCAGGGGTGGAAATCTCAGTTCAGTAACATGCAGCAGCTGGAAGACAATTTTCAAAGAAATGTAATTTTCTAGAGGTACAGTGCATGACAGAAAATCTGAAATACAGTCACAATGAATTTATTTATGTTGATACTGCTGTGTGGAATACTAAATTAGTTGTTTGTTATGTGAAATGTGTACCAGTTTTATTGCTCTGTGTACATGGAAAGATATTCAAACCTTCAAACAGTATAAAATTTCAAAGACAAATTGGACATTTTTTGAATTATAAAGAACAACAAATAGATCCTGAGGCAATATGTTCACTTTATGATATATAATGTGACTATGGACAACCATGTGCAGGGAATTTTTCCATGATTTTGAAATTGTTTGCCTAATGCACCAGGCACTATTTTTAGCGCTAGGCAAACACCCACTTTTTCATTTTTCTGACGTAGTTGCGGTGGTGTCTGGCACCAGAGCGCCAGCCCTGAACTGAATTACTTCTTGCCAAAGTAACCAATCTTTAAAATGAGATATTTAAAGTAGGAATGTATTACTACTACAAGCTTTAAAGGATGTGGGCTGATTTTCATTTTTATTTATTTTTTTTTCTCCAAGGCTCTCACATGAGGCCCTCATGAAATACCACGGTAAAAGTCTTTACCTGTTCTTACACAATAAACAAAAGTTCTAAAATTCTCACCAAATGAAGAAATCGTGAAAACGCAATCGGCACTATTGCCAGCTGCATCAGTGAATGTGTATCTGATTTCTGTGACTGAAGGAACAGCTACAACTAGAGGTGGATTCACTTCTGCAAGAACTGTGACTGGTGACGACACATCGGTTGCAGTAGGTTCTGTCCACTGTATAGGGATAGACGTTACCAGGGCTGAGACTGTCTGCATGATGTTTCCAGGACATTGTGAAATTGCAGGTGGAGTATCATCTTGAACTGTAGGATCAAATCAATTTGAACTTATTTGAGTATATCTGCCTCTCGACATGACAGAATGCTTTAACAGTCAAAGAGACCTGTTCTATGGCAAAGTCTTAAGCATTAACACATTACAAGAGAGAGCTATGTTTAGTTTATTCAGTTAGTAAACTAAATTCTCCTTAACAGAATAAGTGCACCCGCGCATCTTTATTCATAAATGGGCTCTTTTATAAATGTGAGAACAAGTTTTTGCACTTGCATTGTTAGTCATGCAAAATAACCCTTTGCAGGTGCTGAAACACCATAGAAGGTATCTGGAAGGGAAATACAAGAAGATCTTTAACATGTGAGAAAATGTTTGGGACGGTAAAATATTTGGCCAAAAAAAAAAAAGGGAAAAGGTATGGGCTTTATCAAATTCCATCTATTACAAATTTTCAAATCCAACCATAAAGCAGCCATGTTGATGATTTGGTTAAAATGCAATAATTACATTAGACCTAGCTGAGCCATTAATAATGATGAAGGTATCAGCTGATTATACTGAAGCTGTATATTTCTCAAGTTTGAGCAATTTCTGCTAGCACACCAACATCTTAGTCTACACCATGTATACTAGGCTTAGTCTTACAAAATCAATTCTGACAGGTCATTATCTTCAGTTAAAACCATCATTTGTCTCAAGCTGTAAACTAGGCTACATTGCTGCCTTTTTGCAATAAAAGCACAGATGAACATCTTGTAAGAATAAATACTTGGAAATGTAGAAAAAAGGTTCTCTGGAGGTTTTCCATATTTTGTGTGTTTGCAAACAGAGATAAATACCCTGGATGCCTTATTGTAACTTAAGACCTGTGACAAAGGCATCAAGAAAGCAGCATATCACAACAGTCCAATCAGTGTCTGACATCACCAACAGTCTTTTTATATCACATTTAGGACCAGACATCCTTCCATTTATCCCCCCACATGAATGTGCAATGGGTATCTTTGTGATCCATTTGCCCTAATGTACTATCTGCAACTTAAATATTTAAGGAATAAATCGCACTTGGCGGACAATATTGGTAAATAAACCGTTGAGACTCCAAATTTGGCAAAATAATGGACGAGGAGAAGCCAAGTCCATTATTTTGCAAATTTGGAGTCGAGACCGTTTATGACAGCGCTTCTCAACCTTTTTTAACTCAAGGACCACTTTCACTCTCAGAATTTTTCTGAGGCCCACCTTACAAAAAGTTTATTCTTTTTTCTTAATTTTTTATTTTTTATGGCGGATCTCGCGGCCCACCTGTGAGAGCTTCGCGGCCCACAAGTGGGCCACGACCCACCGGTTGAGAAGCGCTGGTTTATGAGACAATAATAGTCCGACAGATGTGGTTTATTCCTATTCTACCAGTGAAAAACTTCATTTTTATCAGTGTATACGTTTACTGACTGTATGTTGTGGAATAACAGGTCAGTGTTTAACCAATCAGAATGCAGGATTCTCAATAACGGATGGCTAGAGATGGTAGAATTTTACTTACCAGTTACAGTAAATGTGCAGATATCTGTGTTGCCATTATTATCTACTGCAATACATGTAACTGGATTTGTCCCCACATCAAAGGTGGAGCCTGATGGTGGAGTACAAGTGACAGTTACTGGAAGGTTACTGTCATCTGTGGCCACAGGTTCACTCCAGGTAGCAACTGCTTGATTGGTGAATTCTCCTGCTGAAAGAGTCTGGTCTGGTGGACAAGTGACCATTGGAGGAGCATCCACGGGAATTTCTGTCAACACAGAACACAATACAATCACTATCATTAAGGGTAACACAGGTTAGAAGGTGAACTAAGGTTGTCATGAGGTTCGACAGGCCCTTTCTTCAAGACTAATTCGGAATATGTAACCTTTTGACGTTATTGTAATTTATGTAATAGACTGTTTCATACTACAAATATTTCATAACTCCAGGAAAATTATTTCCACCTATTTCTTGTTATACACATCTTCATATGCTTCATATGCTCTTGGCACAAAATACAACAGATGATTACTTTCTCTTCCCCCCAATCAAACTTCCCATCTTTTCCCTAATATGAGGTATTTTTCTCAAATTCCATGATTTTCTCCTCACTGGAAAAGCAAAGCTTACTTTACAGGTTTTTCCTGATTTCCAGAGATGCAATTATAAATGGCCAGACAGCAAAATATATCTGAAATGATGAAACACTTACCAACCACTGTAATTGCAAACACACATTCATCAAAATTTCCGGACGGATCAGTGAACCGATATACTACCACCTCAGACTGTCCAACAGTTAACACCTGAGGTGGCTCCAGATTTTGTGTAGGGATCACAGTACCAGAATTATCTGTAGCAGTGGGTGGAGTCCAGTTAACAATGCCAATTGGATCGCCTTGAGGTACCTGCACTGTGATATCACCAGGACAGTTTTCGATCACTGGAGGCTCATTATCAACTGGTGCTGTGGAGGTAGTATCAAAGTAGGCATTCCATTCAAACAACAGATTACAGACAAGGGACAAGAGTATAAGAGGGGTTCCAGAGAGCTTTAAAGAAGCTATTGTATCACCCCACAACATACTTAGCAATGTTCCTATATATCTGTTATCGCTATTGGTGACTACAATTTGACGTAAAATCAAATGATAAATCATTATATATCATTCCGACCATCATTCCGGTCTATGATTACTTGTGAAGATCACTCAGTGTAAAAAGCAAAGAAGACAGTTCAGGTACAACGAGGTGTGAATATAGTCTTAAACAATTTAAACTCAGTGCAGGTCATTAAAGCTTTGACCAGGAGGTGCATGGACGGGTCTTTTTATTTAAAGCTGTAAGAGAGGCTTGTAAGGAGACATCTCATGGTCTTGGGTGAGATTTGTTGTCCTTTAAGACATTTAAGTGTAAGTCCTTCATAAAACAAAACACAAAGAAGTTGGGGTCTCTTGCTATACACTTCAGGCAGGGGAAAATATACACTTTTTAGAAATAGTACAGAGAAAGGTCTCACCTGCAGGTAGGACTTGAATTGAAAAGGAACATGTTTCAATATTTCCATTAGCATCGCTGAAAATATACGTAACATCCTGGCTAGTGCCCACAGCATAGCGAGCACCTGGAGCACTGTTGACAGACAAAACTACAACAGGGAAGCCTGAGTCATCAGTGGCAGTCGGTACCACCCATGTGACAATAGCACTGTCCTCACCAACTTCAGCAGTCACTACTATTGGTTCAGTAGGGCAGTTGACAACAATAGGGCTGGTATCATCCTCTGTCATAGGAAACAAAGAAAAGGTAAAACTTCTGTTGAAAAAATTTTCACTGGAAACAAAAACTTACAGGCACTCTCCTAAAAGCAAGCTATCCTTCCACAAATGTTTGTGAAAATTATTACATGTTGCTACATCTAATGGTACACTGCTGATGTTGGGCAAGATCCTCCACTTTGGACAGGTCAACAGGATTCATGTGTGTTCACTTATGCTCCTATCCACGTTATATTATGAAAACAACCAATACATTCTGTAGGCAACTGATTTAAAGTAAATTAGTCGAAAAAATAGTTCTCTATACCAATTCATTAGAACCAAAATCTCAAATAATGTCCTTCTCTTGCTTACAACCAACCATGTTTTTTTTTTCATGTTTGTTACTAATTATTTTTTATTTTATTTGTATTTGATATGATTTTATATTCTGCAGCTACAGCATCCTTTTACTTCTTGTTAAGAAAGTCCTGTAACAAGTTCTTTGGAAAAGTTCACTAGTTCCCAACCTTTGGAAAAGTTTAACATAGCAGATTGGGTACAACATCCTCGTGTATACAACTAAGCTTCATTCAGGTAACTTTCTTCTTCATTAAATCCACTAAAGTATGTCATTTTATCACAGCCTTTGAAATAGTCATATTCCCCTTAATTTTGGAATAAAATGGAATTTTTGTGAAAGATACTGATGACCCAATGTGGTCTTTGGCCAACATAATACCTTTTCTGCCATTATACTACAGCAACCACCTTAACAGGTTTTGTAATAGCTTGCTAACTGATAGAAGTATGAGGCAGATATACATTCCAGCATATAATGAGAGGGTATTTTACATTGTTACATCCGTGCTCAAATCTCATGACAAAATCATGCTTACCAGGTGGTATTTCACAAGTGAGTCCAGTGAATCCACCAGCACAGGTACAAACAAAGTACGTATTGAAAGGTGTACACGCTGCGTTATTAAGACAAGGATTTGGATCGCACTTGTCAAAGTCTGCAAATAGAAGAGATCCATTTTGAAACAAAAGGATAATTCTTACTAAGAAGTCACCTTTGATTAATTTTCAGACTCATTGGATTATTGGTGAGATGATTACTTGACTTTGATTGAATTTTTTGTTCAATCTCGCTGTCAGAATACTGCACACGAGCAGGACAACACAAAGAATGTCTCAAATTATTGTGCCAAGGACATGCATTTATAGCAACTTACTGTAATAATTTTAATCATCGAATGTGCCATAAAGCATAACTAAGTGAGCTTAGCCTAAAGCTGGTCAACAGACCAACAATCCAACTAATTATCAAGATGTTCCTGATGCTGTAAAGAGCAAGTGGGACACAATATGATCACTTTTGGGCTGGACAAATAGACATTACAAAGGAATCAACATGTATGATGTTGAAATTATTGCTGTTAATTACCCTAGTATGTGTGGGCTGAAGTGGGGATGGAGGAAACACTATATTTCAACCTTGTATACTTCTTTGTACATCAAGAGCCATAAATACTTACACACAATATCACAATGCTGTCCTCTCCAACCAATAGGGCATTCACAGAAGTAGTTGAGACTCTGGTCAAAGCTGCAGAATGAATTTCTACATGTGCCTCCATTCTGACAGAGTCCTTGGGCAGTAGTGGTACATGCATCCATTCCAGGGTTTGCAGCTGTGTTCATAAATGCAGGTGATAACAACACACAGTCCTTCATAAGAACTTTTTATTTACGCAATGTACTCTTCTGTTGACAATGTATTCAACATGTGCACACAGAAGTATAGAGGGAGTGTAAAGTTCATAGGATGCTAACTTACATTTGTAAACATTTCTACATCAATTAAACTATATAATCTAACTTAACAGGCTATTAAAACAACAGCTGAAGATTTCCTGAAAGTCTATCAGCACCCTCACTTAGCAAAAAACCACAAGGCCAATGGCTTTAATACTTAATTCACCTGTTCTGGATAACTGTAAATTGTCTAGTAGCTAAGCAGTGCATCAATATGCACAGATGGAAAGTTTCTTCTATCATCATTACATCATTGAGTCCCCACCAACAACTCTGGCAAGAGCTTTATTTCCCCTGAACATTACATATTACAAGAGTTACCAGTGGTGCCATTACTTGTAAATTTGGGACAATACATCACTAAGTAAAGCTACAAAGTAGTAAATTTTTATCTGTGAGAATTTTATTCCTTGATTCCGTTAACTAATTTTTAAATCAAGATTTTACAGGTTTCAAAATTTTTTATACTAGAAAACAAGCTGACCTTCTGTCATCCCTCATAATGGTCAAAATAGAACAAATCATTTCCCTTGTTACCACTTACCAAGTGGTAGAAAGCAGTTCTGACCAGTAAATCCATTGGTACAGACACAAGTGTACTGTGGGACATAGGCTACAGATGGACTGGTAGTGACATAACTGTTGTAACACACAGCCTCATTGCCACAAGGACCAGCGGCACAGGAATCAGTTGTTGGATCAACAGCTGCAAATAAATCAATTTTATGTTGGCTTTAATACCTTGTACAGGTGGGTTTGGTAATCAGATAGCCTTAAGACTGATCCTGTATACAGCTTATAAAAATCACAGTGAACACTATTGTGGCTCAGATTAAATCACATAATATTTGAATTTCGGTTCACAGGGACCTACAGTTGACAAGCAAATGAAAACTTTTCATAAAAGGAGAAAAATGGAACAGAAAACAGAGGCATAACCAGGGATGTATAATGGGTTCAACCAAACACTCTTTTTCCCTCTAAATGAGTGGCATTGATTGGGTTTGTTGATATGAAGCATTCAATACACCCAGTTGCAGGATATTCTTTTTAAACCACCTCTCTGATCCCCTAGACCAGTGGTTTCCAACCTTTTTAGACATCTGGCACCCCTTGGTAATGATGAGTTATAACGTGGCACCCTGTTAACACTATTTAAAGCAGAGTGCCACCATTAGTTGGCATGGAGCATCCAAAAAACTTTTGAAGCTAACACGCCCCCGACATTGCAGGAAATGGCACTTCCCATGTCTTCTTACTGAGTATTAAGGCATGCAGTTACTTCATCTTCAATAAAAAAAAAATCGAACAATTTATAATATTTTTTAAAATATTTATTTACTTAATCTTATGCTGGCACCCCTAGAGAATTTTCTGGCACCCCTCTTGGAAACCACTGCCCTAGACCCATGGCCCCTAAGAATGGGCATAACATTACAGGGATCCCCTGGCAGAGTCATTCATTGTTTCTTAAGCCCACTTTTAGAAATCCTGCCTATGCTCCTGTCTATATGAAACATGCAGCTTTACAGCATGAGCTAAAGGCAACATCAAACATAAGTGCAACAAAAGTATTCAGTGAAAGAGCATAACTGGATGTCACATCCTGGTCAAACAGCCTTTCATAGAGTATATGTGTACTTAGGCTTTAAAGTTTGGCTGTACATGATTAAGATTAAATGCTACCCATACTTGTGCTCATGGATATTCAGAAATTGTAGTGAACATAAAATTTTCTACTCAGGCTCATGAAAACAAATGTGTATTTGTGCTGGTACTTGCAACCAGATCAAGATGTTAATTACACTGTAATCATACTGTGGTAAGTCTTAATTCAGATATATCCGGGCTGGAAATAAACCAAGGCCACGGAGGCCATGGTCTTCATATTCTTGGCATTGGCCTTAGTGCCCTACAAAATGGCATACTTTTAAAGGCCACCTTTGCCTCCATGCCCTACCTAACAAAATACATCCACATATCAGATAACACAAAATCTGCTGTTTAGCCTTTGTGCCCTTCCAGATTTCCAGATATGATTTGCTCTACTGTATAAGCAAATACAGAAATGACCTTGCCCTCACAACATCTTATTTCCAGCCCTGATGTATCAACTATAAGTACTCACCAGTGGAAATCTGACAGTTTATTCCAGAAAATCCTGGTCGGCAGTAACACTTGTATTCACTTCCAAATGAAGCACATGTTCCAAAGTTTTGACAGGGGAAGTTATTGCATGGATTGTCTTGGCTCATAATAACTGTTGTAGGAGGAATGAGATTACGAAAAGGCATAATTTACTGATGAAAGGAGAAAGTTTGGAAAGATCACAGCAAAGTAAAGGAAGAAACACTCTCACAGATGAAAGTAACTGACTGTAAGGCACTTTACTATCTGTACTTGTGATTAAGGTTAAGTCACATCCAAACTTGGTTTCAAAATTTAAATTAATTCCTAGGTCAAAAAATTAGTCTAATCCATAATGTCATCAAAAGTATTCTGGTCACGTGTTTAATGTAACACTAACACTTTTTTGTTTTCATTTGTAATGGTTTGTACTAGAACCAAAAGTCTTTACAGTTGAATCAGCTATTATTTTAAAGATTGTTTTTAGCAATGACTAATCAATAACGGCAGTTAAATGAACAAAACACACAGTGTGCAGACTGTGCAATGTTCTTTCTAACAACATAAAACATTTTAGTTTGGGACAAACTTAAACTTGACAGTCAGGCTGGGGCCAGACAAGCTACTGCAGGTACGAGATAGCTTCCTGAAGGGGAGGGTGAGATATATTGAAATACAGCCCTTCTAGGCCCCCCCCCCCACCTGTCTTTACAAAATATTGTGACTTTTCCATGTAAAATTTCATGAAAATTCCATGACTTTTCCAGCAAGGCCTGGGAAGTGAAATTGAAATTTCATGACATTCCCGGCCATGGGAGACTTGCATTACAAATATAGCAACATATGAGGGATTTGCAAATACTGCTATGCTGTCCACTGGACCACAGACTTGTGGCACTAATGTATATCTCACTTAAAGGGGCTATGGCATCCCCCAAACCAGGGAGTTGCAACTCCCTGCCCAAACATATTTAGGAATAGCCCTAGAGTTCTAAATACAGTTGATGACTGCACTTTGATTGACATTCATCCAAACAATATAGCTCCACTCTGGTTGGTCAACAATGATTTGTACAGTCTTGTTTTCCCAATTAAGCTCACACACATGTTTAACAATGTTGCCTAAAGCAATTTAAACTTAGTACAGGCTACTTCGGCTCTGTCTTGGAGGAGTCAGGTGGTTTTGTTAACATTGGAGGAGGGGCTTGAAGTAAATAAAGTAAAGGAGAACTGCTACCATCTGGGAAGAGACTGGAGAGCTTTTAACCTGAATGTTGAGAAAAACATGTATACTACCAGGTGAAGTTGCAAAATTCAATCCCCAATGAACCAATATTTCTCTCACAATACATGTGAACATTTCTGATTCTCTAAATAAATTTTACATATTTTCTTCTGGAATAAAAGATTAAGTAAACTAAAGCTGACCTGATTCACAGAATGTGCCACCAAAGCCTGGAGGACATACACAGACATGTGCATTGCAGGAACCAACCACAGGTACACACACACCATCATTCTGACAAGGGTTTGCTCCAGAACATGGATCAGGAATAGCTATGAGAGATAAAGATATTGAAAAGAATAAAAATAAAAATTTCACTGTAAGTTCTACCATCCTTAAATGTTAGCAAATATTTCAACTTACACTTCACCAAAACTGGTTACGACTGATGCACTTGTGTTTAACTGCAATGATTGGCAGTTATGTTATCATGGGTCATCACGCAAAAGTCATCAGATTAGGACTTAAGATTCAGCAATGAAAAAAACTTGCAGGGACCAAATCCATGTTTTTGGCTGAATTAGTAAATCCAGATACACCACTATAAAGAGAAACACTTTTTCTTTATACTTCAATAGAAAGTGCTTCCTGTTCCTACCCTATTTAAAAAATTGGACACAACAACATCATGTTTGTATATTAACTCCTACGCTTACCTTGTTCACAGTTGAACCCAGTAAAGCATCCAACACACTGGCATGAGTAAGCCTGGCAAGAATCATCTGAATTGCTACAAATGGCACCATTCTGACATGGAGTAGCATCACAAGGATCAAATGCTGCAGAGAGAAACAAATTAAACTGCTTGTCAAAGTGGATATTGAGCTTATTCTATACAAATTAAAGCCATGCAACATATTCTAGTGAAATACTTAATTTTTCTTTTACATGTTTCAGCAGATGTCAACAATTTTCTTAAAAAAACCACTGATCAATGATGTTTTCTCAATATTGTACACATGAGAGATACATGTGGCTTGTCAGTCAATCAAATGTTTCATATATGAAATTCATTCTGTTTTTTTTAAGTCATGTTCCTACAAAGTTTTAATTCTCATTTGTCACATTCCAATCAATCAAGATTTATTAGAATGGTGTCTATTTCACACAATAGTCCTGGATTACTTACGAACTTGGCAGAGGTCTCCTGTGAAACAGCCTGTACACTGACAAGTGTAGAGATCACACTCGTCCGGATCTGGCACACAGATGGCACCATTTGCACAATCATTGCTACGGCAGGCATCAACTCCTGTCAAAAAAAAACAAAAAAGAAAGATGGCAAAGCTGATTAAGAGTGCACAAATGACTTCCTAGTGAAGCAGAATTCTACTTGAACAAACAGCCTCCCCTTCTCTCTTTTTTAGAATACAACAAAGAGCCTCCCCTCCTATGGGGAAATGCCGCTGAGATCAAACAAGGGAAAAGGGCAGATTTAAGACAGAACTTGTGGCTAAACATTCTCCTTTCAGCTTGAAGCCGAGAATGAAGTCCTGGTAAGGCTAAACCAAAAACTACGAATGGAACCTGTTTTGTGCACAGCATTTTAGGCTGGTACAAGAATAGTAATAGTACATGTGTTTCTACATTAATTACCCAAAGTAAATTTGAAGCAAGCAAAAGTGATGTCATCTCCCAAGAATATGAGAAATGCTTGGCTTTTTGTTGTTTTGCAATCTCTTGTTTTGACCTTAAAATAGATATAAGGGTTTACCTGTAGATCATAAAATTCTAATGCTTCACCTGCAGTGATGTTACAAAACCATGTGACTACAGAGGAGATGACTGGTAGTAATGTTTAAAGCATTAAACTGCAGTGTTGGCTAAGGTGGGGCCAAAGATATTATAAGCATAGATTCCAAACTCCTATACCTACACTGTTATGCTCACTGACTCCTCATGGAGATGCAAATATCGGGGCGGAAGTGTAAATTTGACATGCGCGACGTTCTATTCTGTTATCTGCGTACAAAACTAGGAACGCGTTACAGAAAATTCCATTGTTCAAAGAGGATAGCGCAGGTGCACTTTTGCAACGCGTTCTATACGCGCAGAATACATTTCTCTGTGTATTATCCGGAATGCTCGACGCACACTTCTGCACGCTCTGGAAACAAACGCGCTAGTTGATTTCCCGTTATGAACGCGTAAGAAATTAAACATGCATATAAAGTGCATTACTTTGAGATATCATAGAAACTGACCAATGACTGTAGGCGAATAAGTCTATGAATTTTAAATCAGTCATTGTGCGTTCATGTTCAAATGTACTTTTGTGTAATGCTGTCCGTAAGAAGTAAAATTCTTGCAAGTGGAATTCTGTATTGAGGAGTGATACTTCTTACATTTACAATGTTTTGAAATAACAAGTATTAATACTTTTTGTAAGACATTCATTTCCCCATGTTTTCAAAACGACTGAACAGTGATCAGCACTTCCGCCCCGATATATTGGGCTCCATGGAGAGTCAACGCGCCATTTTAAGTTTGGAATCTATGCTTATAATATCTTTGGGTGGGGCTACGATGTCCCCTATACTTGCCACAATTTCACTTTGGTATGTAAATACCAGTATCTTGAGAACCACAAATAAAAACTATTTGCAAATTTCAGAATGCTTAGTTTTAGTTTCACTTTAACATATCAAAACTGCTTAAACCCTTCTTTTCAAACTGACAGGCAATCATTGATGAGTGTAACAGGACAGAATACTCACTTATCTGACAAAACTCTCCAGTGAAGCAAGCAGAACACTCACACCAGTAATCAGTACAGCTGGTAGGATCACTGATACATGCTCCTCCGTTGGCACACAAGTGGCCATCACAAGGATCTGTTTCTGTGGGTTGCAAAGTAAATGAATCAAGTCAGAAGTATGCATTGTTTACATGTCAGGCAGATTATTTTGCATTGGATCAAGTGGGAGGTAAACATTGTTTGCATGTCAAGCACATTGTTCTGAAATGGACCAAGTCAGAGGTAAATACTGTTTACATGTAAGACACAATGTTCTGAAATGGCAGAAGTTAAAATAGATCACTCTCAAACCTACCAGTTTGACAGCGATCACCAACGAAACATCCACTGCAAACACAAACAAATTCAGTCAGAGAGATATCAAGGCAGATTCCTCCGTTTTCACATGGGCTGGCATCACAAGGAGCATCTGAAGAAAAATGAAAGTAACACAGTCACCTGATGAATACCATCTGAGAGTAAAAATAATTCTGCTTTTTCTTCATCTAACTCTAAAGATCTCAGTGACAGGGTCCCTGTACCTTTGAGTTCCTGCAGAACTCTTCCATGGACCCTTTCCTGACCAAGTTATGAAAACATTCACGACTTTACTTGTCACAGCACACATAACAACTGTTTAATATGCTCCATACAGAGTCCACAGCAGAGACAGAAAAACAAATCAATGTGGTAATGTAATCTTCAAAATATTGTGCAACTTTTTGTACTTTAGTTACGTGTGCAAAATTCCACGACTTTTCAGGACCTGGCCAGGTAAAAGTAAAGTCTGATGACTTTTTCAGGCAGGGGCAAGCCTGCCATGATGATGCAGATACTAAGAGTAAAGGAAGTGAGAAAATCCAACATGCAAAATTTCACATGTTAGGGTGGGAGGGGATGAAAATCCTAATAATTGCTTTGGTCTCACTCATTAAACTTGAGGCAACTGCATTTAAATTTCAACTCTTAACCCCCCTTTCACAATGTCAGGGGCCCAACCCCCATCCTAAACCATAATAGAACAAAGGACTGCAACCTTAAGCTGATATCCAGTCTATCCTTTACGAAGTTCCAGTCCTCTAAATAAATTACAGGACATCTGAAGACAATTTTTAGCGTCTACTTTTAATATTACTAATTTACAAAGTGTTAGCTTACCAGCCTAGGTTAGCACCAATTTGTGATAAACGTAGGTTAGACTGGAATATTGAGTAAACCCACCCGAGTAGTGCTATTGTGTAAAGAAATTGCTCACAAGCCTTACTAGGCCTATTCCCAAAGTATGGAAGGCAGCCTGTCACTCAATACACAACTTTCTTAAAAGACTCATAAATATAAATGTGTAGCATAACCAAAACCCTCAATGTGTCATGAAAAGTCTTATTACTATTACTATCTATTCCTTTTTCGCACAATTGATACAATGTGGGATAACGGTTATCACCAGATTCACATTAGAATGTCTCATATTACTGACTGATACTGCAACCACTTAGTTAAGTTCAAGAAGGAATCAATTTCTTCCTTACCCTCCAGAACTGTTATAGTGAAGGCACATTCAATGGTATTTGTGCCATCAGAATACAAAAATTGCATAGGGGTTGTTCCCACAGGGAAAAATGCTCCAGAGGGCAAACTTGGTGAACTGATAAGATTGACAGTGTCTGTCCCTGTTGCCAGCACAGGATCAGCATAGGTAACAATAACGCCCCCAGTGCCACGAAGGACTGTTTCAGTAATGTCAGTTTGGCAGAAGACCAGTTCCGGTGCAATAAATGGCTCTGTTATACAAGGAAGAGAAATAAGCAAGTGAAAAGTAAGACGCCAAAATTGTTTGCCATTTAAATAATTCAAGCCTCATCACCTCAGGTCTCTGATTACGTAAGGAGAGTCAGTGCCTGTGCATAATAAGGTAGTTACATTCTGTTTACTTCATAACAATTTGATTTTGACGTTGATTATTCCACGATGTTTTTAGGTCACAGGTCTCTGCTGGGGAAGAGTGTGCAGAGTCACCACTGTAAGCAAGGCTCAACTAAGTCACAGTGAGTCTCCCAACAATGACAAATTAAAGACTTTAATCCAGTCAAGTGTTAAGTCAACACTGCAATATCATGTATGATAAAATACATGCAGCACCATTCCACTCTTTGGAATTACCTGTATACTTTCAAACATCAACACAGCAGCAAACAGAGAGGCATGTATCTGTCATACCTGGGACTATGCTTTCACTGTTTGGAACCTTCATATTAAATGCCCAATATACCACAACTTTTCATGGACCTTCAATGACCAACAGTATTTGTTTTGTGTACTCTCATAGTACTACTCACCAACTGTAACAGGGAAGGTACATTCATCAGATAATCCACCACTGTCTGTACATGTACAGGTAACTGTGTTCGCACCAGTACCAGGGAAGAAAGATCCTGATGCAGGAACACACACAGATGTAGTGATGGTTCCATCCTCTGCATCAACACAGGTTGGTGGGTCCCAGGTTGCAGAGTTACCAACATTATTAGCCAAAGATATCACAACCACTGGTGCTGGACAGGTGATTACTGGGGGTGTGTTGAAAGCTGAGGAGAATATTATCCATTGGATGAATGACATTAATAAAACAATATCACGCAGAAATGCAATCTATGACAGATAGAAGTGATGAAAATGGCAAATATCGCTGGTTTTATTTTTTTTCATGACAAATTCTTAAACATTTTCTGGGATTCAACAAACTGGCCTCCAGTTCCCTTTACACCCATCTGGTCCACTCACAGTATTATCAAATATTAGGGCTGTGACCGTTTAGCGATTAATCGCTAAACGATTGTATGTGAAATAAACGTTTAGTACAAAGCTACCGGCGATTAATCGCAAAACCCGTTTTTCCATACGAAATAAAAAACAATCTGCAGTCATTACACAAAATTACACGTTCACTTTAACTCTTTTTTAAATATTGAAATACATAATTATACAAATGACAAACACGTAAACATACGACATCAAAGTTGAGCTTCTATGAGGGAGGATCCGTGTTTGAGGTTCATGGAAGCTAAGTCCCCTGGACGTAATTGACACATTTAACATATTCATCATGGTCAAGTTAAAGCCTTTATGTTGATCATAGGTACTTGAGATTAAACGCTAAATGATCGCAAAATTTTGCGATTAAACGTTTATTAATTTTGCTAAACATTCACAGCCCTATCAAATATACCCAATTTTGAAGCAATAACTTGCTAACAAAGTCATCATCAACTGCTATGCAAATATGTGATTTGTGCATGATTCCATAACTTGTCTACAACCTTTTTTTTCCTTTTTACAGGACCTCATGCAATATAACAAAATTTTGACTGTCCACGACAGTTCTTGATTCAAACCTACAAAATTCATTACCAGAGGTCAATTGATAGTGTTCATTGATAAACCAGAAAAAGGCTTCCTGATGAAACCAAGACTCCAATTAACAAGCTTAAAACTGAAGGATGCACTTGAAAATGTCAATACTTTTTCCAAAAATGGGAGAGTAATGTTGCTGCTATAAAATCATAGAGCTATACAGCTTCAGAGTTACACACAAAATTTACATGACCATGTTAGATTATGTGCATTTCTTGCAGTTAAAACAACAAAATGCAGACCTACCAACCGTCCCGATTTTGGCGGGACAATCCCGATTTCCGATCTCAAAAACGTATGAAAAGCGGGACGTCCCGATTTTTCCAGTTTTCATGCTGACAGCATAATACTCCAAAAGAAATGAAAAAGAGAGGCCAAGTAGGCCTAATATTCGAAAAAATTTCAAAAGGGAACACAAATATAGCTTCCGACAGTTTTCCCGACTCCATTATAATGATAATTAGCCAATGCCGTTAGTACTTTCGCAATGGCCTTACTTCGTACAAAACGGCAGATTAGAAGTGAAGGCCCGCTTTCTGCACGTAAGTTTAGCAGTACATGAAACGCTTGCAGGGCTGGGCTTTATCGCCGTGGTCACAGCGAAAAAGTTGCAACTCGCGAAAGTCGGGAGTGTTTGAGATTGGTCAATCTAAAACGTGCCCGGATGTATATGTTTTCAGTTCATTGCAATAAATTGCTGCAAAAAGTAGCAACGACGTGTGGCGATACCGCCATGCGTGCTACCGTACGGGCTCTTACTTCACTCAGCAGAGATATTTTTCAACATGATGCAAGATCAGCTTCTTCGTTAGTCGTAAAAACTTTCATATTATCTCCGGCATGATTTTCCTAAGCCTACAAGACTTTCGCGAAGCCATATTCCGTTCGAGTATCACTGCTTGAAATCGTGTCAAAGAGTCAATCTACGGCTCTATATATCTACAGCTTGCATGCGTACATTTACGTACTGTACATTGAAAACTTTCGGTGGCTAAGTGAAGCCGTTCGAATCTTGATCCAGACATAATTCGTATCAGTAATGGCCGGCTTGATAATTTTTGTAGAAAGCCATGAAATACTAGCAGGGAGATCTTTTGCAACCTGTGAATACGTACGCAAGATATCGACTTCCAACGGGATGAGATTTTAGTCCCGAAATCTTGGTAAGCTAGCACAGGCAAGCTACTGGCTACAGCTCTCACCATAGGCTATAGTGTGTACTATACACATTGTTTCAATCAAACAAGATCATCGCCGAAAGTATCTAGAATGAACCAGCTATTGGCCAAAGAACCCGTAAACATAAAACTGGCATGTGCAAAAAGCCTTCAGACAACTATTCAAAACATATTCGCAAGCTTCACTTGAAATACTTTTTCTTACGAGGCAACTTACTTTACGGAGGCTTGACACTTATGGCTTTGCCTAACGTGTAATGTATGTACACCAAGAACCTAACCTACACATGTCTCTGCAGTTAATCTGCTACGGAAGTGAAGGCTTGATCTATAGCCACGGGGCTATAAACATTTTTCAATAGCCCTTGTTGCAAAGTGTTTAGAAAGTTTTATTAGTTCACTAACATTGAATTATGCATGAAAAGACATATTTATTGATAAGATGGCATCATTAGGCCAAGTAAAAAAATATATATGTTTCCCGTCAGGTTTTTGCAAAAAAAGGAGGAGGCGGGGCTTTTTTTTTTTTTATTTTCTTTTTTTTTTCCAAGATGGCTGAAACAGACTTTCCCGCAATCCAAATTACATCATTTTAAAAGATATGTACAAATATAACTCGTTGACACACAAAAGTGATTGTAAAACTTTGTTTTATTTTGTTTATACCAGTGTAGAAGAACTTCTTTAACACCCTTGGAATTCAACGTATACTTCCAGCATACCCTTATATTTGTCTTGTAGTGCATGGTTCCCTTGAGTGAGTTTTACATAAAAATTTGTTTCACACCCAAAGAAAAAATAACTTTTAAATGAAACTTTTGAAGTTTAAAACAAGAACTTGTCTAAATGTACAACAGTCCTTGGATAAAAAAAGACCCAATGAGGCTTAAGCGAACCAACACCAGAGGGAGACTTGTATTCACAGCACGTGCACAGCACAATCTGAGCTGGCGGGCAGATCCCGATTGCCAGTTTGCCCAACGAGCGGACTGGTGTTTACTCCATCTACATACGATAGCACATTCATAATACCAGTGTGCACGCCTGCAAAAAGCTGGACGCAAAGACGCATTGCGTCCGCGAAAATCATGCTGCAGCTAGAAATTTTCATCTTAGTCCCAAATTAAGTAGACCAGGTGAGTTAGAAATTTTGGTTTTCAAAGTATGTGCGCCCACGAAGTTTTGCAGCCGTGCCAGTGTGTGTTACGTATTAACATCTGCTGAGTAGATATATCGCTAGTCTGTGATACCAGCCGCACTTTCAATACACAATCGTTTTCGGCGTGTAATGAGACAGGCGTGAGAACATAAAACGACTTGCCAGCAAAACTCCGTTGAAGCATTTCATCACGCCACAGTGTTGGCGATGAAACGTTCACAGAGCGCTACGAGCGTACGTACAGTAGTACTAGTATAGGCTGCGGAGCTAGCAGATTGTCTAACTTTGGACGTAGGTTGAAAGAAGTAATCGGCAAGACCTTACGAGTGTTCGCAAGTATTATTTTCGGTAGATTTATTCGAAATTTTCTTTTTTTCTCGCATTTTATCAGTAGATAAAAAATAAAAAAATATTTCATGCGGCACCGAAAAAGGAAGCGGGCGGGGACGCGAAACATATATATTTTTTTACTTGGCCTTAATTACCTTATTTTCCTGCATTATTTTAAAAGTTCAGGATATGTTGCCCATATATAACACTGTTACGAGAAAGTGCTCAAAACTTTAGACAATCCCCATGAATACATGCTTGGGCAAATTCTGATGAAACTTACACACATTGATGACTAGATCGTTGGTTATCAGTGATGGTCAGGGATTTGGAGTCAAAGGTCATCTAGGGGTCATCTGGGGTTTATTTTATGGAAAAAGGAAAAGAGGTCGTATACCTCCTTATGATGTAGGGATATCTTTGGGTGTTTATTGATGTGATATAACTTTGGTAGTATCCTCAAAAAGGGTGTTCATAAATTTTGGGTCAATGGTCATCTAGTGGTCATCTTATAGAAAAAGAAAAAATGCATTGGCTTCTACAAATGTAGTAATAGTTTGGGGTATTTCTTGTGATATTTTTTTGGTAATAGCCCCATAAAGGTTGTTCAAGAAAGTTTAGATCATTGATCATCTAGTGGGTCATGGGTCATGTTGGGGTCATTTAATGGGAAAACCAAAAAAAATGCATTGTCTTCCACTGATGTTGGGAAAGTTTTGTGTGTTTACTGCTGTGATATAACTTTGGTGAAAGCCAATATAAAGGTCGGGTGTTCAGGTATTACTCACATTTTGCAGTAATTCTTTTTGTTCTCATAATAAAACAAATGGCACCGAGATTATTTTCTTGGGGCTCTTGAAAAAAATTAAGGCCTGCAGTTCTTGGTCTCTTGAATTTCCAACCCTTGTGCTTGCTTTAGGAATACAAACTCAATGTTATTGTGAGCATTAAAACTTATAAATTTAGCATTCAAAAAGTCTTCCTAACATATCTGAAACTACTAAAACCCAGGAGCTTCCGGGGGCTTCGCCCCCTGGACCCCCACCGGGGCGTTGCCCCTGGACCCCACCAGGGGCCGTAGGGCGGGCCCCTGGACCCCACCCATTTTTGTCTCGCGCTTCGCGCTCGATGTGCGTGCTTCGCACGCACCTCTATTGCATCGAGACAGTTTGTCCCACTTTTGGAAATTGAAAGGTTGGCAGGTATGAAAATGGTGCATTTTTGATACTTTGACTTAGGATAATCACCTTCTACAGTCACTGGGAAGGTACATTCATCAGATAATCCACCACTGTCTGTACATGTACAGGTAACTGTGTTTACACCAACACCAGGCAAAAATGATCCTGATGGAGGCACACACACAGATGTAGTGATGGTTCCATCCTCTGCATCAACACAGGTTGGTGGGTTCCAGGTTGCAGTGTTACCAACATTACTAGCTAAAGATGTCACAACCACTGGTGCTGGACAGGTGATCACAGGGGGTGTGTTGAAACCTGGAAGATGGCAATAATTTTTATAACAGCTTCATGTTAAATTATGTCAACCCACTCATTTACATGGAATATTCAGCATTCTTTATATACAATGGCACAAAACAGCCAAACAACACCCAACACACAATAACATCTCTCAACTTTTCTATGGCATCAAAAGAATAGCAACACTGCAAATAACCCGGAGCCAACCCCTGGTTGGCCCCAAGTCACTCCTGGTTCTACCATAATTCCAGTTAGAAGAAGTGACCACTAATTTTCCTAGCATTCTCACTATTTCAATGTGCTAAGGAAGCCTACATACCAGTGTACAGTATCTTAGGATTGTGGGTACATTTTTATATATAGTATTTGGTAACTGTAGGTTTACCATGGTAAGCATAAAGAGACTCCTAGTTTCACCAAAAAGTGGGAAGCTATGAAACGCTTTAGGAGTGAAAGTGTCTCCCGGTTAAGCCAACCTTATTTTTACCCTTTGAGGGCAGTCAGTCCCACCCATGATGGAATAAGGCACAGCAGTCTACCCAGCCAAATGATTCATAGGTACCACCCTTTTGAAAAATAGAAACTTTTTTTTTCTACTGATCCAGTTTGATCCTATCTCTTGTAAAGGTAATGTCTCCATATGCCTTGCACATGCCTAGGTGCCGATTTGCATATGACCAGAGTTTAGCTATGTCACTTTTGTATGCAAGTCTAGGCATTTTAAGAACAGAAACTGGGAAAAAACAGGAAATCTCTGTTCAACCTTTGAGCCTGCAGATACTTGTTGATGCTGTATTTGAGATACACTGTGTGACATGCTCCTCTTTTTTTACAGAAACAGGTGCTAATGCTCACAGATATCTACAAATACCAGCTGGTAATCTTTGTAAAGCTACAAAGACAACAAGAGCACTATTGATTCACTTTGTGTTCCGTCTTCTACTAAAATAACATGTATCACACAAAAGAACAATAAAGCACAGCCAGCCCACAAATGTTTGCTCACTCACCGTAAATGATACTGGATATAGAGTTATGAGATCACAGGACTATTTAAATACTCCTCCAATGTTAACATATTACATAAGCATTGTTAACAATTCAAGGCAAAACTGCATGTGACCAAATAGTCAAAGATATCATTTCTGCATACATGTTGCCTGTCTTTTAATCATTGAAAGTCTTTAATTTTTTTCTTGTTCTTTGATGTTAAGGTTTAAGGACAGGGTTGTCACCAGGCCAAACTTAGTGCCGGGTAATTCTTGACTGTGACCCTTTAGTGATCACCGTCCTCGGATTAAGGGAAGGTGTGGATATTTTTCTGCACTCTAGATTAATGCTCCAATTGGCCGTCTCATTCTGAGATTAATGTTACATTCAAATTTCTTTCAAATATCATAAAATTATAGTACTATTATTGGGATTTAGGGACAAGATACAAAATTGTTCTCATTTCCTTCTAGTTCTACTTTTTTTGTATCTTGTTGCAGATGCTTTTCAGCCCCAAACTATTGTTGGCGCAAAACTTTTATTTGTCATATTATACAAAATTTGGAAACATTAACACAAAGGAAGAGATAAACTGCGACTTCAGGCATGCATATACATCAGGTTGGTATGACACAAAACTAAGGCATATAAAGAAGAGTGCTACCTAATTCCCCAATAGTTTGTATAAAGCTGTTATCATGCTCTCAGTAATTTTACTTTCAGAGAATGTCTAGAAAGCAATGGCTGTGTCACACCTAGTCTATAACATGTTTAAGTGTCATTCATTTTTTTCTTTTGTCAAAACAAGAGAGGAGATGAAATATTCAGTTACCTGCAACAGTCACTGGGAAGGTACATTCATCAGATAATCCACCACTGTCTGTACATGTACAGGTAACTGTGTTTACACCAACACCAGTGAAAAATGATCCTGATGCAGGAACACACACAGATGTAGTGATGGTTCCATCCTCTGCATCAACACAGGTTGGTGGGTCCCAGGTTGCAGAGTTACCAACATTATTAGCCAGAGATGTCACAACCACTGGTGCTGGACAGGTGATCACAGGGGGTGTGTTGAAACCTGAAAAGGAGAAACAACGTCAGATCTGACTAAATAACACAAAAATAGTGAAAAATAGGATTTTCTCCACTATCAGTGTAGTTGTGTGTTGTACATGTAAGAAATTAAGAGGAAGAGGGTATTTGCATATCAATTTGCTTATTCTAATACTACTACCCTTCATCATACTGAAGCAGTTCACAAAAGGAAGTGAATTCCACACACTTGTCAATGTGTTACAGAATACTGGTACTGAACCTCAACAGGACAAAACGGCTTGTGTTGCATGTAATACTTTCTTGGCGAAGTGCATCCCACCGGCAGCTTGTAGCCATTTCTGCTGCTTCTTATGTTTTTCAAAACGCTTTTCATACCACCTATAATATCTTACAGCCTAGTTTCAATTGGCTGCCCTAATGTGGCCCTCGAATAATTAAAAAGCCAGGAAATATGAAAACAGACTGTTAAAGTTCTAGGTGCTTACTCTTATAAAGTGTAAACTGAAGTAAACAAGTGCCCTGAGTCACAAATTTGAGACTCCCAGCCATATAAAATACGTAAAGCATTAATTTCAGTCCCATGTCCAGGGGGAATCGTACAACCCCCCTCCCCCCCCCCAATATCCATTAACCAGTCCAGAAAGAAAAGAGTAGTATGGTGAGATTTCTGAGAGTTTGATGTTGCTCCATATTGCCTACAAAAGCCCTTCAAAAACCACCACAGGTAGTCATGTGCTGTATTTACTACCATCTTTTATAAAACAAATACACAATATCTGCTACTACATGGGCGTAAGATGCAGGGAAAGTGGGGAATATGCAACAAGCTGAAACGCTTTATCCAATCCGGTACTGAGACAGCCAAAATGATAAATTATGCACCTGTACAATTGGTTTAGGGGATCTTGTCCTAGATCTTGCCGGTTTGCATCTAAGAGGCTAGTTCACTAGGTGGGAAGGAATAGCTTACTTTGGATGTTTTTGTCACTAATAGAAGGAGAGTCATTCTCAAAATGTTGTTACCTACTTGTCAAATAAATGTTGTAAAATAGTTTCAAAAGGGTTATTTTGAGAACAACACTCCATCCACAATTAAAATAACCATAAATGTGAATTGAAATACTACACACCCCTACTTGTGTAATAGTTGAGGCCAGTTTGTACTAACTGGCAAGATCTGGGACAAGATTCCGTTTAGGTTTCAGGACCAGAAAGCCATATGGACTCATTTTGAATGTATATGAACACCAGTGATATTCATTTTCTACTTTAGACAGTGCTCAGAGATTTACAAGTCAGGGGTGTATTCCCAGCACTTGCATTTCACATCCCTACAGGTAGATATTTGCCTTCTCATTTTCGACTAGTGCTGATACGGATATGAGCTCCCAATCCTGCTAACAGAACCACCATTAAACCTCCATGCAGATGGCCTGAGTGTATCCAATTCGTAAGCCATTTTCTAAAAGCTGATAGGGGGTGAGCAATCCTTGATCTACATCAATCTACATCACTGCCTGGACAGCTGAAGTTGGGCAGTCAGACAGCCAAAAACCATATCACTGCAAATAGGAAACAAATTCTTCTGCTTTAGTTACCTGCAACAGTCACTGGGAAAGTGCATTCATCAGATAATCCACCACTGTCTGTACATGTACAGGTAACTGTGTTTACTCCAACACCCTGAAAGAAGGATCCCGATGAAGGAACACACACAGATGTAGTGATGGTTCCATCCTCTGCATCAACACAGGTTGGTGGATCCCATGATGCAACATTACCAACATTATTTATCAGGGACGTCACAAGCACGGGGTCAGGACAGGTGATCACAGGTGGCGTGTTGAAACCTGAAAGATTAAATTCATAGTTATTACATCAACCTGAAATAACTTAAGCACTAGGGCAAAAGTAAAGCTGTTTATTTAAATGAGATGGAAAATACCACAACAAGTCTATCCAATTCATACATTCTTCCTCACCTACAATAGTGACCGCAAAAGTACATTGATCAGATAATCCACCACTGTCTGTACATGTACAGGTTACTGTGTTTGCACCAACACCAGTGAAAAATGATCCTGATTCAGGGACACAAACAGCTGTAGTGATGGTTCCATCCTCTGCATCAACACATGTTGGTGGATCCCAGGTTGCATTGTTACCAATATTATTAGCCTGGGATGTCACAACTACTGGTGCTGGACAGGTGATCACAGGTGGTGTGTTGAAACCTGAAAAGTGGAATGTGAGCTTCATATTAAATACTGATAGTATCTTCAAAACATTACGGCCAGTTTCACTTTGTTACTTTTAATAAACAGAATAACATTAAGAAGGGAGCAATCCACAGATCAAGTTTCTGACATCATCCCCAATACTGTTGCCCATCATGATGTAGCTTTTGCACACAATTTCTATCACTATTATGCAGGATAACTTATCCTCAGTTCCACTTATTTACCAATTTGGTTACAAGGACACTGGTTATGATAATCAAAAAGCTGGTGTGCATTATGTATATCATTTTTTGGCAAAATGCATCCCATGGGCAGCATACATCCCTTGGAAAAATTCTTCTACCTGGTCTACACATTTAAAAACCTCATTCATGAATCCAAGGACACTATAGTTTAGGTCTTCAAATGGTTGCTGCCACTGCACATTACAATGGCTTGCAGAAAAAAGATTCAAAAGCCAGAAAATTAAATAAGAAGACATACCTAGCTGCTTCAATTATTACAAAGTGTAAATTAAACTAAAATACATGGCTTTGGGCTCAAAAAACTTGCAAATCCCTCTCACACAAAGCACTGAATGCATTACACTTCCTTAAGGAACTTTAAATACCCCTTGGAAATGGTAATTTGGGTTAAAGCTGATTGATGAAGGTAAAACACCATCTGATAAAGATATTCTTAAGACATCAAAGAGACTATCAAGTTTTAAAGTCAGAAATATATTGCACTGTGGCTTTAATAACAGTATGTCACAGTTGTCTAAATGATAAATTTAGTACCCACACTCAGCCTAGGCATTTGATCTCTCCTCATCCTGCAGACTGCACTTCTATTCTGTCTCCTTACATACATGTACTAAATAAGTGCATGCGATATGATGGGTCTATAAAATGAGACTGTCAAGCCTAATATATCTCTCCCTCCCCCACCCCCCCCCCCCACACACTTCAAAAACAACTTACTGTATGGAGGATAAGTTGAAAACAACTTTAAGGTTTGGGACTATTTCCATACCTGCAATAGTCACTGGGAAAGTACATTCATCAGATAATCCACCACTGTCTGTACATGTGCAGGTAACTGTGTTTGCACCAACACCGGGGAAGAATGATCCCGATGAAGGAACACACACAGATGTAGTGATGGTTCCATCCTCTGCATCAACACAGGTTGGTGGGTCCCAAGTAGCAACGTTACCAACATTAGTAGCCAAAGATGTCACAACCACTGGGTCTGGACAGGTGATCACAGGGGGTGTGTTGAAACCTTAAAGATGAAAATCATAATAATTAACTCAATCTCAAAAAAACTGAGGTAAAATACAACCATTTGTTTAAATGAGGAGAAATAATACCAGAGCAGTCTATCCAATTCATAAATTCTTCCATACCTTGAACAGTCACTGGGAAGGTACATTCATCAGATAATCCACCACTGTCTGTACATGTACAGGTAACTGTGTTTAAGCCAATGACAGGGAAAAATGATCCTGATGATGGGACACAAACCGATGTAGTGATGGTTCCATCTTCTGCGTCAACACAGGTTGGTGGGTCCCAGGTTGCAGAGTTACCAACATTGTTAGCCAGAGAAGTCACAACCACTGGTGCTGGACAGGTGATTACTGGGGGTGTGTTGAAGGCTGAAAGGGATAAACCATAAGCAATGATGTAAAATGAAATTTTGAAATAATTCATCATCACTCAATAATTCATCTTGGTCACAAGAGCAGAATTTATGTTACAGTAAAAGGTATGTTCTTTTTGTTTTTGTCAATATTGGTATAACATTTCTAAATTTTCTATAAACTAAAATCAATGTTTCAGTTAGTTAGATGAGGTTTAACATCCCAGTTTCCAACCAATCAGTTCAAGTCGAGATGACCACGGCCTTTTTTCCAGTTGTGGCTCAATGTTTCAGGACAAATCCACAGTAACAGGGACTTATGCTGAACTCACTGCATCTAGTTCAAATTTTAGAGTAAAGTAATAGGAAACTGACATATGAACATATATTACCTCACACAAAATTTTTTTTTTTAAATTTTCACAACTTAAAGTTATTTAAATCAAGTAACGAAGTTCCTCATGTTAATGATGATGGGGAGAGAATGATGAAAAAAAAGAAAAAAAGAACTGCTAGGTACACCATGGTTTGTGAAAACTCAATGAAATTAATCGGCCACAAAGGCTTCACATGGTTAAAATCCTCTACTTAAGTATTACTGAACTGTGCAGGGATACTGAGGATTAGGTTACATACCAACAACAAATAATGAATCACATATTAGGATGTCTATTCATACTTAATATAACCTCTCGTACTAGCAGCACCTTAATAAAGAGAAAATGAATTTCATGGATGATTTTCAATATTCAGGAATGTTTCTAACGAGCATCTTCAGTTTCAGAACCTATTCAAATTTCGACATGTAAATACTGACATAATAGCATTAGAATCTTGATGTAATGGAATGGTCAAAGTACAATTAACCTCAACAAGTTAAACTCCTTGAAGCATTGCAATAATTTAAGAGGTTTCTTAAAGCAATCTTCATCTCAAAACCCAATCAGCTTTTGTATAATACTGTTCCCATCCCAACAAATTCATAATATCCCCTTGGACCACTCTTTATATGACAATTTCCAACCTCGACAATTCCCACCCTGGACAACTCTGAATTGTTTTGGGGGAAGTTGACAGATTTCAGAGTTGTCCAAAAGGGAATTGTGGCTTCCCATTCTGAGAAACTGAGGAAATACCTGAAATTACGATCCTTGAAGCAGTGTGACATCATTAAACATTTCCTGAAGTTAACTTTCAACCTGAAATTCTTCAAATTTCAATACTCGAACACTGCTGAAGGACCGGCATCATAACATCATTATATTATAAATCAATATACCAGTAATTCAGTTAATATAATGGAAGGCCAGTCATGACAATTTGAATCTGTATTCAAGTTACCATCTCTGGCATGTTAGTGTTTTTACTCTGAAAAAGATAGATGGCCCAGCCACAATTTATAACAGAAAATGTGTCATGGATTTCAATACTTAAAGCAACAAACCAAACTTGACATCCCAGTACTAATAAATCACCACTGAACAGAAATCAATGACAGAAATTTCACTATTAAACATCACTTTACCACAATGGTAACAAAATGACACAATGACAAATAATCCTTACCATATCCTACCAACACTTCATTTTTATGGTAATGGAATGACATTTTTGCCAAATGTAAGAAAGCAGCCACCTTGGAGAGAGTCTATTTCACTAAGGAAATGTCTTTGGCTCCAAAATTTTTTTGCCAAGATGTAATACTCTTCAAACTGATAAATTATGTAAAGATATAAAACCAAATGATAGCAGCAGTTTGTCAACCTTCTGTCGTTTTGTAAAATCAAACTCCCCAGGTAGGAAACTTTTGACATTTTAAATTTCATTTGACACCAACTCTGTTAACACAGCATGAATTTTAAATTCTGAGTACCCACTTCAACCTCTCCTGGAAACTACCCTGGACCAGTTTGTCCAGCAGGAATTCTCTGCTTCTGGCGAACCTTGAATTCACTTGGCTGTTTTGGTTTGAATGATGTATTAGATATTACACAGTTCTCCTGTTCCTGAGTTGCATCTCACTAATGTTGCAACAGCTAAAGCCTGTCAAATGTGAGAAGACATTTCTTCTAGAAAAGTTTTGTATCTTTTAGAACTATTGTGCCACCAGCAGTTTCATGGGTTCAATAACAAAAGAACACATGTGTGGTGGAGGAATTTGACATTATGAAAGGGGAGGGGGAGGAAAAGTTGTGACTTCAGGGTACATATCCAGTAAGATGGTTAAGACCTGACAAAAATCCATGGGTAAGTTAAAAGGAAGAGGAAAATGGGAAGACCAGCCACAAGGTAGATGATCTGAAAAGGTGACAAGGAGGTGCCAAGCACTGACAGAAAAAGACAGAATACCATTGTGAGAACCACAGGTAGAACAACATGGTGCCATCTGACTGAGATAGAACAACAGTCCATGGCATCAGGAGATGTATTAATTGAGTGAACCCCAGTTTACAGCCATGGCCATAAACCAGACAAATACTCCTCTACTGGAATTCTGTCCCACAAACTAAACATATCCAACCACAGAGATTTAGACTTCACAGCAAAAGGTCCTTCTTGTGTGGCTCTGTTCTAGACTGGCAGCAAAAAATAATGCCATGCATGGATCAGCCAGGGCCATATGATGTTGCAATAGCATGTGTAAAAGGTGTTCAGTGTTGGAACTCTGGGGATGTCAGAAAGCTTTGGACTACCACCAAAATTAAACATCCATATACTAACAATATTTCCTCTTTTAAGAACAGGATGAAAAATCATTTACTCAATAACTGCCTCTTATAAACTTCCTATAAACTCTTGGATTATTATGTTTTCTAGGTTGTCTGTTTGCTGTATTTTGTTGCTTTGTCTTGATTCATTTTGTGTTCACTTTATTTTGTCTTAGGGGGACTGCTTGTACAAGCTATTTCCTTTTTCAGTCCTCCCCCACCTCCATGTTCAAAGTATTGTTTCATTTTGTACAGATTGCATATGTGGAAAAAACTCAAAAGTGTTAAAAGTATGCCTGCTTTATACTACCTTGTGCTTGACCTCTGACAGAATTAGATGACATCTGAAACATTCCTTGAATGATGCCTCATCTTTCCTCCATCAAAATCAATCATAATCTTCTACTCAATGAAGTGGATTTACATGCCAGGTACAACTCGACAGCCAAAAGGCTCAAGTGATTCCTAGCCACTTGGATTTAATTTTAATACTGTGGTGCCAAGTTGACAAAGTTCACTTGAGATATGTCATATTTTAAAAGAAGTTTTCAAGGTATATACCTTCTGGTGACACTGAATGACCTTTGACAACCACCAAACTGTGATAGCATTTTTCTACTTAATATGATGTACCCACAATCTAAGGATACAATTTATCAAAGTTTCCCTCCTTGTGATACAATGTTTATCATGTTTTCCCAGAATGATGTCTGTAAACGCAAATGACATTTGACCTCCATGGAAAGCAACAGGGACCTTCACCTTAAAAAGGGGGCATCTACATGCCAAGTGTGAATTCCTCTGTGGTTACTTGTCTTGAGATTCCTTTATGATCACTTTTCAATACTTTCACTGTTTGACCCCTGCTGACCCCAAACGATTTATGATTTCCACAAAATGGATAGCAAGCTAGTACCTTATATGACTTTCACATGCCAAGTATGAGATCCATTAGTATAACCCTTTTGAAATATTATGCTGACAAGGTTTTGACCTTTTCAACACTGACTACAAATGACCTTCAACCTCCACTAAAACCAAGAGGGATCATATGCTCAATTTGGGCCATCTGGAAGCCATGCCTTGAGACATCATGTTGATGAGGAAGTGTCACAAACATACAGGTGCACACACAGTACATAGGCAAATGACATCACCACTGCATAGCTTCCTTTAGCTTCAGACATGGAATTAGAAAAGCATCCTACCTTTCTACCTTGAGATATCATATTTACAAGGGTTTTAGTGTTAACCTCTGGTAACCCCATGTCATATTCCACTGAAAATCTCTGTACAAAGAAAAAAGTTTCCTACCCAAGAAAAAAAGTTCCAAAAACATAGGAAAATTGATGGTAAGCTTTAAAAGTTTCCACTTTATGGGTTGTCTTTACCAGTGCTTAACACATAAGTAGCTCACAGGCTTTAAAGTGGACCCAAGTGAAAAAGTAGGATTAAAGTAAGATCAAAATTGTCAATAGGAGAAAAGTAGGATTTTGAAGAGTAAAAGTAGGACAAAAGTGTTACCTTTAGAGCTTTTGGGAGAAGAGTAGTTTCACTGAATCATATTAACGCTATTAGCATTCATTGCATTACTCTTGGGATTTCCTATACTCACACCTCCTGTTTGAACCTGCAATGGATGCTCACTACTCCTACACTCAATGTGTATTTGTGGATGATCATCAACAGAGCTGCCAAGTTGAACTGTTTTGTATGTTGACTCCATCTAGCAGCAAAACAAAGCCAGCCTCAGCCCTACCAAGGTTTTGAAGCGAAAACATTTTCCATTTTTGGCTTTCTACATGGCACAAAATGCCCATACACTGAACACTGTGTTTCCTATCAGAGGTGAAAATTTAGGGGAATACACTTAAGTGCAAGAAATTCCAAGACTTTTGGGATGAACAAATGACTTGTGCAGTGTTTGTGATGAATAAATACTTCCAATCTAGAATTGGTAAGATTAAGTGGGATTCTGTGAGACTATGACAAACACCATAGTGTGACAGGGCAGACCACCTGCTAACTCCTCATAATAATTACCAACTTAAGAAAAAAAAAGACATATTCTTGAAAAATATGATTCTATGTTTTCATTTCTAGTTCTTGTAAGGAAAGACTGACACAATCTTATTTTTGCACTCTCACAAAAAATGTATCTCTTGTATACATGAGTTTAAGTTTGATATACAGAGCAGTTAAATATATTAATTGCTTCATTAAGCACATGTATTAAATGCACTTCTTAAAAATGTTTTACTGTCTCTACTTAAAATTTTTTGACTGACTTTTATTAGGTTACAGAAAAAATCTAAATCCAAAAACTATCGAACAGTACAGGTCCATATGACTCATATCGGTGACTGCTCTTTATTCTAACGTCTCTTTTTTCCATCGTCTCTATGTTCTGACAAATCTAGGTGAGGGTCAATGTTAGGATACGGTTAGGTTAGGTTGAAACGCATGGGCAGCAATCCCAGGGGGGACATGTGCCCCCAATACTGAGAACAAATTGCCGTCAATGGTGAAACAATCAGGGTTACATGTGACAGAACATTCAGATGTTCGAACATAGAGGTGTAATACTCTATGAAATGTTATGGTTAAATTGTTCTGCGAACAGTGCTGAAAGATGTCAATCATCTCAACATTTAATCAAAACTCACACATTAGGTCTGTCCAAATGAGGGTTATGTGTGCTAGTATACTTGGAAATAAGTACTGCACACTATGAATGGCTCATGGGTCAAGTTTGTTGCACTTGTAGTACGGTAGTTGCCAGTGACTCCCTTCAGTTCAACGAAATGTAGCCTAGCCTACTATGAAAACCCGTACAAAGTCTGTTTTTCTATAACTTACAGCAAAGTTACAGTAAGTCCATGGAATGTGTGATGTGTGTGAGTAATTGTGTTATTTGTTAAATACTTTACTAAGCATATAATTAAGGCCAGAATAACTATAAATGCAAGAATCAGCCTACCTTTATTTCTATTAAGGTCCCTGTTTCCCTATCAACTGCACTACCACACAAATACACTATCATCTGTGTGTTCTCTTTCCAGGAAGCAAGTCAAATGTCCCTCCATTTTTGCAAATGTTAGAATACAAAGTAGTCCAGATGTCCTTGAAACTGCAAAATTTCCCCTCTAAATACCAAAATCCCCATTTTATCATCCATCCATGTGCATGTTCATATTTGGGCCAATATCAGTTTGTTGAAAGGTCATTTGCAAAACTTTACAGAACTGTGTTGATTGCCACATGAAATCAGTTTGTATAAAGACTTTAAATTTGTGACCTTAGAGTACATCTGTCTGTCCAACAGTTAGGACTGTGAAAATTAAACACACATAACCATGTGTCTGTCCAATGATTACACGTGAAATTAAACAAATTTTAGGTATTTTTAAGCCACACCTACACTCCAAAGGAAAGTTTTGCAGTTATTTGTTCTAATACAAATTTGTTTACAAAATATTGCTGCGAAACTATAATTCATCTCGCTCCTACGTCATGTACGGAAAGATCTACGGTATCATCTGGAAACAAGAGATGTCCATCCTATTTTGGTATGCTATGAATGTTACATGCAATCTTTCCATACAGCTTTTTCACAAAAATCACAGTATACTCGTATCTTTTCCACTTCAGTTCAGCTTCATTTATATGCTAAACCAAACATAAATGTATTTTGTATTAGATAAATGTTTAAATTTTGCCATAGAGGAGCTTCTAGACCATGTGACATCTGCCTTTCATAAGGGTAAGAAATTCTTGTCACTCATCAAAAATCTGTGAGACAGGTCAATTTGTAGGGAAAATATGATGCAAATTTTAATTATTATTATTTTTTTTGAGTGATGAGAAATCAAAAAGTAGGATAAAGCATGATTTTTAAGGAAAAATTAGGAGTGGGGGGGGGGGGAAGACCCAAAAAGTAGGAGAAAGAAGAATATTTAAGAGTCACTTTAAAGCCTGCCATCAGTCAATGAGTCCAAGTTTCACCAAAATCCATTGAGGGATGAATGTTTGAGAGCACTCAAACGATGTGAATTATGATGATGGACCTCTTTGTTAGTCTGTTGAGTAATAGAATAGGTGACATTTCTAACCTTGAACAGTCACTGAGAAGGTACATTCATCAGATAACCCATCACTGTCTGTACAAGTACAGGTAACTGTGTTTACACCAACACCAGGAAAGAAAGATCCTGATGCAGGAACACACACAGATGTAGTGATGGTTCCATCCTCTGCATCAAAACATGTTGGTGCATCCCAGCTTGCAACATTACCAACATTATTTACCAGAGATGTCACAACCACAGGTGCTGGACAAGCGATTACAGGGGCTGTATCTACACCTGGAGTTACAAAATTTTATCGTTAAATATTTGGAAAGGTAGAAAAGCTGAACTTTTATGCCAAACTTCATATCAAAATACTTGGTACATTATCAAAGTCACAGACTGCAGCTTGATCAAACAAACAATAAAAAAGAAAGCCTTACTAGATAATGAATGATGCTCTGTAACTCTTTCTCTCAGTATGTTGCAACTTTCATGAACTCACCATATCCTAATTTCACAGGAATTTACATCTCTTCCAAGAAGCATATTTTATCCCTCTCAAAAGAGTGAATCATTAAGTTGATTAAAAAAACTTTCCCTTTTTTAAAGAGAAACAGACTGACTTAACAAGTCCATCATGAAATGAACAATAAAGTCACATGACCTGAAACTGATGCTGACTTTTAAAATAATTCTGATCACTACCACATGTAATCCAGTACAAGACCTCTTGAAAGTCTGTATCTATTTCAAGATAAGTATTCAATAAAATTGGACCAATAATCTAAAATAACTGCCTATAATAAAAACCTAAATAACTCCTGGGTAGTTATACATATTTAACTACCCAGGTCCTATGCAACCCAATGTCACTTCTTGATAATTTATCGTTCAAAAATCTTAAAGAGCCATATGTGCAACATTCATATTTATATCTTACTCAAATTGATGCCAATTAATAAAACTAAGAACACCAACAGTTGATGCAAGAAAATGGAATGTGACATGTAATTTGGATGATTGCTCCCATGAATAATCAGGGAAAAGCTAATTCAGGTGGAAGTACTTACCAGCAACTGTTACAGGGAAGGTACACTGATCCGATGCTCCAGCACTGTCTGTGCATGTACAGGTAATAGTGTTTACTCCAGTTCCAGGGAGGAAAGATCCTGACACAGGAACACACACTAATTGTGCAGCTGAAGTAATCCCGCCATCCTCTGCATCAACACAGGTTGGGGCATCCCATGATGCAACATTACCAACATTATTAGCCAGAGACGGGACAACCACTGGGTCTGGGCAGGTAATCACTGGGGGTGAGTTGAAAGCTGGAAGGAAATGCACCTTTGAGTCTTTAGTGGATTATTACAGTAATTTTACTGCAAATGCTTGAAAAGTCTTCAAATGCTGTGCTTGATCAAATCTCAGAAAGGAGTTTTCTTTATACAACATTTACAGGACAAGACTTTTAGTAAACACAAGGGTCAGGTTTACAGTGCAACCAATTACGTGCTGTAGCTCATATTGAAATACAAAACAACTTAAATTTAGAAACTTTTTACCCTGAACTGTCACTGGGAAGGTACATTCATCAGATAATCCACCACTGTCTGTACATGTACAGGTAACTGTGTTTAAGCCAACACCAGGGAAAAATGATCCTGATGAAGGCACACACACAGATGTAGTGATGGTTCCATCCTCTGCATCAACACATGTTGGTGGGTCCCACGTTGCTGAGTTACCAACATTATTGGCTAGAGATGTTACAACCACTGGTGCTGGACAGGTAATCACAGGGGGTGTGTTGAAACCTAAAAGGCATTAAACAGAAAGGAATAATGTAAAATAAAATTGTGACGATGCTGCATGCAAAATCCTGGCTGGAAGGCCAAATTTACATGACACAACAAGCAGAAGATTTGATTTTTGTCAAAAATTTTACTCCCAGTTGACTGTTTTAATGTTCAAGGAAATTTACTCATATCACAATGAGTGCTGTTTCATGAAATCTCTCCAGTAATGGGATGACATTATGACACTTTCTGACCTCTGGGTAACAACAATTTTGCATGAGAATAAAGAAAGGTACGAAATTGACATAAATAGATATTGGTAAGTTATTCTTAAATTTGTTGCAAAAAAAAAAAGTGTTTACAATTTTAAGTTATCCATATTAATGGAAGTGGCATAAGAACAAGGAAATATGACAAGATGGTTGTTTTATGAAGGCCTTTGTTTAACTTTTTTATAGGAAAGTAATACGCTAATTAAAGGTAAAAATTGTTGATTGAGGTGTTAGCTGTAGGATTCCAGAGAACAATAAAAAATACAATAGCAAAAAGAAAGACGGGAGTCAAATTTAACAATAAAAAAATGGCACAAAATGACGCAATGAAATGACAAAAGGTACATTTACCCTAAGCTTACACAAAACCACCATTCTGCATGCATCAGTCTATTAGAGTATACTTTTATCTAAGGTGGGTAACCTGTTCACCTTTAGGGGTAATTCCCTCTTTACTAGTGAAAGGAAGTCTCTGTGCCTAAGCAGGGAGCTGTTAGGAAGGAGACCCAACAATCAACATACACTTTGAAGCAATGTTCATTTCAGATGGTACTCTTGCTTTTCTCCTCAAAATGTCTATTACAATTACCAGGATCAACTGGGATTTAGTGATCTATTGTCAAAATGAAAATGAAAATATCTACTCATTACATTGAACAGTTAACTTTCATAGCCAGTTCTCACACAAACATATGAAATTTTACACTATTGTCATTACTGGTTGCGATATATGTCATTTCTAATAACTTTATTGAAGACTTCCACACAACTTACATTTTGCGTATGTTTCTAAGTGATGAGGAAATTCACCAAACTGGAAAAAAATTATTTAGACTTGAACAATGCTTGAAGCAGGCAATGCATCCAATTCATACGGACACAAAGGAAGTCCATTACTTAACTTTCATGGACAGCCATTTAGCTCAAAATCTTGATTAAAGCTGGCCGCTGTCAGTAACAAATCTCAGATCAAAGCATGTTTATACAAAGGCAATCGTTTCAGGTTTACTTGGTTATGAAAAGGGCAGATAATCATTGGGAAAGGGTAAGTCAACAGAGCTAAACAATAGGAACAAACAGACTAGTCAATCAAAGTTTGATACCTGAAAGGGATTAAATCATTTTCAAGTACTTGTTTGACAGATTTTGATTTTTTTTTGTCTCCTTATTGTTTAATAGATTTGATTAATCGTTTTGTCTCCTTCCTAACAGCTCCCCGGTCTAAGGAATTCTGAATTGGATTTAATGATTCAACCTTATTAACTTTTATGTAATTCAACATTCCAGGGACACATTGAAAAGTCACTTATGGAATTGATGAATAGGGCCAGTGGCCCCTAACTGATGATGACCTAAATTTTCTGAATGCTCTATATTTTAGGTCAAGCAACTGGCGCAAATTTACCCCAAACAAAACTATATTTAAAGAACCATGCCACATGTAATCCAGATTTTCAAACACTTTTGTGACATGTCAAAAATATTAATCACTACATGTGGGCAAATAGTACTTTGTATATTTCTCACAAGATGACAATCAATGAAGAAAATAATGAAACTTCAAGACCAGACAAAACAAACAATTCAACTTAACAGTGCTTTTCACCTTTATGTGAATATTGCCATGCTTTCTGTTCACATGACTTCCATCTCATTACACCACTAAGGACTCAACAACTTTCACCCCACTGCAATTATATCTAACCAAGCATTGCTCATGCATAGGTTTCCTTTCCTGTTTTCTATTGTTTCTATAGTTCACAAACTTCCTCCCAAAAATCTGGATTTCCATAAGAATCTGCAGACCTTGGCAAGCCTGAACCCACATTTTAAGAAACCAGAAAATTTCCTACCTGTAATGGACACAGGGAAGGTACATTCATCAGATAATCCACCACTGTCTGTACATGTACAGGTAACAGTGTTTACACCAACACCAGTGAAAAATGATCCAGATGCAGGAGCACACACAGATGTAGTGATGGTTCCATCCTCTGCATCAACACAGGTTGGTGGGTTCCAGGTTGCAGTGTTACCAACATTATTAGCCAGAGATGTCACAACTACTGGTGCTGGACAGGTAATCACAGGTGGTGAATTGAAGGCTAACATGAAATAAAAGTCGATATAAAGACACGCTATCAATGCATGTTAACTTTTCTGTGCCTCACTGAACTTTCTCCAGAGAATTTCCTGAGGCACTAACTTAACACTTCCTCAACACATGTGGTAAACTAAAAGCTGAAGAAAATGTCACTCTTAATATGTCAGAAAAGGGTAGATTAACATCTTGAGATACAAATGTGAATGAAAATATTGGGCCTAGTCTTGAAGATACAAACTGCAGCTTGCTTTAAAACATTAACAATGGATCTGGTTTGACCCAAGTTATACCTTGAACTGTCACAGGGAAGACACATTCATCAGATAATCCACCACTGTCTGTGCAAGTGCAGGTTACAGTGTTAAGGCCAACAACAGAGAAAAATGATCCTGATGCAGGAACACACACAGATGTAGTGATGGTTCCATCCTCTGCATCAACACAGGTTGGTGGGTTCCAGGTTGCTGAGTTACCAACATTATTAGCCAGAGATGTCACAACTACTGGGTCAGGACAGGTGATCACAGGGGGTGTGTTGAAACCTAACATAAAATAAAAGTTATAGATTTTCAATGCATTTTTATGACAAGTATGTTTTGGCACCTCAATAAAGTAACTTTTTAGTAAGGGATTTTATCAAACCATTTGCAAGACAAGTCCTATAAAACACAAGGGGCAGGTTAAAAGTTGGGGAGTATATCACTCCTATCATGTGTGAAAATGGTAAGTTGGCATCTAAAGGTATAAAATGTTCATCCACATAATAGACCAAGTTTTGAAATTAAAAAAGGCAGCTAACAATAATGTATGCATAAACATGAATCCATTTTCAACTAAAACTTGACTATGTTTGGCTTTATACCTTGGACAGTCACTGGGAAGGTACATTGATCAGATAATCCACCACTGTCTGTACATGTACAGGTGACTGTGTTTACACCAACACCAGGGAAGAAAGATCCTGATGCAGGAACACACACAGATGTAGTGATGGTTCCATCCTCTGCATCAACGCAGGTTGGTGGGTCCCATGATGCAAAATTACCAACATTATTAGCCAGAGCTGTCACAACTACTGGGTTAGGACAGGTGATCACAGGGGGTGTGTTGAAACCTAACATGAATGAAAGTTATAAAATTTTCAATACATTTTTATTGGAAGTACGTTTTGGCACCTCAATAACTCATTTTTCAGTGAAGAATTTCCTTTTTCCATTTGCATGACCTAATAAACACAAGGGGCAGGTAAAAAGTTGAAGGGTATATCACTCCTAGCATGTGTAAAAATGGCACATTGGCAGCTCGAGGTATGAAATGTTCATCAAAATGCCTGGCCAAGTTAAAAAAGGCAGCTAACGTTAATGTATGCTAAACATAAATCCATTTTCAGCTAAACTTGACTATGTTTAGCTTTATACCTTGGACAGTCACTGGGAAGGTACATTCATCAAATAATCCACCACTGTCTGTACATGTACAGGTAACTGTGTTTACACCAACACCAGTGAAGAAAGATCCAGATGATGGAGCACAGACAGATGTAGTGATGGTTCCATCCTCTGCATCAACGCAGGTTGGTGGGTCCCAGGCTGCATTGTTACCAACATTATTAGCCAGAGATGTCACAACTACTGGGTCAGGACAGGTGATGACAGGGGGAGTGTTGAAACCTAACATGAAATGAAAGTTATAAGATTTTCAAACACTTTATGGCAAGTAGGTTTTGGAGCCTCGGTGAGGGATTTGGTTATATAATTTGCATGACCGAATAAACACAAGGGGAAGGAAAAAGCTGGAGGGTACATCACTCCTTTCATGTGAGAAAATGGAAGACTGGCATCTTGAGTTAATGTTCATTGAAATACTAGGTAGTTTTGTAATAAAATAGGCTGCTTACAGTAATGTATGCATAAACATGAATCTATTTTCAGCTAAAATTTTACTATGTTCAGCTTCATACCTTGGACAGTCACTGGGAAAACACATTCATCAGATAATCCACCACTGTCTGTACATGTACAGGTAACTGTGTTTACACCAACAACAGTGAAAAATGATCCTGATACAGGAACACACACAGATGTAGTGATGGTTCCATCCTCTGCATCAACACAGGTTGGTGGATCCCAAGTTGCAGAGTTGCCAACATTATTAGCCAGAGATGTCACAACCACTGGTGCTGGACATGTGATCACAGGGGGTGTGTTGAAACCTAATAGGCATTAAACCAAAAGCAATGACATAAAATAATATTTTAACTCCAATTGAAAATACATGTCAAAGAGCAACTTGAAGGGAAATAATATCTATAACATTCCTGCTAATACTGCTATAATGGTTTAAGTTTTGTATAAGTGAAGAAACATGTCATCAGTTGTCTTTAAGGTTTCAAGAAACTCAAGAGCATTAAAATCAATGCCTTGAGTAACATATATGAGACATATTGCATTTCTTTCTATACTTTGTTTCTCCAGGGAGTTGCTTTTTGACTATCAACTCCCTGGTTTCTCATTTATAATTCATGATGGAGAGAAACTAATTTCTCCATGATGCTAACTTTGAATAATAGCAGCTGTTCAGGACTGCTTGATAAAATAATGGTTGTCATGACTACTAGGGAATCTCACAATGAATGTTACTGGGAATGGCTGATAAAGGTCCATACTTTCAAGACATATTTTTATTTTGGGGGTGGGTGGATGAGGGAACACACATGTGATACTATCTAAACAGACACATTATCGTAGGCTTGTGTGTAGTTAACAAAGAAAACTTTTGCAACAGGTGCCTCCCTGAAAAACAATTCCACCATCTTTCTAGATGCATTGAAACATTCTGTCCTTTGAGGTCTACACATTTTAGAAATACCTCCTTAATTTTAGGAATAACTCCTTAAAAAACTAAGACACAAAATGCATTGTTTCACCACACTTTTTAGCAGAAGCAGTTTTCATTACAAAAACATGCATACACACAGTTACAAACACATACCCTTACAACCAGGCATACACAGGCTGTCATGAATGCACAGGATATCATACCATCCAAAAAAGGTAAATGATTTTTCCATAAAAGGACTTTCTTTGGGAAAAATAGACTTTTGTGAACTGAAATTTTAAACACATTACTGGTATTAACCACATTTTGATCAGCACTTGCAGTGACAGACATCCATGACAGGTGCATTGAGTTAGGCTATAAAATAAGTAGTACTGTAAATAAAAATATGAGGGATAGACATATGGAAATTAAGTTGTGAATTAATAGACAACCTGGGTTACTGTAACTTTTTTAACAACAAACAGGGATCTTTAGGGGTGGGGTGGAGATGGGGAAATATGACATTAAGAGTAGTAAAATGAGATGAGTGTATGGTTTGTGTAAGGGAGCCAGGTCTGTGGTTGTTACAAAAGAACTTGATTTGGGGTTGATGAACAAATGATGAAAATCCACAGACGGTATGTCCAAAACATGGATTCTTATGTCCCTGATGCTATGGTACTTAGTGCATTTGAGTAGCTGAAGTCTATACATACAAATAAATGCTAGATGCAAATGTCATAACAGAAAATCAGGCATACTTTTACTAACTAGAAATGACCTAGCAAGCACAGGTTTTTGCATTTTTGAACTGTTGACTGATATTTTCATTTATTACCATGTCACTCAGATCTGATTATACCTTGCAACATCAGGCATGCTCTGGTAAAAACAAGAATCCATTAGATTCTGTATTATGTAATGAAACAACCCATGGCCCAAAGATACAGTGCCATTGATCATGTTTTTGACTCACTCTTTGTTTTCACAAATACTTCAAAAAACTGTGCACAATTTTCCTCCCCCAGCCAAATGAAAGCATGCCTAAAAACGTCCCCTTCATCACAATTATCATACAAAAACCCATGGGAGAACATGAAATGAGATTACACCTCTACCAAAATTCCATTCCCCCAACAGGTCTCATCCATCAAAGTATTCACAAACCATTATCTGTTCCTCCTTGAAGATACTTTCCCTTTGTAATTCATTAACCTTTGTTGCTGTTCATCCTGTTAATATATATGAACTCCACTGACCTGTGCCCAGCCATCTGAGTTAGATTGTGTGTGTGTGTGTGTGGAAAGGGAGGGGAGAGAAAATGATGGATGTTTGAATATGATGGTATTATGGCAGGACTTTTCCCACTTGGTAGAATCCTACCATGACTTTGTCATGTGTATTAAAGAAATTCCTCCTAAAATATGTCCCCTCCAAAGGGATCTTCTGGTCACTGGTTGACACTGACAACCATCCAGCACTAGTGTGGGGAAGTATGCCTACACCTGTCTACATCCCCAAAGAAGGGAACTTCTCTCTTTTTTTTTTTTTTGCACTTGAAAAAACTTTACAAACATGATGAATCTACCGAATGACAAACTCTGCCATTATGACTTCACCTTTGATTGGCTGTATTAGGTTACTCAGGCATAAACAAGAAAACACAAGCATGTAGCACTGAAAGGCAACTATCTACCAAATCTGACACATGCAAAAGGTTCACCTTTCTTGTTATACAACATTACAAATTATGCTGAATTCCTTCATACACATAAGTAAAGTATAAATATCTTTTCAAGATGATCTCTGAAACCTTTGCATGGCACAAATCCAATTATTATATTCATTACGCTGCAATTTTAAGCTGTCTCTTACCAGTTTCTACAAGAAAAAAATTGTTCTTATTATTATTTATTGACTATAAACATACAACAACCACAAAAGTTAAGGCCCAACAAAAAATTAGTCACACAATTAAAAACAACATTCACTCACAAAAAATGTATGTACGTAAATATGGACCTACTAAGTTCGAAATACTTGCCACCTTCAATGCAATTACTTGCATTTCTGATGTTTTCCAGGAAAAAATAGGTGAAATGTCTACATTACTCAGCACCATATCTACCAGGAACTGTTTATATACCATGTATAGTGGTGTTAAAATGGACTGTGAAAAATGGTTGACCCATTGTTATATTTCTGAAATTAAGCTCCAGCTTCACAATGTTTAAATGAGAAATGAAATGAAATGAAACCTTAATGCTTAGTGTCCACAATGAAGACATGAAGAACAAAATTATTGTTGACGTCAGACTGTTCATCATGGATCTCTTTGTTAGTCTGCTGAGCAATTGAATAGGTGACATTTCTAACCTTGAACAGTCACTGAGAAGGTACATTCATCAGATAATCCATTACTGTCTGTACATGTACAGGTAACTGTGTTTACACCAACACCAGGAAAGAAAGATCCTGATGCAGGAACACACACAGATGTAGTGATGGTTCCATCCTCTGCATCAAAACATGTTGGTGCATCCCAGCTTGCAACATTACCAACATTATTAACCAGAGATGTCACAACCACAGGTGCTGGACAGGCAATTACAGGAGCTGTATCTACACCTGGAGTCACAAAGTTTTAAGGTCAACAAATTTTCACAGTTCACAACTGAAATAATCTTACAAACATTCTTATAAAATTTACCAGACATTTTGTTCCTAAAATAGCAGGGTGCTGAAGACTTCAGAATGATAATGTCACAAAGCCCTGACCATTAACCAATAAGAGATTATTAAATTCTGGGCTTTAGTTCTGTCTTCTGTTATCTGTGGCATAACTTGCCCATTTTTGTTGAAACTGTACTTAATAAAAGGCAATGTTCTTCAAGGCTATCTGTTTGCATGTTTAAGGTCAGCAGAGAATACAAGAATTCCAAAAATGGACATTAAATCCCTCTCAAGAGAATACAAAGTGCATAATGATTCAACCTTATGTAACTCAACATTCCAGAGGTGGTGAAAGAAACAAGGCAGTTACGAAATGGATGAAGAGGTCCAGTGGCTCTGAATTGACGATGACCGGAAATTTTAATTCTGAACGCTGCATACGTCAGGTCAAGTAATAGGTACAAATTAGAAACAGACCTAAAACAACCTCAAGCAAAACTGTATTTAAAGAAACATGCCACATGTAATCCAGATTTCCAAATTTTTGTGTGACATGTCAAAAATATCAATGTGGATAATTTTGTATATTTCTCACAAGATGACAATTGATGAAGAAATTTCTAATTTCAAAGCATCTCATAGAAGAACACAGACCAATAAAGTAACAGACAAACCATTAAAATACTACAGTACTTTTCACCTCTATGAGAATTTCTTCCATGCACATTGATCACATGACTTCCATCTCATTAGATGTACCACCACAGACTAAACAACTTCCCCCCATTGCTATTATATCTAACCAAGCATGTATCATGCAGTTTTCCTTTCTTGTTTTCTATTGTTTCTGTAGTTCACAAACTTCCTCCAAAAAAGCTGGACATCTTGGCAAGCATTACGCGTTCGGACCGGTTACAGTGTTTCACAGATTTCACCCGGTTTACTGAAGTTTGCCCGGGTGTCACGTGACCAAATTTTTGCAACATTATCTCCTGTCTACACAGTTGAGTTGGCTGACGGCTTGCTCTGCGGAAGCCACATTTTTCACACATGACTTAAGTTACCGATTCTTGTATCGGTAATTAACAAGCTTGTGGTATGGAACCTTTCACAATCAAATTCTTCTGTGGGCACTGTGGCACTCCAATAAATGAAAACGTGTTCCTCCCAAACATTCAAAACAAATACTTCGACAATTTTTGCAAGTTTACAGTACTGATAAAGAGCAGATTTAACCATTTTGTAGTATCTTTTGAGTCCTCTTTCAAAACAATAAGGGAAAAAGACCGAATTTCTTTTCCTGCCTGTGGCTGGCTAGATTATAAACACCATGCCATGGTGAATGCGTAACTTAATTGTAATCAAAGCCAGTATCCATTGTTGTGTTCATTGTTGTATGAGGGAGTTGTAATCAAAATATTTACACTCGAGTGTGCCTATCAGCATATGGCAGAGTGAGCAAATAAACATATTATCTGCCTGACTGGCAACAAATTCACTGAAAAAGTGTAACCAAACTGTAGTCGTAATGAGCCTGAACCCACTTTTGTAAGAAACCAGAAAATTTCCTACCTGTAATGGACACAGGAAAGGTACATTCATCAGATAATCCACCACTGTCTGTACATGTACAGGTAACTGTGTTTACACCAACACCAGTGAAGAAAGATCCTGATACAGGAACACACACAGATGTAGTGATGGTTCCATCCTCTGCATCAACACAGGTTGGTGGGTTCCAGGTTGCAGAGTTACCAACATTATTAGCCAGAGATGTCACAACAACTGGTGCTGGACAGGTGATCACAGGGGGTGAATTGAAAGCTGATATGAAATAAAAGTCAGTATAAACACACGTTATAAAGCCTTTTCACTTTTCAGTACCTCACTGAAGTTAATTTTCTGCATAGAATTTCCTTATGCACTTTCTTGACACTACCTAAACACATGTGGTAAACTAAAAGCTGAAGAAAATGTCACTCTTTATATGTCAGATAATGGGAGACTAAATATCTTTAGATACAAAATGCCAATGAAAATATTGGGAGTCTCAAAGGTACAAACTGAAACTTACTTTAAACATACAATGGTTCTGGTTTCAGACAAAAATTTTGATCCAAGTTCAGATTATTACCTTGAACTGTCACTGGGAAGGTACATTCATCAGATAATCCACCACTGTCTGAACATGTACAGGTAACAGTGTTTAAGCCAACAACAGAGAAAAAAGTTCCTGATGCAGGAACACACACAGATGTAGTGATGGTTCCATCCTCTGCATCAACACAGGTTGGTGGGTTCCAGGTTGCAGAGTTACCAACATTATTAGCCAGAGATGTCACAACTACTGGGTCTGGACAGGTGATCACAGGGGGATTGTTGAAACCTAACATGAAATGAAAGTTTTAAGATGTTCAATCCAGTATTGTTTTGGAACTTCAATAAACTCACTTTTCAGTGAGGGATTTTATTATACCATTCCTATAAACTAATAAACACAAAAGACAGGTTAAAAGCTCCAGGGTATATCACTCCTAGAATGTGAAAAAATGGTACATTAGCATCATGAGGTATAAAGTGTTCCTTGAAATTCTAGGCCAAGTTTTCAAATTAAGAAAGGCAGCTAACATAAATGTATGCATAAACATAAATCCAGTTTCAGATAAAATTTTCCCATGTTCAGCTTCATACCTTGAACAGTCACTGGGAAGGTACATTCATCAGATAATCCACCACTGTCTGTACATGTACAGGTAACTGTGTTTACACCAACACCCTGGAAGAAGGATCCTGATGCAGGAACACACACAGATGTAGTGATGGTTCCATCCTCTGCATCAACACAGGTTGGTGGGTCCCAGGTTGCAGTGTTACCAATATTATTAGCCAGAGATGTCACAACCACTGTTGCTGGACACGTGATCACAGGTGGTGAGTTGAAAGCTGACATAAAATAAAAGTCAATATTGAGGGCACATTATTAATGCATTTTTCCTTTTTGTTGCTTCACTGAACTTGCACTTGGAACTTGCACTTTTCTGCACAGAATTTTCTTATGCACTTACTTAACAAGACCCAGGCTTCAAAGTGTTCCATCACAGAAATATAGGAGGTTTTATAGGAAGGATACTGATGAATATACGGTTTGATAGGACTTTTCCAAGAAAATATAGAGTAAATATAGAATGTCACACACTATTGGTTCTAATTATCTTCAAAATTCCTGAAAGTTGTAGATGGGGAAAACACAGTAAGTTAGGAAACTAGTAAACTATACTGTGTAAATGATACTGGTTAAGATTATCACAAGTGTGGCCCATGTGGCAGATCAGTGTGGTTCTACCATCAACATGGAATTTAGAAAACCACCTAAAAATTTTGGTTGAAGGAAGAGGGTTAATCCCCTGATGGTGATGTATTTGCATATTTTGACCCTGGGATAAAGTAAGCGTAAATGTTTTCATTTGTGCATACCAAAAAGGTACCAAAATTTGCAATATAGAGGTTGAGAACAAAGAATGTGACCATGCTGGTGCTTTTAATGGATGGGTAGTTAATGTGGACTTGCAAATGTCCTGAAGTACACAGACAGAATTAACCCCAGCTCCAATAATAATGGGGGTGAGGTGAGGAAATTTTTGAATTTTTTGCTACTTAAATAATGGGAAATGGTGTCTTAATTTACAATATTTTGCTATAAACTATACACTGTCTTGCTACTCAATCTTGATAAGTGTGACATATGGGTGATGACAGTAAGATCATAGGCCTGTGACAACTGTTTGGTTGCTATGAATACCTTCCGACTCACTTTTTCAGTGGCATAGCCAGAACTGTCTCATGGGTGTCCTGCCATTTATTCTGTAATTGCCAGTTTGGGAGGGGTCTAAAATTTTTTTGAATGATTAGGTGTACTTACATGCAATCTGATGCCACATGTTATCTTTTTGAAGCAAAATTTATTTTCAAAAATTCACATATTTGAGGTTACTAAATTAAAAACAAATCAGCATCAGCAAAGGAGAGAGGGCATGGCAAATGGTCCCTCCCCCTAAAAATGCCACTGCTCACTTTGAATCTGTACAACTTGGCGGAACAGTATAGTCCCCAAGTCAAGATGCCTACAGTGTGCAAAACTGTGCATTAACATACTTAACATCTAAAATCTCACTTGAGAAAATTACGTGACAAAATTAGGGAAAGGGTAACTTGGCAATTAGTGCCCCTACTTGTTACCAATGATAGACACTGCAGTACCAGACCAATACATGGATTAGATTTTCCACTTTGGTCTGTTGGATAAACTGATATGGCATCTACAGACCTGCCACAGAGCTTCTAGTTTAGGGCAAAACTCCTTAGAGATCTGCACATTGTAAACTTGTGAACATTACAGAGAGACATTTTTCTCAAAGCATTAAGTTCTTTTTCTTTAGGGGAAAATTGTAATTGTACAACATCTGGAACAATCAACTGACCTAATGGCTAACACAGTTTGAGGGAAGATGGTAGATGACCGGGAAAATATTGGTATTTTGAACCACTGTACTACAATATTGTGGATTAAAGAATTAGTTGCACAGACTAGCTGTCTGTGCATGCAAAGCAGAGGTAAGGGTTTTAAAATGTGGAAGACTGCATGACTACAGGGGATGTCAGCCAAAGGGCTCTAATTCCTTCACAATACCATTACAATTCCCTCAAACAGATGAAATCAGAGACTTACTTAAAATCACAGGTGTGAGAGTGGAACATCTATGGGTGATGAAATAAGTGTTTATTAGTGTTTATTCATCTGAGAATATTTCCGAATCCTAAAACTGACCATTGTGTACTTGCAACTAATTAAGATACTTGGCATCTGTACACTGCTACCTGTCTGACTAAGCCACTCTGAGTCTACGACACTATTTTGGAAAAAGAATCCATCTGAAAGTTTCACCCCAAAACACCATATAAAGCAAAATTTTTGGGCAAGATCAGAAAAATATAAGAAAACAAGCCCCAAATCACCCAAATATAGGAAATATAGGATTTTTTGAAATTTATAGGAAATTATAGGGAATATAGGATCACTCTGATGCCTGATTATTACCATTTAAATGAAGATCTCCATGGTTTCTGTTTTTCAGTTTTATTTATCACAATACAGTTCATTTGGTAAGTTGACAGATATATCATACAGAATTGTACATCATGACATATTTTTTAATACCTTTGTCACAACACCACACCAAGTTTCTTTCGAATGAAAATATGTTCATTATTGACAGTGGCAGCTTTCACAATTTTTTGAGGTTTGATTTCAATTATTCAGCCATTCTACCCTATAGAATCAAATAATGCCTACTCTGGGCATGGGGGGAGGGACCTTGCATACCTAACGGCTCCCCCATACCTAGAGATGGTATCTTAAAAGTTTCAACAAATAATTCTTTTTGTTTTGATTGGCAGCTCTCTGCAATATTTTGGCAACTCTAAAAAGGATCACAAACCCCAGTATAAGTAGATTTTTTTTGAGCAAGAGTACACAAAGTGCACAAACAAGTTTTTGCACAAACAAGTTTTTCCCCTTCCTATAGCAACAATTTCACCCCCTAAATCTTCCCACCTGTATGTGTACAAAGCCTTTTCACAACTCAACAGTCAGTGTATGTCAGTAGTGATGATACCAGGACAACAAATTCCACTGGCCCATTACAGGGTTGCCTGCTTGGGGACGTGTATTACTCCTGCACCTATACTGGCTGCATTCATAATACCGTCTGCAAACTTTCGCAAGAATTTTTCATGGAACTTGGTAAAAACTGTATGTTGTTCATATATATACGATCACAACAAACACACATCATAAATATTCAACGAATCACAGCAAGTGTGATTACCATGCTATTCAAACAACCAAAGTCAATGGGTTCTTAGTGTGTGTGATTTCTCCCGCTTAAAGCTCACACAGTGAAGAAGTTCCATCAACTTACTGTGTAAAAGTGAGTAGGTCGCAGTACAATGTAACAAGTGAAGGTTCGTCATGCATATAAATATTCATCAAAACTACTCAACAGGCAAGAGGTAAAATCAAACTGGGCTCGTGAATACAGCGAAAATGGATGATCTCTGTCATTGTTCCCAGGTGTTAGGAGTATGTACGTCAAAAGGGGTACATATTCAACACCTGCTATGAGGGTAAATTATTAGGACCCAGTGGGACATGAGCAATGATCTAGTAAGGGATCAGGGAGTAAGACCACTGGAAGCGTAGTTTCAAAGTGGCAACAACAGCATCCAGCTTTTACCTGACTTCTGAACAGCATTGGGTACATACCAAGAATGGTACAAAATTACAACTATACTGTTTGTGTGGGGGAGGGGAGGAGGGAGGGAGGTTTGACAGCATAGGGAGGGAGGTGTCAGAGTAAAGAGGTTCAAGTAAATTAGGGGAACAAGGCTGATAAGATAATCTTTTGGAATGCTCATTCTTTGTGAATGCAATAAGTAGCACGATACTTTAGTCACGGCACTGAAGTATCTACAGTTGTAACAATGGCAGTCGATATTGATTAGGTAAATCCCTGTCCTAACATTATAGTTGACACATGTACAGGGTATGCCAACAAATTTCTCATAACTTACGATACAGGTAAACCCAAAACAATAGAAAAGAACGGCAACATCTTTGATACCTATTCCTTGCAATTTCTTTGACTATGTATCTCAAAACTACTAGTAAACACACTTTGAAATGCAAAATATAGGAAAGGAAAATTTGCTATTTGACAAGGAAATGTATTAGATCTTTCAAAAATCCAAATAAAATAGAGCATACAGGATTGTTGGGATCACTGCACACACAATGACTCTATTTTGAGATAAGATTTTCAACAAGTTCAGATTATTACCTTGAACCGTCACAGGGAAGGTACATTCATCAGATAATCCACCACTGTCTGCACATGTACAGGTAACTGTGTTCACACCAGTACCAGGGAAGAAAGATCCTGATGCAGGAACACACACAGATGTAGTGATGGTTCCATCCTCTGCATCAACACAGGTTGGTGGGTTCCAGGTTGCAGTGTTACCAACATTATTAGCCAGAGATGTCACAACCACTGGTGCTGGACAGGTGATCACAGGGGGTGTGTTGAAACCTAAAAGTTATTAAAGTAATAGCAAAGATGTAACATGATTTTTTGACAATTCATGCAAAACCATGGACACAAGAGAAATTCATGTCATAGAACAAGATGTGGTCTTCTTGTTTTCACCAAATGTCACATTTCTCAAACAACAGAAATAGTCAAAGAAATGTTTCACATCTATTCTATAGTGATGGAATACCCATCTTAGTTTTAATATTTTACTTGTCATACAGGCAGGTGCTTCCAGTGTGGTGGCATGACATACAATCCAGCTGGTGCAACAGAACTTTGGGTGAAGTTTGTTGTTCAAAAAGGGGATTATGGAAAAATACTTGGGGATAAGAAGGAAAAATAGATAGTCTAGACAGAGAATTATCCAGGCCATGGTAGAAACAAAGACGAAATGGTAAAACCTGCATCCACAGAGAAGACAGAAAACTTTGTGAGGACTATAGCAGTATAATTTATGCCAGATCACTGGTATAAAGAGACTGCAAAGTTTCTGGGTGAGTAAACAGATACACTTTGAAATTCCAAGAGAACTGAAAAAAGTTTGTTGTTCAGAAAGGGTGTTATGGAAAAGAAATATTTTGGGGGTATAAAGGCAGAAGAGATAGTTAAGATAAGAGAATCATTCAAGGCAAGAGAGAAACAAAGAGAAAATGGGAACACCATTCACAGAGAAAATGGAAAAAACACATGAGAACCACAGCTGTACAATTTATGCCAGATCACTGTTAGAGGGAGACTGCATAGTTTCAGGGTATTGGTGCCTGAGCCAATAGACTATGAAATTTCAAGAAACCTGACACAATAAGGACAAACATGTAAGAATGCTATCTAGTCAGTGTGATAACTACATTGAGTGTGAATGAACATGCCATGTGAGTACATGCATAGGCACAGCAACCTGATAATGCCATGAACCTTTCCTTGTGTTAGTCTGATGGAAACTGTCAACATTTCTAACCTTGAACAGTCACTGGGAAAACACATTCATCAGATAATCCACCACTGTCTGTACATGTACAGATAACAGTGTTTACACCAACACCAGTGAAAAATGATCCAGATGCAGGAACACACACAGATGTAGTGATGGTTCCATCCTCTGCATCAACACAAGTTGGTGGGTCCCAGGTTGCAGTGTTACCAACATTATTAGCCAAAGATGTCACAACCACTGCCACTGGACAGGTGATCACAGGGGGTGTGTTGACACCTAAAAGACATTAAACCAAATTCAATGATTGATGTCCAAAGCAGTTATTGTAAAATTATGTTTAGACAGTAACTTATGCAAAACCATGGATACAAGAGAAAGTTTATGTTATAGAACAAGGTGTGGTCTTTTCAGTTGTCACCAAATGTCACATTTCTCAAATAATTGAATTAGTGATTGGAATGTTTCAGGTCCATTTCACAGTGACAGAATACCCATCCTTGTTTTAAAATTTTATTTGTCATACCAGCAGGTGCTCCATGTGTTGTTAGATGACATTCCATCCAGCTGGTGCAACAGAAAACTGGGTGAAGTTTCTTTTTCAGAAAGGGGGTTATGGAAAATAAATGTTTTCAAGGTATGAAATGCAGAAGAGATAGTTATGATAAGAGAATTATCCAAAGGCATGGTAGAAACAAAGAGAAAATGGCAAACCATCCACAGAGAGAATGGAAAACTTTGTAAGAACCATAGCAGGATGATTTATGCCAGATCACAGGTAGAGTAGAGGAAGGCTGCATGGTTTCAGGGTATTGATGGCTGAACCCATATACTATGAAATTTCAAGAGACCTTACACAATATGGACAAACTTGGTGGAATGCTATCTAGGCAGTGTGATAACTATACTGAGTGTGAATGAACATGCCATGTGAGTACATGCATAGGCACAGCAACCTGGCAATGCCATGAACCTTTCCTTGTGTTAGTCTGATAGAAACTGTCAACATTTCTAACCTTGAACAGTCACTGGGAAAACACATTCATCAGATAATCCACCACTGTCTGTACATGTACAGGTAACTGTGTTTACACCAACACCCTGGAAGAAGGATCCTGATGCAGGAACACACACAGATGTAGTGATGGTTCCATCCTCTGCATCAACACAGGTTGGTGGGTCCCAGGTTGCAGAGTTACCAACATTATTAGCCAAAGATGTCACAACCACTGCTGCTGGACAGGTGATCACAGGGGGTGTGTTGACACCTAATAGACATTAAACCAAAATCAATAATGTCAAAAGCAGTTATTGCAAAAATTATGTTTACACAATAATTCATGAAAAACCATGGACAAAAGAGAAAGTTCATATTATAGAACAAGATGTGGTCTTCTAGTTTTCACCAAATGTCACATTTCTCAAATAATGGCATCAGTCAATGGAATGTTTCAGGTCAATTCCACAGTGATAGAATACCAATACTCCTAAAATTTTACTTGTCATACCGACAGGTGCTTCATGTGTTGTAGGATGACATATGATCCAGCTGGTGCCACAGAAAACTGGTAGAAGTTTGTTGTGCAGAAAGGGGATTATGGAAAAGAAATATTTTGGGAGTATTAAGGCAAAAGAAGAGATGGTTAAGATAATTTTCCAAGCCATGGTAGAAACAAAGAGAGAAAGGTAAAACATGCATCCACAGAGAAGAGAGTAAACTTTGTGACGCCTATAGCAGTATGATTTATGCCAGATCACACTTAGAGGAAGACTCCATATGTTTCAGGGTATTGGTGCATAAACGGATACACCTTGAAATTCCAAGAGAACTGACACAATGTGCACAAAATGGTGGAATGCTATCTAGGCAGTGTGATACCTACACTGAGTGTGAATGAAAATGTCATGTGAGTACATGCATAGGCAGAGGCAACCTGATAATGCCATGGACCTCTCCTTGTGTTAGTCTGATAGATACTTTCCACTTTTCTAACCTTGAACAGTCACTAGGAAAACACATTCATCAGATAGTCCCCCACTGTCTGTACATGTACAGATAACAGTGTTTACACCAACACCAGTGAAAAATGATCCAGATGCAGGAACACACACAGATGTAGTGATGGTTCCATCCTCTGCATCAACACAGGTTGGTGGGTCCCAGGTTGCAGAGTTACCAACATTATTAGCCAAAGATGTCACAACCACTGCTGCTGGACAGGTGATCACAGGTGGAGTGTTGACACCTAATAGACATTAAACCAAATTTAATGATGTCAAAAGCAATTATTTCAAAAATTATGTTTACACAATAATTCATGAAAAACCAAGGACAAAAGAGAAAGTCATGTCATAGAACAAGATGCGGTCATTTGTTTAAACTAAATGTCACATTTCTCAAATAATGGAATATATGAATGCAATGTTTTAGATCCATTCCACAATGATAGAATACCCTTCCTAGTTTTAAAATTTTACTTGTCATACTGGCAGATGCTTCATGTGTTAAAGGATGAAATATGATCCAGCTGGTGCAACAGAAAATTGGTAAAGTCTGATGTTGAGAAAGTGGATTATGGAAAAGAAATGTTTTTGGGGTATGAAGGAAGAAGAGATAGTTTAGATAAGAGTATAATCCAAGGCATGCTAGAAACAAAGAGAAAATGGTAAGATCATTCACAGAGAAAACAGAAAAATTTGTGTCCATTATAGCAGTACAATTTATGCCAGATCACTCATAGAGGGAGATTGTATATGTTCAGGGTATTGGTGCCTGAGCCAGTACACTTTGAAATTGGAAGAAAACTGGAAAAAAAAGATAAACATGGTGAAATACTATCTAGGCAGTGGGATACATATACTGAGTGTGAATGAACATGCCATGTGAGTACATGCAGAGGCAGAGGCAACCTGATAATGCCATGAACCTTTCCTTGTGTTAGTCTTCCAACACTGCAAACATTTCTAACCTTGAACAGTCACTGGGAAAACACACTCATCAGATAATCCACCACTGTCTGTACATGTACAGATAACAGTGTTTACACCAACACCAGTGAAAAATGATCCAGATGCAGGAGCACACACAGATGTAGTGATGGTTCCATCCTCTGCATCAACACAGGTTGGTGGGTCCCAGGTTGCAGAGTTACCAACATTATTAGCCAAAGATGTCACAACCACTGCAGCTGGACAGGTGATCACAGGGGGTGTGTTGACACCTAACAGTCATTAAACCAAAATCATTTCAAAAGTAAATGTAAAATCATGTTTAGACAATGATTCATGCAAAACCATGGACAAAAGAGAAAATTTATGTTATAGAACAAGATATGGTCTTCTTGTATCCACCAAATGTCACATTTCTCAAATAATGAAATTTAGTCAATGGAATGTGTCAGGTCCATTCCAAAGTGATAGAATACCCATCCTAGTTTAAAGTTTTACATGTCACACCGGCAGGTGCTTCAGGTGTTGTAGTATCACATAGTGATCCAGCTGGTGAAACGGAAAACTGGGTGAAGTTTGTTGTAAGGAAAGGCTGCTATGAAAATGAAATATTTTGGGGTATGAAGGCAGAAGAGCCAGTTTCGATCAGAGAATTATCCAAGGCATGGATTAACAAAAAGAACATTGTAAGACCATCTACAGAGAATATAGAAAACTTTGTGAGGACTATAGCAGTACAATTTATAACAGATCACTGATAGAGGGAGACTGTATAGTTCCAGGGTAATGGTGCCTGAAATGATTCACTTTGAAATTCCATGAGAACTGACAAAAGTTTGTTGTTCAGAAGGGGATTATGGAAAGGACATGTCTTCAGGTTATGGAGGCAGAAGAGATAGTTCAGATATGAGAACTATCCAAGGCATGGTAGAAACAAAGAGAAAATGGTAAGATCATCCACACAGAAAACGGAAAAATTTGTGAGGACTATAGCAGCACAATTTATGCCAAATCATTGATAGAGTGAAACTGCATATTTTCAGGGTATTGGTGCCTGAACTGATATACTCTGAAATTCCAACAGAACTGACACAATGTGGACAAACATGGTGGAATGCTATCTTGGCAGTGCGATACATACACTAAGTGTGAATGAACATGCCATGTGAGTACATGCATAGGCAGAGGCAACCTGATATTGCCATGAACCTTTCCTTGTGTTAGTCTTCCAACACTGCAAACATTTCTAACCTTGGACAGTCACTGGGAAAACACATTCATCAGATAATCCACCACTGTCTGTACATGTACAGATAACAGTGTTTACACCAACACCAGTGAAAAATGATCCAGATGCAGGAGCACACACAGATGTAGTGATGGTTCCATCCTCTGCATCAACACAGGTTGGTGGGTCCCAGGTTGCAGAGTTACCAACATTATTAGCCAAAGATGTCACAACCACTGCCGCTGGACAGGTGATCACAGGGGGTGTGTTGACACCTAATAGACATTAAACCAAAATCAAAGATGTCAAAAGCAATTATTGTGTAATTATGTTTATGCAATAATTCATATGTAAAACCATGGACAAAAGAGAAAGTTCATGTTATATATCAAGATGTGGTCTTCTGGTTTTAACTAAATGTCATTTTTCTCAAATAAGCGAATATGTGAATGGAATGTTTTTTTATCCATTCCACAGTAAAGTGACAGAACACCCATCTTAGTTTAAAAATTTAACTTGTCATACTGGCAGGTGCTTCAAGTGTTGTAGGATGACATATGATCCAGCTGGTGCAACAGAAAATTGGGTGAAGTTTGTTGCTGAGAAAGTGGATTATGGAAAAAGAAATGTTTTTGGGGTATGAAGGAAGAAGAGATAGTTAAGAGTATAATCCAAAGCATGGTAGAAACAAAGAGAAAATGGTAAGATCATCCACAGAGAATACAGAAAACTTTGTGAGGACTATGGCAGTATGATTTATGCCAGATCACTGATAGAGGGAGACTGCATAGTTCCAGGGTATTGGTGCCTGAACCGATACACTTTGAAATTCCATGAGAACTGACAAAAGTTTGTAGTTCAGAAAGTGTTATGGAAAAGAAAAGTCTTCAGGCTATGAGGGCAGAAGAGATAGTTTAGATAAGAGAATCATTCAAGGCATGGTAGAAACAAAGTGAAAATGGTAACATCATCCACAGAGAAAACAGAAAAATTTGTGTCCATTATAGCAGTACAATTTATGCCAGATCACTCATAGAGGGAGATTGTATATGTTCAGGGTATTGGTGCCTGAACCAGTACAATTTGAAATTGCAAGAGAACTGCAAAAAAGATAATCATGGTAAAATACTATCTAGGCATTGGGATAAGTATACTGAGTGTGAATGAACATGCCATGTGAGTACATGAATAGGCAGAGGCAACCTGATAATGCCATGGACCTCTCCTTGTGTTAGTCTTCCAACACTGCAAACATTTCTAACCTTGAACAGTCACTGGGAAAACACATTCATCAGATAATCCACCACTGTCTGTACATGTACAGATAACAGTGTTTACACCAACACCAGAGAAAAATGATCCAGATGCAGGAGCACACACAGATGTAGTGATGGTTCCATCCTCTGCATCAACACAGGTTGGTGGGTCCCAGGTTGCAGAGTTACCAACATTATTAGCCAAAGATGTCACAACCACTGCCGCTGGACAGGTGATCACAGGTGGAGTGTTGACACCTAATAGACATTAAACCAAATTTAATGATGTCAAAAGCAATTATTTCAAAGTCATGTCATAGAACAAGATGCGGTCTTTTGTTTAAACTAAATGTCACATTTCTCAAATAATGGAATTAGTCAATGGAATGTTTCAGGTCCATTCCACAGTAATAGAATACCCATCCTAGTTTTAAAATTTTAATTGTCATACTGGCAGATGCTTCAGGTATTGTAGGATGACATACAATCCAGCTGGTGCAATAGAAAATTGGGTGAAGTTTGTTGCTGAGAAAGGGGATTATGGAAAAGGAATATTTTAAGGATATGAAGGTAGAACAGATAGTTTAGATAAGAGAATTATCCAAGGCATGATAGAAATAAAATGAAAATGGTAAGATCATCCACAGAGAAAAGAGAAAACTTTGTGAGGACTATAGCAGTACAATTTATGCCAGATCACTGATAGAGGGAGACTGCATAGTTCCAGGGGATTGGTGCCTGAACCGATACACTTTGAAATTCCAAGAGAACTGACAAAACATGGACAAACATGTTGGAATGCTATCTAGGCAGTGCGATACCTATACTGAGTGTGACTGAAATTGCCATGTGAGTACATGCATGGGCAGAGGCAACCTGATAATGCCATGAACCTTTCCTTGTGTTAGTCTTCCAACACTGCAAACATTTCTAACCTTGAACGGTCACTGGGAAAACACATTCATCAGATAATCCACCACTGTCTGTACATGTACAGATAACAGTGTTTACACCAACACCAGTGAAAAATGATCCAGATGGAGGAGCACACACAGATGTAGTGATGGTTCCATCCTCTGCATCAACACAGGTTGGTGGGTCCCAGGTTGCAGTGTTACCAACATTATTAGCCAAAGAAGTCACAACCACTGCTGCTGGACAGGTGATCACAGGGGGTGTGTTGACACCTAATAGACATTAAACCAAAATCAAAGATGTCAAAAGCAATAACTACAAAATTATGTTAAGATAATAATTCATGCAAAACCATGGACATAAGCGAAAATGTTTGTTACAGAACAAGATGTGGTCTTCTTGTTGTCACCAAATGTCACATTTCTCAAATAATGGAGTTAAGTCAATGGAATGTTTTAGGTCCATTCTATAGTGATAGAATACCTATCCTAGTTTTAAAATTTTACTTGTCATACCAGCAGGTGCTTCATATGTTGTAGTATGATATATGATCCAGTTGGTGCAATAGAAAGTTGGGTGACATTTGTTGCTTAGAAAGGGGAACAAGGAAAAAGAAATATTTTGGGGATATGATGGTAGAGCAGATTGTTTACATAGGAGAATTATCCAAGGCATGTTGGAAACAAATAGACAATGGTAAGACCATCTACAGAGAAAAGGGAAAACTTTATGAGGACTATAGCAGTACAAATTATGCCAGATCACTGATAGAGAGAGACTGCATAGTTTCAGGGTATTGGTGCCTGGAATTGCCAACTTGTCACTGTACAGGTAACAGTGTTTAACCTAACACCCTGAAGAATGACTCTGATGTAGGAACACACACAGATATAGTGATGGTTCCATCCTCTGCATCAGCACAGGTTGGGTGGGTCCCAGAATGCAATATTACCAACATTATTAGCTAAAGATGTCACAATGACTGGTGCTGGACAGGTGATCACAGGGGGAGACTTGAAACTTGACATGAAAATGAATGTCATAAAGTACATTACTATTTTTCACCACAGGTTCTCCTTATGACCTTTACTAGACAAAACATAAAAATACACACAAGCATTATATTAAAACATGAAGTGATTATCGTGCGTAATATGTGAGAAAATAGTTGGATGACATTTTATTTATTCAGTTGTATGAAAATAAGTATGGAATATATCATGATGATACAATTTGCATCTTGCTTTAAATGTAAACAAACAAGGCATCCATTTTCAGCTAAAATTTGACAGCTTGATACCTTTAACTGCCCCTGGAAAGGTACATACACCAGATTATCCACCACTGTCTGTACAACTACATATAGTGTTTACACCAACACCTGTGAAAAATGATCCAGATGCAGGAGCACACACAGATGTAGTGATGGTTCCATCCTCTGCATCAACACAGGTTGCTGCAGCCCACGTAGCAACATTGTCAACATCATTATCCAGAGATGTCACAACCATAGGTCCCACCCAGGTAATTACAGGGGCTGTGTTAACACCTAACACCTAAAGTCTTAATTGAAAAGTCTCAAAATTATCAAACATGTTAATGAAGACTTCAGCATGATGATGAAAAACAAAGATTTTCACCAGTAACCTGACAAAGTGAAACTCTTGGCTTTTATTCAGTCTTCTGTTTTGTACAGTATAACTTGCCTATTTTTGTTGATACTGTACTTAATTACAGGTAATGCTCTTCAAGCCTTTCTCGGCATGATGGAACTTTGAAGTCACTATATTACATGGTCAGCAAGGTATAAAAGGATATTTAGTCTCCTCAAGCAAATCAAATACATGATTCAAGTAAATTTCTCTTTATGTGACTTACATTCTAGAAGCCCATTGAAGAAAGAAAGCCATTATGAAATGAACAAAAATGCAAATTACCCCTATCTTGATATTGACCTTGAAATTCTATTCTGAATTCTATTCTGAATGCTATGTATCAAGACAACCAATGAATATACATTGGACCAATAAACTGAAGTGTCACCCCCTCCCCACTTCCCTCCCCTCTCCCCTTGACCATATTTAAACACCCAGACCTTATGCAAGGCAGATAATTACCTGTGACAAGACTTTCAAACATAAACAGCTGTGGAAGAAATCATATATTGTATCCTCATGAAGATGACCTTAATCACATACTTATGACTTCAAAGCATTTCTCACAATAATGCAACACACCAATGAAGCTATAAAAGAGCTGGTTTTGAACTGTTAGTGAAATTTAAAATAAAGAAAACTCAATTTTCATCGAAAGCAAGAAACTGTCTTACCTGTGACGGTCACAGAGAATGCACATTCATCAGATGCTCCAGCACTGTCTGTACATGTACAAGTAACAGTGTTTACCCCAGTCCCAGGGAAGAACGATCCTGATACAGGAACACACACTAATTGTGCAGCTGAAGTAATCCCGCCATCCTCTGCATCAACGCAGGTTGGGGCATTCCATGATGCAACATTACCAACATTGCCAGCCAGAGATGTGACAGCTACTGGATCTGGACATGTGATGACTGGAGGAACATTTTCATCTGAAAGATAAGAAGCAGTTACAAGACATTATCAGTAATGACCTATCCAACTTCTGTATAACTTAGCAACTACACTGACTGACAGACAAATCCTAGAATGCTGTGAGACAAATCCAGCATGTCAAATTGATTTGGGGCCCCCTTTTTAAGCCATCCCCCCTTTTGGGGGGGGGTTATGTCTTGTTGATGATTATGGATGTTCTTGAAAGAGATTTTAAATCCATGGTTCAACTACACTTGAGGTGACTGCACATGACCTCTATAAATTATATCAGTAGATAATGCACTTAAAAACTAAACTGAAAGATATCTTAAATTGCAATACAAAAGAACTGTCCATACTGAGAAGAAACCCAACTGAAAGTACAACATATTGACCACTATCAGTACACAAGATGTCAGCAAATTCAGGCTCTCACAACTGTTCTTTGATAACAGCACTGGCAGCAGTCTTCAAGCTCTTTAGGCATTGTAAAATTCAAAAACTTGTCCATGATACTTTTGAGACCAAATTATGAAAACCAATGATTATATGCATTTTGAGCAATTTTAACAAATTTAAGCAACATGAGACCCCTCTTCCCCCCCCCCCCCAGGGTGTGCCAAGGACTTACTTGTCAAAATAATTGGGAAGGTACACTCAGCTGGATTCATGAACGGATCCTCGAAGGTATAAGTGACAGTGTTTGTCCCCGCAGAGAAGAAATTATCATTGTCATTTCCTGTAATACTAATGCTGACGGCCTGCCCAGAATTGTCAACCGCTGAGGGGACTACCCAGGTGATCTCCACAAAGGTTTGTCCAATAGGTATTTCACCAAAAATTGGCTCTGGACAGTTGCTGATAACCGGAGGAGTGACATCTACAGTACAAGGAATGAAGACAAATTTAATTGGTCATTTCTACTTAACATCTGACACTTTACATTGAATAATTGGATTTGTGACTTTGTGCTGCACAAAAACTATTCTACAATGCTATGTATGACAATCAGGTGACATTACAGATATGACATATAGATTTGATATGACAGATATAGACACAGTATATCTGCTGCTAGGAGGGGTCATTTGCAGTCTAAATGTGAATTAGAGTGGTCTGCCTACCATCGAAAAAGACCATTTTTTTTAAGCAATTGCATCAGCAAAATGAAGTTCTGGCTACTGCAATATTAGTGCTTGGCTTCAAAGTCTTGCCAACTCCTGTTGCTAAAGCAACTGAATTGCCACATTCACACTATGCTAGGAGCTAACTGATGGATATTTGGGGTGTTATATTTAGTGGTCTTTGCTGTAAAAGGGGATGCTACTTAACAAGCATGAAAAACAAGACTGTGTGATGAATCGTACACAACTATCCTACAGTAGACAATGAAACATTGCATTTTTATTGCCTTTTGAGGACAATCTTGATTGTACTGAAGGTTCAGCACAATCAATACTTTTAAAATTATTTTCTACATTAAATAGTATGATCAAGAAATATTGTAATGTTGGATGTTCCCTGTACTTCGCAGGTGTATGAAATTTGTGAATACCTTTACCAGTAATTCACAGGAAATTTTCCTCAGGAATAATGCTGATAGCATGTGGTAACTTCACAAGAAAGATGGTGGAACACAGCATGAGGAAACTACTGATATAACTGCAACTTTTAGCATCACAAATTTGGAAAATGGGTAAATTTGTTCATATTATTAGGATAAAACAAGTTGACTTTCCTTTCCCTATGAGCAGCAGATTTCTTGACGTTTCACATTATACTTGGAGAGAGTGCTGAAATGCAGCCAAACCCACTCTACAGAATGTATCCTACCCTGGGTGTACATTCACATTTTTCAAAATCATTGGAGTGAAAGGGAATCTTGGGCACCAATGTAGTATGACTGTAATGAAATACCCTCCATATTGCTTTGATGTTAGCAGAATTATGTCGATCAAAACGGTAAGCCACATAATACAAAAGAAGTCTCAAGGAACTGACCAATGACCATTACAGAGAAAATGCATGGAGTTGCTGGGTTTTGTGCATTATCAACAGCTGTGATCACTACAGTAGTAGTTCCTATAACGAATGTGGCACCAGACTCTGGTGAACTTGTTATTGTTGGCGCTATTCCAGAATTGTCAGAGGCAACAACCTGGGGCCATGTCACAGTGGCACCATTCCTGTCAGGATCTGAGTTGACAACAATGTTTCCAGGACAATTAACGATAACTGGTGGCTCTGTGTCCATTTCAGCTGTGTGTAGGAATGAACAGAGTTGAAAAAAACTCTTAGCCAGTATAATCACAACATAAATAAAAGTATAGTACAGGGAAGCATGGCAACAATTCATTGACACCTACTGCTGGCTGCTCTAAGTGTGTTATGTAAACCTTACAAAAAGGGGCAGGAGAAAAGGCTGAGGGTTACTATGTCCAAATGGTCCCTTCCTCATAAAAGAAAACCATATGCAGGACAATGGGTGAATGTGTGAGTGAAAGCATTTTCTTTGGGGAACTTTGTCATGCCCCCCCATCCACCACTCATTCTAAAATAGAACAGCTTGCCAAGAGAACATATGAAGAAATTGAAGGGTTATCTATCACTACAGCAAAACTCAATAAAAACTAATAACAAATTACCTTCCACTTGAATAGAGAATGAACAAAAAGCTTCATTTCCAGATAAATCTGTGAATGTGTAAGTGATGATAGTGGACTGGCCAACAGGAAAGCTATCACCAGGAGTACCTCCAGTAACAGTAAATGATACTGCCTGGAGAGAATTATCAGTAGCAGTGGGTTCAGTCCAAGAGGCAACAACGCTTATCTGTCCTAGTGGAGCAGTAACTGCGATAGGGTCAGGACAACCAGATATCACTGGGGGAGTCTGATCTGAAATGGTTAAAGGATGTAATGATGTCATCAAATGGTAGTAGGATTTCATTTGTACTGTACGTGAAGCACTGCATCACCAAGTTGTATTTAACCCATGGGTACAGAAAATATATATTTAAAGCTAAATACTTTCCATAGACGCCCAGCACATGACTGTTATCACCATTAACATATAACTAAGACACACAATACATAATGCACAAGGCACTTCTGAGCGTCACGTACGAAAGGGATACGACATACCATGTACAGTTTTTCATATATTTCTGTCATTTGGCATGCCATAGCTACCATCCCATTGTGAATTCATAATGTTACAAAACATAGTACATGCATTGATCTGTACACACATATTATTGTTTGACATTGTTCACTGAAGTTCAGATGATTGTGGCATTTCCATGACATAATATACATTTTTTCTATTTCATGAAATTTGCCCCCATTATTTGACATGACAAAAAACCTCATGTGACGAACCATGGCAACTGAGTTAAAATCAATTAACTGCTATTACTCATGTAAGTTTGTAAGGTTCGTGTTACGTTCTGCAATTCTGAGTTATTAAAAATAGACCACTTGAATAGGCATTTACCTATGATCTTCCTGTTAAAACAAAATTTTCAGTGTTCTCTTTTCTCTGGAACTGTAATCAATATAGCCTGTGGTTGTCATAATATTTGATCTGGCATAGTGTATCAGATACTGTCATGACAATATTAACAAACAGGGCTGGTAACAGCTATTTTCCCTTCCACAGTATCTTACTTTGCATACTGAAGGAATATACTTCAAATCATACAAACCTTGGCTTTAGTTTTACCAAAAAAAAACTTCCTTTGTGAAAGACTTCTAGGTACAGGAAAATTAATGATTACATGAGGTTTACATTAGGTGGCAACATGAAGAGATCAGGACCATATTTACAGGCCTGTATACACGAGCAACATTTGCAAAACATTCCCAAAACACTTCCAAAACATCCACTGGCACAAATCCAAAACATGCTTGTTTTCGGTTTGTTGCACAGTGTAGACAGGGTATACAACATGTTTTGAAAATGTTTCAGAAGAAATGGCCTGTCAATTCTTTTCAAAACATTTTCAAAATGTTTTCAAATTGTTGCTACACTGCCTACACTGTGCAACAAACCCAACACAAGCGTGTTTTGGGTTTGTTGCAAGTGAAGTGTTTTGAGAATGCTTTAAAAAAGTTGCTCGTGTATACAGGCCTTCATAGCAACTGCATAATATGCTTCACAAAATACCGTGAGAATCTTCTTGGATACACTAAAGACCTTTTTTTCTATAGGTCTACTTTCTTTGTTTTTTATCATTATTTCCAAAGATGAATACCAGATAAGGTGAAACATTAAGTAAAACTTACCATTGACTATGACATTGAAATTACAGAAGGCTGGATTGTTGTTTCCATCCACACAAGTAATTACTACTGGAGTAGTGCCAATCCCAAACTCACTACCAGATGCAATTGAAGCTGTACACACTGGTGTGATTCCAGAGTTGTCAGTAGCAATCACTTCAGGCCAGGTAACAACAGCGACATTGCTATCAGATGGAACATTTACTGTGATATCTCCAGGACAGTTCTGGATTTCAGGTGGAACATCATCAAAAGCTAAGCAAGAGAAAGGAAAACAATGGATGGCTAAGAAAACTCTTAGAAGAATAAAATGGGAAAAATCAACAAAAATGTTTCCTTGATTTGCTTTCAGAAGTTAGCATGCTGATGACAGATAATCATTCTACTCTATGACCAATGAGACAATAAACAAACCAGGAGACATGCATGACCATATCTAATGTGGTATGCTGTCATTCTTCAACTTCTGAATTTTGCATACATTTTGTATTTTAATACATTTTACTCTTTTTGAAAATGTGCTAAGTGCCATGGAGCCAAGGCAAAAGATCTATGATGACTAAAGTCTATCCAAACCTTACATTATGTGAGTGCCACAAAATGTTTACCCACTGGTCCCCTAAGATACTGCAACTGCTCAATGGTCTCTAAAAACACAGTAAGGCATTGCTGTTTTCCCTACTCACACAGTCCCTAGTAATTTCCCTACTTTCAACACATCCAAGATTGAGGTCTTTTCTTAACTTGGGAGCAAAATTGAGGACTGTTTAACTTGGGAATATATTTTTTGACTTCTCTATAAATCTTCCTTGGGCAATGCATCCATGTTTGACACCTTTGGTGTGTGGAAGTTCACAGATACAGCAAGGAGTTGCTACTTGGCAGTAGCTTCCTGGTATCAGTCAGATATGTACACTAAATACATGTACTCATTTCATTACAAAACATAAAACCCAGACAGGAGCAAGCATAGTGCCAGTGCTCTTTGATTTCTGAATATGGCTCCTGGCCTTGGAAACATGGTCTCATGGTTATGTGAAACTCCAAAAGGACCAACAACCAAAGGTGGATTGGACTGGCTTAAGGTCCTTGCCAACTTCAAGTACTGCATGCCTCTAGGTTAGTTAAGATGCAATGTAAAGATTGGACCATTTGGTCACTCATTTATTAATAAACAAGACTGATACAGTTGACCTGCCAATATCTGTTTATAACTATGCAAAATAAATCTAAAAAAAAAAAAAATTCATCCTCCCTCTTTGTCATGAAATATTCCAATTACATCATGTAGATACAAGAGTCTTTTCAGCAGTGTGCAGTTTCCATCAAAACAAATGAATGACTATAAATCATCTCCTTTCCAACATCTGTGCAGTAGATCTGATCCATAATGTCTCTTTCTCCAAATGCATTTAACTCCTCCCCCAAGATCTACCAGTACTGTAAAAAGGGAGTTTTGCTGTAACGCTTTCAATAATCACTATCCTCATTGAAAAATTCAGTATAACTTTTCAAAAATTTGTCAACTTGTGTCTCAAAAATTTGATAGACACAGTTCCCACTACAAACTTCAGCTAAATATGTCTCTCCTGAACTGTGAAAACTAACCATGGTTTAAGTATCTTACGCTAGGGTGACTTTATAAAATTAGACAAGTGTTGGGTACTTGAACGAAGCATTGAAACTTTATGTATGACTGTGTGTGAGGGCAAAAGGCAATTACAATGCACTGCAAGAACCTTTATGGGTTTCACTTGCCAGACTATAAGCTAAATAACAAAGTATTTTGGAAATAATTAAAATTTCTGAGGCATTTATATGTGGCTTATGCAAGATAGACCCTGTTCTTGACCAAAGATACAAAGAAACTGTATGCCCTAAAGGCTGAGCCATTCTTTGCCAGAAGAATTATAACAATGTATTTTCAAACTGACCAACCTGCAACAGTTACTGGGAAGGTACATTCAGCAGATAATCCACCACTGTCTGTACATGTACAGGTAACTGTGTTTAAGCCAACAACAGAGAAAAAAGATCCTGAAGCAGGAACACACACAGATGTAGTGATGGTTCCATCCTCTGCATCAACACAGGTTGGTGGGTCCCAGGTTGCAGTGTTACCAACATTATTAGCCAGAGATGTCACAACCACTGGTGCTGGACAGGTGATCACAGGGGGTGAGTTGAAACCTTGAAGAAAATGCATTTTATGTCAGTAAGTAGATTGCCCAAGCATTTTCAGTAAAACAATCTTCCTTGTGGCATGTTCTGAGCAAGAAATAGTAGACACAATTGGTCAGATTAAAAGCTGAAGGCATATCCCGCTAAAAATTGGGTTAATTGTAGGTTGAAATCTTGGAGGGTGAAACATAAACTGAAATACTGGACAAAGTCTTGCTGCAACTGGCAGTGACATATACACAAATAAGGAATCCATTTTCAGCTCAAATTTGACCATGGTAAGTTTCATACCTTGAACAGTCACTGAGAAGGTACATTCATCAGATAATCCACCATTGTCAGTACATGTACAGGTAACTGTGTTTACACCAACACCCTGGAAGAAAGATCCTGATGGAGGAACACACACAGATGTAGTGATGGTTCCATCTTCTGCATCAACACAGGTTGGTGCAGCCCAGCTAGCAACATTGCCAACATTATTAGCTAAAGAAGTCACAACCACTGGGGCTGGACAGGTAACCACAGGGGGTGAATTGAAACCTGAAAGATAAATAAATAGTCAAGTCATCCCTTTAACATCGAATTATAATTACCATGCACTGCAAGAACCTTTGTGGGTTTCACTTTCCAGACTGTAAGCTAAATGACAAAGTATCTTGGAAACAATTAATATCAATGAGGCATTTAACACCAATGAAATAAATGTGGCTTATGCAAGATAGGCCCTGTTCTTGACACAAAGTTACAATGAAAATGAACAACCTAAAGGCTGAGCCATTCCTTGCTGGAAGGAATATGACAATGTAGTTTCAATGTAACCAACCTGCAACAGTCACTGAGAAGGTACATTGATCAGATAATCCACCACTGTCAGTACATGTACAGGTAACTGTGTTTACACCAACACCCTGAAAGAAGGATCCCGATGCAGGAACACACACAGATGTAGTGATGGTTCCATCCTCTGCATCAACACAGGTTGGTGAGTTCCAGGTTGCAGAGTTACCAACATTATTGGCCAGAGATGTCACAACCACTGGTGCTGGACAGGTGATCACAGGGGGTGAGTTGAAACCTTGAAAAAAATGCATGTTTTGTCAGTAAGTAGATTGCCGAAGCATTTTTCAGTAAAACTATCTTACTTGTGACATATACTGAGCAAGAACTAGTAGACACAATTGGACAGGATTAAAAACTGAGGGCATATCCCTCTAAAAACTTGGGTTTATTGTAGGTTAACATCTTGGAGGGTGAAACAAATTGAAATACTGGACTAGGTCTTGCTGCAGCTGGCACAGACATATACACAAACAAGCAATCCATTTTCAGTAAGCTACGTTTCATACCTTGAACAGTCACTGGGAAGGTACATTCATCAGATAATCCACCACTGTCTGTACATGTACAGGTAACTGTGTTTACTCCCACACCAGAGAAAAATGATCCTGAGGCAGGAACACACACAGATGTAGTGATGGTTCCATCCTCTGCATCAACACAAGTTGGTGGGTTCCAGGTTGCAGTGTTACCAACATTATTAGCCAAAGATGTCACAACCACTTGTGCTGGACAGGTTATCACAGGGGGAGTGTTGAAACCTGACATGAAATGAAAGTTACAAGATTTTCAATGCATTTTTATGAAAAGTATGTTTTGGAGCCTCAACAAACTCACTTTTCTGTGAGGGATTTCATTATACCATTTGCTACACAAGCCCTAACACATGGGAAAGGTAAAAAGCTGAAGGGTATATCACTCCTAGCATGTGTGAAAATGGTAGAATGACATCTTGAGGTATGGAATGTTCATTGAAATACAAGGCCAAGTTTTAAAATAAAAAGGGCAGCTTACAGTAATATATGGATAAACATGAATTGCTTTTCAGCTAAAATTTTACTATATTGAGCTTCATACCTTGAACTGTCACTGGGAATACACATTCATCAGATAATCCACCACTGTCTGTACATGTACAGGTAACTGTGTTTGCACCAACAACAGTGAAAAATGATCCTGATGCAGGAACACACACAGATGTAGTGATGGTTCCATCCTCTGCATCAACACAGGTTGGTGGGTCCCAGGTTGCAGTGTTACCAACATTATTAGCCAGAGATGTCACAACCACGGGGTCTGGGCATGTGATCACGGGTGGTGTGTTGAATCCTACAAGCCATAAGACCAAAACCAATGATATAAAATAATATTTTGACAATTCAAGCAAAATCCTGGCAAAAACTCCATTTGAAAATACATGTCAAAAAGCAAGGGGATATCTCTAACACTTCAGCCAATACTACAATGGCCAATGTATTGTATAAGTCAAGAAATGTGTTATCAGTTGCCAGGTTTCTCTGTTTTCAAGAAAGTTTGTAGTGCATTGAAATTGATGCATTTAGTAATATATGAGGCATGCTGCATTGCTTTCTCATTTAAGACAGGGTGGACAGAAACTTATGTCTTCATGATGCTTAGTTTGAACAACAGGAGCTGCTCAGGATCGCTGAATGAAATATTGGTTGTCATGACTACCAGGAAATCTCAGGGTTAAAGGTACCACAAATGACTGATAAAGGTCTATTCCTTTCAAGAGACTTCCAGAGACATCTTTTATGGGGTTGGGTGAAGGTAAAGACATGTGAGACTACCTAAGCTGAGAAACAATCATATGTTTGTGTGAAGTATACCAAGGAAACTTTTGCCACAGGTGCCTCCCTGATTGCCAGAAAAAACCATTCCACTATCTTGCTAAATGCATTGAGACATTCTATACTTTATGATCTTGCACATTTTAGAAATTAACACCCCAAAAACTAAGAACAAAAATGCATTGTGTTGTTGACTCATTAATTTCACTACACTTTTAGCAGAAGCAGTTCCTACAATGAATTAGTCATGGACTATTAGTTTGATAAATGATTTGCATACACCAAACATCACAAGTATTTATGTACTTTGATACAGTGTGCTAAGAGTCTGACCTCTGCTGACCTCAAATGATCTTTGACCAATAGCAACAGCAACTGGATTAATTGCTGTTACTATGGCAAACCCATATACCACCATGTATCAAAAGTACCCATCTTTCCTACCATGAAATATTCCTATTAAAGCATATGCATATTAAAGCATGAAAAGGTTACCCATGAGATGAATGCTTAGTATCCACGTTTTACACTATTTTTACATCCCCTTAATTTTCTTCAAGTGTAACCTCAGATGACCCCCACCAACAACACTAGGGTCCTTTTAAATTTATTGCATCTTCTTTCTAAGTATAAAATATTCATGTTTTGTATTGTGAAAAACATTTACAAGGAGCGAAGAATCTGAATTCCATTGACCTCAGATGACCTTGAACTCCACCAGAAACAATAAGGTTCTTCCTTTCCATATGGGGCTTTTACATACCAAGTAACTTACTGTCAAACTTTCCCTTCTCAAAATGCTGTGTATCGTACTAGGGAGCTCAGTATTACAAACACATGCATGCACCAACAGTTATATACACATTCCTTTACACACAGACATAAACAAGCCATCATGAATGCCCAGGCTTTTCATAACAACCAAAACAGGTAAATGACTTTTACATAAAATGACTTTATATGGGAAAAATAGACTCATAAACTATGACATGTTAAAACATTACTGGTGCTCATCATACTTTGATCAGCACTTGCAATTATAGATGGTAGAAATCCATAACAGGTGAGGTGGTTTTTTGCTAGGCCTATTATTGAGTAGTAATTAAAACTATAAGGGGTACTTGTAGGTAATAGTTGTTACCTCAGTTACTAAATAAACAGTATGCTAAGGATTCTCATGTTAGTAAAAGTATATAAATGCTGAGGGGAAGACATAGTTCATGTTTTAATTGATAATCTGTGTTTGTTTAATGACAAACAGGAACCTTTAGGGGTAGAGTGGAGATGGAAAAACATGAGGTTAAGAGGAGTAAAAGATGTAAGAGCTCGGTTTCTGTAGGGGTGTATGGGAGCAAGCCCTATATTTGTTACAAAAGGACTTGATATGTGGTTGGTGAACAAAAGATCAAAATTCACAGCTGGTGTGTCCATAGCACATAAACCGATAGCTTAAATTCTATGATATCAATGCTGCTACTTAATGCATTTGAGTAGCATAAGACTACAGATATACAAGTAACTGCTAGGTGAAAATACCTGTCCTATGTGCTTCCTAGCAGACAACCAGCATACTTGGCTCATGGCCTAGCATACAAGAACATTTTGCATTTTTGAGTTGTTGAGTGATAATATTTTATTTTATTCACTTATTAACATATTGCTCCTCCAGTCCCAAAGAACCAGACCTTAAAACACCCTCTTCATCATCATTACTACACAAAAACTAATGGGACCACATGCAATAGGATTACATTCCTACCAAAATTCCATTTCCACAACAGTTCCCATCCATCGAACTATTCATAAACCATTGCATATATATATAATATATATATATATATATATATATATATATATATATATATATATATATATATATATATATATATATATATATATATATATATATATATATACACACACATTATATAAATACACTCACACACCCCACTGACCTGTTCCTGGACCTCCAAGTTAGATTGTGCATGGGAGGGGGAGGAAGGGGGGTGAACCATGGATGTGAGTATGATGGTTGCTAGTATGAACTCATAGATCAATTATAAATACCAAATTCCATGCTTTCACAACAAATCACAGGATTTGCCAAAATTTCCTTTGGCAGGACTATTACCCCTTGGTACAAATTGACCATGGCAGTTTTACTTAAAAAAAATTCTTCATAACAAATGTCCCTTCCAATATAATATTATACATCATTACAAATCATGGTCAATTTCTTCAAACACATAACCAATGCAGAGAAAGTCATAAAGATGTTTTCAACATGATATCTGAAACCTTTGCATTCACAAATCCAAATATTGTATTCATTACACTGCAAATTTTAAGCTGTCTATTACCAATTGCTTCTCAAGAAAAAAGTTATATTTTATTATTAATTGACTATACACACAAAGCAGCAACAAAAGTTAAGACCCACCTAAAAATTAGTCACACAATTGAAAACAACATTTATTCACAAAAAAAGCATGTACATAAATATGGACCTACTCAGTATGAAATACTTGCCACATTCAATGCAATTACTTGCATTTCAGATGTTTTCAGGAAACAATAGCTGAAATGTCTACATTACTCAACACCACATCTACAAGGAACTGTTGATATACCAAGTATAGTGATATTAAAATGGAATGTGAAAAATTGTGGATGGTAGACTGATTGCAATATTTCTGTAATTAAGCTCCCATTCACAATGTTTAAATGAGAAATGAAATGAAAACTTAAGCTTAGTGTTCACAATGAAGACATGAAAAACAAAGTTATTCTTGGGGTCCATCTGTTCACCATGGATCTCTTTGTTAGTCTGTTGAGTAATTGAACTGGTGACATTTCTAACCTTGCACAGTCACTGAGAAGGTACATTCATCAGATAATCCATCACTGTCTGTACATGTACAGGTAACTGTGTTTATACCAACACCAAGAAAGAAAGATCCTGATGCAGGAACACACACAGATGTAGTGATGGTTCCATCCTCTGCATCAAAACATGTTGGTGCATCCCAGCTTGCAACATTACCAACATTATTAACCAGAGACGTCACAACCACAGGTGCTGGACAGGCAATTACAGGGGCTGTATCTAAACCTGGAGTCACAAAGTTTTAAGGTCAACACATTTTCACAGTTTACAACTGAAATAATCTTATACAAAATTCTTATCAAAATCACCAAACATGGGTGCTGAAGACTTCAAGACTTCAAGATGTGACAAAGCCCTAACCAGTGACAATAAATGATTATTAAGCTCTGAGCTTCAGTTCAGTCTACTGTCATCTGCAGCATAAGTTGCCCATTTTTTTGAAACTTTATTTTATCACAGGCAATGTTCTTCAATGTTTTCTGTTTGTATGTTTTAAGTCATAATATTTAGGTAAGCAGAGTATACAAGGATTCCTACAAGAATTCCAAAAAGGGACATTAAATACTTCTTAAGAGAATGCAAAGTACATAAGGACTCAAACTTGTTCCCTTAATGTAACCCAACATTCCAGGGGCACATTGAAAAGTCAGCTACAGAATGGATGAATAGGTCCAGTGGCCCCTAACTGATGATGACCTAAAATTTCTGATGGCTCTATATTTCAGGTCAAGTAATTGGTACAAATTAGAATCAGTAACCTAAAACAACCTCAAGCAAAACTGTATTTAAAGAAACATGCCACATGTAATCCAGATTTCCAAATGTTTGTGTGACATGTCAAAAATATCACGAACTACCTGTGGGCAAATAGTACTCTGTACATTTCTCACATGATAATCAAGAAGAAAATTATGAACTTTAAAGCATCTCTTATAAGAACACAACAGACTAATAAAGCAACAAACAAAACAAACAATTAAACTGCTACAGTGTTTTTCACCTCTAAGTGAATTTCTTCCATGCATTCTGTTCACCTGACTTCCATCTCACAGGACCTACCACTATGGACTAAACAAGTTTCACCCCATTGCTATTATATCTAACCAATTATGTATCATGCAGTTTTCCTTTCCTGTTTTCTATTGTTTCTATAGTTCACAAACTTCCCCAAAAAAATCTGGAGACCTTGCCAATCCTGAACCCACTTTTGTAAGAAACCAGAAAATTTCCTACCTGTAATGGACACAGGGAAGGTACATTCATCAGATAATCCACCATTGTCTGTACATGTACAGGTAACTGTGTTTACACCAACGCCCTGGAAGAAGGATCCTGATGCAGGAACACACACAGATGTAGTGATGGTTCCATCCTCTGCATCAACACAGGTTGGTGCATCCCAGGTTGCAACATTACCAATATTATTAACCAGAGATGTCGTAACCACTGGTGCAGGACAGGTGATCTCAGGTGGTGAATTGAAGGCTAACATGAAATAAAAGTCAGTATAAAGACACACTATTAATGCATTTTCACTTTTCAGAACCTCAACGAACTTACCTACTGCATAGAATTTCGTTATGCACTTAGTTGACACTTCCTTATCACATGTGGTACACTAAAAGCTGAAGACAATGTTATTCCTAAAATGTCAGATAATGGTAGATTAACATCTTGAGATAAGAAATGTGAATGAAAATACTGGGCCTACTTTCGAAGATACAAACTGCAGCTTACTTTAAAACACACGATGGATCTGGTTTGAAGAAAAATTTTGATCCAAGTTCAGATTATTACCTTGAACTGTCACGGGGAAAACACATTCATCAGATAATCCACCACTGTCTGTACATGTACAGGTAACAGTGTTTAAGCCAACAACAGAGAAAAAACTTCCTGATGCAGGATCACACACAGATGTAGTGATGGTTCCATCCTCTGCATCAACACAGGTTGGAGGGTCCCAGGTTGCAGAGTTACCAACATTATTGGCTAGAGATGTCACAACTACAGGGTCTGGACAGGTGATCACAGGAGGATTGTTGAAACCTGCAAATTCAAAACAAAATGATACAAAATAATCAAAACAAAGTTATAAGTGAGATATTCTCCTACATAGCAAAGGCTTAAAACTTGAGTATTTCTATATGCATTGAAATTGGCAAAAAATGCTTGTTCTTAAAAAGACAGACCCACAAGTATTTAAGGATTATCTCCCAGTTTACTTTCAAGTTTGGAAATATAAAAGGCCGATGAATTTACATTTTTCATAATACTTTTAACATCCTTTGCAAAGGACAATATGACTTCTGTCCCAAACATTCAAGGATGTCTGAGACCTGACGTGGGGAACCATTCTCCTAACAAGGGCCATTTTGATAGTCAAAGTACAAAACATCACTGGCAACCTAACAGCAACAAAGGCATCAAGGGAGTGGTAACACCTTCCTCTACATAGCATGGGTCTAGGTGTCTCATAGGTCTAACTGCAAACCAGAGGTGAAGCCCCAGAAGCTCTGGAGTACACACAGAAATGAAGCATTACAGAATCTTTTAATATAAATGGATGAACAATGCTATACAGAGCACAAATATGCTTCGACTAACGGCAGGCCAATTTGGTGATGTATGAAGTTATAATGAACAAGAATGTTAATGAGTGCAAAGGGGCCAAAAAATAGCAGGCATTTTCCTAATGCTTATCTTTTCATTTTACTTTGCAAAAATTACCCCTTAATTTTCAAACCTGTATTCATGGGAGGACAGATGGGAGGAGGGGGGCCAGAGTCTTGCCTGGAAATCCCTCAGAACTAATACTGCCTCCAAAAATATTTCTCCTAGAGTTTCCTACTGTAGGTGAAAATGATAGTGGACTTGCAATCTAGCTCACTTTACCCATTGCCTATTTTTTAAACAAAGCTGCAACATGAGATGGTTCTGCACCTGGCCTATGCAAATAGACACAGTATACAATGCATGCTTCACTGTGCAAACTGTGATGTGTGATAGTAGTAGTACTGCCATGCTCAGGTTTAAACATCTGGGAAACCTTGATTATTAAAGAGTCTCATGTGTTTCAGTAATTTTCTTTAGGAACTTTTTCACACAACAGGCCAAATGGTCCTGGTGGCCTTAAACACTGAGAAGGCCAGAGGTTCCATACCCCCACCATAGACAACTGCATACTAATCTGAGCAGGGATAATATCTCAACTGATGTATTTCTTGACCTTTCTAAGCCTTTGATACAATTGGCCGTGATATATTTCTTGCTAAACTAGAGACATGTATCCATGGAAATTTTCTGAAATGTCGCATAGCTACATATCAAACAGGTCCCAGTATATTTTTTGTAAGGACATGAGTTCTAGTCTCAAAGAAATTCTTTATGAGGTACTGAAATTTTGGGTGCAACTCTTGTTCATTGTTTACAGGAACGATATTTATTAAGTTTCTGATAAAGCTGATATAATTCTTTTTGCTGATGACACTAATATGTTCTTCAGTCAAAAGGGTGTAAATTCATTGCATAGCACTGAAAGCACTGTTTGAAGAGTTTCATACTAACACTCAAAGGACACATGGTTGATGAATGATGGTTGCTCATGGCACAACAAATGTAACAACACACAGCTCTCTTTCTTCGTATGTTAGTATTAAATTGTTTCATGTCACCAGAGCACCCATTAGCCTTATGTTGCACCTTTGCAGCTCTCTACCTGTCCCCAGAGTTGTTATCTTTACTTAACTCTCTTGAGCAAACAAGCTTCCAAGGCACTACTGACCACAATTTGGCTTGCAAGGTATACTACACAGACTATTGTTTGAAGTTAGACATGCACCACTGCACAACCTTTTCAGTGCAGGGAAGAGGGGAGAGCTAGGTAAGAGAGGATGACTCATGCTCTAATAAACTAAGTCAGAATACCCACCCAGTCAGACACAAAATGGAATTCTTTGAGTTCTCAGAAGGTGCATCATATTAGTAATGGCAAAATTAGCAGCATGCTGAATCCTAAAATCCTTAAAGAGGAGCAATGGGTCAGTAGGCAATGGTGATATGGCCAAGTGGGTCAAAGTGGCCTGGTGTTGGAAGCAACGAAGCTTGGTGACTGGAAGACTCTGGGTTTGATTTCCAGCCCTGTCACAAGAAGGTGGGTTTTTCATACAAGAATAATGCATTTGTACCATCTGAACTGGCCTTTCACAAAAAAAAATATTAATTAGTTGGTAGGCCATCCAACATGAAGTGTCCCCTACCTCTAAAGGGGTTTGCGCAACTGACAACATCAGGGCTCGAAATAACAGGCAGCAACAACAGCCATGGCTGTCAAGCCCTTTCTGATGGCCGTGGTGCCCCCCGATGTCCTATGAAATAAAATAGACCGACAGCCAATCTGCTCATTTTGGCTGTGCCCTATTTCAAGCTTATTTCGAGCCCTGCAACATACAATGTTTCCATGAAGAAAACACCAACTGAGAATTTCCTTACCAATCACTGAAACAGAGAAAGTACATTCATCAGATAATCCACCACTGTCTGTACATGTACAGGTAACTGTGTTTGCACCAACACCCTGGAAGAAGGATCCTGATGCAGGAACACACACAGATGAAGTGATGGTTCCATCCTCTGCATCAACACAGGTTGGTGGGTCCCAGGTTGCAGTGTTACCAATATTATTAGCCAGAGATGTCACAACTACTGGTGCTGGACAGGTGATCGCAGGCGGACTGTTGAAACCTGCAAATTCAAAACAAAATGCATTTTGCAAAATCTTCCTATGCCAAAACTTGTCAAGAGTTGTTATCAATACCAATTAGGAGCTCATTCAATCATTTGTCAATAGCCCTAAAGGTTGACATTTGATGGCAAATGGTCCCGTGGGCCTTAAACTGTGAGTAGGTCAGAGGTTCCATAACCCTGCCATAGACAACTGCATGCTAATCTGAACAGTGATAATATCTCAACTGATGTATTTCTTGACCAAAAGCCTTTGATACAATTGACCATAACATTTTTCTTGCTAAACTAGAGATAAGTATCCAAGGAAATGTTCTGAAATGTTAGCACAGTTACATATCAAATGGGTCCCAGCATATTTTTTGTAAGGACATGAGTTCTAGTTTCAAAGAAATTCTTTGTGAGGTACTGAAAATTTGGGGGCAACTCTTGTTCATTGTTTACAGGAGTGATATTTACATTGTTTCTTTTAAAGCTGATATAATTCTTTTTGCTGATGACACTAATATGTTCTTCAGTCAAAAGGGTGTAAATTCATTGCATAGCACTGAAAGCACTGTTTGGAGAGTTTCACACTAACACTCAAAGGACACATGGTTGATGAATGATGGTTGCTCATGGCACAACAAATGACATAACACATAGCTCTCTTTCTGCGTATATTATTAGTAATTGTTTGAAACCTGAAAGAGGATTTAGATTTAGAGGAGCAATGGGTCAGTGGGCAATGGTGGTATGGCCAAGTGGGTCAAGGTGGTGGTGTTGAAAGCAATGAAGCTTGGTGACTGGAAGGCTCTGGATTTGATTCCCAGCCCTGTCACAAACAGGTGGGTTTTCATTCAAGAGTACTGCATTTGTACCATCTGATCGGGCCGTTCACAAAAAAAAAATATTAATTAGTTGGTAGGGCTACCCAACATAAAGTTATAATTGAAGTAACAACTACCTCTAAGGGGTTTGCACAACTGACAGCATACAATGTTTCCATGAAGAAATCACAAACTGAGAATTTCCTCACCAATCACTGAAACAGAGAAAGTACACTGATCAGATAATCCACCACTGTCTGTACATGTACAGGTAACTGTGTTTACACCAACACCCTGGAAGAAGGATCCTGATGCAGGAACACACACGGATGAAGTGATGGTTCCATCCTCTGCATCAACACAGGTTGGTGGGTTCCAGGTGGCAGAGTTACCAACATTATTTGCCAGAGATGTCACAACTACTGGGTCTGGACAGGTGATCACAGGAGGACTGTTGAAACCTGCAAATTCAAAAAAAAAAAAAAAATGATACAAAATAAACAAAACTAGAGCAGCATTGCTGCAGTTGCTCAACCCTTCTGATGTTATGACCTGTTCAGTTTTTAATTAATTTTGAACGCAGTCTTGGTCCATACTTAATACATACCCAAACTCATGTTGGGCTGGCCAGCACATAAACACTGTTCATCTAGCAGTTGGACCATGTCAGGGAAAAATCTTTTGAGCAAGTATATAAGGGAAGGGATCAGAAACTAGAGTCATAGTGCATAAATGCGAGCAGTTTGTATACTGCAGTGGTATAACAAGTGGGGGAAGAATAAGCTATCAAATGTTTTCCCTTCCCCCACTCCCATGAAACTGGTGAGCAAGAACAAAATATTGGATGAAACTTACACCATCCATTTGAAGTTAAAGGCAGTAGGCAGTCGCCCCAAAATTTGCTTTGAAAAATCAGCAAATTCTTGCAGATCTCCTCTTACTGCATTACAAGCACCTCTGAAGACATTTTGAACATAACTACTACGAACAATAGGTAAAGCAAGGAGAAATTCTCCTTGAATTTCACAATTCACTAACAAAAACATTGTCACATGATCAAAATAGGCCATTCATGAACTAGAGTGATGGGGCATACTAACTCTGGGGTGACTGCCTATTGCCTTTAAAATGCTGCCAAGTAGTGCTGATTTGTGTACTTTTAAAATTGCAATTATTCCAAATTCTAACTTTGATTCCTTAATGTTGATTCCCTGGTTGACACAGGGCCTTGAGTGAGCAAAGATCAAATCTCTTCACTTTAAAGGGGCTCATTCCAAAATTCATGATTTTTTTCACACCTGTTGAGGTTTACTCACACCTTGATGGTAAATGGTCAAACTCACAGATTCTGCACATCTTAAACACAACTGAGTTGTCCAAGATGGGGTAATTTAATGATTAAAATCATTTATTACAAATTAGTGACCAGGTACGTTTTACCATTAGGTATTAATCATATGCAAGCCCTGTCTACAAAAACTACAATTTCTCACAATTTTGGTAACTGTAGGAAGTGATACATGAGTAATGAGGCTAATTAGAAACATTGTCATGCAATGATTTCCTTCAAACTCATCACAAAATAGTTGATATCAACTCAATGAGCCCCTTTAATGTTCTTAGGACCCATTGTACCATGCCTGAGGCAAAAACTTGGAACCACCTTTACCCAAACTACCAATGGTCCCAATGTGTTCGGATAAACAGGGTTTTACTGTATTAATAATTGTTTCAATCCTTGAGGGCAATGGTGGTATGGCCAAGTGGATCAAGGAGGTGGTGTTTGAAGCAATGAAGCTTGGGGTGATTGGAAGGCTCTGAGTTTGATTCCCAGCCCTGTCACAAGAAGGTGGGTTTTTCATTCAAGAGTACTGCATTTGTACCATCGGAACTGGCCTTCCACAAAAAAAATATTAATTAGTTGGTAGGCCTCATAACATTAGGTTGTAATTGAAGTAACCCCTACTCTAAGGAGTTTGCATACCTGACAACATACAGTAATTCCATGAAGAAAACACACACTAAGAATTTCCTCACCAATCACTGTTACAGAAAAAGTACATTCATCAGATAATCCACCACTGTCTGTACATGTACAGGTAACTGTGTTTACACCAACACCCTGGAAGAAGGATCCTGATGCAGGAACACACACAGATGTAGTGATGGTTCCATCCTCTGCATCAACACAGGTTGGTGGGTTCCAGGTGGCAGTGTTACCAACATTATTAGCCAGAGATGTCACAACCACTGGGTCTGGACAGGTGATCACAGGGGGTGTATTTGTTATGCCTGGAAAGAGCATCAAATTTAAAATACTTATCCATCTAGTCAAAACTATTCAAAAGATACTCAAATTTTTTTCATTGGTTGATACTGGAACTTGCAGGTTACGGAAACAGTTCAAACAGGGAATGCATTTCCACTGTCATTGTAGTCAGGTTAAGCTTGACACTAAATTTAAAACAATTATAAAGGATGGTGACTGGGAGGCAAAATTGTTGAAGCCCTTTACCAATGACCTCAAGAAAAGGTAATTACCTTCCACAGTTATAGTAAATGTGCACTGATCAGACACACCACTGGAGTCAGTACACAGACAGGTCACAGAATTAGCTCCAATCTGAGGAAAGAAAGTTGGAGAGGCAGGAATACAGGCTTCAGCCATCAGAGTAATGGTTCCATCTTCTGGGTCAGTGCAGGTAGGGGCATTCCATGAAGCCACCCCTCCAAGATTGTTCCCAATGGCCGTGACACTGAAGTCTTCAGGGCACACAATGCTTGGGGGGTTGTTAACACCTGCATGTATGGAACAATGTTACAATATTTACTAATTCATATTTTTTGTATCGATTTCACACGCATAGCATAGATTTCCTTTCATCATTAGCCCCCCTCCCCGGGTGTATATCGGAAATGCACAGCAAAAAATTTGGTAGAATTTGAAATTCAAATAATGTGGAATGAAAGAAATGTGCCTGTGACATCATTCTCCCTCTCGGCTCACCAGACCCTTCATATGTTTGCAACCTTCTAAAAAGATGAAAAAAAAACGGATTATAGCTTACAAAGAGTTTGGAATTACTAGCAACAAATATGCTGAGCAACCATACTTTCTTTGAAATGCAGCCACGTTTATTGAAAACTTCATAACAACTACCATTTATTACATCTGAATACAGATACTGCTTTCATCATGTATCTGCCATAACACACCTATCAGTCTAAAAGATGTACCCAAGCATCTCCCAACTAGGCAGCAGAATGGTGTTTCATTCAGGTATCTTTTAACATTCAGAAGGATTATTTGACTGTACATAGATTATTCTATGTAATACATTAAAAGTATACATAATGTAACTCCAATTCATCCACAAAACTCTTTGCCTACAACAAAATAGAGGTTACCTCAAGGTTGAGCTCTGGGAGGCAGTGATAAAATCAAAGATTTAAGCATAAAGACTAAACTAAACATAGCTATGACCTAGAATGCTAGAAGCAAACTTTACAGAACTAACTGCCAGGGCAGCTAAAAATTTAAGAAATGCCTATGCAAACAAGAAGAACCATTCCATACCAATCACTGTTACAGCGAAAGTACATTGATCAGATAATCCACCACTGTCTGTACATGTACAGGTAACTGTGTTTGCACCAACACCAGTGAAAAATGATCCTGATGCAGGAACACACACAGATGTAGTGATGGTTCCATCCTCTGCATCAACACAGGTTGGTGGGTTCCATGTTGCAGAGTTACCAACATTATTAGCCAGAGATGTCACAACTACTGGGTCTGGACAGGTGATAACAGGGGGTGTATTGACACCTGAAAGGCATAAAACCAAAAGCAAACATTTCAGATTACATTTTGATAATTATACAAAATCAATGACATAAAACAACAGCAAACTTCATGAAAGGCAAGGTGTAGGTCATGTTTCAGTATATCATATAAAACAACCCAATAATGACTAGCAGATACCTTGAAGGGAAATCAACATTCACTGCTATCTGAGTGGGGGTATTTTCCCCCCTGAAGTAACCTTGGATAACCTTTGACCTAAATTCCTTATTAACCCTATCATAAAGATTTATCAGTTGCTTTCCTTTTAATACACAGATACACAGATGATTCTGGTAGAAGGTAGCTGGTGCCTATAAGACCAGCTCTTCTTCATCATCTTGTGTCACTGGTGGGACATCAATCATAACAAGTGTCCTTAAGGTTGTAGTGAAAGGAATGACTTGATTATCATGCAAGTAGTTATCAAGCACTCTTTCAAAAAATGCAATGCTTGGTGCAGTAACAATGTTTGCTGTGAGCTTATGCCAGGTATCCACAACCCTGTACGTGAAGTTAATTTTATAAAAGTGTAACCTTGACCTTCTTTCATAAATTTCGTATTGATGTCCACATCCTCTACAATTGGGAACAAGTCAGATACAGATCCATCACATATGCCACTAACTATTGTAGACTTCTATCATATCTTCCCCTTAAGGAAAACTAAAACTGCCAGCTTTTGATTGTATGGAAAATCTTTTAGTCCAAGAACTGATTTTGTAGGTTGCTGGTGCATTTTTGATCAAATTGAAATGTTTCACTAAATAACTACTTGGTTTGCATACTCTACAAGTGGACGCACAAGATTTAAGCTGCCTCTTTAATTTAATGCTTAGTAACTGAACCCAAAAAATCTGAAAGCTTCATCCTGAGACCCATAGGAAAGAAAATTTAAACCAATCAGTGTGAAAGTTTCAAGAATACAGCAGAGTTGTGCTACAGGTACTTTGACTTAGATATGACCTGGAATGCTGTAAGTAAACTGTACAGAACTAACTGCCAGGACAGCTAAAAAATTAAGAAATGATTCTGCAAACAAGAAGCAACATTCCATACCAATCACTGTCACAGAGAAAGTACATTCATCAGATAATCCACCACTGTCTGTACATGTACAGGTAACTGTGTTTGCACCAACACCCTGAAAGAAGGATCCTGATGCAGGAACACACACAGATGTAGTGATGGTTCCATCCTCTGCATCAACACAGGTTGGTGGGTTCCAGGTGGCAGAGTTACCAACATTATTAGCCAGTGATGTTACAGCCACTGGGTCTGGACAGGTGATCACAGGGGGTGTGTTGACACCTGAAAGGCATAAAACCAAAAGCAAATATGTAAGATTACATTTTGATAACTTATACAAAATCCATGACATAAAACAAAAGCAAACTTCATGTCACGCATGGTGTACGACATGTTTCAGTATAACATAAACTGTACAGAACTGTCAGGGCAGCTAAAAATTAAGAAATGATTCTGCAAACAAGGAGCAATATTCCATACCAATCACTGTCACAAGGAAAGTACATTGATCAGATAATCCACCACTGTCTGTACATGTACAGGTAACTGTGTTCACACCAGTACCAGGGAAGAAAGATCCTGATGCAGGAACACACACGGATGTAGTGATGGTTCCATCCTCTGCATCAACACAGGTTGGAGGGTTCCAGGTGGCAGAGTTACCAACATTATTAGCCAGAGATGTCACAGAGACTGGGTCTGGACAGGTGATCACAGGGGGTGTATTGACACCTGAAAAGCATAAAACCAAAAACAAATGTGTAAGGTGGCATTTTGACAATTTACACAAAATCCATGATATAAAACAAGAGCAACTTCATGTCATGCAAGGTATACGATATATTTCAGTATATCATACCAAACAACCCAAATGACTAGCAGATACCTTCAAGGGAAAAAAACGTTCACTGCCATGTGAGGGAAGGGACCCTTGGATAACCTTTGACCTAAAATTCCTTAGTAACCCTATCATAAAGATTTAGCAGTTCCTTTCATTTTTAAATAGATACATAGATGATTTCTGGTAGAAGGTAGTTAGTGCCTGTAAGACCAGTTCTTCTTCTTCATCCTGTGTCACTGGTGGGACATCAATCATAACAAGTGTCCTTAAGGTTGTAGTGAATGGGTTAATTTTTGATTATCGAGCAAGTAATTATCAAACACTCTTTCAAAACTTGCAATGCTTTGGGCAATAACCATGTTTCCTGGGAGATTGTTCCAGGCATCCACAACTATGTATGTGAAGTTATTTTTAAACAAGTGTAATCTTGACACCTTTTTTACACATTTTGTATTTGATGTCCATGTGTAGAATGATCCTATACAATTGGAAATACGTTGGATACAGCTGCATCATTATTTGCCACTAACTGTTTTGTAGACTTCCATCATATCTACCCTTAAATGGTGATAACTAAGTGTAGTTAAACCCACAACTGTCAGCTTTTGATTGTATGGCAGACCTTTTACTCCAAGAACCAATTTTGTAGTTTGCTGTTCCACATTTTTTATCAAACTGTTATGTTGCCCTGAATGAGGATTCAATACTTGTTTTTGCATACTCTCCATGTGGACACACAAGATTAAAGCTGCCTATTTAATTTAATGAAATGGACCCTAACAATCTTTAAGCTTCATCCTGAGACCCATAGGAAAGAAAATTCAAACCAATCAGTGTGAAAGTTTCAAGGATACAGCAAAGTTGTGCTACATGTACTTTGAAGTAGATATGACCCAATATGGGAGTAAACTGTACAGAACTAACTGTCACGGCAGCTAAAATTAGGGAATGATTCTGTAATCAAAAAGCATTATTCCATACCAATCACTGATACAGAGAAAGTACATTGATCAGATAATCCACCACTGTCAGTACATGTACAGGTAACTGTGTTTACACCAACACCCTGAAAGAAGGATCCTGATGCAGGAACACACACAGATGAAGTGATGGTTCCATCCTCTGCATCAACACAGGTTGGTGGGTTCCAGGTTGCAGTGTTACCAACATTATTAGCCAGAGATGTAACAACCACTGGTGCTGGACAGGTGATCACAGGAGGTGTATTGAAACCTGAAAGGCATAAAACCAAAAACAATGTAAGATGAAATTTTGAACACAGAGCAACAGTAAAATTCATGTCATTTACAAGGTGTTGTCTTTTGGTTTTATATTACATTTCTCATCTTACTGGTCTGATCAGGTGATCACAGGTGGCAATCTGGGTACTAAAATTTCAAAACCAATCAGTGATAGATATTATGATCATGCACACATGATCATCTGAGCAATGGTGCAGTCAATCATACTGATCAAGTCAGTTTCTCATATCATCATCCATTGATGTACAAGACTTGTTTCAGTATATCATACTGAGCAACCCAATAATGACAAGCAGATACCTTGAAGGGTATCAACAATGAAACAACATTCACTGCTATCTGAGGGAGAGGTGTTTCCCCTTTGCAAGCAATGACTGGGAAGTTACCCCTGAATGACCTTTGACCTAAAATCCTTAATGTTCCTATCATAAAGATTTACCAGCTGCATCCTATTTATATTCTAGATATTGCTGAATTCTTTTATAAGTTCAAGTTTGCAGTCAAAGTCCAGTGCTACTTACATAATAATAAAAGACGTGCAATATTTTCACCGATTAATTTAATCAAATACTGTTTATATAGGCATCTGAGGTTTTTTAAGTTGTTAATTCTTTGACGTATCAAATGCAACAAGTATTCCCAATGTTCAAAAGTTTAGTGAGGATGTAACCATTTACGTTAGATGGAACAATTCATGTAGAATATTCAGTGAAAGAAAGAAATAAAATAAATCAGATGGAAAACCAGAATGCAAAAATGCATTGAGGTTTCGATGATATACTGTATGTTCTATTCCAAATAAAGCCAAGATGTCCCATACCTTTCAGTCAATGGTCAAATGCTATCTTAACATGTTGGAAAAATACAGTTTTGTATTACTATTTAGTCTTGGGAATTCTGGGGAAATTTGCGTTTTGACCTCTGATGACCCCAGATGACGATCTTGGGAATTCTTGGGAAATTTTGCTCTTTGACCTCTGGTGAACCCATGTGATATTCTTGGGAAATTTTGCTTTTTTTACCTCTGGTGACCCTAGATGACCTTTAAACTCCACCAAAAACAATGGGGTACATCTTCTCACTATAACACATCAATTTACCACGTATGAAATCTATTCAAGCTTCCTACCTGGAGATATCATCTTGAAAAGGTTTTCAGACATTGATCTCTGGTGACCCCAGATGACCTCTGACCTCCACCAAAAACAATAGGATTCATCTTCTCACTATAACGCATCTACATACTAAGTATGGAATCTATCCAAGCTTCCTACCTGGAGATATTGTGTTAACAAGATTTTCAGAGTTTAATCCCCAGTGACCCCAAATGAACTTTGACCTCCACCAAAAATGATAGGATTCTTCCTCTTACTATAATGCATCTACATACAAAGTATGAAATTTATCCAAGCTTCCTACCTGGAGATATCAGGTTAACAAGGTTTTCAGGGTTTGACCCCTGGTGACCTCAAATGACCTTTGACCTCCACCAAAAATGATAGCTTCTTCCTCTTACCATAATGCATCTACATACAAAGTATGAAATTCATCCAAGCTTTGTAACTCAAGTTATTGTGTTAACAAGATTTTCAGGGTTTGACCCCCGGTGACCCCAGGTGACCTTCGATCCCCACCAAAAACAATAGGGTTCTTCCTCTTAGTATGGGGCATCTATGTACCAAGTTTGAGAACTGTCACAGTTTCCCTTCTCGAGATATCGTGTTAACGAAGTTTTCAGGGTTTGACCCCCAGTGACCCCAGATGACCTTTCACCTCCACCAAAAATAATAGGATTCTTCCTCATACCATAATGCATCTACATACAAAGTATGAAATTCATCCAAGCTTCCTACCTCAAGATATTGTGTTAACAAGGTTTTCAGAGTTTGACCCCCGGTGACCCCAGGTGACCTTTGACCCCCACCAAAAACAATAGAGTTCTTCCTCTTAATATGGGACATCTATGTACCAAGTTTGAGAACTGTCACAGTTTCCCTTCTTGAGATATCGTGTTAAAGAAGTTTTCAGGGTATGACCCCCGGTGACCCCAGATGACCTTTCACCTCCACCAAAAATAATAGGGTTCTTCCTCATACCATAATGCATCTACATACAAAGTATGAAATTCATCCAGGCTTCCTACCTCGAGATATTGTGTTAACAAGGTTTTCAAAGTTTGACCCCCGGTGACCCCAGGTGACCTTTGACCCCCACCAAAAACAATAGGGTTCTTCCTCTTAATATGGGACATCTATGTACCAAGTTTGAGAACTGTCACAGTTTCCCTTCTTGAGATATCGTGTTAACGAAGTTTTCAGGGTTTGACCCCCGGTGACCCCAGATGACCTTTCACCTCCACCAAAAATGATAGGGTTCTTCCTCATACCATAACACATCTACATACAAAATATGAAATTCATCCAAGCTTCCTACCTCAAGATAGTGTTAACAAGGTTTTCAGAGTTTGACCCCCGGTGACCCCAGGTGACCTTTGACCCCCACCAAAAACAATAGGGTTCTTCTTCTCAATATGGGGCATCTATGTACCAAGTTTGAGAACTGTCAGAGTTTCCCTTCTTGAGATATCGTGTTAACGAGCAAAGTGTCACAAACACACATACACACACACACACGCACGCATACTGGTATTCATCACAAACCGAGGACATGCGCATGTTTTCATGTATGCATATTCACCTGCTGACCAGCACATACAACTATGAGATTGATGAATGAACACATGCATTGTATTACTACCCTCTAGAGGGCCCTATACACACCAATTGGGAAGCCACATATATCTCCTAAGTCCACTATATTGGCAATACAATATAAGTCCACCAGTTGTATCCTACACACCTGAGGACCTCTGAAATTTTCACACACCTGTTTCAAATTCATAGCCAGTAGAGGACTCTGCCCTTACCTATACCTAGATAATGGAAAACGTCTGTAGAATGCAATGGAACTAAATTTACTCGAGGACCTGGGTTTAGGTCCTCAGGTGGAAAAAATGTCCTCAGGTAGTAGGTGTGTATTCTGGTCAAGGTCCTCCGCTGGATATCAATACAAGTGCACCCACACACACATACACACATACACACACACACACACGAACATACACACATACATACACACACACGCCATCATGAATGCATAGGTTTCTCTTATCATCGAAACCAAAAAAACCTGCATCCCATTTAATGCTTAAATGAACCTTAAACATCTTGAAGCTTCATCCTAAGACCCATAGAAATGAAAAGTTAAATCATTTCATTAGAGTTTTTGCTACCATGAACACAGGACAAGTCTGTTCATCCTTCGTTTCAAAAAGTAATGACTAAGCCAAACACATTTGCAGTCAACACACTTACAGTGGACTTTATCCCCATTATTTATATGAGTTCTTTCTTACAGTTATATAGCATTAAATTTGCTACCAATCAACTTTGTAGATTAATAAGCATTAAAAGAAACTTTAAAAAGGTAAAAAGGGTTTAGGATTGGTGAAAATATTGATATCTTTACTGGTAAAATGCCACCCAGCAATGTGCAGGTTCCAAACAACAAAGTCATTTAAATTCCTGTGGTTTTGTGACATCAAAGTATCACCCAGTTCAAACTTTGTTGCCCACTTTGAAGTGTCAGGGCTTCAAGGGAGAGATTCTCTCATGGAATATGAGAGTTTTTCAGGATACAGAAGAACATATGCGTCAAAAGATAAATGAAAGACTGACAGATCTATAAACTAACCAGCAACAGTGACAGGGAAAGTACATTCATCAGTTAATCCACCACTGTCTGTACATGTACAGGTTACAGTGTTTACACCAACACCCTGGAAGAAAGATCCTGATGCAGGAACACACACAGATGTAGTGATGGTTCCATCCTCTGCATCGACACAGGTTGGTGGATTCCATGATGCAAGGTTACCAACATTATTAGCAAGAGATGTCACAACTACTGGGTCTGGACAGGTGATAACAGGGGGTGTGTTGAAACCTGAAAGAAAATGAAATGAAATCATGGTTTTCCTTGTCTTTTTTTTTTTTTATGAGTGAAGGACAACATTATTGCCCTGACCTTTTCTTTAAGTTTTAGTAGTTTATTATCTCCTTGGCAAACCTCCACATTGCTTACATGCAATTTGATGCAACATAATCATACAATGTCACACAAGAAAGTAAACATGAAATGCAAATGAACGAGGCGCCAGATGTAAAATGCACAATTCATCATATCTAAAATTAATGGAAATTTGTCAACAAATTTTCCTCTTGCCTTGTACATTGATGACAAAAGAACACTGAGAGGTCAAGCCACCACTATCAGTGCAAAAGCAGGTCACAGTGTTTGGACCAAGCTGGTTAAAGAATGAATTGGATTGAGGAGAGCATGCTGCAGCATTCAAGACTATTCCTCCATCCTCTACATCTACACAGGTTGGATCATCCCAAACTCCAAAGTTACCAACATTATTTGGGAAAGATACAACAACATCTGATGGTGGGCAGGTGATAATTGGTGGTCGGTTCTCCGCTAGGTGTGAAGAATGATGTATCAGGTAAGTATGACAGTGTAAATATGTTATTCGTGTGATATCAACTATTACCTCTTGAAACAAGTATGACAGAACATTACCTTGTTCATTTTTCAGCTAACACCCTTGCAAGGTCTTGTTACTCAAAATGTTCTCTGGCCTATTTAAAGTGTCTTCCCAGGCTGAGAAGCCCCCATATCAATCCTGTATGACATCACATAGCCATCTCTGTATGCCTAAAGCTCCTATTTCTTTATGACCTCTATTTTCTCAAGCTGCTCAGTGTCTTAGTTACTTTTAACAGAGCTCCTCTTTCCAGTACTTAAATGTCTGACTCCTGTACAGTGACAGTCTTGTCTAAACTGAAGTAGCTTGCTGTCTATCAGTTCTGTATAAGTTCTTGCAATATAAGTGAAACTGCTAACATAACATACAGGAATATGTCAGTGACAAAATACAGCAGGTAGTACATTTATGGAACCTTACCTCTCTTTTTATGTTACATTTCAAGTTGAAGAATTTTCAAAAAAAAATTCCCTTCACAGCATTGTATTAAATGATGGAAAATCTGTTATGTCATCTTTAAAATTGGAACCTTTATCTCGACAAATTTTAAGCGCCATTTTTCATGATTAATATTGCTGATGTCAAGTTTCAAGGTCAAATAAACATTTCAGCATTAACAAATGATTCTGGAAGCAATCTGCCCATATTATACAACATGTCATAACCTTGAAAAGACTAGGTCTCTCTCTCAACAAGAATGTCTTCACACAGATGTGACACTCAGTATATTTTCATTTCCAGCTGTTATTATCAGTGACAATAACCACTTCTTACAGAAATTTCAACTAATCCCATGATTAGTTCTGGTTGGAATCTACAATGATGCTGCTGAATAAAGCCTCACAATATTTTGACTGCATCCCCTATCCAGCTCAAATAGAAATAAACACATCCTTTACACTAATCAAATATGCATCTTTATTTATTCAATCTGTCTACCCCTACCTGTTACAATAACTGGGAAAGAGCACACAGCTTCATTCTGAGATGCATCTGTAAATGTATATGTTATGGTAAATGTGCCAACTGGGAACTCATCTCCACTCACTCCTCCAGTTAATGCAACACTCACAGCCTCTCCTGAGTTGTCTGTGGCTGAAGGAGCCACCCAAGTTACCTCAACAGTTGTTTGTCCAATGGGAACTTGAGCAAGCACAGGACCTGGACATCCAGTTATAACAGGTATTGTCTCATCTATAGAGATGGAGAAGAGATATTAAATGTTTCACTACTGAATAATTTCAAAACATTTTGTGTCACCTACAAGTGATGCTGCAGAACAAAGCTATTCTAACAATATTTTGACTGCATCCTCCATCCATCCAGCTGATACTGTGACTGCACACCCCATTCTATATGGGATCATCTTGTCAGCAAATTAAAGAGAAGTTCCCTCTCATTACTTGGCTGTGGGCTGACAGACTTGCTGGACTGTTTCTTCTCAAGATACTTATGTCATTAGCTGTGCAATGAACCCATGCAGTACTGTTTACATAGAAATATTGTTACAAGAAAATTATCAAGGTGAAAGGAGCTAGGTATGAAGGCAGGAGGCAGAGATTCACTACATGTAACATTCCATAATGCATAAAGTACATACCACTTGTCTACCAACTTGAATATCTGTTAAAAATGCATAGTCTGACAAGCAGTGATAATGAATCTATAAAAATGAGTATTGCACAAAGGAATTGCTATGTTTCTATATTCCTCACAATCTGCTTAAGAGACCAGAGTAAATTTTAAGATCCTCTTTCCCCCAAATCAGAGTTCAGTTAAGCTCAAGTCAAAATACTCTTTTATACCATGCATGGAAAGCCCCAATGGAATTAGTAATGGCAATAAAATCGTTCCCATTCAAACAGTCACAAACCTATCTTACATACATTACAATATGTTGAAGCTTATTTTTAAGCCAATGGCTTGGATTTTTTACTTCTGGCAAATATTTTGAAGGGAATTTGTCTTGTCTCATTTCCCTTCTTTTTTTGCCTGTAGCTTCATCAATATCATTTTAAAGACTTTCACACTTTTTTTGCAAGCTGGTATGGCAATTCTGGACTTGAAATCAAGTACTCTCCCAAACCAACTGTTAATGACTTGACCTGAAAATGAAGGGAATCATTAGTCCTTTCTGATTATATTTACCATGTGTTTTAGAAATGTATAAATGATCATCCACGCAGGAAATTGCTAATGCTAAATGGGTCATTTCCAACAAACGTTCTACCATAATCCATTCTATAATACAGATTGAAAGGTTTAACCCCATGCAGAACAGGTACTACACATACCTGTTACTGTTATAGTAAAGATGCAAAAGTCTGAGTTTTGAGAAGCATCTGTAGCAGTAATGACAACAGGAGTGCTTCCAATGGTAAAAAGTGTGCCAGATTCAATGGAACTTGTAATTGAGGGCACTTCACCAGAGTTGTCTGTAGCAAACACTGTTGGCCACTGCACAATAGCTCCATTTCTGTCACTGTCTGATGCAACTGTCTGATCAGGAGGACAGTTTTGAATGACAGGAGCCTCGCCATCCCCAGCAACTGTAAGGCAAAAGCAAAAAAATCATTAAAAAGATGTATAAACCTACTGTATCCTTAACATTATGACAAGTTTACAAGTAGGTCTTGTATATGAACAAAAGTGTGTTCCTAAGAGAACACAGAGATAGGAAATGGATCCCCCGATCACTACTTAAAAAAGAGGCCCTATTTGCAATGTCTGTGATTACTACCTCACAATCAATATCTCCTTTAGGTTAGGTTAGGTTAGGTTAGGTTAGGTTAGGTTAGGTTAGGTTGGATGAGCTTTAACGTCCCAGTTTCCAACCAATTGGTTCAAGTTGAGACGACCACGGCCTTTTTTCCAGTTGTGGCTCACTAGCTTGTTTTCCCTACTCCATTGTTTAATATCTCCTTTAAGAAAAAGGGCAGATGCAATGGTTGCACAGTAGGCTTGGGCAAGTTACCCCATGAGGCTAGAATTCAATAGGAGGATTTAGCCATCAGGCGACTTAATACGTCTATATTTTTCACCCGGGAAAATGGCCTTTTTCCCGGGGAACTTTGGCTAAAATAGCCTATTGAATTCTAGCGGCATGCCACTCTACTTCAGATTCATGACACACGGCCAGGAGTCGAGAAGCGGCTCCACTTTACATGAAATCGCAACTCATAAGGAATTACCAAAAGTATGCCCAAACACTACTGTACAGTTAGTGTAGTATATGTTCTGTAACTTCTGGCTCTTATCAATTTCTTCATAAGAAGTTCTCTCTTCAGTTGGCCAATACAATTCTCTGATAAAGCTGGATTTCCATCTCAGCCTTTGAGGCCTGTGGTGTTTAAAGCCAACTGATATATTAATACTTGCTAGTAGACTAGTAATGGAGAGTTTGTTGTTGCTATGTTCCTCTGTCAGTTATGACATCATTGTATGCATGAGTGGGGAATTTCACCCAAACTCGCCAATAACAGGGGTGCAGGACTCCAACAATGTTGGAATAGCCAAAGCCTATTCCACAGCCCCTTACAAGGTTGTTTTGTTTTTTATCCTGTGGTTGTAACCGACAATAGTCTTGGAGTATATTTTCTTTAAAGCTGATACCAATATTTCCATATCCATCAAGTACTGCTCAAGAAAGCTTCATAATAAAGTAAACATAGCAAACTTTTGATCCCTATATTGCTGTCATCTTCAACTGTAACCAACAATTTTACCCAGAAACAAATACTTAAATAATTATAAATAGGAAAAGACCTCAGAAAACATAACTACAACCCAAACGCACTACAGACATTGTGCTATTCTCTAAGAATTTCAGAACTTACATATTTTTGACCTGTTGGAAGGGTATCAAGGCCCAGACAGGCTTATCAAATAATTTCACTATGTAGTACTCAAAACCTCTACCAGTCTATGCATCATGAGATCACAAACACCTCAAAGGCCTCGATGCGTAAGTATCTAACAACATTAGATGAGAGAAACCAACAAGGGCTTGTAAACGACTTGGTGGCATCTAATTCACCATTTTACTTCAAATTTGGATTTTTTTTTTTTTAAGGTCAATTCATAAGATTTGTTTTTGGAAGACCCATCAAGGCATCAAAAGCAAACATCCTAATTGAATGTTTCACTGCGAAGCTAAATTCTTGAAGATATAATTAAGTTTCTGATACCTGAAGTTACCACAAGGAAACTACACACAGCTTCATTTCCGCTTGTATCTGAGAAGGTGTAGCTGACTGTTACTTCCCCTGGAGGGAATGTCATTCCAGGAACACCTCCAGATTGAGCAATGAGGGTCACAGGTAACTGAGAATTATCTGTTGCTGTAGGTACGTCCCAGATTACTGCAACTCCACCAGCTCCTAGTGGAACAGTGCCCACCACAGGGCTGCTTGGGCAGTTGGAAATGACTGGGTTAGTTACATCTATGGGCAAAGTAAATCAAAGACTCATACAACAAGTAGGAAATAACATTTAACATACCAATGCATGTCAACACAAAAATAAGTACTTGCATGTAAGCATTTAAAGAATTTGTAAGATGAAAATGTATAAATGAGAAATGTCAAAACTTCAAATGCACTCTTATTGCTTACTAACAAAGGGATCCTTGTAACCAGGACTGGCTTCAAGACTGACATTTATTCTGGTCAAGAGAAGTGGGGAGGAGGCTTTGGAAGGCTAAAATGCACATGATTTATGAGGCTTAGCATAATTTAGTCACCTTCCTGGCAATAATTACCCTAAAGAAACACCACAAAGTTTAATCCCATACATTAAATGAGCCCATCATATTGGACTATTTCATCCCACATGTTATTCAGCTTAGCAAGTATATTTTATGTGCAAGCTACTACACAAAACACATTTGACTAAGTGAAGTAAAACAATCATTTAGTACACTTAAGTCTCAACCACTGTCTATGTGAAATTTAAAGGGTTTAAGTACAAAGGTAATAACTATAAAATATTGTGTCAACAAATATTTGTGAAGCCCTTACATTGCTATTCACCAAAAGTCACTTTGTTCTTTGTCTACAAGGACTCATAATTCCAGCTCACATTGTATAGAGTTGGATGGCAAAGACCAAATTGGAGTTTGTTACTTTGCCCATTCTGTTTCGCATCATGATTTTAAAGTTCCACGCAGCTTCCCCTAAATATTCTTTACTTTATGACAAAATTCATTCCCTTGTTTCTTCTCAATCATTCCAAATCAGTAACTAAACATTAACTAAACTATCCTAACTAAACAATCCTAGCTGTCATGGGACCTGAATTGCTCATGAAAGGAGACGTGAATTAACCTGTGATAATTACAAGGCGATGTGCCATTTGACTTTATCTATGAGAAGTCCCCCATTACCAGAGAATATACACCCTTTAAGCCAAATGTTAATACCATCTTTTCTTTTGAATAAAAGATTACAATACACAAAATTCACTGAGACTGAATGACATTTCTGGCCCTCTTTCTTCCAATCCAATGGCAAGTCCCTTACAACTTAACAAAGTTCTACACCCTGTGTATGTAGTACTGAGGTATCTATAATATCCAAAAATATTCTGTCCAACCACAATGGGTACGTGTTATTCTGCAGTGTACTGACCATGAGGGCTAAAGAACTGCAATGTTACTTCGTATTGGTGTATTGTGTGCTGTTCAAGGGTTATAACCAGTGAGTAGGGGCCAGATTCACAAAGTATACTCACAAAAACTTGTGTTAAGTTTGTAAATATTTGACATAATTTTTCACACGCTTCAGAGTTGTCGAAAGTACAAAAAGCCATTGATACACTGCACCAAATGGTTGTGTACAGTGGAGAACCACACATCTAACCACAGAAGACTGTGCACCACATTTAAAAATACAAATCAATAAAATTGGCTCAAAATGTGACAAAGCAAGATGCAATTGCACCCGTGATTGGCTCACGTATGCATGTATTTCAGTTACACAGTATATCTTTATGAACTGTGTATTAAAGTTGTTTTTGTCAATACCACCTAAGAAAGTTTTTATACAGCTGGCATTTTGAATTATGCAAGAATTTAAACAAATGTTAGTGAATCCCCCCCAACTTACCATTGACTATGACATCAAAGGTACAGATGGCTACATTATTGCTTGCATCGCTAAATTGAATAATTACAGATGTGGTTCCCAATCCAAAGTCATCTCCAGACTGGAAATTACCGGAGGAGGTTGGTGGTTCATTTGAGTTATCAATAGCTACCACTTCATCCCACTGCACTGATACCACATTGCTGTCTGGGGGCAGATTTGCTTGAATGTTACTAGGGCAGTTCAAGATGGTTGGTTCCTCAGAGTCACCAAAACCTGGAAAGGTTCAATAGCATTAAACATGACATTTTATGTATAATACTTTCCATTTCAAAAAGTTGCTGCATATTGAAAAGTCTACAGTATGTCCATTGCTTTCACAGTTGAAATAATGAAGCTTTGAAAAGTTATTTTGAAAAGTATAACACTTATATTCTGTTGATGGATACCCCTTTCTCAACGGCAACTAGTAACATGTGCTGCTTAGGGTACAGACAGACAGACAGACAGACAGACAGTCAGACATTCTCAATCATTGGCAATACCATAAACATGCATCTTTTCTGGATGCATGAAATACTTACCAAGCACTGTCACTTGGAATGAGCAAATTGCCTGCAGGTTTTCATTGTCCTGGAAGACATAGAACACAGTTGTTGTCGTGCCCACATTGAATGAATCACCAGAGTTTGCAGTATTAATAAGTAGTGTAGGTGTTATTCCTGAATCATCTGTTGCAATGATGTTAGGCCATGTTACTACTGCTGAAGTTTGACCTGCAGCTGCTGTCACTGTAATATCTGATGGGCAGTTCAGCACTGTGGGAGGGTTATTCATCGCAGCACCTACATATAAGCAAAAGAAAACAATATAAGTAATAGTATAAATAGAACATGAAGCTCTACCAAGACAAGCTCATGCTTTAACTAGTCTGTTTAACACCTCCAAAAGAGGCAAACACTAATACCATAACACTGCATTATTTTAATGACAGAGAGCATAAATTAGCACATGATTTATGTTTAGAGTTAAGGGGCATGTTTTCTTGAATTTACTTCAAATTGTTGGAATTATTAGACTTGAAGCTACTAGAACTTAAAAGCATTTTCATCTTCTGCCATGCACACCACAGGTCACCACAAGAAAACCCAAAATCTATTAACACACAAAGTACTCCTCCACAGTAACTGAAAGTTTTACCAACTTTTTGCAAAATCAGATGTAATGATTAGATACAATTACCATAACATGTGTAAAACTAATTTTTCAAAACTATGATCGTGAATTAAAATCACATTTAATTCTCTCCAGAAAGTACAAATGAAACATGATAGACAAGTTTTCTTTTTTCAAGTGATTCAATATTAATATCATATGAACAAGGACAAACTTACTTGACACAGCGACTATAAATGAACAGACAGCTTCATTGTTACTAGGATCAACAAATACGTATGTAACAGTTGTCATTCCCACAGAAAATTCAAACCCACTTGGATGGGACTGGGATGCAAGAGACACTGTTCCTGAATTATCTGTGGCCGTAGGTTCCGGGCTCCATGTCACTGCCACAGTTTGTGCATTTTGTGGAAGAACAGCCATAATACCGGATGGACAATCCATTATGACAGGGTTAGTTAAATCTGACAATAAAAAACCAACAATACGTCCTCAGAGATGGTAACTCGAGTATAAATATGTAAACTCTGAGTGCTTATTTGTGACTGAAGAGTTTATTCCAGACCAGACAAGACAAAAAAGTTAAATGATGTCAAAGATTCACCTCACACATCTTCAAAAGGTATTTTGCATCATCAATGACCTTAAGAGAAACAAGTTAGCAGCAGTGAAAAAGTGAAAAGACCAACATGAATGAAGCTGAGTTGAATGGAAAATGACATTCTTCACCAGAAATATTTCATGAACTGAAAGCTACACAAAGCAAAATGTTTCAGTACTTAGCCCTACATCACAAAATAGAGGAAACCTCAAACACCCTCTCTGTCTTATCAACGTTAAATGTCCAGGTAAAAGGTGCTTGAAGTTCAAGGGTGGTAAGTCAACTGAACCAGGAGTCACTTTCAGTCCAAATGTGTCTCCAGGTTCCCTGGTGGAACTAGGAACTGCTTGAGTTTACCAGCAGACAATTAATCTAAACCATTAACGTAACACTGTGGAAATTAAGGGATACCAGGCAAGAAAAAGGGTCCAGGGGAGGGGAGGTGTTGAGTTTACTGGAGTGGTCTTGCAAATACCCTGGCTCCTTGTTCCGAATCAACTTCACCCTTGTTGAAGTTTGTGAGAAAGGCATTGATATTTACCATGAGAAAAGAACTTCGCATGAATGTACTTGTTGAGAAGATGTTGATTAATTGTCCATGCTTAGCTACAAGCTGAATGTCTAGTAAGCATAAGTGCAAGCAACTTTCTCTAACAACTATAACTTTGCAACAGATGAAAAATTGGATTCTTTCATCACATTCCCTCATAATGATAGCATTTTAAGACACATCACACAATCTTGTGTAACATACAGGTTTTCTATGTGAGACATACCAATGATATGGAAAAAGGACTGACACTCACCAAGGATTGTGACAGTGAACATACAGACAGCTACATTTGACGACCCATCTGTGAATGTAATGGTCACCTCAGTGTTTCCAATTGTAAAGAAGTCTCCAGAATTATGGCTGGGATCAACAGTAGGAGCGACACCCGAGTCATCTGTTGCAATGACTGTGTCCCAGGTAGCAAATCCACCCGGTAAATTAACATCTGCTATTGCAGACACACCGCCTGTTGGACAGTTCTGAATAGTTGGTGGTGTGGTATCACCTCCTACAAAAGTCAAATCCAAGTTACTTTGGTAAGTACTAGCAGAGAGACGTTTTCCCCAAACATCTAAAATCTTGAAAGGAAATACTAAAGTCCCCACAGAAATGTGAAAATCACATTTCTTGACATTTCAATTACAAGAGTTAAGCCCTGTTTAGAGCTTTAAAGAATCTATTTACAGCATGCAGACAAGTTGTATTGCACTGACATTACAAACAGCCAATATTACCAATACCGATACTTCAATTCTCAATATGGGATGATACTAATCCAATACTGGCACTTGAGAAATGAGTTTTGCTCTATCAAAACCAGAGACTGTTGGGAAATACCACTAAGTGTTGTTACATTTTCATAAGGTTTAAGATACTCAAAAGATGTTAAAATTTGTAAAGTACAAGACAAATAAAGCTGCTAGGTAATATCAACATTTTAGGTTAATTTTCCAATACTGATACAAGACAAAAATGGGGAATAGCTGCCAGTATTGATAATGAGTCCAACACTACAGACAAGTCATCATGATACTAAAAATGCATTATCATTAATAGAAGACCTCCATCTTCCAATTTATCAGATCTGATCCAACCACTAAAACAGCTAAAGTAATAGTCTAGGCTGGAATTCTGCAAGTCACAGCCAAATAGAGTATGTTGTGACAGACTTAAGACCTTTTTCTCAAAATATCATTTTTACCACGACCTATCATTAAATGTAACAAAATTCAGTTTGTTTCCATGACTGTGCACAAATAATGAAATAACCTAATGATGGAAATGTAAAATCACCATAAATTTGGATATACCATCTCAGAAATATTTTTTAGGCTGGAGATTTGTTTCAGCTTTTAGTAAGAACACTTGTGTGTATTTCACCCATCTAGAGCAAATTTATGCATGTTTATTAAATACATCAGGTTGGGCAACAAATTCTGTTTCATTTCTGACATTCGGCAGTGTTTATTTGGGGGGGGGGGAATTGACAGAGATATGAATTATGAACAATTAAAATAGATTTATCTTCTTGAATTCTTCCTGCATGGTTTGTTACTCCCACAGGAAGACTTACATTAAACTGAAAGCTAAAGCATGCAGAAGAGAATGACAAAAAGGATGCATGACTTGCATGCAAGGGGATTTTGATAACACAACTGCAATATAACATTCCATTAAATTATAAATGTAAACTTAGTCTGCATGAATACACGGAAAAAACAGAAAATTGCTTCCACTTCAAAGTAGGGCATGGAAAAGTATTGCAATGCAAGTATATGATGATGTGCTGACCACATTTAAAAATAATTTCTCCACGTTAAGGGTTGCCATTCCTAGCTTTCAAGAACATTATTCATTAGCATGCAGTAGCATGAAAAATGAAGCAAACAGGGCCACAATGTCGTCCTAGACAGTCCACAAGCCTATGGGCTGCACAATTTTTTTTTTCTTTTTTAAATTTTAGAAGAACTGAGAAAGTTCTTCCATCAAACAAGCAAACTCACTTCCATTGGTACAAGCATGGATAATCTTCTAAAAAAAAAGAGTAGACCTCCAGGTAGCTAAAAGAAGAATATGATAGAACAGACCACCGTCTATGCTTAGCTTGCAAGGAGCCTAATTTCTAGCTTAAAAGTTTTGACAACCTGCCTACTGAGGAAGAGAGTAGAGGGCCAGCAGGTCACTCTTAGACAACCTAGACTTAGCTAATGAAAGAGTTTTGTAGAATTGAAGACTACAAGATAGGACTTCAGAAAGCACTAGAACAACATGAGGAAGACACTACAGAGCTGTGGGAGAATGTGACCTTAAAGGAGAGAGGCAAGCCTCTAGAATCTATGATCACTTGTTTGGAAGAATCTTTGGCAGAGCATGATGTTTCACTGAATAAACAAAGGATTTTACAAGCAAATAATATCTGTTAAGTAGAATTCTAGAGTCAAATGAAAGTTGCTTGAAACTTGTGAAGAATGTGATATCCATACTTGGGATTCTTATTGTGCAGTCAAAAAGGCCCATTGTGCTGGTAAGCCACATAAAGATGAGGATAGGGCACACTCCCATAAATCTCTCCTTTTACCATGATAAGGTCACAGCTCTCAGAAACAGCAATATGCCTTGCACAATGAACCATATCTCTGAGGACCTCACATGTGCCAACCTTAATGAAAAGTGGACGTGGTCAAAGGAGGTAACTGATCTTTTTCACAGTGGAACCAAACTCTACTTTTTGAAAGATAATTTGAGTGAATCCGCTGATAAATTGTACATCTTCAGTGGCTACAGTGCTTCTAGATGGAACCCATATTTATACTGATCAAATGATCATTGCTATCTATACTTTCATTATTTTTCTTATCTGTGTATTCATAAGTAAGATATTCTCTGGACTGTTTTGGTGTATGACCAGTTCAAGCCCAGACTGCCTAATCTGTCCTGGAATGCAGGTTTTATTTCATGCTGATGATTGTCATAAGGAACACATAGATTGTTCTTCTTCATCCAAATTGACTGACTTATTATCTTTTGGTTTTGCAGTCCTCCATAAATAAGCTTTTCGTTTAAGTGTGAAAAATGAAAACAAAGAACAGGTTTCAAAATCTCAATGAGGGCCAATATTACCAACTCAGATATTCACTGGACAACGATTTTTGACCATGCTTACAACATGGTATCACATGCAAAAAAAAAAAACACAACAGCTAGATAATGACAGACATGAGAGGACTAGGTTGTAATCTTATCATTATTAAGTGTTTAGAAATCAAACATTTTCCTGTTACCTAATTGGCATCACTTCCTAACAAGAAACAGAAAACTGGTCAATAAAAATACTTAACATTGTGATCACACCACAAATATCTTATCAATACTGACAAAGGATCATGTTAAAAACATCTTGTCAAAAGCTTGGCACACCTAGATGACCCCAGGCTTACATCTAGGCTTGTACAGTATGTCATGGTTCAGTGGTTTGGTGTGCCTACACTGAGACACAAGCTAGGTGCATTTGCTAAGAAGGATAGTGTTACAAGCAGTGATTATGGCCACTTTTACTTCCTGGCTTTGAATATCATGTGGCAACATAAAAGCCTGTTTCATTATAACCATTGCAAAAGTTTATTTGCTCCTTTTGAGTCACCAGATGAACTTAATTCATTGAAACAGAACCTCGGCATTTTTCTTACTACTGAGGAGAATGAAACAAAAATCACAGATCTTGTTGGTATCAGCAATTTAAAAACAAAACTCACCTGATGATACAACTGCAGTTATGACACAAGTATCAGTGTTTCCTCCAGTATCAGTACACACACAAGAAACTGATGTTGTACCAATAAGGAAAAAGGAGCCACTGGATGGGGTACAAACAATACTGGACACACCCACATCATCAGTGCAAGTTACTTGATCGTTGTATGTCAGAAAAGCCCCACTTTGACCTGCAACTGCAGTGCCACTTATAACAGATGGACAGGATATCTGTGGGTTAGCATCACCTGTACCTACACAGAAGAATTTTAAAAGAAATTTTCATTTATATTATTAAAGAAAACAGAATCTACTATACACTTTTAAGGGGATTTAAGCATTCTAACCTCACTGCTTTGAAACATTAGCAGCTGAACCTAGCAAATCTCTTATAGCATCCCCCACAAGTTTCTTTGGTGCTTGACAACACAAAATATTGTATATCATTGGCTAACTTGAGAAAATTTACAAATCAAAACTGAATGGTTGGTGAAATGAGGATTACTAAGAAAAGGTCTGACAAAAACCACTGTATTTCTCAACTGACTCCTGTATGTACTTGGGCTCTTTCAAAATGCCACATGTGCCCATTGTATAATGATAAGCAGAACTTCCTGAAATCATTCATCAGAAGCAAAACAACTAATGCACACTGATAAATGAGTGTGAGGCTTTTTGTTCAGTTCATGGCTATGAAAAAAAAAACGGTAGCAGACCCCAACGGCATAACCACTGAGAGCCACCACACAGACTAGTAGAAAAACGTGTCAAAAAGTGTCATTGGCTTCACAGGCTGTACAGGTCGGGGTAATCAGTATCCCACTTGGCATTAAAATGCATGAATCTACTCTTGTTTTGCAAGGTTAGCATCAGACAGTAACATAGGTATTCCTTCCACACAATCTCTTACCTCCACCACAAACTCTAGGGTTTCTCCTCTGAACATAAGAAATCGAAATACCAAGTAGGAAAGGGATCCACCCTTCCTACTTGAGTTATTGGTTGACAAGGTATTGGGTTTTTGACCTCTGGTGACCTTAAATGATGCCTGATCTCCACCAACCAGAATGCAAAAATGCATTGAGGTTTCGATGATATATGGTTTATTCCAAATAATGCCATGTCCCATTTCTTTCAGTCACTGGTCAAATGCTATCTTAATGTATTGGAAAAATACAGTTTTGTGTTCATATTTGATCTTGAGAGTTCTTGGGAAATTTTGCATTTTGACCTTTGGTGACCCCAGATGACAATCTTGGTTTTGCAGTTTGACCCCTTGTGACCCTTGATGACCTTTGACCCCACCAAAAACAACCACCAAAAATGATAGGGTTCTTTCCCTCAATAAGATCAATCCATATACTATGTATGCAAAGTATTAATCAGTCCTAATCTTGAGATACAGTGTTTCTGAGCAAATTCAAAGGTTTTAGGTAGTTTCACCTCCAGTCACCTCAGATAACCTTTGTCCTCTGCCTAAGACAATAATGTTCATCTACTAACTATACTGCATCCACATGCCAAGTTTGAACAGTATCTGTACTTCCTACTCTGAGATATCTTGCTTACAAGTTTCTTTTGGTTTTTGACCTCTGGTGACCTCATATGACCTTTGACCACCACCAGAAACAAAGTTCTTCCTCTTGAATGAGAAATATCCATCCCAAAAATTAAGTGCACAATGAAAACAAAATCAGTGTCCATACCCTAGTATCTAAAAAGTTACATAGTAATACAAAAAGCATGTTTGTTGACAGATTTTGGGTTGCCTCCATGGAAACATTTGTTTTGTTGTCACAGGGGCTTTTTTCAAATGCTTTCTAAAATAAATGTTCCCCTAAAAGATCTACCAGGCAAATTGGGGCTGCAGGAGTTATTTTTATTGGGTTTTCACTAGGAGGAGAGGAGAGCAAGTTTTGTAAGACTGCAATTTTCTTTACCCTTCTCAACATCTCTCTGGAGGCAATTTTGGCCACAACAAGGGCACTGTCTCCGTGTTTGTGTACCCTGTAATTTAACACCAGTATTTAGTATCTAATTTAATTGAAGAATGACTATTGAGTTAAATTTTGCAAGGCAGTTTTGTGGTATGTTGATGTCTTCAATGCTAAACTACTGCAAATCCTAAGGTTACACATAAAGTGCCTCACACATTTCCAATTGAGTACTGATGTGACCAGCTTCTGGAGGAAAATGATATGTACTAGTGACATCATGTAAAGCAGAAAGCACTTATAAATTGCCTTAATAAAAGTGTCCACTTGACTTTGACTGACTTGTTCAGTTCTCATCCTATCTTCCATTAGATAAGGAGAAAAAGGTACTCTTACCTGAAGTGATGGTAACAGTGAACCCACAGGTAGCTTCATTGCCTGCAGCATCCCGATAAATGTAAAGAACTTGAGTCGTAGTGCCAACTTCAAAAAACCCAAAGTTGTTAACAGGTCCTGATATCAGCACAGGATCTACCCCAGAGTCATCAGTGACAACCAGTGGATCCCACATAACTTGCACAAAAGTTGTTGAAATGCCGTTACCCATAACAATGTCATTTGGACAGTTTTCAATGACTGGAGCAGTGTTATCTACTCCAGAAGCTGAAACAAAATTTTCACAACACTCATTATAAAGTCTTTAAGTCAAAAAATTTCAAGTTCTAAAATTTCATAAAGTAAATAAAAAGCTTGAAAAATGGAATTCCAGCGGTCCAACTCCAATCTTTAAATGATTTGTGAGATACTGATCTGAATCTTTCAGTTTATTCACTCCATTTGAAATGCCCAATAGTTTATGATGTCACTCTTATCCTTCTTTGATTACCATCTTTGTTTTTCCGAAATCCAAGGCACCTTGTGTCAAAATGCTGCCTAACCCATTATAGAGTGACTTGACCATACAGGCAGTCTCCATGCTGGATTCTATGCAAGGAAGCAATTTTTAAAAGGTCAGTTAAATGTTTTTGTTGCAAAGCTAACCAAAAGCAGGTAATTTGTGTTTAACAAGAAGGCCATATCAAATTATTATGCAAATGACTCTCTCAAATTAAGAATGTAAGTTTCAACACTTTACAACTCAGCAACCAAATAAGCTATGAAGAATGAGTTTACTGAGTTGAGAGAATGAGATTCAGTTTCTAACATCCAAAATATAAACTTTTGCACATTAAACCCTGTAAACCCAGACACAGTGTAACCAAAGGTAGTTCCCGCTTACAGAAAAATCCAGTTACATGCAGTTTCAAGTTTTGATTCTCAGTGCTGTACATGGGTCCCCAAGAAAGTGTGCCATAACATTTCCCAAATGACTTTGATACAGCTAGCAAAATAAGAGGAAAGAGCCAACAGATGAAGTGATTATTTTTTATGACCAATGGTATGATAAACAATTTTGGTAACTTCTAAAACCCAGAGATTTTTGCCCCAAAATTTGTAGGTACACTTCACACTTGAGTGATTGTGCCTGAATGGTCACTGCTTTTCACACTTGAGTGATTGTGCATGTTGGAAAGAAGCTCTAATGATCTTAAAAGATATGCAAAATATATACTTGGCATAAATGTTCAAAAAAAAAAATTGGAGACAAATGTGTGACAAAAGATTCTAAAATGACCACATTAACATTGTTTTCACAAGCTCTAGTTTCATTATTTTTAAGTACCAAACCCACTACAATGCTTACTTTTCAGAGTTACTGAAAGCAGGTCAAAAGCTATCCTAAAGAGTATGGGACTAATACCAAGCTTATATCAACTCTTGTCCACCAGAAACACTCTCAAAACAAGCTTGTACGTAGGAATTTTCCTAAGAATTTGAAAAAGATAAAAAAATCATTTTTCCTGAACAAATGTTTTACACAGTGAATCTTCTAACCTTAACTGTATAGTAGGAACAATAATCTTTTGGCTTAAATGTCCCATGAGTTTTTTCCTCTAAATACACTGAAAGCTTGGAGTTACTAACTTAACTGCATTGATACTAGACTGGCAAATCGCAAAGCTAGTTCAGATAAACAGAACTTCCCAAAAATGGGTTCCGATGAGCAGGGTTTTAATGTCATTTTGAACTTTAGGTACACTTCACATCATTGGAATATGATCACAGCTCATATCTTACAGTTGCGATTCAGGGGAATATATAAATGGAACTGGTTGACAGACACATTTTACTTGCAAACATTTGGCAAAAAGTCTGCGGTCTCCTAAGTTGAAATACACCTCAAGGCTGTTGCACACAAGAACCTATCATGATAACTAACAGTATTCATGCAGAAAAACTGCTGGACTACCAATCATGCAAATCAAAAAATTCATCTACAAAATATTACTTGCACACCATGATAAACAAATCAAATTTACCTAAAACAGTGAGGGTAAAAGAACAGGTTGGAGGATTGTTTGTTCCATCTGGAAACTCGTAGACGATATCAAAGACACCAACAGGAAATGTGCCTGGACTGAAGTTTGATGTGGGTGTAATTGTGTTGCCTTGAGAACCAACACCAGTTGGTATTGTCCATGTAACATCGGCTGTGCCACCAGCACCAGCAAAAACTGTCATGTCAGTTGGGCAGTTGGAGATGGTCACGGTAGTTGTGGTGCCAGGATCTAATAAAAGATATTGCAGTTTACCTGTGTTAATATCACAGCATTAACCACAACATCATTAGAAAATATTCCTTTTCCCAACTAACATTCAAAAATTCTATATCAGAAAACACCTCACATGTACACTTAAAGTACACCATGTCAACCAAAGAATGAATTTTCCCAAAAGGTTCTCTATTTTTTGAGAAGGAAAGAAGAAAAGGGAAATGCAAGGTGGGTAACATTTTTCTGAAGAAATTCTTTTCTCATACACGTCCATTACCACACCTTCCTTTTACACTCACACTATCGTTGTAAAAAACCTTCACCAACTGCAACTTAGTTCCTTTCCTAAACTTGAAATTATTCATAGAAGTAATTACCTTCATGTACAACAGAAAACTTGTGACTGAATTTGGCCCTTTGTTTTGTCCTTCCTTCTTCCAGTTGAGCTACTTATTGATTACTGTAGTCTCATCCATCACTTCAGATGGTAAAAAGTTTAATACTTCATGCTCATGTGACAAGTCAACTTAAATTTCACATTAGATTCACCCTCTAATCCTCTATATCTGGGGCTCAACATAATTTTTGATGGCAGGCACATTTTTTCATCCAGCCTCATATTTCATCCTGAAAATCTTGTGGGCAACAGATGAAGCAGGCATAGTTCTGACCCTAGTCTTATCCAGGGGATATGTGCACATGGAAGACCAAGGGTGAATCCTGTGAAGTGAGGTGGCACTAACAATACCTTGGATATTAGAATGATGTATTTTAATATCATGAGGGAAAGAGTGGGGAGTGATTACATAGTGCACCAAGAAAATTTGTCAAAAATGCCTCCCACATAGATAGAAATGGCACTTTCTAAGCCATGTAAGTTGCATTTCAACTTTCTTCATTTTAAGATCTCCTGCTTTAAGTTTCACAACTAAAAACATAAAAAGGTGGAAGAAGAAAAAATAGTCCTATACATGTTTGAAATCACTGTTCAAACAAAGGATACAAGTCCTATAGGCCTTCCAAATTTGTATGCCCTTGCCCACTTGAAGGCAATAGGCAGTCGCCCCAAAATTTTCTTTGAAAAATCGGCAAATTCTTGCAAATCTCCTCTTATTGCTTTACAAGCACCTCTGAAGATGTTTCGAACATAACTATTACAAGCAATAGGTAAAGCAAGGAGAAGGTCTCCTTGAATTTCACAATTTAACAACAAAAATATTGTGACATGATCAAAATAGACCAATCATGAACTAGAGTGACAGGATACACTCACTCTGATTGGGGTGACTGCATACTGCCTTTAACTGTCCCATCTGCCTTTATTAACACTGTTACATGTTAGTGTAATCATACATTATTATGCTATGAGACTGCTCTGTGTAATTTCCCAATAGAAGAGCCACTAGAGTCATGTATAAATTTGTGAAATGAGCCAAAGATAAGGCGGGCCTTGGGGTCATCCTCTAAGAAAAGCATGAAATTAACATTGTTCCACGTGATTTCCTGGCATATGGCAATCCAGGTAAGCAGAAGTAAACATTTTTTTTTTTTTTTGTAGATTCATGGATGTGGGATCTTCAGGAAAATATTAAAACAGTACTGTTTTGTGCAATTTCCTGGTATCTGGCAATGGAGAGAAGTACATTACTTTAAATGCATATCAGCCATTGCTCGTTCAAAGAGCCAAGTTGCAGTGGCAAAAATGCCACAGACTGCAGGAAGTAACAACCTAAAGCACACATTATTCTCTTCAGTGCGAATTCTACCATACATGAAGCACCAGTATAAAGGTGGAAAGGAAGAAAGACTCATTGACCCCGAAATCTGCCGCTGATCTAAGGTGTGGAAAAACGTATGTCATGGCTGCCATCTTTCATACAGAACCAGATGCATAAAATTGAATGATGTGAATGGGTATTAAGTAATAGCAAATGGACACCAGCATTGTTTTGTACAAGGTGAAACAGAACAAAAATATCAAGCAAAAGGCATACAGGAGTTTCCTGATTCAGTACAACTTAAACATAACAGTACATCCTAATATACAGAAAAGGCACACCTTAACCCACTTGGCCCAACCAAAACCTGCAAGTTCAGACAATTTTATTTTTGGCCTCTCATTTAAGTGGGGTGGGGGTCTTATCCCCAATCCCCTTATGGCATGCAGGGTGGGGGATGCATAGTGGTAGAAGCTGCATGGGGCTTTGGAACAATAACTGCAATCAAATGGTCCTATTGCATGTAACAATGTGACAACCAATTGTTGTTTCTTGTTTTTTCTTTGCAATGGTGACCCATTAGCATAAACTAAAATGCCTCAAATTACATTATGACTGTTGGGACATTTGTTTTATTATTTCAATTATTCAATTTGCTTCGCAAGCTAGATTGGATTATGGCAGGCAATAAGCCAGCTGGCCAGAACATGCACTAAAATAGCCTAGAAAAGATTACAGTATTAAATTTGAAAATCTAAAATGAAAAAAAATACTCTTTACTGTGTTTTAGCTAATACAATTGTGACAATGTATAAACTCCACTACACCAGGAAAAGTGGCCTTTGACCCCCAAACATCTTAAAACACTGGTCTAAATATCCACTGGACCCAGTGAGATTTCTATAGACTGAGAAAATATTACAAGAAAGGGTATTTAGAAAGCATCTTTGCAGCAGATATGAAACAGATTTCAACAAAAGTGCAGTTTCACACTTAAATTCTCACCATTAACAGTAACAGTGAAGCTGCAAACTGCAATGTTCCCGGTGGGATCTTGAAATTCATAAGTCACAGTTGTTGTTGTGCCAATGGCAAAGAAACCACCAGGCTGTGATGGCCCTTGTGTTTGCTCAACAGATCCAGAGTTATCTGTCACCACAAGGGTATCCCATTCCACAACCTCAAATCCTGGAGCTGATCTTGTTGAAGTAACTACTATGTTGGAAGGACAATTCTCAATGACGGGGCTGGTTGTATCTGCCACTACACTTTCAGTGACTAAACAAACAGAAAAATATACACTGTTTTATTATAGTTTCTTTTACTGTTCCTTTTAATTTATTATCAGATTTGGATACTCAGCACCTACAGTAACTGCCACTTTTAAATGCACTTTAAGTCACAACTGGCAGTAATGTGACTTCCTGTGGGCATTCATGTGACTTCACAAGAAACAGTGTACCTAGACTACATATACTACCCAGCACACAAAAGCAATGAAATCACACAAATGCGAGCCACAGCTGTCATTATTTTCAATTTCAATGGGATGCTTTCACAAAGTATTGGTTTCCATGAGAACAGAATGATCCATTAGCTTGAAATAGGCACACACATGACTGAATGAAGTTGTAAGAGCCAGTTACAGTGGCATTAACAATACAGTAAATTGTTGCATGTTATGATGTACCATTCAAGATTACAGCTCTAGTTTTGATCAGTAAACCTCTCTTTATATCATTAGTAAGTGATGGAGTACTCTCCTGAACCAGTTGCAGAGTACACTACCAGTTGCAGTTGCAGAGCTACTACCCTCAATGCTTTTTAACTGAAAGTTAAAAGGCTTACTTTTAGCTGGAGAGTCCCAATATTTTATTTATTTCTGAGTCTATTGTAGTTTCTTGACTTGTGCTGGAATTTTTGTTTTTTATTTGTGAGTTTCACTTTTGTCTATTCTTACTGTTATGTATTTTTATAAAAGGATCACGGCAGAAGTAAGCTTGCTTGACCAGCTTTTCTGTGTCATCTCTACCCCTTGCATTTTGTTTGTACTTATTATATAATGTCAGTGTCTCTCTGCAAATCAGAATGCAGCAGTGAACAACAACTAATTTAACATCACTCACATTTGGAATATTACCCAGCATGACTGCTACTTACCAGTGACAGTAAAGTCACAAACACTTGTCCTGGTGAAGGTATCCTCAAAAGTATACACAACATTAGTGGTACCAGTTGTAAACTGGTCACCTGGCCTATGTGTAGAAGTAAACCTAACAGGACCTGCATCGTCAGTTGCTGTTGGTTCAGTCCACGTGACTGCTAGTGATGATACTCCTGCAACTGGCAGGACTACCGTCACATCAGGCGGACAATTGCTTATCTGTGGTAACTCAGCATCCAACTGCCCTGTAAAAACAATGGAAAATTACTCACAGTCAGTTCATGTACAATTCTCATGAAAAGATATGCAAATCATTGCTGAGTTTAAACTTAAAACAGTCATTCATAATGTGGAAAGGTCTCATGAAAAGTCTCACTAAAAATTACTGTTAAAACTCACAAAACCTTGGATGTGTACTTAAAGGTTGCACTGTACTCAATATGAAAAAAATCTGAAAAGTCCACACCGAGAAAGGATTCAACAATAACTCCATTTTCTGTGGCATGTGTGTTGACACCATATGGCAACCAGAGACCTGCCAAGTCTCAAACAGTGGTTTTGCCATGTGGACCCAGTTTTAGCTTAAAAAGAACATAACAAAACAGCCATCCCAAACACATTTTGGAACAAAGCCAAATCTTTCTATATCTGCTCTTACTTCCTTTTAAGCTACCAGAATTAGCAAAAGACTTCTAGTAAGTTAGCAAAATAGTCTCATGATTAAAAAGAACAGCACATGAAAGAGCATAGGAGGTAAAATGCAAATCTATGTGCTTTAATCACTCTGGAGCCAGACAGGTTGAGTGACCCTAGCACCCCTGACTTTCATTCAAGTCAGTCCTCTAAGCTTTGCATTTAAAGGCTAGCTTTCTGCTGTCAACCAGTACTGCATAATTTGCAAAACCACCCACCATCCCATATCAGAGATGCTACCAGCATTTACCCAAAACAATCTGAGAATTTGTAAAGGTGTCAAACTGCCGGATAGACAATCACAGTAAACTAGTATACAAAGTCTGTCCAGTACTTAACGATTCTCTATGCAGTGCCATCTTGGTACAACAAATACATTTGCTACTATCAGTGGTTTATGTTGTACTAACTCTCGGATCATGCAACGGTGCAGACTTTTTTGTAAATTTGACCAAAAATTTAGGAATCAAAAAAGTGTTTTCTGATGTCAAAAAAATCAGAATTTTTGATGGGCATTCCAAAAAAATCTGATTTCAACTAAAATCTGAAAAGTGGCATCTCTGCCATATTTAGAAGAACAAGCAGAAGCTCCAGCCTGTTTATATATATATATATATAATCTATATCTATATTTATATCTATATATATATATATATATATATTTCTCTAATATGGGATTTAGGCGAAAACCCGTATGAAAAAACACGACTGTTGGGAGAACTCAACCCTTAGGCGAAAAAATCGTTTCGCCTTAACGTTTTACACACTGTTTTATATAGGAATGCGCAACTCTATACGCAAGTCCGATTTACCACATAATGTTTATGCAATTACTTAGCTGCACACCAACTGACGTGCATGTATCCGTTAACACTAAGGACTTACCGGCCATTGAAATAACGTGCATATATATCTCAGAACCAAAATATAATCTTATGTATTTTGTTTTTTCCTTTGCCGGTTGTATTGGTGGTACACCGATTTCGCCTAACAGGTCGAATTAGCGTTATATATATATATATATATTTTGGGGGGGCGACGGACCCCAGAAGTCATATTTCTCCTTTTTGAAAACCAACTCCGCAGTAACCATTTAAGCTGATGCTCATGAGGATATTTTTACTTAATTCAAATCTTATGAGATACAGAGGGCCTATGATTCAGATATAATCATATACATTGTATTTTGTGTGGAGTGAATCTTCTGTTTTTTTCTGAAGTTTATATAACATGCCACATTCATTGCTCATTTTCATCAATACATCTTTTTGCATCAAAACTATTGGAATCTAAGATTTACATGTCAAGGGTGAAAGCCATGCATGTACAATTCAAACTGAAAACCATAAAAATGCACATAATCTAACTATAACCATACTTACATGCAACAATGAAGGTGAATTCACAAGTAGCTATATTGCCAACACCATCTGTGAAAGTGTAAATTACATCATAAAACCCAATTGGATAAGTTGCCCCATCTTCTTGATTGGAGGTGCTAGTTACTGTGCCCGAATTATCTGTTGCTTCTGGCACAGTCCACGTTGCAATAACCTCTCCATCAAGAGCATTAACAAACACTCTGGGGTCTGTCAGTGGACAAGATGTTATAGTTGGTGGAGAATCATCAACTGTTGAAAGACAAAAAGACCATACCATTCTTATAGATTGCAAACCTAAAACTTGGATACTAATAGAAAAAAATGCCAAACACCTTTGGTAGTACATTTGAAATGAAAACCTTCTTGCATATGAAACATTTCATAGTTATTCATAAATGCCACTTGATTCATTCCATTAGTGGGTTAGGTTAGGTTAGATGAGGTTTAACGTCCCAGTTTCCAACCAATTGGTTCAAGTCGAGACGACCACGGCCTTTTTTCCAGTTGTGGCTCACTGGCTTGTTTTCCCTACTCCATTGTTTATGCTGAGCACCAAGCACAAAGGCAGTAGGTTCCAATTTTTAAAGTCTTTGGTATGACTCGGCCAGGATTTGAACCCTAGACCTTCCGGGTTCAAATCCTGGCCGGGTCATTCCATTAGTGGGACCCTATTGTGTCATCTTTTAAAGAGCCTATGAAGTGACAGAGTACAGCTATTTGATACCATTCTCTGACCTTATCTAACACCAAAAATAGCTCTTATGTTCAAAAATACCGCCCCATGAAAGACAAATGCTAAAACAAAATGGCACCCCTTCCAGCACAACAGCTCAAAAAGTGAAAGTACATTGACCCAAGAATGACGTCAGCTCAGGAACTCAACTTCGCAGTGTGTAAAAGTAATGTGCTTTGAACATACCTTGTACTGTTGATGTTACAGAATCTTGCACGATATTTATGTATCAGAAACTCCTATGAAGATGATGCATAGCTTACTGCTCTTGCAAAGAACATGATTTATATAATCATCAAAGTTGTATCTCTACAAAATTTTTATTTGCCTCACAGGACAAGCTTCATTGAGTTTGGTACAAGCAGAGAGTTGTCACGGACTCTCTGGTAGATGGACAAATGGAAGTCCCCTGGTACAAGGTTATACACACAGAAAATACCTCCTGGGGATACGTAATTGCATCCATTTCTCCTCCAGTGTTATGTAACCATTATTACTATTGGGGTGGGAAGTAGTGCTTTGTTCACTAGTGTATATATGGGGGTTTATCAATAAACAGGCCCATATACAACTGTACTATTCTGCAAAGTGGCAAACAACTTCGGCTACACCAGGGAGTTGTGAGAGCTCCCTGGTTATACTATGCAAGTACTACTGCCAACACAGCACGTGTTGATATATTATTGACACTTGTACCAATGTCCTCCGCTATAGTCCAGCTTCATACAAAATGGGACCGAGGAAAGTTAACGGAACACAAAACAGGCAATTTTAGTGTGAAGGGAGACTGAAATTTTGGTTGTCCGAGGAAGTATTCGGTACTTTTTTCAAAAGTTGACATAAAGTTACTACTTGAGCTCCAAGCATTTCAAAGTCTAGTACGAGATCCATTATTCAATTTTCAAACTAACTTTTGTGACAACTTGAAAAGGAAGCCTTCCAAAGGAATATTTGGAGATAAATTAGCCATCTTACCCAACAATCTGAATTAAATGTGAGTTAAATCGGTTTTGTTTTTCTTTGCAAAGAGTCACTGTCTAGTTGAAGATCAACTAAGTAGTCTGCAAACTCAAACTGATGGGTTTAAAATATAACTTAGAAATACGGACAAAGAACGGAGGAAATGGCTTCCGTTTGCTGCCTTAACTTGTGCTTCTATTCTTACGAGCATTTCAGAGTTATAAAATCCTGTTTCAATACCAATTCTTGAAAAACTGGAGGCAATCCGAAGCCATTGCGAATGGGATAGCAAGATTCTGTGTATGTCTTCCATGTAGAGGGTCTAGATGTAAGCTTGTACGAGTAGTGACAAACATTCTCCTTTTGGGTAGTTAGAATTTCAAATTTTTGTTACATATATTTTTTGCTTGATACTGGCACATTCTTCAGATACGTTTTTACAAAATTATAAGGCCAGTACCGAACTCTCTACACAATCTGTGAGCAAAACGTTACTAGAAGTATGGAGTCTCTCTGAACTACTCATTACTACTCATTAGTAGTTCTTCCTCACACTGCCACACTTTTTCGTGTTCTTAGGCCATGGACTTGAGATAGTTGGGCTAAATTCCACAGACTGGCTCTTTATGTGGTCCTTTGTTACTATGTTAAGTACTATGTAAGTACACATAATATATTCACAAGAAAGAAATGACTGGTGCAAGGCTAACAAGTTGATTTTATTGCACAATCATCTTTTTCTAATGAACACTTCCAAGCGCTCAGATGTGGCAGAAATTCATCTTATTTTCAAGCTAGGTAGGCCTAGTGTTATTTTGTGATTTTTTTTTTTTTTTTTTGCATTATCTAACTAGTTTTGTGAAAAGGAAGAACATATTGGAAGGATGTCTGATATGATTCCGATTTGTAGAAAATATCATGAATTTTCTGGTTTTTACTCTAGGCCTATACCTATAACACTAATTGCCCCTAGCCTATGGTTCGAATTTCGAATGTGCCCTATAGACGTCCCATCGTGTCAGCTAGGTTCTCAATTTATTAAAACAAAACAAACATACAGTTACACATAAAAAACTTTAGGCCTAGCCTATGTTTTCATTTTTTCCTACACCCCACACCGTTGACTTGGGATCAGTCAGTGGTCTAAGTCTAGCTAACAGTAGACTGATCGACTGGTTGGGCACTCCTAGCCTACAGTATGTGTACCAATAGTGTGAAACATGTTTTTGCTTGTATTTTTCTGAACTTATCAAAATGTACATCGAGTCTCATCCATATTCAGTACAAAGACCAAGTCTTTCGTACAGCATCAGAATAGCCTAGGCTTAACCTCGCAAATGGGGATCATGGCCACTACGCGTCCGGTTGTTCTACTAATACTAAAAAGTACTTGAAATAGGGAAGTTGATCTGTGTTGCTTGTGTGGGTTAAATGTGCATACAATAGACGTAATTAAGCTATCGATTGATACCGTGGAAAGTCCACTTACCCTAATCCATTCACCGTTATCGTTTTTCATTGCATTGTTGCACGTAAAGTCTGTGCGATGAACTAGTCTTTGTTAACCAGCCGTTTCATTCAACGTGAACTGTTAACGTGAAAACGGTAGGTTCTGTTGATCAGCCGTTTCATGCGTGGTGTACTAGTTAAATGTTTGGAGTCAAATATTAATGGAGCCGATGTCTTAGAGATGTCTTAACAAAATAGTCTTCCAACACGTATAATTTGGACTGGATTTACTCAATTAGTTAGAGGAATTAAAAAAAAAGAGGGGAATATGGAACAGGCACCAACCTCGCCTGTCCCTGTGAGAGTTCTGTTGCTCTTTTCTAATTATTTTTATTATTTTTCAAAATATGGAAAAAAGTGGGCCCCATAAACCTGCCTATGTTGTAAATTAATATCTTATAACGCGTAGTGGCCATGATCCGCAAATGGTATTAGGCTAGGCCTATTTTATCAAGATATTGGTTTCAAACACACTTTTACGTGTTTCACGCTAGTACTGGTACATATAGCATGGAGGGTTGGAATGTTGCGCACTTAAGCAAAATGTTGCAGATTGCGGAGACAAAGAAAGGAAAAATAATCGAAAATGTCACGGTCATCCGCTCGTGCATTTCTTTTCTGTAACCTAACGTGCGAATTTCTGGTGATCAGCACGATTTGGTGAAAATTTTGCCACGTTTTTAACAGGTACCGTTGAGCAATTTCCAATCATGAGAGGGTCGTAATGTTGTGCACTAGGATAAAAAGGGCTGCTAATTACCTCACAAAACCCCGCCTTCTGTCAGAAAATTATGGTTTGTAGATAAGAGATGAAAAGTATTTGTTCCCTACACCAATGAGACAGAAATTAGCAGTGTGTGCCACGAGCATCTCGATTTTTTGGGCCTGATCGGTTTGACCGTGCTCATTTTAAGCACATGAAACGCACCGTAGCGGAAAATCATAATCAAGGTAATAATTTAGCCACATTTAGGGCTAGGCATTATCCCTGGTTGCCATGTTACCTTGTTATTAACTGAATATTGTACCTCGTGTGTAGGTAATTTGTGAAATTGTCTTTACAATTCCATTGCAGTGGAGAAATCTAGGAAATTCAAGGAGTGCGCAACATTATGTACTGCGCAACATTGTGTATCGCGACTATACTGTAGGCCTAACGTTACAGGAACTATCCTGCTCTGTGGTGTAGACTCACTGAAGCCTTACACTAACAGCTTAGTCTTAGGGAACTTGGCTGGGGATCCCCTTGGCTAGCTGTTGGCCCAGCCTAGGCCTGCATTGGTAGCCTACAGTACGAAGTGGGCTAGGCCTTGTAACGGTAGGCCTGCAAAGTACAAAGTCTACAGCAAGGCCTAACGTTAGGCCTAACTTAGGGCTTTCATTACGTGAGTCAAGCAGACGACAGTAATTTAATTAGCCTACCAATACCACTACTGTGGTGACCTAGATTATGCCTACATCTAGTCCGCAGTCTGCTGACCTACATCCTGCTTGAAGTGAATGTGAGGTATGTTTGATGCTTGACGGAAGAAGTTTCTTTCTCTGAAAAGGATGTAGAACTTGAAGGTAGTGCAAAAGGGTAATCCTGGCAGTTTTAAAGTATCTACAAACACCTCGATCAGGAAGTTGGTGGTTTGGGAAGCTGAGGAGCTGAGCAAACACAGTCCGCTCCGCGGAGTAAGCCTGCGTACGTTCATTCAGTCATTACGCATCGCGTGGGCGCGCGTGCACATATCCCAGTATCATGATATAAGTGCAGTTGCTATGTATAATTTTTTTAAGGTACCGCGCTATGACGTCATGGTTTTGTTATAAACGTCAAGACAAACCGGAAATGGAGACAAGGAATGTTCGATTCGAGGAGCCAGAAATTTTGATTTTAAAGGCAGTAGGCAAGCCACCCCAATCAAGTGAGTGTATCCTGTCACTCTAGTTCATGATTGGCCAATTTTGATCATGTGACAATATTTTTGTCAGTTGAATTGTAAAATTCCAGGAGAATTTCTCCTTGCTTTACCTATTGTTTGTAATAATTGTGTTCAAAACATCTTCAGAGGTGCGTGTAATGCAATAAGAGGAGATTTGCAAGAGTTTGCTGATTTTTCAAAGAAAATTTTGGGGCGACTGCCTATTGCCCCTACACGGCCAAAGTAAGTTTCTCAGTAAATATTCTTTGTGCACATCTTGAAATAAAGCGAATGTTTTTCTGTCTAAACTACGATCATATACACGGGATCACGACCTTGTGAATTCTCAAAACAGGCCACACTCAGTCCATCTGAAATCCGAAAGCGAGAAAACGTATGAGCGCGTCTCAAAGACGTGACGTCTTTGGCGGCTCGGTCAGTAGCACTTCTGTGCATAGACCCTTTTCCAAATAGCAATTACAAAGGATTGTGGGATAGAATTTTTGTTCACATCCTTTTTGGCCACAGTAACAATGCCATTAACATTAACAACGCATACCAAAAGCTCTATCCCACAATCCTTTGTAATTGCTTTTTGGAAAAAGGTCTATGTACGAAGAGCATCTATCGTTTCCACACACCGAATCATAGGCATGGTAACGCGCGTTAGTAGATAGATTATCTCAACTAACACCTGTGCTATCGTGATACTTGAGTAGCTCATGCCTAGCATTCGCAATAACACTGTCAGTGAACAGTCTATAGAGGGATTTCAGTCACGTGACTTTAACCAAATAGACGCAATTTTGAAGGGCAGATCGCGCGTCTTTTTTGTTTTGACGGGTACGCGTCCATTGTGTCACAGAACTATCTATGGTTATTCTGTGCGCGTGTGCTGTAAATACGCTTACTGCGTATGTGTTTTGCCCTTCAGTGCCTGGGAATCCATTGCGCGTGACGTCACATGAAATCCCTCTATCATGTGACGTCACGCCCAATGGATTCCCAGGCACTGAAGGGCAAAACACACACGCAGTAAGCGAATTTACAGCTCACGCGCACGGCATAACCATAGATACTACTGTGACACAATGGAAGCGTGCCCGTCAAAACCAAAGAGACGCGCGATCTTGCCAATCAAAACAAAGAAGACGCGAGATCTTGCCCTTCAAAATTGCGTCTGGTTGGTTAAAGTCAAGTGACTGAAATCCCTCACGTGACTGAAATCCCAAATGAGGCATTTTTCGAAATTGGATTTCTGGACGTTTTTCTTCAAATTCTGTTTATGTCGAACTGCGCCGGTTTTAATTGTTTGTGAGATAATACTTTTTCAGTACTGTACCCAATCTTGCAATACACATAAGTTATTTTGGCCGTGCCATGTCCACTTTAAGCGTGCGATTTCCTGAGTGCGATCTAGAGTATTTAGATACCACATAGTCTCCCATTAGGCCGGTGATTTACACGTGGTGAACCCAAAAGTCTAGTTGCAAGCAGTGGCGTAGATGTACGGGGGGGGGGGGGCTTGGGGCGACCCCCACAAAATCGTCGCGCCCCAAGCGCCTCCACAGGGGATCTGGGCAAAAAGAATTCACCCACTGGATAATCAAATAGATTCGGATAGACTGTGACAAAGTCAATGTCTTTGAGAATAAAATAAAATCAAACTTTACATTTTTTCACCAAATTGCACAACTTGATGGGCTGCTGTCAAGCCTGGCAAGTGCTATTTCCGGCGATCTGGGATGTATTAAAATCTCAAACTCTCTTGGTACGCTCAGCACCAACCGCATGCTGGCGCTTCGCTTAGATAGTAAACGGGAGCCCCCACAAAAATCTCCAGCCCCCAGAGCCCCCAAACAAAAAACCCTAGCTACGCCTGGCACTGGTTACAAGTTTAAGCCTAAGGTGGAATCTTTGATATATAGAGGGTTTGGAATGCCATACTGATTTTGTCCCGTAGGCTCGTTTCCCAATATGGAACATGGAAGTACCGCCTCGGAGGTAGTAACATTCATGCATGCAAGACGAAGAGTTCCAATGACAAATCTGGGTTTCAAGAGTGCAATTTCCTTCAATCTTAGGGCGATGGGGTGCCAAATTTTCTCCCCATACTACCGACACAAGCCGGGGGGAAAATTGCCTACGTAGCAGGCCGTACTTTATATTCTTTGATCAGTCATGATAAAGAGTGGCTGAGCAATCAAAGTCCGCTCCGCGGGGTAAGGGAGAAGAGGAACCACGGGGACAGATTTGTGTTATAGGGCGCTTTTCCTTCTATTGGGTGCATTTAGAATGCCTAATTTTCTCACCATAGACCGAACTTTGGTAGGCTGAGGTCAGTTGTGAACCCATAGACTACCCCTCACCATTAACAAACCACCATTAAACTAAAGAATCCCTAGGATCTGCATGCTGCACAGGCACTCTCGCACCTGCTGTTTACTACAACGGTAATAAAGCAAAAAGTGGCAAGAAAATACGTGGTTCACTGAAACACTTGAAAACACTTGAAAACCCCCAATAGGGGATATTGAACTTGATATCTTTGTGCTGTTAACTCAGTCTCTACTACAATACTAAATATCTAGCCCTACTTACCAACGACGTTCACTAGAAACATACACGTGCTGGTAGATTGGTCCACGGGAGATGTGTAAGTGTATGTGACCTGTGTTGAGGTGCCTGTCTGGAATATGTCATTCGGATTCAGGTTGGAAACGAGGGTCACAGAATTTCCATTTGTGTCAACCGCCGTGGGTACCGTCCACGTAACCGGCGTCGAAGTCACTCCATCGGCAACGTACGCTATGATGTCATTCTCCGGACAATTGCTAAATGTGACTGATGAGAAAAACAAATATCAGCAAATAATTATTGAGTGAACCTTACAGCAACAGACAAAATGGTTGGGGATATATTATTGTCTGAATGAAATGAGCTTAATTGGACCAGGAAGCAAGAAAAGTTTCTTACTACATGGGCCCCAAAATGGGGCTCAAATTGGGCAGCTCGATTGAGAACGAAATGTTACACTTCTTTCATTCTGCAAGTGCATCAGTTTTATGTTTGAGCAAAGACGGTGCCACGGTGCTTGCGAATCATGACACCCGCCGGGTGCTCAACACACTAACAGCAGCTAAAACATTAGTTGTATTGACAATGAATAATTGAACCAAAAGTTTGTGGAGTAAACTAAATTCGAAGATATTCTTCAATGCGAAATCCTGGCGAAACTTGGAAGGTTTTTTCCACCGTCCCTCTAGAAGAGAAGAGTGATTTTACGAAAGTGAACTACACTGTAAAAATGTCTGTTAATTTACAGAAAATAAAACAAAGAAATTAATAAGAAATACAGAAATTTTCTGGCAATTAATTGCCAGAACATTTCGGTATTCCTTTTATATTTCTTTATTTTACAATTTACATTTTTAAAAGTGTATCAATGAAAGTGATGTACAAAGTGCTGTTCTAAATGGGGCCAGGGAGGGCTACCAAGAGACAGCCCGGGCACCGTGGTTGGACGGGATGTGGCGCGAACCAATAATTTGATTGAGGAGGACGTCATAGTGCATTCTCATAGTCCCCGAGTAATAAAATAACAGTAAATGACGACGTCATACGATCACACGGGGATTTCGTGCACCCAATTACGAGGCGATCGTTCTGCAGGGTGGCTGAAAGATTGATTTTTTCGTTATTCGTGGATACAGGTACAGTACTACTACGCTAACAAAATTTAATTGCGGTCACACGTATACAACCCAGACTGTAACACCATGGTCCAGTGGTGAGAATATGCAAGTATGGACCGACTGGGGTCATAGTCAAGTAGATAACTGTTTACATAACCAGTGGTACGCAAACTCAAATATCGAGGAGTGCACTTTCAAAGGTTCCCATAGCCGATGATATGCGGGATACAGAGAGTGGAACCTATTACGCCTAACACAATTTCCTGCATGATAAAAAAGTTTACACATGCAAGTCTGTTGATAGTGAGCCGATACGTAAACAAACATCTAAGCTCACTTTGTTAGCTTTTCTTCTTTACTAACAGACTTTTCAACCCCTTGTAATGGTAATAGCCCTGCATTGTTCTTGTCAACGATAGCACACTTCCAGTATATACTTAACGAAAGAAAGTAACCCCTTAATTGCTAAATTGACCTCACTGGACGAATGCGTACCTTCTCTGAAATGAATCACATGGGAGGGGCCGCCTGCCTCGTGCAAAGTACCATCCCGTGCTGCAATTGCCAGAAATATCCTGGTCAATGCCCTTGACTATGCAGAGCACCTATTGTCAGAATTTTGGGTAAGGGGGACGGCCTATAGCCATATTTTTCACGTCATACAAACTTGATGTAGGACTTCGGAGTTACTTAACGTTTGGTGTATTGCTGCCAATCTGCCAATTGAATATCTCCCGGACTGAAGTTCTGCAAATATTCTAAACTTACTACTAAGATTCATCTTCTTTCGATAGTTTACTTTTAACCCCTGCTCGATGGTTTCACAATAGGAGCAAAACAACAGCTTCTCGAAAGTGTGTGTGAGTGGGGGGGGGGGGGGACATAAACTTGACGAAAATAATTCAAGTGCAAATCACACAGCCCTAGCAGAGGCTCGCCTAAGGCCCGGGTAAAATCATTTCAGTGTGTTCAGGGACATTTTCCACCAACTAATCCAGCAAATGGCTGTTTTCCTTTTTTATAGCTTGGTTTTATTGAGATAGCTAATTTTAAGCTATGGAATCAAACATGTGCGTCTTATTTTTTCCGAGTTCCTGACAAACGTGGGCGCAAGGGAAAATGATATAGTATCCCCACCACCTTCAAAAGTGGGAGGAACATGTCCCCCGTCTTCCACTTGTTGACGCCCTTGCGTGGGGGTCAAGCAGGTGTGATACTGGGGGTTTCCCACTTATGAAAGTCGGGGTATCATATTGCCCCCACTTTTCAAAACCCTGTTAAAAACATATTAGGCATTTGAGTGTATCTATAACTTACAGTGGCTGAAACTTTGAAATCAAGCTAAAAATTGTGAAAACTGCCATTTTCATCCGTAATTTTCTGAAAGTGGAGGCAATTGAACAGTTGCCATGCAGGGGAGTGATAAATTAGGCCTACTTCAGATCACACTGTCACAGCGTATCTCAAACACGTCTCCCGTCTCCCTCAGGGATTCGCGTTAGCATTAGTTCTCAAAGTCATCCCCCCACACTCACACACATACACTTTTTGAAAATGTGCTAACGCTAATGGATTTCAGTCAGCGCTAGTTGAGTAGACCTGTCTGATTTTGTACTTTTTGGTTAGAAACAGAGCTACAGTCCATCAAAATACACGTCTACAAAAATGTGATGTTATGTTACTATGCCAACACAGTAAACAGTCTTTCTCGTCCTTCTGTTACTCCCTTCTATCTTTAATACATAGTGTAATAATTGAAATATTAGCTCTTCATCTGAACTTGCATTGAGTAGCCTTACAGTTGAACCCTCACATAGAAGAATACACCTATCGATTTTCTCCTCTGTAAAAGTCAATAATGTCTCTCGTAAATTCCCAAGTTCATCTAGGTGTAACCACTCGAAAGATATTACTAATTGTATACGCCCTGCATACGATGTTGCCAGTGTCGTGAAACCCACGTGTTAACTTTTTTAACGTTGTGAACAAGTTATATGAGAATCGATAAAAAACCGTAGCTACGCGACTATACGTATATAATATAGTAGGGTTCATATAGTAACATTACATTAATCACGTTGAAAGCATAGTTTGTAGCTAACACTGTTGAACTGTTAGGCCAGGGTATACAATATCCTACTATTTATAGCAGACTGCATTCAACTGCTGTTGAAAATTGGGTACAGTTCCGGTTATTATCTTCTATAGCTAAACTTCGATATGCAAAAATTATTTGATAATCATTACCCGTGTGAGCAGGGTAGATCTGTGTGGTCCCCCCCCCCCCCCGAGTCAGAAAAATGTTAACATCAAGGCAATAGCACATTATGGTGGTGGTAACATTCATGCAATGATAGCTTGTCAATTAGGAACTTTTTAGAAAATGACGCTGATAAGTCATTAGGCCTGCTCATATTGATATCTGGTGGATTATAATGGGAACTGTTGCTGTGAATAGGGTTCATCCAGCTCTCTCAGTGTCACTAGACTTTTTAAATCCACCCATAATACTCATCTACCTTTGGTACTCTCTACTCGTACTTTCCTATGCTGCTAACCGGTGGTAACAAAAGTGTGCAGCCGTTTTAACGGGTTCATTTACAAGATTCTTCTTAAACCGAAAAACCGTGGTGAGAGAAAAATACCAGCCGCTAAACAATACGAATACAACTTTCGTCTTGATAAAGTAATTTTTTCATTTAGTATGTTCCGTAAAATGTTATGTAAAATAAGGGCATTTAATCGTTGGCACGAAGGCAAAATGAGCCTAGGTGTACGCAACATGTTTAATTTTTGAGGAGCCCCAATGTTTTGCCCGAGTCTATGAAACTTAAAGGATTTTGCCCAAATACTTTTACACATGCTGCCCAAATTTGGGGTTCCAAAAATGTGCAGTGCCCCTGTCCCCACCTCAAACGCCTATGATAACGAGTAAGGTTGTACCTTCCATATATACTACACGACTGAAAAACCTGGTAACAACACAACCCGATTATTTCTGACACGGAATCACCGGTGTACCATTCACAGACATAACAATAGCCTTTGTCCTACTCAGTGAGCTAAAAGATACTGCCAAAAACAAAAATGAAACATTCCAGAATATGTTCACTACACTGCAAAATCAGAAAATTTTACAAAATTTTTAAGTACTTACAGTACATTTCGCATGTAGACTATTTTATAGGGCCTTCAGAACTACCGATAATAGCACAGCTTGACCATTGCGAACTTGGGGTGGGCCAAGCGCACAGAGATATTTTGATAATAAAAGGGCCTATACTTTCTCACACAAATTCATTCAGGCTCCTACCTATCTTGAAATAATATTTCCTAAGGACTGAAATTCCGGCCTTGAAGTTGGCAAGCTTGCAAAGGGGATTGAGGAATCGGTATAAAGTCGCTTGGCTCATCGAGGACCACATATCAGGCATTATATATAAAGAAGTTTTTGCCCAGTAAAGACTTGGAGTTAGAGTGAGTTAGATGAGGTTTTACGGGCTCAGTTTCTAACCAATTGGTTTAAGTCGGGCCGGCCACGGCCTTTTTTCCAGTTGTGGCTCACTGGCTTGTTTTCCCTACTCCATTGCTTATGCTGAGCACCAAGCACAATGGCAGTAGGTTCCATTTTTGAAGTCTTTGTAAAAATAAGGGATAGTAAACTTAAGACTTTTAAGTACATCAACTTTTCTTCATCCCAGAAGTACATACCAACTAGAGATTGCTTCCATAGAGTTGTAATCAGAGGGAGTATGAGGCAGGTTGCACTTTCAAGGGGGAACTGTCCTGCCTCCCCCTCCCAAAAAATTGGAAAGCCCCAAACTTCGAAAGGAATCTGTAGAAATTCAGGGAATTTTTTTCAAAATAGCTAACGATTGGGGCAAAATTTTGTGCCCCCACCCAATGCAAATGGTCCCCTTTACGCTTATGGGTGTAATATCTGCCGTTCTATAAAGTGTGCATTGAGGGTTCAGTAGAAATAGCACTGATCATCCGGCCGGATTCTCATGACAGAGTCTAGGGTTACCTATCGCTGGTTATTGCTAAAACTGAACATTTGGGGCTTATTAGAAACAACCAAGTGTCACCTTTCTTCTGAATTTCCAATATTGTTTCATCGGCATAGAAAACCTGCAAATAGTAAGATTTTCGCTAGAAATAGACAAACTAACCCAATGAACTCGGACCAATAAGGCCAAGTAAAAAAAATATGTTTCCCGTCCGGAATTTTTCAGAATAGGAGGATGAGGCCTTTTTTACGTGTCAAAACTGCCTGAAAAAGATGACAAAAAAGTTGCATGCACAACTGTAAGTGAGTATATTATAAAACAAAGTAAACTTGTCTTGTAGTTATCACATCACATTCATGCGCCGCTTGGTGAAGTTTTGGTGAAAACAGACCGTAGTCGCGGTGTCCAGTCGTTCCTTTTTATGTATCAGTAAGGAATATCGCCACAATTTGTGAAAAAGTCCCGAAATAAAATGTGATTTCCGCTGTTCAAAAATAAAAAAATAGGATGCGGCCCCAAAAAAGGATGCGGGCGGGGACGGAAAACATGTTATTTATTTTACTTGGCCTAATATCTGTATAGGCAGATAGGTACTGCTTCTTCATCGAAAAGTTACACTCACTGTAGGTACAGGATCATCTTCCAATTGATTTGGGGTTGCCATTTCATCGCATTTGATCGATATTGAAAACTGGCCTACAAAAAGGTTTTAGGTAAGTAGATTAGTACTCCAGGGATGGAGAAAAGTTGATACTTTAAGAAGCTTAGTTTATGGAATTACAACATATTGTCCAATCTGATAGCTGCAACTTATGCGATACATAACTGACAGATCTTTCTGCACCCCGCCTTCTTGGCGCCAAGGTCATCTGTTCTGTCTAGGACTTGCAGAATCAATGAGATTAAATTGTACCATGCTAGTTCTTCTAGTAATGATTGTCGATACTTTTTTCACAGAAATCAGCAGATAAAGTATTGAAATCTCTTTCATGGGCAAACACCCCACGTAGGGCCAAGTTACGGGACTAGAAACAATCGAGCCTCCGAGAGACTGGAAAAAGAATCGATGAGAACCCGGTATTTTCATTATCGAAAAGTTAGCACTAGATAGTAATTACCCTTTAACTTGAACACGTATCTCAGCTATAACAAGTCAATAATCAGATAAAGAAATGGGCTGCAACTATCTTACTCGGCTGGGCGGGAATCACAACCAGCATGCACTTCCAACAGTAAAAGCTTACTGCAAACAGGGAAGATAGGTATAGTAGCAATTCACTAACTTCAGAATGTCAAGTGACGGTATTTTGGTATTAATATATATATATATATATATATATATATATATATATATATATATATATATATATATATATATATATATATATATATATATATATATATATATATATATATATATATATATACACGGAAGTGGAGATGTGACGTTGCGAATTCTAAATATAGAAACTGAAGAATGGTGGGAAGCGGACATTGGTCGAATGTTAGACGCATATTCCACAGGTTTAAAAATGATGCGACTGATGTCCGCTTCCAACCATTCTTCGATTTATATATAACTGTAGACGAATGTAAGTGGTTTAGTGTGCTGTTACGTCACAACTTCGTGGGGTTTTGTCTGCCGCAACACCTGTCTGTTCTTTTAAATACGGCTACTTGAGGGAGAGAGCCATGTTGCATTTGATGGCTCTTTCAGGAGATTCAGTTCCACCCACTGTTCGGCAAACAACACTTCCAGCGAATTTAAGGGATAAATGGCCCCTTGGTAACATTTATCTCCTATGAAGAACACTAAAGCTTTAAAGATTTTTCTTTTTCGAGTGGCATTTGAAGGACTTGAAGAATGATGATGTCGGGACATGGCCACAAATTGCGAGGTACTTCTTATAAAGTCTTTAGCGCAGGTCACACTAGAGCGATTTCGGATAGGATTGCGGTCCGATTTTTGTGAGTTTTTGTTAAAATCTTTCCCATCCCTGGTCGGAAAGAGCCAAAAATTTGACAACCTGCATGTGTAAATATATAATTTGCATCAGAGGACTACGAATTGGATATAAACTAATTATTTCGTGACGTCACATCTGCAGACAGCGTTTATCGGACACGCGTGCAAAAATAGGATTGATTTTCGAACAAATACCGCTCTGTTGTGTGGTATAAATTATATAATGGTAGCAGGACAGTTTATGGTGATACAAACTAGCATCAGTTATCGATAGCGTGACCATCCTTAGAACAAAGTTTGAATAAAAAACCATTGGTCCGATTTAGAAAAAAATCGGATCGGATCTCGGATTGAAAATCGCTGTATAGTGTGTCCTGTCCTTTTCTCCACTTTTGCAATCACTGTAATTGATATTAAAATTAATGGACTGGTCCACCGTCTCTCAAAACTGAAAATATATCCAGAATGACAAAAGGCTTAGTGTTTCCTGCCTCTTAAAATATTTCCTATGTACCTTCACTTTCTGCTTTTCAGCAAAAAAGCTTACTCCCGTTGCACGCAAAAACCTGAAAGTACTCCCAAAAGGAGTTACAACCCCATATGCTAATTACAGCTCCATCAATGTTGCAGCTCTTGAGACAAAATCATGTTTTTAAGCAGTTTGCAAAGATTTTAATTCAGATAACCTTGACTTGTAACAAAAACAATAGTGTTTGTCTTCTGACTATAACGCATCCAAATGCCATTATGAAAAGTATATTCGGATCCTATCTCTGTCAAATTTGCATGGATTTCACTTTTTACCTCTTTTAACTTTTGACCTCCTTTTCAAAAACAATAGGATTCTCCCGCTCAGTGACAATCGTACATATCAAGTATGGAAGTATTCAATCTTTTGCACCTTGAGCTATTGCGTTAAGTAGGCCTAGCAATTTCCACCTTTTCGCTGTTTCACCTCTGGTGACCTCAGGTAACCTTTGACCTCTACCAAGAACAATTGCGGTCATCTTCTGACCATAACGCATCTACATCCCACGTGTGAAAAGTATACATAGTTCCTTACTTGAAATATGTTTATGTTTTAGTTTTTGACCTCTGGTGACCTCACGACATCTGACCTCCACCACAACAATAGTTTCTTCCTCTTAAAATGGAAAAATTACGTCCCAGGTACTAACAGTATTCACCATTCCTACCTTGAGATATAGTGTTTACCAGGTTTTTAGTTTTTGACCGATGGTGATCTTGCATGACCTTGACTTATATCCAAAAAATGGGGGTTTTCCTGCCAGTATAATAAATCCATATACCAAATATTAGAAGTGTCCATCATTCCTATCATATCGTGCTTACAAGCAATTTCCTGGTGACCTCATATGACTTGTGACATCCACCCAAAACAAAAGGGTTCTTCCTCTCAATGTGATAACTCCATGTACGAAGTATGAAAAGTATTCCATCATTCTTAACTTTAAATATCGTGTTTACAAGCTAAGCGTCACAAACACATACAAACACACCCAGACACACACATACACACGCCATGGTGACTGCAAAGATTCCTTTGCCTTCGGCACAAAACGTCTCCTTCGCAACAAAATGCCTCCTTCGCAGCTTCTAATTGCAGCAGACCAACTGAATAGCCACATGTCGCAAAAGGTCCTTACAATCTGTAGCCAAAGCATAAGAACGTGGGGGAATGTCGCACACGTGATAATCCAGTGTTGTCTGTTTCTAGATTTTTTTCTTTGACAGTGTGTCCCTAGTTCAAGAGAACTGTATGAGCCAGTTGGAGTACATGATTGGCGGGAGGACTACCCAGAGCAGAGTCAAGGGCTGCAGGACATGATCGGGTTGTAATTTGGATAACGCTAGGGGCGATGAATTTGGGGGAGGAGCTAAGCTGCGGGTGGAATTGGGACTAATTGAAAATAAGCGAAGATAGGAGGGAATAAATTTAGCAGCACGATACAAAGGAATGGCTGAAACGGGGGCTGAATGGATATAATAAACTGGATAAGGGAGCTGAGCAAAGTTTTCAAATGTTTGTATTTATGTGCGTTTGTGTGTATGGATGTGCGTGAAGGCAAGTATTTGTGCGTATATATGAGCTTGCCGATGAAGTGATCGTGGGCAAGTTGTGACCTGAGTATTTTTAGTAATTATAACATGTCGAATTGATCGGCATGAGCAACGCAAAAGGTCATGTTTGCCCTCTAATACAAACCTAGTGGAAAGGGTATCCCCCGGAAAAATTTGGCCCTCTTACAATTGCCTTAATAAATTTCAAAATATCCCCCATCCGGACAAAAAATGTTACCCCTCGAAAGTTATCTCCCAGGGGTGGCCCCAGGATTTTTCCGACAGGGGGACCAATCTCCCCGACAGGGCGGGGGGTAGTAACCCGAATCCTCGGCAAGGGCGATAGAGTGCCGAAACAATGCTTGAAGCAAAATTTTGGCAGGCGAAGCGTGCCGAAAATTTCGGGCTCTTATTGGAGAAAATTTGATAAAAGTCGGGCTTCTACCATGGAAAATTTGAAAACAATTGGGTTTTAACGAAGAAAATTGGAAAATTTGGGGGTTTAATTGAAGTAGGCCTACTTGCCCTAATTTAGACCAAAATTAAGTAAACCGTCGGGGCGAATGGCCGTTGTCGGAGACTGCATATTTTATCGTAGGCCTATACATAACAGCTCCCCGAAAAACCGGAATATTTCCCCGATGGGGGTCAGCATTCCCGGACGGGAAGTCATGGCCCCCTTCCCCCACCTGGCGCCACCACTGCTGTTTCGTCCCCCTTCAGTACTTTATTTTGCCTGTTCTAAAGGAAACTGATCCTCAAAAAAAAAGAAAGAAATGAAAATGTCGCTGGCAGGGTGGTTACATCAACATGCAACTCATTTGACTAAGGGTAATAAGGTTTTCATGACCCTCGTTTGCCATGCCCAGTCCAAATGTAAGTCCCGATTTACGTACAGAGCTTTTAATTATGCAAGGTTAACTTTTAGAGCTCTTATAGTTTCTGAAACATTAATTCAGCGTGAGAACAAATCGAATTTACAAACTTCTAACACGACAATCCTGTTTTATCATACCAAGGAACCACTGACAAATCACAAAACAATAGTCCGTTTGACATTGCATAGAAGGTCTATGTTCGTCCGGCAAACACTTCCCAAACATACATTCGGCAATCCCCAAAGGGAGGACTCCGCTGTCAAATGCTTTCTAATGCTGTTTGTCAATGCATTTTACCTGGATTTGCGATCAAAACACTAACTGTCACCACGTAGCCCCAGAGATGTCCGTGGGTACATGTCATGGGAGGGAAAGGAAATATCGTTTCTCAGTGAACACTGACGATGTAGGCTAGTAGTCAGATATTTTATAAGGGGAGGGGGCTTCCAAGTTGGAATGGTCAACGGCCCCGAAACTACATAAGTGCGAAGTCCCCGCCGACAAGCGGACGACAAAAATCACAATTTGATCACTTCTGGGACTGGTGGGAGGGAGGCCAGATGAAGGCAGAGGTTGCATATGGTCTGCAGTTGGAATGATAAAGTTAGTTAGATGAGATTTTACGGCTCAGTTTCTAACCGATTGGCTTAAGTCGGGCCGGCCACGGCCTTTTTTCTAGTTGTGGCTCACTGGCTTGTTTCCCCTACTCCATTGCTTATATGCTGAGCACCAAGCACAATGGCAGTAGCTACATTTTAAAAGTCTTTGGTATGACCCGGCCAGGAGTCGAACCCAGACCTTCCGGCTGCAAGTCGGATGCTCTAACCCAGGAGTACCCAACCAGCCGATCGCGGTCTACTGGTAAACCGCGGACTGATCCCAAGTCAACCGCGAGAGATGTAGGGAAAAAATGAAAAAGTAAAAGTTTCTCTGTGTGTAACTGTATGGCAGTGTATGTTTTGTAGATCTCGGGAGGGTGGCTACTTGAAAAGTAGATCTTGGGTCAAAAAAGATTGGGCACCCCTCCTCTAACCACTTGACCATACAGTCGGAATTATAAAATAAATATCTACTGCAAAGCTTACCAATGCAAAGTAACAATGAGACAACTAGATAGGCCTACATTTAAGAAGAGCCCACGCGAAGAGCTCCCATCATAAAATGAGTGTAAGACACATGGTATCTTTCACTCACAAAACTTCCATTCCATTTTCTCTCATCCACTCACCTTTTTCATTACGATACCCCTCCCCCTTTTTTGTAATTTTCGACCCTGTCACGGAGGGAGAAGGGGACATATTCGTTGGTGTGTCATTCAGCGAGGGCATATATATGCATTGACCTGACGGGTATAAGTGAGTAATGTTAAGCTACATTCAGGATAATTTCGTACGGGAAAAATTTGAGGTTAAACACGAAATTTGTATTTTATTCAATAGCTTACGATCGAATGTTGCAATTTCTGATGAGTTTCTTCAGACTTAAAAGAAAAGTTAAACTTCCGTCTCCCCTTGATCCCAATTTTCTCTTTCTCATTCCCTTCATTTTGTTGTCATATAACCTCTGTAGTTTCAGCTGGCCGTCCGGGTCAAAATTGTAGAGGTCAGTCTGTGCAAGTAACTCACTCTTCTGTCGCGCCTCTTACCTACGCAACTGCAAAGCATACAGTGCTTTTTAAGTGCATCGAAACGGCACATACAAACAAAAAACAAAAACTCAAACCGGATCGGACAGGAACATAAAGGCAAAACTATCCACACACCACCAAATCAAACAGAAAATTATGTTCATTACAACAATAGAACCACACACACACCGACAACCCAATGCCCCACAAACCAACCTCCCCCCGGCCACCCTAAACCAATATTACTACATACCGCCAACGAAAGACAACACCAGACCAAACCACCACCCAACAACAACCAAAAAAACCAAAACACCAGACCAAGCAATCATCGCAAACTGCCCCAAGGGGCCACGAGGGGTCCGGGGCGGGGTCCACCTGCCACGAGGGGTCCGGGGTGGAGCAAAGCATACAGTATGTGATGTTTTTTGGAGTGTGGAAAAATTCTCTCGACCAAATCTCCGAAATTTTCCTGCTTTACAACTCAGCCTAATCTAGATTTTACCGCATGGAAATTTCCCATGCACTCAGGCGTAAAACTGAAAGTCGCTCAGCAGAGATACGCTGCGAAGAACACCGTAAAATCGAACACCGTAATCGTACTAACATGTCGAGAAGAGATCAAAGAAGGAATGTTTTTGATCAGTATATGGCCACACTACATGAACAATTATCCACATAGAACTGACTGAAGTGGGGGAACATATACAAACCTATAGATTCTTTTCAAGCAGAAGGGAAAATTGCGTCAATATTGCTGCATTCATCACATTCAAACGCTCCACCCCACCGGACCTGAATAAATAGTTATGCCGACTATCTTATTGAAAGAATGAATGGTATTGTTTGCTTTGACCAGGCTCAAAATGAATCCCTCGGTGGTCCATTCAAACATTGTAGGAATAGACTATGTGATCTATACAGCTTTAGCTTACTGTTTTCAAGTGTCTGTATGCCGGGGCGATCTTCTTTTGGATAATGCAGGCACCACGTTCTAAATTACAAGGATTGCATAATTTAAAACGACTTACAACAGGTGATAAAAATATTAAGGAATATTCAAAATTGGTAACCATTTTAAAAGGAGAAATCAACATGATTTGCAAACGCTGGCTCCAAAATGAAAATTTTGCTTTAATCTGACTCTAGGCATACTTTGGGTAAAAAAGAAAGAAGAAAAATTAGGCACGGGAGAAACTTGGCTACGCCTTTATTTATTGTATCTGCCCAGTATTTAATTCAAATTGAATCCTTTCGTAACTTCTTCCTATAACAACATTCTTGAAAGTGAAATTCCGTACCTTTTCTTTCCTTTATCATGTTAACTGACTAGCCTATTTAGTATTCCTGAGGAGCTCTCTAAGAAAGTGTTAGGCAAGTTTCGTAGATTGTGAACAGCTAAAATATATTAACGTATGCCCAGAAATATGGCAGCTGAGTGAAAAGGGTACTTGGTGAGAAAGTGTGAAACTTTTGTCTCGGAATGATCAGTCACATAGTGCTTCCTTCGTTATAACACTGAGATAATGCTGATTACATAGTAGTATGCGTGATGATGGATTATGTGTGACAGACAGGTATGTCAGTAGCACATGGAGCGGACGACTTGTTTCGTTCAGCATTTGGCTACGACTAAAAAAAGAAACCAAGGGCGGTAGTAGGCCAAAGGGAACCGCTACGCAGGCTAGGGCAGGGCTTCATTATTTTGAAGACCTCAAAAAGAACGAACTTAAAAACACAAAAACATTTCAGCAGAAATCGTTTTCATAATCGATATCAGCACTTTGTTAGGAAAGGGTTCACTACTCTGTAGAGTAGTGAATGTACTACACTCCTTCAACAAGTGATACAACCTTGAGGTTGTAGTGTCACACACACTGAGCCGTGCAAGATACCGGCAATGTAAAGGAACGGAGAGTTAGGCGTTTGTCTATTACTTGATCTGGTCTGACACTTGATACTACATGTCTCACACAAAGTTTTTCTTTAGTTTGTCTCATTTTTCTCCCTAGCTCCAAATGAGCTGACCACTCAAATAAGCTGACCACTCAAATGAGCTGACCGTGCACATCCTATGATTTTGACATATCAGCCGCTCTACTTAGTCTAAAAACCATGCACGGTGATAAGTACGCCCGATTGACATATTGGCACTAAACTTGAGGTAGAAACGAAAAAATACCCCCCCCCCCCCAAAAAAAAGGAGAAATATTAATTCTAAAAAATAACGCTGTGATTAGGTAGGGTTGTATTGCATAAGTTCTCCATACACATCTACGTTTTAGTGCTCAGGCGACGGAAAATATTGGAGAAAATGCATTAGTTGTTAAAAATTGTGGTCTTATGGAATATTTGATAAAATTTTCCCAGTCACATAAAGAACTTATAAAAGTTGAAAACATTTTATACCTGCAATGTTCATGTTGTTCTATTCGCAAAACTTGGCGTCGCTACTTTACATCAATAAAAGAATCGTTGTTTAAACTTACCCTGTGACTTAACTAGAGCACCAAATAATGCAAAAACTAGAAAGAAGAAAGTTCTATTTGACTCCATGATGATTCCCTGTATAATCCACAGGTTATTTGGGTCTATAGCACCATTCCGAGACGAAAAGAAAATATCCCCACAACAGTTTCGGTCTGCTCCGGGAGTTATGGTCTGCTTCCTCTCCCTTGTAATATTGACCCCAGCTGTGATTAGCGGATCCACGGACTGCTCAGGAGCTCACCGCAAAGAGAAGTGACTGTCCTTACCCGCTGCGGTCTCACACACAACTAAGGCAGCACAGAGCTCTGGAGACGTAAAACGATATCTGACTGATGCTTGAAAGGTTTCTTTATCCCTTGCGAAGGACGTTAGTGGTAATGTGCACTCAACCGAAACGGCCCCTAAACTTATAACAAATTCTTATGAAATCGTGTTCTAGCCACATGGTCCCTCCCATAAAATGTATGCGGAAATCCAGTTCGCAGAATTTATCTGACTTCAGCGCGTTGCTCCAATTAAATAGCTACTGAAACACTGAAAAGAACTTGAAGGGAAATTCTTTCTTTTCTTGGTGTAGCCGGTAATTACACGCCATTTAACATATAACACGGTAATCATAAACGTAGCTCGTTCTTTGTTTTGCGCTCAGGGCGGATTTCTGTGTTTCTGTGGTAGCCGTATGTAAACAGTTATTATCTTATCGATTTCTATATTTTAAAGATTTTTGGGCTTTTCTCCTCTGTAGTACATTTCTGTAACCATGGCATCCACAGAGGTTAATATAAACACAGTCCTTTGTCAAGTTCGTGATGGTAAAGTGTGTTTGACTTATCAATTTTTCATGCTCGAGGGATGATTGCGAGCGATTTAGATAAGAAACTACAATGACGATTCGTTCAACGTTACACACACGCACATGCATAGGGATGTTGGGACAATCAACGATGTATTGAATAGTCGCATGAAGACCTTAGGCCATTGCTCCTCTAACATAGGCACTTGCCTTATACTTTCATGCGACTATTCAAAAGTATAAGGCAAGTGCCCATGTTAGAGGAGCAATGGCCTAAGGTCTTCATGCGACTATTCAATACAGCGTTGATTCACTCATTATATATATATATATATATATATATATATATATATATATATATATATATATATATATATATATATATATATATATATATATATATATATATATATATATATATATATATATATATATATATATATTAGGCACACCGCATTAATGGGCCACCTTGTGTTTAAAGCATTTTATAGGTGCAAACCTAGAGCGTATAATTAAATTCTGTCTTCAATGACATCAGTAAATAAAATTTGCAAACTGAATTCACTAGTATGTTCCCTTTTTGACGATACGTAGTATAAATTAAAGATATCTGTAATTTGGTTTGGGTAATGAAGGGTTCCAATAATTAACACAATATCGTTAATTAGGTCAAGCGTCTCCTTACGCCTTATTCATGGTATTTGTATAACCTTGTTAATTCGAAATTTGAAATCATTTGTTAATATGGCAACGCCATATGTAAAGAAATCATGAATGCAATGTCATAGTGATTTGCACATTTTTTTCTCCGAATTAGTGATATCAGTGGGTGTGACGTGTGCATATACCGGTAGGCCTATATAGCTTTTCTAATCTTCACTAGTCTATCAGGCGAGCCGTCGAAAGGAATCTAAGATTGGGTGGTGGGACTTTCAGTTACAGAATTAATTTCAGGGCAGACTGTTGTTAATTGTAATGTAAATGCCCTTTAATTGTTGTAGGGCTACTGTTGTACCAGAATGGTCATCAAAGCTTTTAAAAAAGCTGCTGCTCATTGGAGCAGCTATAAGTAATGAACAGTGGTCTGGTACTTTAATTGGGACAGTAGTTTTCCCCAAAAAACTGCAGTATAGCTGTGACTGAAATCAGCACTGTGGCAATTTCTAAGGTGGCTTTAGACGTTTGAAGACAAATCATTCAAACTGTTAAATGTTAGTGGGCTGCAGCCCGCCAGTCCCTGGTTTCGACTGCCCTGAATAGAAATATGAAGGGCTGATTTCTTCATATGTGGGCCTACATCAAAGCCTATTTGCAGATATCTTAATTGATCTACAAATCTCAGCATATTAATTTTTCATACGATTTAATGAGTCGATTAAAGATGTACAAAATACAATTTTTGAGATCCACAATCGGCGTGATTCATGTATTGAGCAGTAATTAATTTACTGATATCTAAATTGGTTCTAATGAATTCATTAAAAATTAAGTTATGTGTGTCATTATTTACGGACGTTCTTAACTAGACTTCACAGTAAAACTCGTTGCTGTTCGAACCATAGAAGCATAGGCGTAGCAGGCGGGGGTTTGGGGGCTGATTATCAGTGGTGTATTTAGGGGAGCATTGGGCCATGCCCCCCTCACTGATGCCGATTTTTTAGTACCTAAAATACGTAAAATTTTTAACACAAATTTTACTCCAAATGGTAGCATATGTGGCACCAGTTTGCATGTAAGGACACATAATATTGCAAAAATTTTCAAAGGGGAGGGGGCCACCCTCTCCCCTTAGACCTTTCCCCAGGTCGGCGATAACACAACATAATGCCTGTCCTGCCCCCATGAGGGAAATCCTGGCTACGCCACTGATTATTATCACTATTATTGTAACGAGTTCCCCGAAAATTATAATCAATATGGGGAAGGGTAGTAACACGGCAAATGATTGTATGTAATTGGCATGCGCGTGTGGCAACCGATGCATGCCTATGTGATATGTACATTAACATGTTGAATGCGGGTGGAGCGCGCAGAAATTTTTGTTTATATAGTTCGGGCAAGTCGTTACAGTCCCCCCCCCCCCCATCAACTTGGGCTCCTACGTCCATGCATAGAGACATCCGCCGCTTCCATGTTCAAACACAGAGTAGTAGCTGCGAGTTCACTGGAAACTAGGCTTGCCATGCATGGATCTTTCCGCTGTTGAAAAATTTACCTTCACCTGAAACAAACATGTTTTTAGTCTTTTGGATGACTTCTCAGTAAACTTTCAAAAATCGAAAAGCTCGGAGAATGCAAACATTTAGGCCTATATAGGTCTACAGAGGAACGGTGTACGGTGTACGTACGGTGTACTGAATAATGTCTTAAAGGCAATAGCCAGTCGCCCCAAAATTTTCTTTGAAAAATCAGCAAACTCTTGCAAATCTCGTCTTATTGCATTACAAGCACCTCTGAAGACGTTTTGAACATAACTATTACAAACAATAGGTAAAGCAAGGCGAAATTCACCTTGAATTCCACAATTCACTAACAAAAATATTGTCATATGATCAAAATAGACCATTCATGAACTAGAGTGACAGGATACACTCACTCTGTCTGGGATGACTGCCTACTGCCTTTAAGCATTCATTTAAAAAAGGCATGACACCCTCTCTAGCAGTTTGGAAGAAACCATGCATAGTTTAACGAATTACAAATTCACGTCTTTGCGGTAGGTGAAAACGTCCTTCCTACCCCAATTTTGAAGGTTGGGAAGGAAATCCGGTTCCTGGACAACTGCCCAGGGCTGTAAAGCTCGGACACGATTCCGGACTCGAATCCCTTTTTTACTTGACTCGGAATTGGCCCGGAACAGGAGGTTACGGAATCGGAATTAGCCTGAAATGACCTGCAACTGGACTTGAACTCAGAGCCGATTCCAGCCGAGTCCACAAAAATGAAAAGTTACATTCTTATTTTGGACACAGTAACTGTTCAATACATGAATGGTCACGCACAGCCAACTAGAAGTTACAGAGTTAGGAAGACCGTGACTGTGTGATATTGACCCCTAAAATGACACTTTCAATCAAATGTACTTTAAAATGGTGTTGTAAGTATTTGCATTCTATGCTAAATTGTCAAATGGCCGGAATCGGAATTGGCACCTGGACATGGGCACTGGACTCGGAATTGACTCGGAATCGGGTTAGCTGGACTCGGATACAGCCCTGAAAATTCCCCAGCCATAGTAATTACCCATCAGACAACTTTCTCTACCAGAATATTTAGAATTGTAGAATTGCCATGGTTGTTAATAATCCGGTGGTGGGGGTTGTTCGGGACGAATTTTCCGTGTGGACTATAGGACTTGTCGGGTGGGAACTGTCCATTCACAACAAAATCCACGTACACTCCTGCATTTGTTTACTTATTCATTTAGTTTTGTTTATTTTATTTATTTCAACTTAATTTTAGGGTAACTCCATATAGCTTGAACTTATCTTCTATGCATGGCCATCATAACCACAAAATAATCAAAATATAACACACGAATGGTCAAGTAAAAAAAGACAAGTCAAAATAGTAATAAAAGAAAACAGAGTGATAAACAACACAAAAACCTTGCAGAAAATAGAACCTATAGCAAATCTTATTGTCCATAGCAAAAGTTATAATTAAAACACAAAAGTAAAGTAAAGACAGTCAAAAGTAACTAATTTTAGTATTTTTTCCCACTTCCAGGCAAATTGTGACTGGCACTTATGATTCTAATTCAACAATGTAGATCAGAGTTATAGGCTGTATCTTATGTACAAAGTAAGCCCAAATACTTGAACTTGACTCGTAAACTACTCTTAAATGGAAATCGAACTTGACTTGGACACGGCCGACGGAAACTAACGCGGTCTATTATTTACTGACCGAGCTTCATACTTTATCACAGTGAATAGGTTTCTAAGTTATTTAAGCCCGCCGAGCGTACCCTGTAAGCTCAGCCCTTCTTCAAGGCTACCATATGAGTGATCAAGGAGTAAACCTTACAGCTTGCTACGTGGGCAAGTTTTATTATATGATCCACAACTTTATCTTTCAATCTGAAGTCTGAATTTCGACCATTTGTTAAGATACTTATAAAGAAAATGAAGTTATTTGGGCCTATTTCATGCCTTTTGTTATCTCAGTACTTCAGAAATGTCACGTGTATCCGATGAATATCATTCTCAGGACTGCATTAAAAGGTCTTTTTTCAACCCCACTATTTCATTGTCCAAGTGAGGTATATCAAGTTACCAGCTTAAGGAAGTATTACTTCGGGCAAGGAGGAGGAGCTCTGAAATGCAATTCTGTGGAAGATGATTGTATCAATCACTTCGAGCTCACTGTTTCACATGCATGAACTGTACAACTGTAGGCAAATTAGGAAAGTAACAGCCTACAATTTAGGGAGACCAATTTTTCGTGAAAGGCTTGACCCCGTGGTGGGGAATGCCCAAAGGTAGGCAACTCGTCGGAGGGATGGGATCTTCCGGGTGGAAGGTGTCCGAATGAGTTGTCCAGGAACCTCTGGAAGCCTTGGCTGTTAGGAATCGTTGTGAAACAGTCTTCTGAGAAGACGTTTACTAAAACAAAAATGTCACTTTGAAATCCATGTACCGGTACGCTATTGTATAATCGTGCTCCCGATCCTTGAATTACATGCTCTGGTGGGGATTGATTGTCCGTTTGAATAAGATTCTCACACACATAAAAAAAATACAAAAAAAAATGACCGCATGTACAGGTTTATCTCCCTGATGGGTTCCAGTATGCTAAGGTATGCTAATTGAAGGAGAAAAGTACCAAGTCTTACAATAGATTTGTCTTCATCTCATGTCGTTAAAAACTATTCTGGGTAGCCAGGTTACGTAAGTCGGCCCTTATTGGGGTCATCCAGCTCAAATCTCCTCACTTCTTAGTCTACCTGTATGTACAGACATCCTCTCTAAATCCCTAGGGTGCGTGAGAAGCCTCCAGCTATGGATGCCAGGTAATCAAAGGAGAGGGCAAAAGTATATTCGTGTGTAGAGAATGTGTTAGTGGCTAGGTGTTGAATGCCACAATTTAGGCTATTGCCTATACAATGCGGATGTGTGCAATAGTAGGCCAGTATGCTAGAAAGGGATACTTCCAATCCATGCTACGTAACTTAAAAATGCCATACTTCTTCCAGGGAGCTTACAGCTCCCTGCTTCTTCTGAGCCGCATACCGGTTGGCGCCCTACAGAAATATACATCTAAAGCGTATAGATATCTTCAACGCTCTGAGTAGGCCTAGTTTCTATCTTATAAGGCGAACATCTGAACATTTTCAGATGTAAACGGTCAAAGTTATATAGAGAGTAAAGAGTTGTTTGCCATGCAAGTCGCATTTAAAAACACACACATACACACAAACCATAGAATATCAGTAAGGGAGAATGACTTCCGGGATCTGGATTGAAGCCATTGGTTTGGCTCTCTGTGCGGCAACAAAGCAATGGCGCTTAATGCAAACATCGTTGCCTTTGCCCCAGTTATTGGTGGAGAAACAAGTCAGGGTTTTCAAGTCAGGAGTATAATAAAAACATTAAGGCCTTAAGCAACATGAGTTATCCCTGTTTTGAAAATTACTCCTAATCTTTCGAAAAACGGATGAAATGACCTTTAATTTCTGAAGTTGAATGCACATATTCGTACGGAGCCAATCAACCATGCAGCTTTTTGTCATACAGCAGAAGCGCCCTTTATACTTTCGTGGCTTCACAAGTTAAACAAGCAGCAACGCACTGTGCCAGTGTTCTCCCTTTTAATTTCTATGACTCAAACCAAACCAAACAAAAACATTATGGACGTAATACATTGTAAGCAGGCGATTAATCGTTAATCACCTGCAAATTTAACACTTGCAAGAAATATGTAAGTATACATACGACCACAACACACAACTTGCCACTTTGGGTGTATTCTGTGGTCTGCAAAAGACTCCACCTAAATAATTCTTAACCAAAAAACTTCCGTGCAGTACAAGTTATAAGAATATGTGACTAAGCATTCATTTTGTACCACAAAATTTATTGTGTTACACAATTTAATTTGACCTTTTCAGAATCATTTCAATTAATGTCAATTATGGACATCATACCATCATACTTAAAAGCTTATCTCTGATTTTAACCATTTTCACTTCTAAAAGTTATACTCTAAACTCCGCAAGACTTTTGCACTGTGAGCTACTTTCCTGGAATGATTACCCTCAAGGACAAAAAACGGGGCGTTCGCATAAGGTCCCCCACTTATGGACCCCAATATATTTGCTCAAATATGTTTCGTCATCGAACAGGCTATTGTAAAGAAATAAACAAGTCAATGTGATTTATAGCGCCCTTCCTTTCACTGCCACCTTCTGAGGCAGTGGTGCATAGAACTTCCATGTCTGCAGGGGCAACTGGCGTCTGACCGTCTTAACTGGACTCCTGTCACTCTTTTTCATTTTTACCGCGCTTCATCAAAGCTTTGCCAAGGTGTGGGAAGTGTTTATTTCTGGCGATGCACTGGGTCGTTTTAAATACAGACACTCGTCACCCCAAAGTATATTTTTAGTTTTGGGGTATCAAAATTCTCAGTTGGTAACTACTCTTTGATTGACATCAAAGTTTGAAAATTCAAAAGATGTAGAGTAGCTCACATTCCACACAATGCAGAGAGAGCGCTTGGATTACGCATTATAGCCTTGTATGCTCACCAGGACATGCCATGCTTTTAGCAATAAAATAGGTTTGTGTCTACACAAGGAGGAGCATTATACAATTATGGGAGGCTCTACAAGTTGCATAGTTGTGAGAATTGGACCTGTCTGGGATGACGAGATTTGCCCTTTAACCAATTTTCTGTTAGATACACGAAAACCTATGGTTGTGTCTTGTCAGATTTAGTGTCCGGGCATTGGGTATCTACTTCCACAATACTCACACCCAAAAAGTTTTCACCCCCGACCGAACCGCCTATAAATCCGGCACTATTCTGTGAGGGGACTGCGTGCTGTTTACCGCCCTATAGTCTATCTCGATATAAAAAGGTGAATCGATCGCAACATTAATTGGCTCAGCGCGTACCGGTACCTACAACAGTATATGAGTATATGAATTTATGCAGATGATAGGGCTACGATGTGATCTTTTTATACCCAATTTTAGGCAGATTTTTAATGACAGAAGATGATGTCAAAGCATGCCCGAATCCAGGGTTTGGAAAGGATCAAGATCCCATGATCCTTCTTAAAGCCTGGCTCTCGACCCCCCCCCCCCTCACCACCTCGGGCTTCTCAGAAGTAAGACGCAATGAAAATTCCGGCAAGTGAACAAAAGACGACAGAGCAAAGAGGTCAACCAAAATGAAGTTTATATCAGGTGTAACGTCAAATTTGAAGACAACGTGAATTTATTCCCTTTGAGTCTATTTTGACTATGTATCTTTCGGAAAACGCCTCTTGATGAGCTAAAGGCGAAACTGACTAAACCTTTAGAAGACTGCGTTGATGTGCGGCCAGACAGAGCCCACTGTCACTCTTTAAATAACTGCATGTCCCCACTCTATAGTCATCCAGCTTCACTCTTTTTTCCCATTTTTTCAAGAAAGGTTTACAGTAACCACTACACAACTCTTTTTTAAATAGACGAGTTGGGTCAGAGAAAGCAAATACCAGCACAGGTACTTGTCATTTTACACGCCTACTTCATAAGACTAAATTTCACCAGGCGCTATGAACAGATGACGAGAAAGATGGTACAACATCTATTACAGTCTTAACTTAGAAAGTAAACAATAACTTCCATGGGAGTTCTCAATCACGTAACCTCGCAAAGTTTATATCTTATACCATCTTATACCGTATCTCTCTCAACCTGTCATGCGTTTTCATCACATGCATAAAATATCCTTTGCTAACCTGACTCAACATAACCAGGACCGCCCATAGATTAATTACTGGACCCCTTGCAAACAGACCCTTCCGCATGTAGAAAACAAGGAGTACATCATAAGAATTTACACAATTCTATCTGCATGACCATTATTTTTGACTGGGGATAGCCTACGGGGCTGCAATGTCAGGTTCATCGCTAGGCCTAGTTAATGTGGCGGCTGTAGGGCTTCATGAAGCCTGAGTAGGAGCTCTCTGTGGCTACTCTGTTTTTCCTTGCAATATAAGCTGTACGAAAAAACTTCGTCTGCTCCGCGGGCTAGGCTTCATGCTGCACTTACATATAGGGAAACACTCGTAGATCTGTCATGCATGAGAGGTTGTGATAGCTGCGGGAACTTTGGGGATTAAGTTTGGGGTACGTTGTCCCGAAATGTCTCACCCTATAGCTATATCCTGTTCCGAACTTTTCCCTCCCTTTTTACATGACCCTGAGCACAAAAACCTTCTAAATTTGGGTACCTTAAAGGGCATGAACAGTCGCCCAAAATCATTTCGAAACAACAGCTAAATCTCACAGATCTCGTCTTATTTCCCTTCACATATCTTTCATGATGCTTCAGAACAAAAATATTGCATATTCAAGGTAAAGGAAGTAGTTACTCTGCGTAAATTTCACCATTCAGTGCGAAAAATGTTGTCACATGATTCTCAAGAGCCATTCATGAAAGAGGATACCTGGGTACACTAGTCCAAATTGGGGTGACTACATTTTCCCTTTAAGCTGAAAAAGGAAAGCACACTTACTTTCTCCATCTCCGCCAAACTCCAAAGCTTCAGCAGTACTGATTCCTGACCAGAAAGTATTAAATTCTTGAACAATCGTACCACTGTATGAGAAGAAAATTGCATTTATCAATAGACGAGTTGGGAAACTTCGATGAACAATGCATGCTGGGAAGGAAAGTGCACCATAACAGAGACTGCATGTGCAAGACAGATATTTTGAGCAGTCACACACAATTTTCGAGTTAAAAATATGGTTCTCTAACAGACATCAATTACGGGTCAAAGAGAACATTCGTCGTCCGTGCAGTTATCGAGCTACTGGTTGCAGTTGTTTTGGGTGATAGTGGGTGTATTTAATTTCTTGTTGTCTTTTTGTATGCATCAGAAATTTTTATCTCATCATGCAGAACTGCCGAACCTATTATTCTGTTCCCACAAGTTGTCTGTCTGGGATGATTCGAATCTAGACCCCAGTTCAGTCTTATGTTTTATAGCCTAGACTACAAAAGGATGGCACACTTACAAGAAGCGAACACTTCCAACATTGGTCAAAGGTGCAATCCAGTTGAATTCTATCGGTTGCACGACAGACTTGTCGTTATTGTTGGTGTGTGTCTGACTACTCATAGATACAAAATCGGCACCACAGTCGAGGAATCGATAGTTTTCCTCGTCAGGGGCGATCAGCCATTGTCCCACGGGCTCGTTAGTAATGGAAGACCTGCCTTGGAGGAGTAATCCACGAAAATTGTCATTCGCTCCTCCACCTTGACCGGGAACTTGAGATAACGTTACTAAAAAAGGAAAGAAAGAAAATAAACCGACTTGGAATCAAATATTCTGTAACTCTTCAGGGTCGTATTAGGAAGTATGCTAATTTATCCCTATTTAGAGATTTAGATAGCATGCGTGCACCCCGTCAGCAATCGATAATGTGTGAATCATTCCTGCCAGCTCTCTGATGGAAAGCAGTGCGTGCGGACCAGTCCAAAACAACGGGACGAAAACATATCTCCTAACTACAAAGTCACAGCCACTTCCAATCTCACAACCCTCTTTCAGTCAAGACTCAAAACATCAATCCCACCTTCACAACATATGGGTAGGAAGCTGTTGGAGACGGGGGTGACCGTTCTTTTAGACCGCCGTCCTGGGGAAGGGTTTAAATGGAGGTGGGTGTCTCCTCCCCCTTTGGAATACATTTGAATATTTGGGGGTCCTTTGATGCAATTTGGTGCAACAAATTGGGTAAATTTTAAGGAAAACTGCTGCAAATTTTTGACATTTTTACCTTACCAAGGAAACAACTGAAAGGAGTTTGCCCTTGGATTGTCTGGGGGTCTAAAGGCCCCATCCCCCGCGTCCTACGCCTATGCTTTACAACTACTATGGTAGATTTCACGACTTAAGCAACTGAATGAAGGTATATGTTGCACCACACGACTCAACTTTCCACATAGTAGAAACACCAGCAGTACAGTGGCGTAATAAAGAGGGGACAGGGAGGGGCAGCCGCCAGGGGGCGCAAAGTAAAGGCCGACAAAAAAGAAAAAATAGAGAAAAATATAGGAAAACAAAGACTAAGATAAAATGGAAAATTAAAGCGTGTGTATTTTTCGCGACCCTCCGCCTCCGGTAAATTGTTAATTCGTGACGACAAGAGCACTTAAATTAAATTTAGCGGTATGATGCGGTCATTTTCTTTTGTTGCAAGGGGCTCTGGGGATGCACGTTGAGTCACTTGAGCCCCCTACAAACAACCCTTGTGACTTCACTGCAGCAGTGTTGTCTGTAGAATGGTGAGACAGGAGAATGAACTTGAAAATCGATTCAACTTTTTCAAGTCGATCGTCGTTGGAAGAAAAAAGGACACTGATCTATTTAGAACAATTTAACTGAATTTTTCAACTAGTGAGCTATCCTTGTAAGTTTGCTATTTGCAAGTACGACCCAACCTTGTTACGTAAGGGAAAAGCCTACCCGTACTAGCCCCCACCCCACTGTGCGCTAGGTATGTCACAGGAGACTGAGTGAACTACTATACTGTTCAGTTTAATGTAATACAGTAACTGTATAGCCAACATATCCCTCGGCGAGCTCGCTAAGAAAATGTGTGATGACGTTTGCTTGCCAAGCGCTAGCGACCTGTTCGAAATTCGAAAAATTGTTCCAACTAACCACGGATGCAGCTAGATCACATGCCATGGGTAAAATAGTCGAGATTAGGAGTCTGTTCGGAGGGCAGGGACATAAAAAGGAAAAGAAAAAGGCAAAAAGTGATGGGACGCGATTTCTTAAATGACTTTGCGAAGTATACGATCATCAAAACTTCGGCGTAACAGGCAGACAGGTAGAAAAAGCCCCGTACTCCTTGGTCCCGTACACTGTCACATGCACTGTACAAAAAAACAGAGAGGTCTTGATCCTTGAAAGTACTAATCCAGTAGTATTCCCTACCTTGAAGCACGGAAACAGCATTGAAGTAACTCTTTCATGCGTGCTTTGAGAGTATGGAGATAATCATATTTGGATGTATTACCACAAAGATGGGACGAGACAAAGATGTCAAACTAAGGAAAAAGAAGTCTACGATTTATTGGTTACGTAATTTTCACGATTTGGTCAAATCATAAGTCAAATACCCTTAATCTTTCTCCGTTACTCAACCAAAGTTGACACACCAGTAGCTCGGTGGGACACCGACGGAAAAAAACTTGAAAATCGATTTGACTTTTCAAGTAAATCGCAGTTGCAAAAGTAGGAAACTATTCTATTTCGATTGACTGTTAGGATCAACTTTTTCAACGGTTAGCATTTCGTTAAAAGGAGAATACTTTTTGAATTACGTCGATGGGCCCCGCATGGAAAATGGTACCTAGTTTTACTAATGACACCTCAGCTGCAAATGTTACGTAACAATGTCCTATTCATACCAGAGTCATATATCTTTTTCCAACAACTACGCCCCTCTCACACAAAGCCTTCACCCGAACTTATTTTCGTTGGGTAGACTGACTCTGTAATACACCAAAATGTTCCATCATGACAATAACACTTCCCTGATAACATTCTACTCTCCATCAGGCAGGCGAGTAAAACCAGCCTTTTAAATGTGAAGTGGAAAAGTTAAACTTTTGTCACCATATCATCAAATTCAAGTTTACCGTAAATATTTGCACTGGTATGTTATCTCAAGTCCCCAAATTTATCCTTGAAATTTTCTTCCTGTGGCAGCCTTCCTACCGTGGCTGCTCGACAGCCCTCTTAAAGCTCAAGTGATTTCACTACACTGCCATGACTATCAAAATATTAAGCTTGCAAGACAGCTCTTAACAGAGTTGAGTGTTTTAACGTTACGTCTCTTTTTAAACACGAATTTGTACATTACAATTTTCTCAGAGTTAGAACTGTAGTATAGTTAGACAGTTACACCTCTATGTTCCGACGTCTCTCTGTTTCGAAACCCGCACCCGTCGTTCTTTCACCCTAGCCTAACCCTTAATTTACCCATATGCTAACACTGACCTTCATGTAGACTTCCGGAATATAGAAACATCGGAGCAAATAGACGTCGGAACAGAGATCAGTCCCCTAGCTGGACGTATACTTGGTGGGTACCAAACCAACGAAACGTTTCGAGGTTGTAGCTAGACCACAAAGTTTAATGTTATAATTCCCAGAGCTCCAAAATTGGGAGTCCACTTGGCCACCTGCCCCCTCCTTGGCCTACAAGTAATTTTGCATTGCAGAGTCTCCCCAAACTAGTTACTGGAGGGAACCTTCCTTCTAGCCCCACCAGACTACAGAGAGTACAACACACTTCAGGGGCGGGACCAGGATTTTACAAAGGGGAAGGGGGGTCATTCCGTGAGGCCAAAGTTCGAAGCTACAGGGGTCAAACAGGCCTATGCGAAGTGTCGATGGGGGTGGGAGGGCTCTGGGGAAAATTAAATAAGACACTGTTAAATCGTATTTCCTGGCATCTAGCAATCAAAATTAGTGTACATAAACTTTACAGGGCAGCTTTGGAACCGTCTCAAAAAAAGAAAGTGATGCGTAAGGAAGGGGGGCGCTGAAGCTGGAAAATCCCCGTCTGGTTAGCGCAGGGCCTAAATAACCAAGATTTAGGATTTGGTGCTACTTTTGGAAGTTTGATCGAGAGTGTAACAAGAAGAGGGGAATATCAATAAAAAACCCTGCCATAACTTCACACCTTACACATGTTGCTTGGTCCTGCTACCTATCTCCCTCTGCAAGCAAATACCTGAAAGTACTTTCAAAAGGACCTATGACCCCAAAAAGAACGCGAGACGTAACAAGGAGCCCTTACACAACCGGAAAGAAGTGACTCACACAATCATGTGTGTGGCCTTAGACCTCTTGATACTTTGAAAGCACTCAAAAGATACTTCCCATAATCGTATCGTAAAGAGTGCATTACCCATGCAGCAGATACCAACGGCAAAAGATGTCAAAAGTCTACGATGTGGTTACGTAATTTTTCACGATTTGTTCGGAAAAAAACTAACAATTAAAAATCCTGTTCGATCCTCAGTTTCTGAACCACGCAGTTCGGGCGAGATGAGTTACTTTTGTAAACCTGATTTTCTTTGCCCCGTTGTAATCGCACAGTTCGTTGGGTAAGTAAAATAGCAGCCTGGATGAGAAATATCTTGAGTTGGAACATTGCACAGGCATAATACCCGGAACTATACAATGTAGTTTAAACCAGGGAGGTGGTATTATCCATTAACACCTTCCTGTTTAAACTATTAAATCAGACCACAAAAGCCCATGCTTACCGAGTTTATACATTGTTAAATTGTTTCCACGATAACTGCCGCACCAAAGAATTAACATGTGCCCGGCACGACACTGCAACCCCTTTTCGCCCCCACCCCATCCCCAGTCACCTTCAACATTTGATCATCGGACATGATAGCTTACTGATATGCATGTCTATGTGACACGTGACACGAGTTTGCCATCAGTTGCATCACAAAATGACTTCTTACCAGGAGGGCTTTCGTATGCAAAATGCATTGACAACCATGCATATACATACAAATAATGAACTTGTACGTGTGCGAATACATTACAAAATACGTACGTTTACGAATACGTATAACGATTACGAATACGTATGGAGTCGGCGGTGATCCGGGTCTTTCTGTTACCTAGTAACGATGAAGTGAAAACGAGAAATGACTGTATTGTCAAGTGGAGTCGATCGAGGGAACGGGTCTCTTGTTAGCTTAGTCTCTGCTTGTACCAGGGAGTTGCTATTTGACTCCCTGCTTGTACCGACCATGAGAACCCCGGCATTGTTGCTGGGAGTGAGGACGTATGTTTAGGACTGTATTTCGTGAGCTATATACGCTGTGCAATTGTTTTCACTTCAAAGATTTGTTGGAATGGGCCATCTTCCAACTTGATTCGTATAAATGATCTTTCATCTTATTTATATAAACATTATTGTAAACAAATCGTCCTCCCCCCAACTGAATGGCCAATGACTTATGTAACCCGACGTTACGGCAAGGAAGTAAATGTTTGTGGCATTTTGCATTAATCACACATATTGCAGTATACCGGGGGTCATATATACTGTTAGTAAATTAAAAGCAGCAACACAAAAACAAGTTTGTGACCTAAAAAAGTTTTGGGAATAAATCTAGGCAAACTTCATTGAGAAGCAAACATATGAGGTAAATTGAATGTAAATTTCTCTTCTGAATGCAGTCTCGCAATTTCGTCACAAGCCTATGGGCAAATATCAGGCAACAATAGGTCCTGCTGGAACTGAATCGACAAACTAAAATGTAATTGTTTGCACTTACGCACAACCAAGCTTCCTGGCAAGTATGTGGTACCCTGGACCTCCAGCTGGTATGGGGATGCCGTAGTTTGGGGATCCACACCATGGAGAGGAACCAGCGTTGAACATGCCTGAATCCCGGCTCCTGATGGATAAGCCTGCACAACTGTTTCTTGCTTTAAAGCGAGAGCCATCAAACACGTGAAAATCTCAGCGTACCTGACAAAACCCATTTTGCTTCCAAGGAAAGTTGAAAATGGTTTGTAGTCCAAGATGACCGCCGAAACATCAAGGTGCGTAAATTATCCTGTCCAGTGGCGGCGATTTTAAATCCTCTCATCCAAATGAGCTAGCGGCTAGTGGGCGGAACACCGCTCCAGCTGCGGTGAAAACCCGTGTGTTATTCCGTAACAATTCCCTGGTTATACACTATTTGCCGTGGGCATCAACCGTGACTCTAGATTTGTCTAAAGGAGGACACCATGGAATGGTGGTAATAATACTTTAGATTTCTGTTCCAGGTCACTTTTAAGTCATGAGGAAGCAAAGTAAATTTCCAATCGATTGTAGTGTCAAGGACGAGCTTTCCGGAATAATAATTTCTACTAGGAAAACTTCACATTCCGTGTGCAATACGGCATACGGCAATGACGGATTAATGATCATCCGGGATTGGCAAGTGCACCTCGAGAGCGAGACACGGACTTGCCCGCGATAGAGCCCTTGGCGGGGTTCAGGGGAAGAGCCCCGGTGAGGGTACAGAGGGGGAAGCACCCTGGAGATCCTGCTATGTAAGATAATAACGGATCGCCGAAAATTGGTACCAGAGGCTTTACTGATCAGGTTTGCTTTCGTCTCAGATTTTGTGAAATTTGATGTCAATGACCGAGATTTACAGGTTAATTACGGTATAAGTCAGCCAATGAACTTCGAAAACATATCCATGAACGAACAATTCTTGTTATATTTTATTGCGCCCGATTAAAGGGCTGGTTTCTCGTCATAGGTGACTATCACGGGTATAGGGTAATTTGCACTTTGTTTTCTTTCAACGTGCTTCATTCCTGAACAAAAGGACTATTTCGGTGCATTAACCTGATGAATTGCAAAAGACAAAACCCCATAATGTGGATGTTAAGGAGGCGTTAGGGTTCAAATACTGCATGAGGCATTGACTCAGAGGCAGTGAATTGTTTCCAACAATGGAGACGAAGGTACCGTACAAATTAATCTCTTTCTATGCATCACGTCGACCGGGTCATCAGGCCCGTATTCAGAAATTCTTATATAGGGAGCACCAGCACCGCAAAGGGGGCCACCGAAGAATATTTATGTCTGTAGTTAGTCACGCCACCATATGATAACAGTTTGCGGGTCGGCAGGGGATGATATTTCAAGCCTACCACAGAAAGGTATCGGTGCAATGTGTGCACATGCGTGACAAAATTTCGGTCTTCTGTTGGAAATTTTCCCGTCTTTTTGCAATACAGAGATGTGGAAAGTCTCCACAAGTAGAGGGAACAAGGCTATGATGACAATAATGCTTTTTAAGCTCCGCAAGCGCAGGTAAAGAGTTGAGTCTGCGACTAGAGAGGGGCCAGGGGCTGCCATAACTTGGTAGGCTTGGCGTGGTCCAGTATAATTTTGGTAGGATCCATAGTGAAATCCCCGAATGCCAGAGGAATCAACAAAGTGGAAACACTAGCATGGAGCTTTGAGCAGAACTTTGAATGACAGTGAGAGCAAACCAAGCTCTTAACAGTTCACAATTCAGATGGAAACTATCGTATTTTTACCTTGAACGAAATTTTGCATGAAGAGAAAAAGTAATTTTTTTCAGTAAATTTGTGGTACTAGTAAATTTAGCTTCAAACCATATAGTCATCACGGTACTAATGTTACTCAAAGTATAAGATTACTACATGAAACTCCTCGATGTCCGGCATCTAACTTTGAGCCTTCTCATAGGCTAGAAGGCAGAATAGTTCACTGGAATTTTTGTGGTGATAAAACTTCGATTGTGAGAATTGCATGCGAAGCGCGCCTAAATTTTGCAAGAAAATTACTTACCATGGTATAACCTGCATACAGACTCAACAAGAGGTGGTGGAAGAATATGCCCTAAGTGATCCAGCAACCCTGAAGCCCTGCCAAAAGCGACGGGTTGCCGAAACAATGCCGAACGCAAAATTCTGGGTGCGCGAAGCGCCAAAAAAATTTCGAGTTTTGTTGAAGACAAATTGAAGATATTTGGTAATTATGAAGGAAAGTTAGAAAATTTGAGTTTTCTTATGGAAGAACCTACCCCCTTAATCCTAGACAGTTCCAATTATCTCAGCTAAGTCACTCCTAGCCACTCTCAAAGCTGTCGTGGGTCCATCCTCTTGTGCAGACACAAACCTAGGTTATTGCTTTAGGTCATATCCTGGTAGGCATATAAGACCATAATATGTAATCAGAACACTCTGTGCATGATGTGAGCTATCCTGCATCTTTTGACTTTGATATCAATCAAAGAGCATTCACTAATTGAGAATTTTGCTCTCCCCCAACCAAAAATGTGGTTGGGTGATGAGTGTCTGTCTGTAAGAGCAATACAAAGACGCCGGGCGACTGGTCCAGGTTCCCTCTTCCACCACCCCTAGACTTAACATTGAGACACTTTACGTTTATTGCAAAGTACGTTTACCATGATGATGAGTCTGAATTAAGAATCTTCCAAATGGTAAGAAAAAGATGATAGAATTCATCGATTTATTTTTGTGTTTATAGGCTCCAGGATCACGCCTACACGAAGGACAGTATTCTAATTGTGGAACCATTACTCCTATAAAGCCAACATATCTGAGACGGGCGTTAAAGCAATATGTACCGAAGATGAAAGCGCGCGTAGCGCGCGAACTTTTTTGTAATTTTAGAAAAAATAATGTTACAGAAGATAAAATACATTCAGTATGAAATGCCTTTTGGGTTTATTTTTTGTCAAAAATCGCCTGGAGTTATACCGGAGCCAAAGTTTACAGGTAGTAAAATTTATCTTTGATCGATTTTCCATATCAGGGGACACAGTGGTCTGCACGGGGACACAGCTGTGTCCCCGCCTGGCTACGGGCCTGCGGGTCATTCAGTACACAACTGAGACACATTTTGCATGTCTTCCTAACAGCGAATTGACCTATCAGAAAACAGTGTGATTATGAAATCACTACATTTTCAGGGAAATCTGCAAGGCACCCTTTCCCATTGAGGGAAGTCCCGTGTGTTAATGTTTATCACTAACACAATGTTTCAAAAGAATTAATCAGAATATTAGTTAGCTAGCAATATGCAAGTAAAGCGACCGTTTCTGTAAGTTCTTGTTCGTGTGATACGGTACTTCAAAAACGTTTTCAGTAACATAAATGTGAGAAAGTGATACACGAGCCAATGCAACGTTGACATACCTCTTTCTCAATGACGCACATGTGTTTGTGGTCAAAGACCATCATAGGCATAATAAGGCCTTTTAAATCCATCCTATAAACATACATGGATGTAGTTAGATCGTTTTAGAGGGCACTTACATAACTTGTCGATCAGAGCCGTATATACAGCTCTGTCGTCTATCAACATATTTCTCATCTCGGTAACTGTCAAGAATGATTGTCTCGAATTGTCAACTCCTTTCAGCAAGATGAGCCAACGGGTAGAAAGAAATCGTGTTCAAGAGTCATCTCAATAGACGTCCGTCTGAACGCTGTCCCACAATGCCTACAACCGAAGTGCCCCTCTGCTTTCATCATCTTCATGGTCATCATGGTCGTCACGTTCATTATGGTCAGGGTCATCGTCGTCGTCATCATCATCATGGTCATCATCGTCACCGTCACCGTCACAGTCACGGCCTCCGTCAAGGTTACGGTCATCGTCATCGTCATCGTCATCGTCATCGTCATCGTCATCGTCATCATCATCATCATCATCACTCAAGTTTATGGAAGTGTTCCCATTCTAAGTCGGTCAATTCCATTTTTAAAGTGACATGTGAGTGTGGTTTTGTCTCTATCCCCCATTACTCCTGAAAGGACTAGTCATGCCTTTTTTTTCTCTGTTATCAACCACGCCAGCTTTGCTCTCTTCAAATGAGTCACTGTACCAAAGCGTGAATCGAAAATGCGACTTAATTTAAGGTTGATCACCGAGGGCTGAACTTCACCAAAGTTCCAATTAACCGTTGCTACACTAATTATGACCTAAAGTGAATCCATTTTTCTTGTGTACATCAAAGTTTTTAACTACCCGTACTCTGGCATAAATACCTCAAACATAGCTTACGTATGATGTACTGGGACATTATAGAAACGACTTACTCAGTTGCAAAACCCCATTTACAAAGGTTTTTGGCCGATGACAACATTGCATACCTTTCATATTTCGTCCATAGCTACAAAAGTGTATACAATTTTATGGTATCGAAAGAGACAGCAAATGTACGACATATACATCTACGACTGTTATGGGCTAAAGTGTCCAGAATATATGAAACCACTCAGTGCTCATTTAATAGATTCGAAGCCTCAGCAGGAGTGCAACTCTCCCAACCGTCCAATATACTTACACTGAGATCATGGTTGTCTTCCATGCATTAATACATTTGCAAATAGACCCTTTTCCAAATAGCAATTACAAAGGATTGTGGGATCGAGTTTTGGTGTGTCGTTTTCGTCAATGGCATTTAACTCTGGACAAAAAAATGCGTACTTAAAGTCTATCCCATAATCCTTTGTAGTTGCTATTTGGAAAAGGGTCTATAGTCCGTTCTCCATCAGATCCGTACTAAACAGCTAAACCCTACGAATATATCTCAAGCTGAATCGCCGAGCAGGACAGCACTTCAGTTATCAGTTTACCAGGCTTTGGCACAACGACAATCAACAGCAAACAGGCCCATCTCCATTGGTAGTTGGTACTGCATGTATAAACTACTTACTCTTGACTCTGTTAGTAAGAAGACATTTCTCTACAGGATATCATTGTTTGGAACCCCTTCCCAATTCTCGATCCTTCCTTTCAATCAAATATTTGTTTAAGGCACAATTAAAATAACTCTTTACTTATTTAAATAATGTTTTTTCAGTTCAACAGACAATATCCTGCGTATTAAATTGCTTTACCCATTAGTTGCATCCTCCTAATGCATAAAACATTTCTGTTTTATTAAATATTGTAGTAGGCTACACTGGACAGTCAAAACTTTCAATTATAGTTTTCAGACCTTTTGAAATAGGCTGTATTCGATTCAAGATTGTGAGGAAAAATTGTGTAGTAAATTCTAGCCTATACCAAGATTTAGTTTGTTTTCAGCCACTGTGCCGAGTCGATGAACTGTGAAAAAAACCTTTCAACCATTTTACAAACAAAATATTAGGGGTTAAAGTTTTGAGGTTAGTATTCCACTGCTTAAGATTTTTTTTTTAACGACAAACCGTCTTCTACCACGGAGACAAAATTTAGATAAACAAAGTTCAGTATCTTGGTACAATCATTGTTCCTTTTGAATTCAATAGGTCAAATTGTCTATGACTATCGCTTTTATCTGTTTTGCTTCCGAAATTGGCCACCATTCCATCACTTTTTTGGCTGGTTTACAAAACAGTTGTTTTTTACCAAGAGCTGCAAAGTTTGGAGACCAACCGCATTTTTATATTCCGGTGGCTCAAAATTATTTTTGCCCGGAATCTGGTCTCAAGCCCAAGGGTTATATCCTAGGGTCAGGAGACACCCCCTGAAAAATGTTCATGGTTTTTCCCATTAAATTTTGAAAGTAACTAAACAATTGTAACTCGTAACAATTGTATATACACTCTTAAAACACCGGGGTTAAATTTAACCAGGATTGTGTTGGAGTAAATAGGACACCGATCCTGGTTAAATTTAACCCCGGTGTTTTAAGAGTGTAGTCACAGTGTTTAAAAATGTAATCTATGTTACAGTAACTTTTAACTAATTAGTACCTAGTTACTAGAAATATATAACTAGTTGCTTAAGTTTCAACTGCAGAATCTTATTCAACACTGTTGGAGGTCTCGAGACCAGCCTTGAGACTCATTTTGTGCCCTTGGCGTCTCAACCTAGGAATGTAGCCTCGGCCTCGGTACATATGGCCTCAAATACAACGCCTCATGTGGTGGGGAGGAAGCGGATGATAAGCTCGAGTTTTATATGGGATAATCGATGGGGTTTACAAGAGTATAAAGATCGTAACATGTGATCTTTATTAGGGACCAGAACCAGTTTCAAAGGCTCAAAATGGCAAGAAACAAGGATAAAACTGTGCGGAAACTTGTCGAAGTTTTGGGGCTGCAGTCTAGAGTTTTCCAAAGACACAATATTACTTAGAATGTGGAATCTTTTTAACCCCATCGAATAAAAGAGGTTTTTGGATATGTATGCTTATTTACTGACCGCCTTTGAGCAAACATGTACCTTCCAGAGTTACGTGGTAGTAAATGTACTTTGTACATGCACGACTCCGTTACACAAAATGTAACTCGTTATAGTAACGGTGTTGCTTGTAATCGTTACTTCCCGACCCTGGAAATATTACAGCTCAGGGCACTAAAAGTGTGATCCACAACATATACACGGTTCTTCTCAAATATTTTTACCCCAGAAACGATTGTGTAAATACACTTTAGAGATTGCACTTTTAAATAGGAAGTATGACAAATTCAATGAATCAAGCAAACTTGAAAGGCTCTTGAATATCTTCAATGGTCTAGGTAAACGGTAGGTGTATACCGTACTGGCCATTTTGCATAGGCTTATAGTCTCTGTGTAAATTAAACTTCTAGGGTAGGTTAATTTTGATCCCTTCTCGTGAATGTTGTCTCAGAAAATCCTAAGTCACAAAGAAAACGAAAGGTTTACAGTCAATCAATCCGACATGCATTTTTAAACTTTGTAAATATGTTGGCTGAAAAAGCCCGGAAATCTGTTATGGCCAAGAACTCGCGCACGTTAAACCTGTTTGCATGATGACGCACACAGGATTATTACGGCATAAATATCGAAACGGTGGCAGTGGTTTCTGCCACCATTTTTCAAAAAGGTGCTACGTGCAAGGAAAACTGACCATAAGTTACAATGAAATCTTTATAAATTTATTACATATTGGTGCAAGTTGGCGACCTAAAAAACGCTTACATTATCACGTAATTTATTGTCAAATTGTGGTGATATATTCCGTTACTGATGACGACAAAGAAATCTAAGAGAGAAAAAAAAAACCTTCCAATTTGTAAGCCCGGCCGACGTGTACTAAGTACGGTGTTGGCTGCACTCGTAATACCAATCAGAGAATGGACGCGAAAAGTGCCGTACATATTCCACACTCGCTATGAAGGGTACCATCCAATATAGGCACTGCTCAAATCATGCTGTGTCGAGAAACTCAGTTTTTCGATACTTTCCACTAACTTGCTCGCTTCTAACTTCTGTTATACACGAATGCAAGTTTTGATTGTTAATACGGGGCATGGTCAGTCGGGGTGGGGGGGGGGGGGGTTGAAGGGCATTGCCAAAAGTAAAACAAGTCAAGTTCTTCAAATATTTTCCGTTGGGTCTTAATGTATAGTCAGGAAATTAAATTTTGTCAAAGTTTCCATTTCAGAATTTGCAAACATGAAAGCGGGAGCAGCATTCTAGAAGTCAAGCAAAGAGGATTCTCCCAAACCTAATTTACAGGAAAATGTCGAATTTATGGGGATGGGAATGTTCATACCTTTAATGCCCTGATTTATTCATACAGAATGATAGTCGATTCAAAAAAGATGGCTGTGACGTAGGCGTAGGAAGATAGCTGGGAGGGGGACGTTGTTTTGGACCCCCGTCCTGGGGGAGGGGTTTAAGGGGAGGGTCCTTAGATGGACTCTGCCGGCTGCAAAATACTGGGCAAATTTTTAAGGACAATTACTGCAAATTGTTGACATTTTTACAGAGGGAAAAATATGGGGTTTCGCCCTTGAATTGATAGAGGGGAACACTTCCGTCCACCTCAATTTTGACTAGGAGTTTAATCCCCCTGTTCCCCTAGCCCCCTCCCCCAGTCCCATCCCCCTACATATACCTACCTGCCCCGCTTCCTACGCCTATGAGCTGTGCAACTTTATTTTCAATAAACAGGGATATCATAGGGAGAAATTAACTTTTGTAATTTTCTACACCCAAACTTTCAAAATTTCAAATGATGCAACATCATAGTCTTGGTATGCATAATGTAAAAGGGAAGAAAAGCTATATAACTTATGCATTGACGTCACGCGAAGTCAGGTTTGAGGAAACCAATGAAGCACACGTGCACTGAACAGCGTAGATTTCGCATTTGCGTGTAGTAGACTTACGCGCGTATACGATTGGTTGACAAATCAGTTGTCTGCATTTGTTGGTGTAACTTGCAATGATAAGCACTTTTCCTCCAAACGAGGGAGCACTTTCTGCTCTGTGACATCATATGCATAAGGTCTGTTTAAAGAGTTTGTTGGTGAGACTGAATGGTTTAATACTATTGACGTCATATCGGCTACTTTCTAGCTGTGCATTGTTGCTGCAATATAAACACAGCATTCTCATCAATAAAGTTACCCTGGCTAAAAGTACGTCCTTGCAAGTTACTTCCATACATTTGAAAGAATTGGAGACATAAATTAATGAAAATGGCAGATCAGTCATAGTGGTACTTCTCGTGGACATGCAGTTACGTAAGTCAACCCATGGAGCTGTCTTCCGGTCAACCTTACACCTCATAGAAGTTATTCAATCCAAATTGTATCCACAATAAGTCAACGTTACAAAAGTAGCCCACTTCAGACCAACCCCCTTTCTTGGCAGAGAACACAGTAAATTCTATCGTAAGTGATAGATAAATGCTTCTCTAAAGCAAATGATGTGTATTTATGTTTTACTTAGTCCAAGATCCTTGAGTTTGCTTCATCATTTTGGAGTTCACTTAAATCAGTTCAACGCTTCTATTGAGTAGGTCGTACGAGACAGTGTAAAATCCTCTTCTATCTCTCTCACTGTGATAAAAATGTTCGGTACTTGGAATTTGAATTGGTAATTCGTCTCTTTAGGAGATAATGTCCTTTGAGTTCCATACTTCAGGGTCATAGAACAAGTAAGGACCTTGTATACTAGTGTCTGAAAATAAAATCTTTGTAAAAGGTGCCTGGGTATTTCTTCATACATGGCTAGACCATGCTATCTGGTTGTAGTATGTAAAGAGTATGAAAAAGCTGCACAACAAAAGATTGGTTTTTACCGTACTTTGCTATTGTAGCTTCAAATATTCAGCCATCATTCTATCCCATTTAGATCCAAAACAGGTTCCTGGTGAGGTCAGCTGTAAAGACTTGTCTCTCACAACATCGTCACCTTATGAAGTGACCTATGTTTGATAGCGGCAGAGCGTTTTTTTTTATTTTATTTTATTTTATTTTTTTATTTTGGAGGTTGGAGGTGTGGGGAAGGAATCTTTGTTAATTGACACTATTCACAGAGCCACCACTAGTTAGCCAGTAGAGTGTAAAAAATGGCCAAAAATGCAGTTCTAAATGCCACTTCTCTTGGAAAGTTGCAGATAAAGAGTTCATCATGACCACCATATTATGCGTTGCCTACCACCCTTCTAGAATCTCACGGACAGCACCCATCGTATGTCAGGCTTCAGAGGAAGCTGCTACGATGAAGAGCACACAAGTAACGTTACGAGTAGACTTAGTATAGCAGAACCGTAGACAGACAAGGTACTGAAGGGGGACGAGATGCCTTCTAGGGAGCAGAAATATGTTTCGGGAGGGGGAACGAAATGTGTTTTAATGTATGAAGGCAATGGTAATACAAAACCTTCTTTGGGGCGAAATTGCCCCCGCCCCTTGGCCAAGGGCTTGACTAGAAGGAGCATTACTGCGATCGTAATAGTATAGTTGGATTTATTTTCATTACCTCTACATGAAAATATTACTTTTTGACAGTCGCTTTTAAATTGTTGATTGTTTTTTAGCTAGGGAGCACTTACCTTAGTCAAGCTCATATGAGTTTTTTGTATAAGCTTCCCTCACAGCTTCGACCTGCTTATTTTCTACTTTGTTGATAATGATATAAATATTCTATACATTACCATTTTCTTTTAAAATGTCACATTATATATATGTATTATTATTGAAGTTGTGAAAATCAAATAAATGAACTGAACTGAACTGAACTGAAATCGATTGGAAGGGGAGGGGGAACATGTCCTCCACGCCCTTCCTTGCGGGTGTCTCTGATTCAAAGAGGATTTCCTGTGAATAGTTGGGAGCAAAATTTGTGTAAGGGTAGGGGTAAGGTAACTCTTAGTCCACAATTTCGACCATATATATTCAAGTGTTCAGAGGCCTTCTCTTCCCTTTGTTCTTGGTAACAGGGTCCTGCCACAAAACACTGGCACGGGTCGGCCTCTTGACCCAACGTCGGTGTGTGCGCACATCTGGTCTCTGTTCTCCAGCGCCGCCGAACAACATGTAACTTCCCCTTCACTTAAAGGTCTCTGGATCCTTCTGTCCCTTCCTATGAGACCATCAAAATGGCCATGTTGGTTTAAGTCGCTGTTCATTTTTACTCACCTTTGTAGTACCAATTGGCATATTCCACGAAACTCCTCTGTGAGCCATCATCCATAGACCCTTTTCCAAATAGCAATTACAAAGGATTGTGGGATAGAGTGGTATGCGTCGTTTTTGTCAATGGCATATTACTGTGGCGAAAAACTACGCATACCAACACTGTAAAAATTGGTTAACACTTTTTTGTAACAGATAATAAACGCGTCTTGGCGTTTATGTAACAAAGAAAAAAACAATAAAATACATAAGCAAATTAAACGTCTAAAACGCCAACTTTAACACATTGACGCCACTTTAACGCCATTTCGTAAACACTTAAATGCGTTTATTTCATGATTACTGTAAACATCAAGTTGTTTTAATAAAGAAAAGTTAACATATTATAAATCATGTAAACGTGTTTGCGGAGTGCACTTTAATTGACGTCATTATCCTTATCATGTCTTAATATTCGTTCAGTCATTTCCTGTGCGTATCCATTTTGTTGTTCGTTTTCTAATTCTTAAACGCCATATATGTGTTAAAAATGAAGACGTCTATTTTTACAGTGAAACTGTATCCCACAATTCTTTTTAATTGCTATTTGGAAAAGGGTCTATGGGCAAACTAACTCCGGAGTGTGCTCTCAGTCACTTGTCTAATGACAATGGGTGGCACCAGGATTTGCCCAAAGAGGGGGCAAGCTCTTAGGCGAGGTGGGTAGCAACCCGGAGCTCCGACAAACGCAACGGCTTGCCTAAAGGATGAAAAATGGATTTTTGGGGGTTATATTATGGGGAATATTGTTGAATAAAACTGGAAATGTGAGGTTGTTGTAGGGAAAAATGGAAATTTTGGGCTTTATCAAAAACAGTTAGAAAATTTTGGGCTTTAACTACTGAAAATTGAATTTTATTATTGAAATTGGGAAATTTCCTCGACAGGGTGGGGCAGCCTTTTCCGCGGGAAGCCATGGCTCCCTGCCCCCACCTGGCAACACCCCTGGTCTAATGACATATATCGTACTTTACAGAGGAATCAGATCGTGTATGGGGCACTTCTAAGGCCACTAGGACGTAATTTTTTGGCTACAATAGTCCACAGGATAAATTAAACCCAATGCCTGACCTTGATAATTGTACTACTTTCAGAAACTGCACTTAAATTTTTTACAGTTGAATGGATACTACTATACTTGTCGGTGAGAAGGCCTCTATAAAATCCAATCTCTTCATAATCGTCTGAACGAACTCCAAAAAGCCTTTTATATTTTGACGGACAGCGGGAAAGAGTAAAAAGAAACAACAAAACAATACTCCATAGTTCATTGAACAAACTAATTAGCAAGTCCCTAGATGTGTGGCACTGAGATTTGCTGCTATAGGACGATTTGCCAAAAACAGTTATTTAACTGACAGAAGTTACAGAACGGTGAACCTAAACTTAAAGGGGAACTTTCATCATCCCAGACAGTTCCAATTCTCCCAACTATGCAACTTCTAGCTCCTCCCATAACTGTATCAAGCTACTCCTTGTGCAGGAATAAACCTGTTTTATTGCTTAAGGCTATGTCCTGGTGAGCATACAAGGCTATAAAATGTAATAAAAGCACTCTCTGTGCCTTGTGTGGAATGTGAGCTACTCTGCATCTTTCAAATTTTCAAACTTTGATGTCAATCAAAGAGCAGTCACCAACTGAGAATTTTCATACCCCTACACTAAAAATATACTTTGGGGTGATGACTGTCTGTCTTTAAATCGTCATTTCTTCTTTATTGGTGAAACGTGGCTCATCCTGTCGTACCGTACGGCCGATGGATGATATTCTTATGTGTATGGCCTAAAATGAAAACTCACACATCTAGGCCTACTCAGTGTATGCATACACACACGTAGGGACTGAATAAACCGTTGTATGTGGAGCAACTAGACCACCAATGGTGTAAACTTCGACTTCGGCGGATTCAGGATTTCAAGCACGAAAGGGAGGGATTCCATAAGGGCAAATTCTGTAGCTAAGAGCACCAATTGAACAAAACCTCGAAAAAGGGAGTGGGGTGGTCTAAGGAAAAAACTTTATATTCTCAACACGGAAACTTTCGCTTGAACAATCCATTCAATATGCCTACATGTGAAAACACTACTTGTCAACAGCCATTTACTGCCCTTCAATGGCATCTCATTCAAGCTGATTTCTTAACAAGAGAAGGGTTGATCTTTGGGTACTGATTTTTCAGGCAGTCCAAAACCTTTGTTTAATAAAATATTTTGTAATTGATGATTCGATTGTATAAATTAGCCTACTTACTGAAAGAAAAATTACACACAAACGTCGTAAAAATCCTATATTTTAAATCGATAAAGCATTTTAAAGCAAAGACAATATTCGAAAGGAAATTGAATCGTTTATAAGTAACCGGGGCAACGAAATAGCTCCCTTCATTATCGACTATTGCCATTGCCTACGTGGCAGGCTGCACCGCATATTCGTTGTTCAGTCGTAATTATGTTTGGGAAGCCCCAAAGAGGAGATGAGCAAACAGAACACGCTTCGTGGGGTACTATTTTCAGCGTTCCAACAGGGAGCTCCTACCCTATGCATGGCAGCTCCCTGGTTCGAATTCCCCAGTGCAGGGAGTAGCGAAATTGCAAACAATGCATAGCTTTGTATGTAAACAGATGGATTACTCCAGCGAGTCCTGTGTTTTTATCATGGGTACATTGGCAGGGAAAATGTTCGTTTGGCCAATTCATGGAGTTACCACCTCGGCCAATTCGTGCTCGAAATATAGGCCTACACCGAAACTGAATGCTAAATGATTTCACTTGGCGTTGTCTTGGCGGTCTTGGCTTCAAAACGCCAAACAAGTGCTTGCACCAAGCAGAATCGATTGTTTTGGACGAAAAGAAGGCAAATTCATTTCGGATTTTCTCCAATATGCTTCCATGAAATGAAATGAAATTTGCAGAGAAGATTACTGACAAGATTTTAAAGTAAGTGGCACCTGTTATTTTTTATTTTTACTTCCAATCAGGAGTAAATCCTGCCAACGCGGAACGGTCAATTTTCAGTTCAAAATTGCCCCCTAAAAACATCGTTTCTCACGATATCGATTTATCCTGAAGAAGATATGAACACGGGCGACCCATGAACTAGTGTGCAAACTTTCGGGCACAAATATCGAAATCCATAGGGGACGATAGGTTTTATGGCCAAACATTGAAAAATAAGCTCTAGAGACGTCATATAACAATCGATCAATACAAAATTTTAGTGGTAAAATTTACGTAACACGTTACACATCCTTCAAATTTCAGACCCATAGCTTACAAAACGGGCAAGAAAACGCAATTCAAAGACAAAATCTCTGAACGCCACGCCAAAACCGCTGTGGCGTTCGCATTACTTCGACTAGAAGTCTTCTAGTCGAAGTAAAAACCATCAAAGAGGCAGTGAAGTCGATGGACCCTCCTACAAACTGTGGTGTGTAACCATACACTACATCACACACGTACGGGGACCGGGGAAGGGGCTGAGATACTGATGAACTGGTGCCCTTAATAGGACAGAAAATATGGTATTTTCAAGCAAAATATGTTCTTTTGGGGGGTTCACGTGAACTAAAATTTCGGTCAAAGGTGTTTAATCTGTGTAGCTCGATGGTATAGGCTATCGTGAAGCCCGTATGATGATCCCCGCTTACCCCAAGACCCCAGACTTTTAGAGCAAGCAGGAGGTTGTGTTGTATCGTATATTGTATATAGTAGTGTACCACTGTCATACACCTATTTTATAAGTGGCTATTCAGGGTTTGAGCTTGTCGCACTCAGAGGAATTAGCCCACTGAACAACGTGCCTCGCATGTGCTTTGCTCAGCCTTCTAACGCGTGCACGAGAAAGAGTTAATGTGAAATTTTTCCTCTCGTGACAGTTCACTCAAATTTCGAACGTGCTACTTTTTTCGGACATGCTTCTTGGACACGCTTGGCACTTTTCTCACCGTGTACGCCGCATATAAACACTTGGCTCAAGGAGTTTTTGTTAAAGGGAAATACTACGTTCAAAATGCACCAAAATGGCATAGGCGTACGACGAAAATAGCTTTAATCATTATTAAGCCATTCAGTCTCACTCCGGCAACAGCTTAATCTCCTCAAAATATTATGCATCACAAGAGAGTTAAGGATGTTGCATCATTTGAAATTTTTAAAGTAGCCTGTGGGCCAACAAATTATTCTTGAGCAACAAATAACTGAATTTGTACCTGTGAGAACCTTATTTCTTGAAAAGAAGGCTACTGTGCTTACTGTGCCTTATTTTGAACCTCTGCCAGTCATACTGTATCTATAAATATTGGTTTTAAAAATATGCAAATTTTGTGACTTGTTGCAAGTGGTCTTTTCTTGTTAACGTCTCTTCTCGCACTACAGGGGACCACTTGTTATAAGGCCAGCCATTCTTCCTGGTTTCAACGATTGAATAGACTTTTCAATATCTTTGGTGAATAGACTTTGTCCTTTTAATCACTATCCTCGTAATCGACTGCCATCATTTGCGCAAACCCCGCTCAAGTACCGCATGTATGCCCTCCGAAACCAGTCTTAGCATTTGTTACTGGAGAAAATGATCAGTATACGGAAGAGCATGAACAAGCTGCCTACGTAGCAGGCTGTAAGGCATATTCCTTGTTCAGTCATATCCCCAACTGGAAGCTGAGGAGCTGAGCAAACAGAGTCGGCTCCGCTGGGTAATGAACAAGGTACAGACGTTACTACGACCGGAGCTGGCTTCTTCGAGTATATTTGAAGAGATGTGTAGTAAATGCTTTATTTAGATGTAGCTTATAGTTGGCATGCCAGTTATACTTAACAGTAAATATTTAAGCCGAAATTTTCTATTGCTACATGCTGAGAAACTTTCCAGAAGAACTAACATGAAATTTACATTCCTGTACATGGTTTTCGAGGTACTGGCGAATGAATTCATCACATCACAACACTAAGTGAACTTGAAGTAAGCAGATTGTTACGTCATAGCTACACTTTGATCAACAGTCTTCCTTATTTGTTTGTTTGTTTTGTTTTGTTTTTGTTTTTTGTTTTTTTTTTTTTCGTGTTCACCCATAGGCGTACGGGAAGACATTTCACAGGGAGGGCGGAGGGTGTTTGCCCTGAAAATTTTGTAAATTGCTCTGATTTTCCCCTTTTACCACGATAGCACTCAGGACGAGTATGGATGAGCCCCCCCCCCCCCGACAAACTATAAAGAAAGATATTATTTTGGGAGTCTTGGTTTATTCTTGTATAATTGAAGAACGAGTGAAGCAGAAGCTCGGTTGGTGTCCTGCTGTGTGCACTGAGTATCGCTTATGATAAACTTACATTTTCTACTCCATATATTCAACAGTATGCGTTGTGCAACTAATAAGCATTTTGCCCTGTTGGCAAACGCCGCTGCCCGCCTCACTGCCCACTGCACTGCCCCCTTGCCCTGAAAATACAAGTGTCAGTGCCCTGAAATAAGCATTTTCCCTGCTCTGGGAGGGCTGCAGCCCCCAGAACCCCCGCCTCGTACGCCTATTTGTTCACCTAATGTTCTCGTCTGTAGCCTCTTGCTTTCATTATGAGAACAAACCATGAGAGGTATTAAAATTTACAAACTTAGATACCCCTACCGATATCTAGGTCAAATCAATGCATTGAAAAATAAAGAATAGACATTGCCCAACAATGTAAGGAGGTTACATCACATCTGCTTGTTTCAAGTTCTCTTTGGGGTAGCCTGTAAGGTAAATTCCTCTGCTAGTATTCCTATTGTACGCTCCACATACGTAAGAGCATGGATCTATTACGGATAGCTCAGTGGTATGAGTCTAGCCTTCAGCAAGATAAATTGTACTCTTTACTTAGCCACTGTAAGTAAGCACAGTTTAACACCTTTATTGTTTACGGACATTTGTAGCAGTGTCACACAATTACCTAATTCTGCTTTCTCTCCTTAAGACATAATTCGGTTTGTGTGTTTAGATCAAGCAAAATTGGATAAATATGAAAGATGCAGAGTAGCTCACATTCCACACAAGACAGAGAGAGTACTTTAATTACATTTTAAGGCTTGTATGCTCACCAGGACATGGCCTTAAGCAATAAAACAGGTTTATTCTTGCACAAGGAAGAGCCTCATACAGTTATGGGAGGAGCTAGAAGATGCCTAGTTGGGAGAACTGGAACTGTCTGGGATCATGAAAATTCCCCTTTAAGTCTAAGACACACTATCTCTCCCGGTATCCATACCGGCTAAAAGAATCCACTGGTACATGTGGACATGTAACCAAAAGTAGTCTTACTCAACAATGGTAAATTATGATTCCCTGATGGAAAATGTGTTGGATGTGTTGGATGTGTTCTGAGGATATTCCTCTTCAAAGTTTAAACATTACTGGGATTTATAGCTAAGGAGAAATTATGATGTGAAGTGCTGCACAGTGTTTGTAAATCTTTTTTAATACTTTATAGGTTATATGTTAATTTCTTAGCAGCTAGTCTCGAGATTGGTTTTCTTCATGTGGACATTTTCGAAGCAGTAAACAGCAGGCTTCCAAAATAAAACCTTCAGGGCATGCCTCCATTAAAACTCTCCTTGGAATGAAGGTTAAACAAACAAAAGATAACATACCACATATCTCATGAGTCCCTCTTTCTATGTCACAAATTTGCATATTTAGCTCATGTTCATTCATGATACACCGTAAGTGCAAAAACGGCACCGGTAATTGTCTTGTGAAAATGGTCAATATTTGATGGATTTTGGCAGTCATGGCAAAATTTTTAAATGTTTTTATAGGAAATAGGCTGGTGTGACATTTACATGTCCACAGACCTTTATATTGCATGGACATGAAGATCTGGACATCATTCTTGATCACAAGTCAAACGCTTCCAGGCTTACGAAAGTCTGATTGTTATGAGAAGTAAGAGGGGCCAATTGTTGCAAAGAGTCACGACTCGAGTCACTTGTTCTCAAACTGATAGTTACTCGAGAGAATTCAGGAGTAATTTCCCCATTGAAACAGCGCAGTGGCTCGAGTCAATGACTCGACTCGAGTCACTTAAAAGTTTGACAATTGGTGACTCGAGTCAAGAATCTAGTGACTCGATTTCAACTCTGAGGCGGGGCAATGTGCACGTCGCACACAACACAGTTGAAGAAGTCCTTGTAAGAACACTGGGCGCGTACTTTATATTAAGTAAGTGCACTGTAACTTGTCGGGGCCTTTGCATTCTGCGAACTTGCACGAGGACATAATACAAGAAGTGCATATATCATAATATGCTTTACTTCATGAACACTGTTTTACAGGGATATTTGCTTGCAAATACAGTGTGGTCTATAGTGGTGAGATCACTGACGTCTTCTTGCTCTTCACAGATAGATGTTGCTTGCGTATTCTATAAAGTCCCAAGATATATCTCTTATCACTTCGATGTCGTAGAGTTATTGCCGATTTAATGATGGTTAGAGCAAAATTGGAAGGTGTAGTTGAAAGATCACGGAAAAGGTAGTTAAAATCACCTCTTACTGTGCATTTTTAGTTTTTTTTTCTGTTAATATCCTAAAAATGAACAAGTTTATATTCGGTATGTTAGGTATTGTCAAAGTCATAAAAAATTTTCAAATAATATTTCTTTTTATCTTGTTTTTGTTTTAATTCAGTTTATGGCAGATATCTCAGCAACAAAGAAATCGTCGGCCAAAACTTGCGGCACCGTACACACAATATGTGAAGCTCCTTCAGTATACAGTCACTCTAGGTAGGCCTACGAACCTTAAAATTAGAAACACAAACATTACGTAACATTCATAATAAAGGTCAGTTGCAAATATTTTTATCATATAGTAGGCCTATTGTTCTTTTAGACCTATTGGAACATTCCAACCATAAAATTTGTGAGAATACTGCAGGGATGGCTTAAATTTTAACAGATATGGAGTCTATGGCTATTTTTTCCTGTGGAAGTCGGAGCAAACTGAAGTCAAATCATGTGGCACAGCTGTACGGTGCTGTAAAATGCGCGTACTGCAGACTTAGAAGTAGGTTCAATTATAATGCCCTAGTGGTCAACGACAGATCGTTAGCGGAATAACACATAAAATGTCCTTGGTTGCTAAGGCGTAACTTTTCATGAAAATTCCTACATTTCTTTAAATGATAAATTCTGTGATGCAAAATTATAGCCTTCTGCAAGTTCCACATCTAGAACAATTGTACACACATTTGGGGGTATTTTTTCCTTTGTTGTGATGATATTCTTTGTCAGGTTGTGAGGGGAAATCGCATATTTCTTTTGTATTTTATTGTTTGATGACGTCACAGGACCTCCGAAAGTAACGTGAGTGAGGTAACAGAGGCTTGCTACCGTAAGCCAAAAATTAAGGTAAGAAGCTCTCAACAGTAGGCTTTGTGGGTTACCCTCTACTACAGAGTCGCCACTCCTTCCAAGGAGAGACACCACTTTCCTTGGAATTACGACTCCTGGGTACTTTTCAAGACTGCAAAGGTTATGCACAAAAATCATATTTTGGGATTACCATTTGCTTAATTTTGCACGTTTAATGAAGTATTATAAAACGACTGTCTCTTTTGATATTTGTCTCCATTCATTAGCAAGTTTTCTCTTCAGCTGGTCACTACGATTCTCCCTTACCTTGTTAGTTTAGCCCTGGTCCTTGAGAATCATGTCGTGTAGGTCCAGTTAGTTAGTTAGATGAGATTCAACGACACACCAACACGAATGTGTTATATAGTGTCAACCAGGTAAAACGTTAAGTTTATATACGGTTTCAAATACAGTTCAAGTTCGGTTTCAAATTCAGTTCAAATACGGTGCAAGTCCTCCCCTTTGGTCGCCTCTTACGACAGGCGGGGAATACCGTGGGCATATTCTACAACCCCCAGCCCACAGGGGGCGTGTAGGTCTAAAGTTCAGGTATATTGCTATTCACAGGTAAGCTAGTCGACAGATTATAGCTGCTGAGGAATATGTACCTGGGTCAGTGATGACGTCATGGTAGGAGTCATGACGCCTTCAGAGTGGTGACTAATAGGGCTTGAGTACCTAACCCTAAGCCTACTCAGCAGCTCCTGCTGTAAATAAAAATACTCTCAGGTACTCTCCTACCCCGGTTTATCAAAAACCTAATCAAATTGCCGCAAAAGAAACTAAAAAAACAAAAAATTGCTGTAACTTGCTCTTCATGCCTTTGGATAGTCAACGACTGAAAACGATGTCCGTTTCTAGTGGTATAGGGGTTAGGGAAGGGGGTAAAGGGGGTGGGTTGGCTTGGGAGAGACCCGTGGCTAGCAATTGTGGCATGGGAGCACCCGCCCTTGTATTGGAAATCGCCAAAGTTATGTTAGTGTGTTTCTAGTAAATTGAAGTTGACAACTTTTGGCAGAGGAGTGGGTCGCATAATGTATGCAAAGAGGGGAGGGGGATACTGTCGGTCTCATTTCTTTGCAACCAATGAAGAAAGGACTTCGCATTCCGTTTTTTACTTTGGAGGTGGTTAGACTGAATACTGAATTGTAATAATATAAAGACTCTTGCAAAGTTTCACCTGCGAATATTTTGTTAGATCAATATTCACGGCTTCTTAGAGCTTAGAAAGCTTGGTGAGGCTTAGTAATCAACTACATAGTTCTCTGATTAGGCAATGTAGGTGAACAAAAAATTAAACCACAATTTTGTTCTTCACTGCACTCTTTCAGTGATGACCTTTGGTGTGCACGTTAATTCTTTGAACTGTTTGTTCCTGTTCTACATCAAAACATTCTTGATTATTCCAACAACTGCTATCCAGTCCCAAAGGTAACACCTCAAGTATTATTGTCCAATCGTCTGAACAAATTTTTATTACAGTCCTGGTTGGTTGATTTGTAATTAGGACATGAAATTCCAAGAGCCGGAGTTAGCACTCACTTGCAGGTATATACTGGTGTGAGTCAATCTGTTATGTTGGATCAACCAAATCTGACATTATACCATTGAGAAAAGAAAAAGATGTTAGTCCTCCGTGTTACTCAGAAGAAGATTTAACACCCGTTTTATCTGTAGTTCTGCACGCAAAATTATCATTCGAAATAACAGTTTAAATAGTAAAATATTAAGTTAATGTCCTAGAACAACTGTGCGATGCAAAGGTTTTGCCCTTTCACTGACCAAAATTAAGGTCCCAGTTTGAGTCACTGCTCAGGCTCAACGCTGTAGCGTCACAAGGGTTGTTTGCAAAGGGGTCAAGTGACTCGACGTGCGCCCCCAGATCCTGGGGCCCGGACTACCTGTCTGCTCGATCATCCCTTGTGGGAACTCAACAAACTCTTATTTAAGATCCAGCTGGCGGTGTCATTCTTGCATCAAAAGAATATGAACGCAACATACCGCTCAATTTAATTTAAGTGTTCTAGCCGTCACGAATTAACAATACAACGGAGGCGAAGGGGCGCGAAAAGTACACAAGCTTTCATTTTCCTATGACATCGCTTTCCATTTTTTTATTATTTGTTGGCTATCTTTTTCTCTATTTTTCTTTTTTTTTTTCGTCTGCCTTCATTGCGCCCCTGGCCCGTGTAGGGCCAGGGGGTGGCTTCCCCCTTTATTACGTCACCTGCTCCACGATTCTAGCCACCGCAGAATGCAAGGAACTTCCTCCTGTCGTCCAGCATGCGGAAAATTGTCTAAAGATTGAGATTAAACTCATGAGGAAGACGTTTAAAAATTGTGATCGATTACTGCAAGTCTGAAGCTTTGCATTCTCTGAAGCACTTGTCGAAATTCTCTGCACACTGGACGAAAATAAATCCTCGATGAGCCAGAGACGGACTTCTTTATCCAAAGTTAACCTTAACTTAGGTGACCACTTTATGTTCGGCCACTATGAGGGTTGGGGTTTAGATCAGAGATAAAAGTAGGTCTAAGAACAGAGAACCATTGACCACTGGCCCTCTTCTCAGTCTAAGTTACATGTCATCCAGGTCCCAGCCGCAGTCTGGATTACGACTGAGTCCTCTAACTATGGAAAAGGTTTTGAGAGGTTGGACCAGATCGAATAATTCCCAAGTAACAAAGTGCGGCTCTAATCGCTAAGCCCGAACCCAAGGCCTCACAAAAGAAGAGCTCACTCTGTAAAAGTGAAGCCCAACTTTGCGAACACCGAGGAGCAAAGTCTTAGCATGAAACCTGGAGTTTCTCTATTTTAAGCTAACCCGAGCTGGATGTGATTTTCTGGCATCTAGAAATGAATGTATATGTACACAAAGAAACATTTTACAGAAGCGAACCTTGTTCTGCTGTATAGACACTGTGCGATTTTGGAAGAGGGCTAGCTAGTAATGATTCAGGTATCCGTCAAAATGAGTAAGAGATGGGGTCTGGGATTCCTTATGGAAATAATGAAATTAATCGCTGTTTTAGTCATTTCTTGGCATCTGATAATACAAAAACATAATACTGATGATTAGGAATCTGCTCAAAAAAGTGATATGTAAAAATGGGGACTGGGCAAGGGAAGCCCCATTAAATCTGTGCCAGGTCAGAATGACTCGATAAAACGGTATACAAAGCTCCCTAACCCTGGGACGAACTAACAGTATTTAGACGAGCAAGAAGCGTTTAACTATCTTCTAATGTTACTAGATGCACATTCCTAACAGACCACAAAAATCACACTTTGAATTTTTCTTTGCAAATGGTCACATTTTTATTGTAGCTGTAGGGGGACTAATGCCCCGTCTATTTTAATAAAAATCCGCCAAAGCATTCCCACAGCAATAATAACGTGACAACTTCTACGACCGGCGCCCGAACATAGCATCCTTGAAGACATTTTGGTAATTTTCTTTTTCAAAAGTTCTTTCGTCTGGATGCCGAAGGGCGAAAACCAAGCGTTACCCCCTAAGGTGTTCTGTTTCCAGAAGGGATTACTTCCCCAGACGGGGTCACGTCCAAAGAAGGGGCCACCTCCCCAGAAGGGGCCACGTCCCCAGAAGGGACACTGAGAATGAGCTATCCTCTCAACTTTCAGACCTCTACATTATGAGTCTGTCATACACGGCTCCATTCTAAACTGGCTGAAAAGAACAGGCTACTACACATGATCTTGGTAATTTTGTTTTACTTCATTTTGAAGTTGCAAAAGTTTCACTAAAAAGACCATTAGAATTCCTTATCAATATGCAAGTCTAACGTTAGCTATTATGATGGTTAAGAGTGAATCTAATCTATAAATTGCTTACCTACAAAAAATTTAGAAAAGAGAACATATTTGAATAAAAGTGGAGGGCCGTATGGAACCTACTGAAGACCGCTTGGTCCGTGGACCGTAGGTGGAACGATCCTGATATTGTGAGGGCACGACAAATCAGAAGCTGCGTTGGCTATCGGAGGTTAAGGGTCACGTCAAAACTTGAGAATATATATATATATATATATATATAAAGCGCAGGAATCAGAAGTCGGTGCCAGATATATCCTTTTGCTTAATTTCGCCGTGTGTTGTCACGTTACACATTACAACCTCATTAAGAAGGCAAACTTGACATGTGATCAGTAGTGAAAATTTGTGTGAAAAAGTGCGGGGGGGGGGATTAGAGATAATGAGCTCTTGGGGAAAAAGTGACTGTAAAAAAGGGAGGTCAATGGGAGCATTTCCAAAGAGTGGAGGATATACCTACATCCCCTGGGATTTCCGCCTATGCATTTGGGCAGTGAAATATTCACGGCTAGATGAAAGTTTACAGCCGGGAGAGTTTAAAATTACTGCGCAAACTGATACCCATGCAGATCCAGGCCCGATAAGATGTGACCAGGTGAAACTTCGGATTAGGAGCTGGAGATTTTTAACACTAGCATTTCTGACAGAAGAGGGGGAGGCAAAACTTTTGACAGTCTAGTCTGTGTCTATACGATTCAGTCAGAACGACTTTGTCACTTTTAGAACGTGTCATGACCTTTCCGCACTTTGTGTTAAGTCCTCGGTTTGGTAAATGGATGTGCGTTAACACTTTGTATTTACACTAGTCGGCTTAGCCCACTACAAGCCTAGGGGAACACCACCGTCAAAGCCTTGTTATCTTATCACATGCTGTGGAAATAACTTATTTCCACAGCAGTTGAACAAGTAGTTGTCGGCTTCATACAAAACACTAATAAGGTTGGGTTCCTTGAAAGCACACCGTAGGATATCTAGTTAAAGCTTGTTAAATTAAATAAATCACTTGACGTAACAATCAATTGAAGGAAGTGCCCTGGCCCTTAATGTTTGAACAGAACGCTTCTATTGTTCCAGCACTATTGTCTACAAATGTTAAGCTACAAGAACCAGAGCGGGACTTGCTTGTTTAACACAAAGAACAGGGTAATGAGTCAATTGACATAAATTTGGTTACAAAGGTGTATCCCTTCCGTGTTTAAACGAAGTCGTGATCAACAACAATGGAAACAAGAAGTCAATCCACAGAGTTGCAAATTTCATCTCCCCAATATTCTCTACATATCTCGTGGTTAACGAAATTTCGTAACATACTGGTAAGCAGGCGCGGATCCAAGGGGGGGGGGGCTTCCTCTGGCTCAGCCCCCCCCCCTTCTTCGCCCCATTAACAATAACAAATTAGCATAATGTTAATCTAGGAGAATATTCAAGGGGGCTTTCAGCCCCCCTTTTCGAAATGTCTGGATCCGCGCCTGGTAAGGAAATAAGAACAAAAGACTACTTCTGCGTCGTTCAGACTTTGATCTCGACCTATAGCAACTAGATTGTACCACTTAAAAATATGTGAATTACGCATGTGTAAGCTTCCATGGTCAGGCAATCACCAAGTTTGAACTTCATGGCACTTTCGGTTTACTGACGTGGAGTTTGCAACACATTTTTAGGCGAATCTGATTTCTGACCTACATTTTGAACTTTGACCCTTACCCTTAGCAAACCCAAAATAACCATTAAAATTTGTCAAATTGTTCTTAACATGTTGTGCATGTGGTTGAAATTTTCTAACATACTTAGAGCCAAATAAAAGCCAAAATTTTTTAGCTAATTTGACTTTTGACATATGACGTGATAAACTACGCATGAAAAAGCTTTCCTAGTTTTAATGGTAAGGTACTAACCCCTCAAGTTTGAACTTCATCAAACTTACGGTTTAAGACGAGTTCGCGACACACTTTTTGCTCACACACACACACACACCTTCACATTTCTGATGCTGGCGAAGAACAATGTCTCATTTTTCCATAAGTTACATGTAGGCAGTGGCGGCACCAAGGATGGGGGGGGGGGGTTGCCGCCAGTCAGAAGCTCTTCCCCAAGATGCCCCCATTCAGCTCCTGAAGTATTAAAACTGGCCTGATGGAAGGAGTGGCCTAATACATTGAAATTATTTGGAATCTTGGCATTGGATGATGTATTTTTTAACCAAAATATACCTATCCTGAGGCTTAATTTTTTTTTCCAAGAGATATGCTAAAAGCTCAAAGCTTTCGGGGGCTTCGCCCCTCGGACTCCCACCAGGGGCTCTAAGGTGGGCCCCTGGACCCCAACCGCTTAAAGGTATAGTGATCTGGCAGGGGAATAGCCTAATACATTGAAACTATTTGGAATCTTTGCATTTGATGATGCATTATAAACAGTGGCGTGTGCAGAATTTCGAAGGTGGGGGGGGGCACAACCTGTGATTCCCCCGACTGACATGGAGGGTGTGACAAGTGCACCGAAGGTGCACCACGAGCGCGAAGCGCGAGTTTGCACGCGTGGGGTCCAGGGGCCCGCGCGAGGGCCCCTGGCGGGGTCCAGGGGCAGAGCCCCGGTGGGGGTCCAGGGGGCGAAGCCCCCGGAAGCTCCTGCAACATAAGGTAATAAGACCGCCCTCAATTGGTTCTAGAGGCCTTATTGATCAGGTTTCGTTTGTTTCAGATTTTGTAAAATTCGATGTCAGTGACGGAGAGTTCAGATTATCCTCTATGCGTTGAAAGCTGCAGTGTGCTACAGTATGTGTCACATACATTGACAGGACTACGTTAAAGATCGCGAGGCCAGTCAAGAAGGCTGCTTGAGATGATCGCAAAAGTTAACAGCACTGTTTCATCCTTAAACCTATATAGTTTACCATTACAGATGGTTAAAGTGACTAGCGCGAAGGGCGAAGGGAACTTAATGATAGTAAGCCTACCTGCACCATATGAGACAGATATTGATATTGATAGCATCCTGTCTGATTATTCACTGGAGGACAATTGGAAGAGCTCTATCCTTTGGTAAACGACCAAAAAATGAAAAAAATCTCTTCTAATATCATTCTGTGGGCTACTTCTAAGTTTTGAGTGCCAGGGATGGCGCCAGGATTTGCCCGACAGGTGGCCAGACGGGCGGATGCAACGACCTGAAGCCCCGACAGCCTCGATGCCGTCAAGAGGATGGTGAGGAGGGATCTGAAGAAAATCTGTGTACTAAACCATGCCATTGCGGGACATATATTTCATAAAATGGGTGTATATACTAGAGGAACGTAGTTTCGGGGCTGATTTAATGTTTTCCCCAGAATCTAAAGTGTGAAATTGCCAAGCCAGCGAAATTTTTTGGGGTTATCCTTCACTAAAAAGAATCGGTATAATTATTAAAAGCTAATAAAGGTCAATTGTCCGGGCAGTTGGTCCATATCGGGCATAACTTACATTGTACTTCTCTCCTCTTGCCACTATAGCCGTACCGCACAACAGACCCAAGAGAACATTGACTGAATAACGTGAAATGAGGTGAAATTCCCAACTTTTACATAAATTCATGAATTCTACTTCTTCAGTTACTTGAAAAGGTGGAAATGCTTTGTATTATATTAAGCTATAAGTGACAGAACTGTGGAAGAGTGGGCAAAGCGTGCCGGAAATCTTGGGTTTCATTGTAGAAATGACCCTTTGAAAGCCAAAATAAGTAAACAGATCATGGATGGCGACAGAATTTTCAGATTGCTGGGCCATGCCAGCCACCCCAAGCTTCGACAGCCCCTCTGTCGAAGAGGTGGTGACAAGGGGATATGACTTATTATTCCATGCCATTTCAGGGCATATTTTACATGATATCACTTAATATTTCATGAGCCGAGTTGCGCACTTTATATAGTGTTCTTTCGAATCTGAAACTTGAATTTGCAAAGCGAGCGAAAATTTTTGGTAGGCTTACACAAAAAAAGATATGTGATCAAGAACATAAAGAAAACAAAAAAGAAAAACTGTAGGGGTTCTAGACCATATCGAGGATAACATACATATTATCGAAACACTTGGACTACCCTATGAAACAGCCAAACTTTGGTCCGTGAGTCGCTCACAAACTGACCGTACCGCACGACACACATTAGAGAACAGTAACTAGGCTTAGCGTACATGCGATGAAATTTTCGACCTCCACATGAACAGTGTTCTTAGCCTACATGTTTCGTGGTAAGGTTGGCAGGACATGTGCTTTCTAGCAATGTGGAATGGAACTGCTGAAGATCCTGGAGTAACTATACAGCGCGCGTAGCGCGCCGAAAAATTTGGGTTCTTATTAGAGAAATTGTCCTTCTCAGGCGCCGTTGGGGACTGCCTGCATACTCTATCGTATCGATTAAGACTCCCCGATGGGGCTCCCCGCCCCCACCTGGCGCCATCCCTGTTGAGTGCTCAGTGTCTCTTCAATCTTCTTCTCTTCCCCTAACCCATAAATCCCCCGACTAAGAGATTTTCCCCCGACTGGCTTCAGAGGTGGGGGCCAGTGCCCCCCGGCCCCCCCCCCCTTTGAACACGCTACTGATTATAAACCAAAATATATCCATCCTGAGACTTAATTTTTCACCCACAGATATGCTAAAGCGTTAGAGCCTCCGGGGGCTTCCCCCTGGACCCCCACCAGGGGCCCTAAGGCGGGCCCCTGGACCCCACCCACTTAAAGGTACAGTAGCCTGACAGGAAGAATAGCCTAATACATTTACATTATTTGGAATCTTTGCATTCGATGATGCATTACGAACCAAAAATATCCTTCCTGAGACATAATTTTCAGACATAACTTTTGCTAAAACCTCAGTGCTTCCGAAAGCTTCTCCCCCTGGATCCCCACCAGGGGCCCTAGGACGGGCGCCTGGATCCCACCCGCTAAAGCTCGCTCTTCGCGCTCGATTTAGCGCTACCCCAAAATTTTTTTGCCCCCAACATTTTCTTTTGCCTTCCATTTGCCCCCCACTTTTTAAATTCTGGTGGCGCCACTTCATGTAGGAAGATGATATAACAATAATGAGATGTAAACTGATCTAAAGAAAATTTTAGAAAAGTAATACACAGACGTTTTTCGTTCAGCTCACTGCTACGGCAGTATAGGATTCGTGTGTTACATGAAGCTGCTACACAGGCTAGTATGGCAGCGAAACTGGTCCGCCTAAAAAAAACATGCCATAACCAGGAAAGTCGGTGCAAGGACCGAAAAATCCCTACAAAATATCTCACAGGTCTCTTTCGTCAAGAAATTTTAGTAGGCTGGGTTAATGGATTAATTCTGACTACTAAAGCAGTGTTCTATACGTTTCCCTGTTTTCGAGCACCCCTTGCTTTCGTGTAACAGGTACATGTATCATTAAAGGGAAAATGCAGTCCCCCAATTTGAATTAGTGTACCCTGTCATCCTAATTAAGGAATGGCTCCTATCAATCATGTGACAACACTGTTGTTACTTATTTGTTAATTAATACAGAATAACTCCTTGTTTTAGTTTCAATATTCAAATGTTTTTATACAGAAACATAATGGAAGATACTTGTGAGAGAAATAAGAGGAGATTTGTAAGATGTAATAGTTTTTGACAATGAATTGGGGCGACTGCTTTCTTCTTTTATATTAAGCCTACAGCTATTTTAAGCTTGCCCTTTTGCACGGACATCCTGCTACTTGACTACGAACACTTTCCAATGTGACACCTGTGGTTCAACCAGACCAGGGAGCTGCCAATGGCAGCTCCCTACCTAAGAGTTGCACAAATATGATCAGACTTCAAGTGTTAAATTTTAAACACTATATGTGTTTTAAATAACACGTGTGTGTGTGTTTTATTTGGTGGTTTAAATTAACCTTGTAATAAATAACCGTGTTACTCACAACGCGCTTGAAGTTTCTGCAATATGTTTATTATAGTGTTAGAAGCGTTTAAATTACTCACGCATTTTATGTTTTTTCTTAATCATAAAGTCCCTGAAGTGTTTGAAATCTGTTACAAAATGTGTTCAACTTTCTTTACAGTGTTTGAAATTGATTGCCAACAAACGTCTACCTTTTCTTGTTTCCCTTACCGTAGCAAAGAAAGAATGTAAGCTTTTACGCTTGAATAAGGCTATGTGTTACTTGTCTGTAATCATTTTATCGGGTGAAGACATGACATGGTAGCAGCCATTTTAAATTTAAAGGTCAGAAGCAGTCGCCCCAAACTTATTTTGAAACAATAGCTAAATGTCACAAATTTCTTCTTATTTCGCTTCCAAGTATCTTTCACTTTCGCATTCTCCCTTTAACAATCCTACACTTTTCATTATTTGAACGCAGGGTGGAGGGAGGGGACGATACGCATTCTTAAAGGTATATAATAAATAGCAATGGAAGAAAGGCTACGTTTTGCTGATAAAAGCACTAGTAGGTTACCTCTCGCAGGCTTGTAAAAATGATGCATGAAAAATGGCCTTAGAGACGTATTTTTAGAAGCAGAAAATATTTGGAAATTTCAGAAGCTCCCTCATAGTAATCTCTAAAAAGTCACTTTCAAGCAAAGTTCACAAGCAAACTGGCGCAACACCTGAACACCTTTGGCAGGTCTGTATGCGAAGCTGTAAGTACGAAATCAAATAGCCTTGGTCAGACCTGATTGTCAAATGCCTGATTCTTCTAGTAAATTTGTCAGCCTGCGTAACTGGAGGCTCTGAAATTGTTACATAGGCAGGCCCCACTGCCATCTATTAAGCTCTTGTAGCCATTGCAATGAAGGTATGCTGCCCCCAACTTACCCCTTACGTTCCTAGCTATTCTGACCCAATGATACCACTTCCTTTGGTAACATAAGATATATAATACAATCATAGGCCTACGGATGATTTTTTTAGGGGGCTGGACCGTCTTTACCAGGGAAAAGCCCTGACAAATCGATAAAACTTATCGATTCTATAAAATATTCTGCCCGAGATATTGATTTTTCCGTAACTCTAGGGGGACGCATCTCATACTGACAGCCCCATCCCGTCTGGCTCGTGGGCCTATGAATACAAGTCAACCAGCAACGCTTTGTAAAGCCCCACACCAATATTTCCCATGGACCGTAATTTTTCGGAAGAGGTAGCAAAATATGTAATCCAGTTTCGTAAAGTGTACAGAAAAGGTGATTTCTAACTGTGTCAGTGTGCTTTAAAGCTTCGTGAAAAGACAGGTCAACGACACTGCCCATTGGCATTGTCAAATTCAATTTTTAACCTCCAGTTAGTGTTTTGTGTTGTGGTCACCATTAGTTTGTATATACCGGATGATGGAATGGTTCAACAGTTTCGGTCCATTCAAAGACAAAGCATCTTTGACCACAAATTAGGAGTTTTGGAATTCGCGCTTTTTGTTGTAAATTCTCTTCCAGTTGCATTGAAAGAAGTGGCTTCGATTGGATTCGTATTGAAAGTTAATGTCATACATGCAGATAATTATACCAGGGAGCTGGAAGACGTCTCCCAGCTCCCTGATTATACCCATCTAAATGGTATGTAATTAAACGAGGATAACTGAGAAAACGGATGAACTTCGAAACTAGTTCACCTTAGCTTTGAAAATTAATAAAATGTAACATATCAACTGATGTGAATTTAAGTATACTTACAGGCTGTTCTGGTGACGAATAACGCGCCGTACTAGCTCCAATTCAAATGGTTGATCGTGAGGCATCAAAAGCTATGCATATGTTAGGTTATTTTGACATAAATCACAACGGGATAGGCTATGCATACCTCCCTTTTGATTCCTTGCCAAGGCAACAGGAATCTATGTATTCAAGCGATTCAGTGAATATGTGTGCGTGTGCGTGCGTGTGTATGTATGTATGTATGTATGTATGTGGCGATTCGCTTGTAAACACTATATATCTCAAGATAGCAATGATGATTAATTTTCAAACTTGGGCTATGAACCTAGATATGCTATATTATGAGTAAATTTCCTATTGTTTTTGGTGGAAGCAAAAAGTCGTTCGAGTTCACCAGAGGTCAAAAACCGAAAAACTTGTAGGCGCGATATTTCAAGGCACAATAAATTGATGGATACTTTGTCATATTGTGAAAAAGAAACGTATTGATTTGGTGGATTTCAAGATCATCTAAAGCCACCAGAGGTCAAACTACGAAAACCTCATAGACTGCTTGTAAACACGATATCTCAAGATAGTAGTGATTGGTAGCCTACGGTAAGTTGCATACTTGTTTAGATTTGTCAAATAAACAGAAAGGTTCTTATTGTTTTTGGTAAGAGTCAAAGGTTAAGAGAGGGCAAAATCTAGAAACCTTGTAAACAACATACTTCAACACAGGGACAAATCATATTTTTAATATTTAGTATACAGTTGTCATCGTTTTTGGTGGAGGTCAATGTTCATCTGAGGTCACCAGGAGTAAAACTACGAAAACCTTGCAAACACCTTGTAAACACGATATCTGAAGAAGGAATGGTTCTATCATAATTAGCATGTGGATGCCACATATTAATTTCAAGAACCCTTTTGTGTTTTGTGGTGGTTAGAATTAACATAAGGTCAAACGGGAAAAATCTCGAAAACACGATATCTCATGAATTTAAAAATTGATGAATCTCAAAGTTAGCATGTAGAGTTGTGCCACTTTAAGTTAGAGAAAAATTCCGGTTTATGGTTTATGGTTGGTTTTGCGGCGCTGTGTAAGTCGAACTTACACAACCTTATCTTGGTAGGGTAGATATATAGGATAGGAGTGTATACGGTAACACCAATATCATACCAATACAGCTACGGATACTATTATTACATAACTTAAGCACCCTGAAAAGTTGTCATAGCAACATACGATACGAGGGAAAACTTCAACACCTGTATGTACGAGAGCGTCGTCTCCAGCACTCGATCGCGTGCATCAAAACGTCATTGGACGTCGCTCGAGCATTTGGATAATGTTCCAGACATCTCAAAACTTTGTTAAATAATGAAATAAATTATGCAAGTCTGCTTTCTTGCTGCAAACTTACCGAACCCTTTTGTAAGCATGAACCATTTTAATACACTTAATTTACTTCCTCGAAATGAGTCATACGAAGGCGTTCAAAATTCGGGAAAGTCCCCATCCCCCATTTCCCTGGAACATACCTTGAATGGTATACGGGCCTCCTTCTGACGCAATGAAGCATGAGAGATTGTTTGCTAGTTGTGGCTCAGGGCTAGCCCCTGTCAATAATGTACCTATTGTAATGAACAAAACCATAACGTTGGGCACGTAAGTTAATTGTTCTATTTGCATTTCCTTGTTGTGTGTAGATATGATATTTTGTCTGTAATACTTAACAAATATTAAAAGTTAGCAGGCTGCTTGATATCCTATGGAGGGGTAAACTAGCACTTTTGACTCTTATATATAAGAAACGAAGTTGATATCCATGATCAAATATCAGTGGCGTAGCTACGGGAGGGGGGCTGGGGAGCCTAGGCCCCCCAGATATTCGTCAGGCTCCCAGATTTTTTGTGTCCTCATAAAATGTGTAAGAATTAAGAAAAAATAAATGTTTGAACGGACACAAACTTTGAAGTATTTCCTTCAAAAAAAAAAAAATAAAATGTGTAAGAATTAAAAAAAAGTAAATGTGTGAAAAACACAAAGTGCCTATACTTCACTAAATTAGGTATATAATCTGCACTGTCGTTTAATTCTCATAAAATTAACTTGGACGATGAAACGAACGTCCCGACGACAAATTCGGATGTGACATTGTCAGGTTTAGACCCTTTCTGCCTTTCGGATGGCTGGTTGATTTACTGAAAACACGGCAACCATACACTGAAGACCATTCTTACACGACCATTCCTATACGGTATCATACACAAAATATGCCTTAACAAGTATGTCGTGTCTCTCTCATTGCCCATTACAAGTGCACTGTAGAACGATTGTTTTCGGCAAGTCCTCTTTTTACTATTTCGCACTGGCGTCTCGGCGGATTTGTAAAATTGCCAACAAGGTCCGGATTTCATGTCTTTCCCACATGATCCCTACTTCTGCTTTGCGGGTTAAATAGTTTGAACTGGTGGTCTGACCAAGTAATATACCGATGACTGGAGTCCGTGAACAAATACAGTACCATTTTGCATCTAGACACCATTACAAACAGGAAAAAATTCCAAAGGGAAGGGGACACCCTTAAAGCCCTACATCAGGACAGTGATCTATGTCCTCCTTGCTAGAAAATAAATATGGTAAACCTAGGTTGGAGACAAATGATATAATCTAGGGGATATGAAATTGAGTAGTGGACATGTAGCCTATGGATAGGGTGATGGACAAATGTAACAGAGATATACTAGAAGGTGAATATGGGAGAATTGCAGACAGAATAAATGAAAAGGGATGCATAGTTCAGTATGAACCTTGTATTATATCAGCTCATATGATATCCACGGCCGTACACAGAGGCGGGCAATTACCCCCAGAAATTTTCAAAGTGACCCGTTTCCAACTTTCAGAATATACAGAGAAAACGCAGTAAATATATAAGAAATAGCTGTGATCGTGATGATAGAACTTAAACAATTTCAAATAGGCAGATCAATATTTTCATGCCTATATCTGTACACATCACCAATCATTTACAGCCCTATTAGGATGTATTTCTAGCCAAATTTCCTAAAATTCTCGCGCTACGCGCGATTATGCATAGCTACAATGTTGCTGTTGTTGCTATAGGTAGCTTCAATCATCCATGACTTAAAAACGTTTTAAAACCGCGCCAGTTTAGTCATAAAAACGTTTTATAACCAATAACACTCCCTCCATTAAACCCTCCCCCACAACGGAGTTCAATTGCTGAGGTCATGCTTCACATCATATCCACCACGCTCTCAAAAATGACTTTTGTCGCACTTAGTCACAACTACTTTTCGTTTTCCTTTTAAAGCTAAAATCCCTCAAATTTTGCACCATTTGCTATTTATACGTCCTCCTGAAATTACAAATTTTCGCCAAGGGGGAGGGAGACACCCGTTTCCTTTAGTCCCCTCCCCCAGGCCACAGATCAGTAATGCCCACTTTTTGCCCCCTAGCAAAAAAGTGTATGTGCGGCCTTGTGTATTACCATTTTTCATGGATTGATTTTTTTCCCATTATTTGAGAAATGGCAGACATGAGGTTCGAATTTCAAGGCTGGATACATGCAGCTTAAAACACGTGGGAAGTGCCGTTTCCGGCCATCTGGAGGGTTTATAAAGCCAAAATTCTCTTGCACGCTCCGCACCAACCGATGGTGGCACTCCGCTTAGATAGTCTTGACAAGCCTGGCCCTCGGCGGTGCCGGCCCCCCATTTGTTACCTAGCCCCCCCCCCCCCCCAAAAAATTTCATCCTGCCTACGTACCTGTCGAATATTTTTAACGATAGATAAATATGTCAAGTTTACGCCCTCATTCCGTCTTACACACGCCCGTGAATTGGAAAGTGTTCGCATGTATTAAGCCATATCATAATCCGAATTTCATCAGTAGAATTTAAGTACTCAAAAATTTATAATGACCCTATAAAGTGGACTTGAATGCAGGTCACCATGGAATGAATATTTTGCATGGTACATTGTGCTGTAGACTACTTAGGAGTTGAAAATCATTATAGGCCTGTCAATGAGTAAAGATAGTTGTCATACACTGGATGATTAGTTGTGGCATCGTCCAAGCAAGATTCTTTCAACATATTTACTTCTTCAATTTATTTCATTTTTCTTCAATTTACTATTTGTGTGTTTCTTATATGAGATGATGGTATCGTCTGGGGCATAAGGGTGGGATTGCATGCTGATTGAAGAAGTTTCAGTCACTGGCGGCAATCATGAGTGGGACAGGGGGCATGTCCTCCACCTTTTGAAGACTCAGGACAAGATCTACTATACTCTTACACTATTTTTATGTTATAAACACCACGCATATCCGCCAACACCACATGCCAGTTGGTATTAACACTAATGGTATCAACTGTTATGTGTTATTTGGACTAAGGTTGAAAAAAAAAACATTCGGCTCTCAGCAAGGTGCTCACTTAAAAATTTGATCACAAAATTGCTAGAAATAAGGCAGCGTCCTATACTTTATTAACGAGACGTGGACAGTGAATTGCTAAATTTGTCTCAGTAAGGTCCGGACAATTGCTAAACATGAAAACATTTGAGGCAAGTTGATTCCAGATAATCCCCGAATTCTTTTCTGCTACACTTGATTGACAAGGGAGATACAATGTTCAGGGATAAAATATCCGGCCGCCAGTACACCTTTTGCATGGGGACAAACTGTACTGTAGTAGACCGGCATTTGTTTGAACGACACTGTGCCAGTGTTGACCTTTGTGAAAATCGTTGCTAAAGTGAATAACTCTGAATGGCCCACGCGAGTATTGAAAGGCACCTACGTAGGCCTCTTTGAAGCTGTCTCCAAGGGTCCGTCAAAATGAAGCTAACCTAGTGCTGGCTCACAAATGCGTACACTGAGTGATCTTGATCCCTAAGCTATAGAGTGAAGTTTGATAATTTGGTGAACTTAATGTGGAAGTCGATAACACAGAGTCAGCAGACTGCGGACTTGGACCATGGAGCTACTACTTGGACCAAGTAGTAGCTCCATGCTGCTCTAATGATATGCCTCTCTGCGTTTAGTAGGCTACCAGCGCAACATTTGGTTCGGTCTCAGAACCTCGTCCCACCGCTTACGCGCCTTTATCATAATAGTATCAGAATGTTGCCAATGTTACTTCCTGGAAGGGGACTTAAAGAAGTTGTTGAATGTTTAAGGTAATTATCACAGCCAAAAGATGAACCCATGTATCTCCCAGGCCTATATTATGGACTTCAGTCTGTTGTTTCTTTACCAAGTGGTAGAACTGTATTCGAACAAAGCAAAGTCGGCTAGTTTACTGGTCCGCCCGAGGCCGCTTCAGTCAGGCGCGCCACTGACTTTGTCGGCGACCGATTTTGATAGCAAGTCAACGGTCAAAGTGGGAGAAAATCCCGACTACCCGGAGAAAAATCCACAAACCGCATCGAGCGGGATTTGAACCCACGCACATGTGAAGCACACTGTTGCACAGCAACTGGCATAGATCCTGCCGGCCACTCTGCCCCTCGACGAACCTACTCACAGCACGCATGTATACACATAAACGTATCCGGCTGCTACTATTGTGACAGGCTTGATGAAAGAGGGGCATTTATCACCAGAAGACCTTCTTTATCAGGTAGGCCGAAATGAAAAAGGAATCTCTTTTCTAATGGGGGTTCATCGATTTCAGGCTACACAAAATCCGCATTTCGATTATTAAATCTCGCCATTCGATGAGGACTTAAATTTGAGGAAGGCACAAAATCTGGCCAAGGTTATACTTACTCCTTTTGAAAGAATACATTTTCGGCTATAGCCCAGTGCACTCAACCAGAGAGCTACGTTTTGAAAATGCAGCTCCGTATTGGGGGTTGAAGCTCACATAGGGCGTTTAGACGTAATGATACGAAAGAGAGATGAGAGATCGAGGAAGGTTAGAAACTTATCGTGCGTAACTAAAGAGAACTAAGATTACGAGGAATTTCAAAGCGAACGATCTATAAAGAAGGGTTAGTTACGTAATTCCACGATCGAGAGAGCAAAGGGCCTGGCCCCCTGTGGTGGCCAGGAATTTCTCTACCTTGACCAGATGCTCTACCTAACAGCCTAACTAATGACTGGCCGATATACCCACACAGTTACACTCATGGAGCAAATGCTTTATAAAGAGTGGCGGGGATAAAGAGTTGTGAGGGCGCTTGCTGGGCGAGAGCCGAAGGCTCGAACGGCCTGCTGATTTTTTTCTTAGGATGAATGGTGGGGGGGGGGGGGAGGGAAGGTGAAGAAATTTCCATACAAATCATGAACAATGTAAGATAATGCTCGGATTATGGTCGAGGTTACGGTTAGGGTAAAGAAAGCCGTTTTTGCCCCCATTTATCCTGGGGAAAAATCACGCGTTCGAGATGACACTTAATAAATTTTACTACATTGACTTGGTGGAAATAATCTTTGCTGTGATAATACAGATGGATAATGCTCCTCTCGACACAAAAAACTTGTAGGTATTTAAGAACTTCCTTGAATCATCTGTTATTTTTAATCATGTGATATGTTCCTACAAATTGTATCCCATGAGTGTATACTGTCACAAGTTGTATAACTCACGATGGTAGACTTAGTCAAGTCTCCCTGTCAGGGGCGTAGATTTCTTTTCAACTTTGGGGGGGGGGATGGGGTGAACTATCGCAAATGTGGAAAATGTGCACGCGAAGCGCGAGCCCATGACGGGTGGGGTCCAGGGGCCCGCCTTAGGGCCCCTGGTGGGGTCCAGGGGGCGAAGCCCCCTGAAGCTCCTGGGTTTAATGTCTCCGAAGTGCCAGGAAGACTGCTTTAAGGGGTTATTTTCAGTGGTAATGTTCTTTGGTAGGCTATTGGTATATTCATGCATTTAGGAAATAGCCTACTATTTTGAGCACAAAACTCGTTGATAAGCTGCGCTGGATTGAAATTGTACAAGAGCAAAATGTCGTGTTAAGCTTAAAAGGCAGGGATCAACATATAGGGTCATACGAGACAACTGGATTTTGAATTCGGAGATCATTGCAAGACCTGCAAGTTGGCTTGAGATCAGTGGCGTCGCCAGATTTTTTGTGACTGGGGGCCATAGATGATGTCGTAATAATACCTCAGTTCCCCCAAGTGTGCTGAAATTACACCTTTATTTTTCATGCGTTCCTGCATTTGCATGCAGCAGTTTTGATCTTTCGTTTGTCGCTACATAAAGGTGTCGTCCTGGGGAAGGGGTTTCCCCTCCCCTTTAAGAATTTTTTTTATTAATTTAAGGTCTTTTAGATGCAAAATGGTGTTATCTTTGGGATGTCTTTGGAACTGATCATATATGGCCGGAAAATGTCCATAATTTAGTGAATGTTAATTTTTGGTAAGGTAAAGGAGGAGAATATGTTGTCTATTAAGAGACAGATACGTTGTCAACAAATCTCCTGAAGCCCCCTCCCTTCTGTCTATTTTACTGCCTTCTATTTCGGGAAAGTTTTTACACAAAAATATGTGCGTGGAGTCCACAGAAACATTCTTGAGTTATTACGAAATATGTTCTTTCCTTCATTGTGCATTGTGAAAGGGCATCTAAGGCTAGCAGATACCTGAATAGGACCTCCTGAACTGCTGAAAGCTCTGCAATAATCATATTAAATTGGGGGGGGGGGGGACTGAATAATGCGTATACCACCGGACATCCAAATGAAAATATAGAGTACGACGCCGAACACTTTACAACTATCGTATTTTTACTACTTTTGAACTAAAATCTGGACGAACAGCTGCCAGCAATGGAAAATGAGAGGGAGGAAGAGTATAGATGCAGGGATGGTGATATCAGACCTCCCTGATAGGTGTAGTAAAAGGGGTGAAGGACTAATAAGAGCGTTACAGAGTGCTGTTTTCGTCATAAGTGTATTAACAATCACCATCTATACCGATGATTGCTCAGCGCGAACTGGCGAAACTCTGGTAAAATTTTTTGAAAAATGTATAACGGCAGATACGTACTTCCAACCTTCTACATCATGCTATATATTAGATTGAAAGATCCCATATTGGTGCGAGGTCCCCCACAGATGTTTGGAGATGTGTATCTGTTCTTCGGAAAGTGTCGTGATCAGAACAGTTTCGTGTACTATTACCTTAATAATGGTCATGGCATGGAGTGTAAACAGTGACGAATAATATTTCCGTTACAAAACCTGCATTCAGACTCTACATCGAGACACTTTCAATTGCCACTGCCATAAGCCAGTCTTTTACCTATTAATTCGTAAACTTTCAACACTTTGCCGCCGTGCTATCGGAAGATATTGATAATATGAGTGACACTGACGTAAGGTTGGAAGCGCGCGGAGCGCGCGAAAATTTTGATAGATTGCCAACGATTTGCTAAAAATTCTGATAGTTTGAGAAACATTTGTCATAGAAAGTGAAGCGAGATTGAAAAAATTTCTTACGAAAATGGAGAATAATATATACTTTCCATCATACACGTATCTGTAAACTAAAACATTGGGGGGATGATTACATGGGCCTTCCCCCTAGTCAAATGTTGGGGGGGATATATCCCCCATCCCCCCCCCGGGATTTACGCCCATACTCCCTGTGGTGTTCTACTCTCTGTACAGTGGTGTGCAATAAGCCGGTCTTTTGATCAACACGCCCTCTATCGAGTGCTGATCATCACGCCCTCTGCCGCTATATAGGCAGTCGATAGAGGGCATGTTGATCAAAAGACCAGCACAGTGCACACGACTATACAGAGAGAAGGACACCATAGAGATACCTGGCCAAGCCTATCACGGTGGCAAATTTCGCCGCAGCAAAGGGCCTAATATGAGTGCGCGTTAAATCATTTTTGCATTAAAACTTCATTGCATGAATTAGAAAGATAGGCCTTCGCGGTCATGACCATCCTTTGCTTTACATATTCCATCAATGTACAGAAGTTTTAGCAAACAAATTCGTATTTTCACGACAATTGTTCTATGTTAAGAGGCCACTTATGTAGAAAAATACAATGGTGTGCAATATCCTGCAATTTCTTGTTAGGTGGTTAACTCATTCGACATATTTGCTCAAATTTGGATTTTGGTCCAATTCTGTGAAAGAAATAATCCATTTTCGACACAAAATTATAGCATACCTCTACTAGAACTAGTTAAAAGCAAGGCAATTTCAATGATTACTAGGTCTTACTTTCACCTTTGACCCTCTATGGCCATTTATCTTCAAATGGAGTAAAACGTCTTCACATTTAAAATCATCACCCTTCAGACCATTCCACTATCCGGGTTACGAGTTCGTACCATCTATCATCTTCTAATACAAATATCTATCGTTGAACAATTCCTTAAAGCTATTTTTATCAAAGGATAAATACATTTCAAAGATGTTACGCGTGAAGGTATAATCTAAATTCGTTTCCCTGAATGTCGCCGCAAACACCAGCATTTATATGAAGAAAGCGATTCTTGGACAAAAACTCACTCCTCTTGCGACTGCATTCAGAGCCACGAACGTCAGTCTTTCAACAAATGTCAGCGCTGTATCAAATTTTCTTCATTTTTATTAAAGCACGTCTTTCCAGGAATAAACTCTTGTATCATACGATATATATTCATGATGACGATATGCGAATCAACTTTTCTACATTGTCAAAAACGTCAGTTTGCAGGATCAAAACGAGGAAACATGTAACGTATCTGTTCTACTTTTTTAGATTCGAGTAAATACAAACATAAACTTGTTGGATATTATCAAGGAAGTTTATAGTTTAGCGTTGTGTAGATCCCCCTTGTATAATACTAATGATGAATCGACGTCATTGACAGTGGAACAACCTAGGATAAAAAAGAAGAAAACAATTGGGTGACTGGGGCAACACAGTGTTTACAAGAGGAAAAAATAAATCAAGTTATTTAACAAAAATGAAAAACTGATTAAATAAGTACGAATAATATGGTTCCATCCGGTTGTATGGTACGCACGTATACGTTTTACTGAGTTCGTAGTGTCGTGGTGTTCCTCCCAACAGAGAAGAAGGGTATAGTTTGAATGCTGCCAAGAATACCAAAATATAACACTGTAGCCACGTGTCACGGATGTCACCTTTGTACTGGATGCGCAAAAAGCCGGCATGTAGGGGGAAGAGCAGAAGAGGCAGGCAGATGTGCCTTGGTGCGCCTACACCATATAGTGCTTGCACAATCCCACAAGTACTAAGGTGTAGGTGTTGAATACACATATACAAGTCCCTCAAATGTGTCTCGTTCATAGACCCTTTTCCAAATAGTGATTACAAAGGATTGTGGGACAGACTTTTGCCGTGTGCGACGTCCTTGTCAATGGCATTTTACTGTGGCCAAAAACAACATGTACCAAAACTCTATCCCACAATCCTTTGTAATTGCTATTTGAAAAAGGGTCTATGGTCGTGTCTTACACAGAATATGACATCACGTGAAATGGATCTATAAGTTGATGACTCCAACTCAGAATTCCTGGCCAAATACCGTACTTCTTTGAGATCACCCTTCAAAGGAATGCCAAATATCACGATGAAGACAATGGTATGCATAAACGAACCGGGACTACTTCCGACAGGGGAGGGCGGCGGAAGGGGGGCACTTTTGCCCGAAAGTTTAAAGGGAAAATGTAGTCACCCCAATTAGAGTTAGTATGCCCCGCCACTCTAGTTAATGAATGGCCTATTTTGATCATGTGAAAAATTTTTTGTTAGTGAATTGTGAAATTCAAGGAGAATTTCTCCTTGCTTTACCTATTGTTTGTAAAAGTTATGTTCAAAACGTCTCCAGAGGTGCTTGTAATGCAATAAGAGGAGATTTGTAAGAGTTTGCTGATTTTTCAAAGCAAATTTCGGGACAACTGCCTATCGCCTTTAATGCGTGTTTTCCCGGAAATAGCATATATTTTGCCAGGAAATAAGAAATTTTCTGCTCGAATGGGGAAACGTGGTTGTTACCGCTTCCTAATCTCCCGCCTCGTACGGCTTTGCATGGGCGGCAATCGGGGGGGGGGGGGGACAATAGGCTATTTGAGATATCGCCCATTGATTTTGATTTTTCACACAGTAAATTATTTGAAAATGGCGACACGCCCCCCCCCCCATGTTGAGAACAAATCGCCGCCCTTGCGCCTTTGACAATGTGGGATCAATACAATTTCCTACCGTATCAGCAGGGAACCTTTGCGACTGCCTCAACAGTTCCGTGGTATCACCTTCTTTGTATAAATACTCGTTTAATATATTTCAACTCAGACAACTATGGAGATGCAATCGTTTAATCCGCATGCAGTAGCAGGGTCTATGGACTTACGTTTCAAAAATGGGATATGATCATACTTGACGGCGAATACCAATTTTGGCTCAAAAGTCAAATTGTTTTGAGAATTATATTGGGACAATATCCCACCGCTGTTACCAGTCGGCAGTGCTAAATAGTTATACCTGACAATGCCATTGCTCGATCGAACTCATCCCGCAATATCTCAATAACATCCCTGACGCCTTGTTGTCCCTGTGACAAAAATGAAAGAGAAGTTTTTGCAACTTCAATTTTTTACAGGCAATTCTTTAAAAATGTGTAAAAATATTTCGAGATTTTATACTCATATTACATAAAATAAAAACTACAGGTATTTATGTATACTGTAGATATTGCTCTCTTCACCTATTTTTCAACTCTGTGCAATCATATACAAAAATGAAACATTTAAATCTCTTTTGAGAATCTCACATATAGACTTTAGTGAACTTGAAAAAGCCAGTGTTTTAAATATTTTTTCAATATTCACATGAGAGATCCCCAACTTATGTTTACAGAATTTTGAATTGGATTCGACTGTTGAGTATAGTCCAGTTGATGAACGGTTGTCGTTGAGATATGGGTAGCTTTAATTCTACGCTTCAGTCCCAGCTGAAAAGTGCATGTGGGGAGGGATAGTGGACGGGTGGGTGGTGGATAAATGACTGAATATGGTGTGGCTAATGCTGTATCAGTGCGCTTAGATTTTTCCCCAGTCTTCAGATAGTAGAGGGCGTATCCTCTTGTCCCTACCCAGAGCCGTGTATTAGGACACGGTTCTACCTTTGCCCTCATGACCAACGCCCATGGCATTCATTAATCACAAAGAAGGATGGACCAAATCTTACACTTGGTCTGTGTTATACTAGAGAGTTGTCACTTGAACAACTCTGAATATACACACCTTTACAGCTAGCCCCCACAAGACTGGTCTTCCAATGAACACGGCACGTGCTCCAAGGGCCAAGGCTTTCAAAACGTCCGTCCCTGTTCGAATACCACCATCTATATAAACTTCTATTCCGGTATTTTTGGTGACTTCCACTATTTTGGGAAGCATTTCAATCTTCACAGGATTATAGAAAGAAGAACGCAAAATCGCAAAAGTTATGATATCGTCTGCTCAAATTAAGTCCTCATTACTGAACGTTACACTAAGGCTTACGTCGATCCTACAAGTCACATTACCTAAGTTGCATTAGTAACGTAATGGTAGGGTCGTCGGAGCCACCAGTTTCAGTTAGAAGTTTTTTTTTCTCTTTAAACGTCCTAACTTACTTCAGAAATTGCCAACAAAAAACTTCGGATTTGAATGGTTCCCCAATCTCGGAGTTGAATGATTCCCCCCTCCCCCCCCCAAATATTATAGACCTTTCGACGGCAACGAATGGTAGCTATTAACTCCCTTTTAACCCTCCCTACTTGACATAGTTAGGTACCGTACCGCTGTTTCTTGCTTTCAACTTTATTATGAATCCATACAGTGTCTTTTTTAATTATTACATGGTGGTAAACGTGTTACATGTGTGTGGGAAACATTAACATAAGCATACGGGAGTCAATCTTTCTGAAGGAGGAGAGTGAGCAAGGTAGTCTAGCTAGAATATTGAAGTAAGAACAAGGCTGTCCGAATTTGTACACTGTCGTGTGGGCTGTTAGTCAAGCCATGCAGAGCGTTCTGACTTACGTATTTGTATAAGCATAGGAGCAAATCGCAGTCCTGGGGGAGGGGTTAAAGAAAGGTGGGGTTCCCTTCATCTCTGAAAAATTGCCTTCAACTGTTCAAAGGGGTCTAATATGCAAAATGGTGCTAATATTTTATTTTTCCCAGTTATGATAACAGTCATGTTCGACAATCCAGAACCAAGTAATGGACATAGTGTATCAGCTTTCCTTTCGCATTTTTTCCAAATAGATCAGTCATTTTTGCCTGAAAGGGGTTCCCCCTTTGCGCCTGGTAGGCCCGTGCACATTACGGTCCATCAATCCATCCTGCATTTAGCATTCTTGTTCTTTAAAAACAAAACATCTCAAAAACATCTTAGCTGCTAAATGAGCCTTACCAATGAAAAAAGAGGAACGGGATTTTAATTATTTTGATCAGATAAAGGAGAAAACTATAACCAAGTAAAATGAAAAGTTAATAACACGACAGTACTTTGCTCTCTTTTAAAAAAAGGCTAAGACCATTTGCTTGTCACAACAGATATTCTATATTTCTAATACAAAGAGCTTTTGTAGGGCTTTGTAATATGATAAAGACCATTTTTGAGCATTTTGATGTTGTTGTGAATGTTTCAGTAATTTTCTAACGAACTGCAGGTTCAGGCAGTCACTGGGTTGTACCTCATTTACCAAGTTGATAGTGAATGAACACCAGCGAGATTCTTCTTCCCGTTTGGACAGGTGTTCAGAGGAGGCGGTTGTGGAAGGGGTGTGGTAATCAATCCTTATCCTGATCCCGGTAGCTCACGTTAACGCCCCCATCCAAACTTGGACCAGATTGTACCCCCAACCGTATAAACCACTTAACCAAAGCAGGAGTGGACCGTGGAGCATGATCCTACAACACCCCTCGTAAGCGAACCTAGCCAAGATTTGAAGCGGACGAATTCTCGAGTCGGGCAACTACGTAAGTCGGAAACACATTTTCAATTCAAAATTATAATAAGACAGTGAATAGCCACATGTGGCGAACTTCAAGCAAGTTGAGGTCACCGGGATTTAAACTGTCGTCTAAGTTCGTTTACCGGTACCTTACGATATCATATGGTACAATAGTTACACTATTTGATGTGATATAATTATTTACTGAAGAAAGCTGAAAGCCGTATGACTCAATAATTTGGTGTAGAATCCTAAAACTTAAAACCCTCATGCCATCGGTCTCCGCATCGCTTATCCATTATTGAACAAAAAGACTAACAAAGTATGTGTAAGGTATTGTTTTCAAATTTGTAATTACATCAAATCGTATCAACACATAGCCGTGTAAGCTCCTCTGTGCCTCCGGCGCCCTTGGGCTGTCCCTCCCCCTCCGGTCTTTTCGTAGCGATGAGCTGAACGAAAAATGTTCGTCCGATCCGCGGGCTAATCAAAACCTATCGGACCATTTTCATCATTTTAAAAATATTATCAGATAAATTTATCTCCGAAACATCCACAATCTTATCTTTTAATGAATATGAATATTATACCCTTTCTGGACTAATCGTCTTACATTTCAAATAAAAATACCTTTTTATCGCATAAAGTTCACTTTTCAAGGCAAATAAATGCATAGTCGGTTGAAGGCAAGAGGTATATTTTCATTTTGTAACGCTGTGCTTTCGTAATGACGATAACTAAAAGGAACAAGAGTTCTTTAGGCATGTAACAAAGTGACTTAAAGACGTAAGAGTCTATGACGGAAATACACGATCCAGTCCCCACTGCAGCTTCGGGTAGTCATCGGTGGGACATATTCTCTCCAAACCGCTTCACAAACTAGAAAAATATCTACCTAAACAATTATAACGAAATCACTATGTTCGATATAATAAGAAAAAAAATTTCTGGGGGGGAGGGAGGGGATGTTCACATGAAAATGCAACACACACACACACAAAATGAAAAACTAAGAAGCCAGAGTGATTTTTCTTCATTCAGAAATTGGCTGAAGGTCGAATAAAGTATTTTGGAGAGCCTTATCTGGTACGAGGTCTGTAAGTCGTGCTTGCCTGAATGATTTAAGTCCCCAAAGCATAATCACAAGAACCTTAAAAGCTTAGCAGTTTGACACGATTTCACAGATCTGGGGCAAACCTTTTGTCCTTTAAAGAACCAGGAAAACATCTACTCACCGGAGGAGGTACACAGTCTAGTTGTCGACCACCATGAACGGATACAAGTATGCCTTGAATACCAGATTCTACTGCCTCTCTGACAGATGCCGCTGAAATAAGAGAAAATAAGCAGAAAGCGCAATAGATTTACAGATTAAGGAAGAGTTGATTCGCACGACATTGCGTTACTCAACAGCGCCCATTCAGTTAATGTTGTTAACTTATACATAATTGCAACTCCAAATGGCAAGCATCCTTGAAGCAGGCGTAATTGCCCCAGTATGGAGGATATAACTGCTTTTGGAAGTAGTTTCCAGTTTTCACCTACAGTGGGCGATAAAACGAAAAATTTTGCTACGCAAGCTTTTCTTCAAAACGAGAAATTGCTCTAACGAGAATGTCTCTTTCAGTTCGTTTGACTAAACATATTGCTCAATGGCTGATGTTGACAAAAAAGCTTTGAGATTTCCACGACCTTGCTGAAACGCAATTGACGGCGATCAATTTATTTTGGCGTAATGTTACATTGATACGAATTAGACTCTCTCGTGTACGGATTCCACGAGCATTGTTACTACAGATCAGTGAGCAAGATAATTGTGGGTGGAGGGGAATGAGCACAACGGTCAGAAATTATACATGTGGAGGAAGGGAAGGACCCACCTTGACAAGTGTAGAATGTTAAAAGAACTTTACCACAATTTGTTAGCATACTCAAAATAGATACCTTCTATTACCTACACCACTCATTATATCTGAAAACGTTCACATCATGTTGTTCGTTTCATGGTAACGCTATCTAACGTAAGTCCAAAAGTGTGTGTTTCATAGTCTTTCTATGCAAGATAAAATGCTCGTTCAATAGAATACACGGCGGGAAGGTAAGCTTTTCGGTAATTTTGTATGGAATGTTTGTAGGGAGAGAACCTTCGAAACTGACTTGTGCAAGAACATGGAACACCTTCCACGATCATCCATGACGTCGATAATCTTTGTGCATTTTCTATTGATAGCAGAGGTCTAGCTTTTTCTATTCGAACTTTGCATCCGCACCATGAATAGTCGTATCCAGGCTGCCTAGCGATTTCATAAGCTAGTTATACTAACACCAAGTTAAGTAGTGTGGGCCTTTTAGTTACTATTCAAAGGCGTAGGAAGAGGGGGCAGGGACGACCGCCCCGCACTCTGATTGGTGGGGGCGGAAACGTCGTTTCAAACATTGCAACATTTTGCATCTAAGGCACTTCAAATAGTCAAAAAATTTCCAAAGGGGAGGGGAACACACCTCCCCTTAAACCCCTCCCAGAGGACACTGATCACTAACATTCACTTCCGCCCACTTTCAAAAAGCTTCCTACGCTTATGATGAAATGGTGGCATCATCTGCTTGTGATAACTGTACAAGATATGAGAATCGGTTGCATAAACACACGTGTTTCCTATTCGGGGAAAGGGAAACCAATTTCCTGAAGATGTCGCAAATTACCTTTTACCTAGTGCACCCTGGAAAGTGTCTCCCTAATTTCAACAAGAGCACCGCTAAGCAAACTCAAAAGAGCTACAATCACAAATAAACGGGACTAATTTCAATGTGGGGGGAGGGGGGTGAGGGCTTTCCCCTCAGTTTTGATAGATGTTTGTCCAAAAGTAGCCAGTGTTTTATCCTAATTTTTGCCCTTATGGAGAAGTATGAACCCCAAACTACCGCCCGCCAGTAGGCCTATGGGTAACTTTTTAGAAACGTGGAGACTGAAGATCTGACCTGCTTTTTGAAATTATTATTGTTTTGTCGACAGTTACGGTATTGTTCTGCTTGGCAGTCTTACTTTTAAAGACTCTGTGTGACTTGAAAATGATATGGATTTTCATCTATGGAAATGATATGGATTTTCATCTAAGGAATCCCTGGCCAGACGTTTGCCATTTTCATAACAACATTGCTGGAAGAAAATAAATAGAAAAAAAAATTGTTTTCTGGGACTCATAGAGTAATTGAAGATATGCTTCTCTATTTGAAGAGAAAAATAGAATTCAGACTACTGTATCTCCAAACTGGCATGAATAAAAGGTAACGTGAGACAACCATACTTTGGGTATAGAAGAACTAGAATCCAAATGACTTGAGAGAGTCGAGTTGAAAAGTTCGAGTATAGTAGAAATGTGAAAAGGCTTTAATCTTGTCCGCTAACAACATCACTTCAAAGCGTTTCCCTATTAAGCTGGTATTTGAGGATTAAATTGTTAATATGCTACTATAGGAGGGGGTGAAAGGAACTGAAAGAACGGTATAAATAATAAGACACCTGCCCGAATCTTCGTACTGATGAAAAAGTTCAGTTATTTTCAGATTTGTTTAGGTGAAATTTGATTCGACTTTGGACAGATAGATCATTCAGTTCATGCATTTAGAGTACATCTATTTAAGAAAAGCCCGGATTCATAATTCATGTAGCGAGAACCGCATCGCGATCTTTATATAAAAAGCCAAATTTGTCAGCCTCTGCTGTTTGAAGTCTATGTGTGGTTGCCTTGAAGCCAGGTATATAGCTGACATGTTGCGACATTAACGTTACTACGGTACGTTTTATAGGAAGCGGGACCCAGTTGCTATATGTATGATGGGTTGTGCTATCTCTGGTTATCAAATTTATCTTGATCCTCTCCAACCAGAATTTCATAATTAAGCCTTAGAAGAAAGGATGAAAACTTCGGGAGTGGTGAATAACTTAGAGAATAAAGGCCGACGGTATACGTAATAAAATAAGAGGATTTACTTCGGCAGAATGCAGAGTTGGGTATAAACGGGTATTAGAGAGGGTGTTAGGTATAAGGAAAGACTGGGCTGTTTCTCGGTTACTTGTCAATTTGCTTCCGAGCAAAGTACTTAAGTAGTGTTATTGATTTGGTACACGCACTGAGGCGATTATATTAGAATCAAAACTCTACCTATTTCTCTCCATAAAACCTCTATAAGCTTTAAGTAGATCAGCAAGTTTGCCAACAGTTCTATTTTCTCCTATTTTATCGGTAATAACAGACAGAAGCCTTAAGTCGGTAATCTGCTTACGTGAGTTGATTCCCTTCAGAATGATCGGAAGGTTCGTTATCGTCTTTATCCATTTCACATACTCCCAAGTAGCATAGGAATTAGTTTGCCAGTAGCCATAATTTGTTAAATTTTTGTCGCCGGCTTCCTTTGCTCTTTTAACATCTTCCAAATCAACGTCTAGGTTGACCATCCTGTAAAAATAATACAAAATCGGCTTGAGGCGAAAGAATGCGTACATTTCGAAGTCTCCGTGAACGTGTTTGTGGGCCCGACGGAGATTGCAGCCACGCGTAAACGGCAACTGACATATAGCCTATGACAAGATGAGACATCCTGAAAGTGCTGCAATTACGAAGGCCCCATAAAATGTGAGAAACACGAATATCCATCGACTAAAAGGTACCCCACTCTCTCGCAGACTCTCCAAGTCACACGCATCTGGCTTGTGACACACGCATTTCAGCTCCTTCGTACGCTCACACGCAGAGCCGTACCGATCACACACATTTCTGTGCTTGCCCAAGAAGAACACGAGATTCGCGATGTTTTGCTCATCCAATTTCGTAACTAATGGAAGCAAGGATGCTAAACATGCTACGAACATGTACAATGCTGGCAAAACTGGCTAGCCTAAAAATCAGAGTTACCCCTGTCCCCAGGCGTGCATACCTGCTTGTATTGAACATGGCATGTGGCCTAGTATGTGAGACAAAGATGACTAGAGTGACTAGAGTATACCCTTGCACTTGTGTGTATTGTTGGCCATTTAATTTTTACGAGAATGAGGTTGACAGCAAAAAGGCAAAGTCAGTATGGGCTTGTGTAGCAAACCGTACTTCTCATACTAGCAGAAACAAGAGGATTGCAATAACACGTCACTTGGATTTCAACTACTGGTAGTTTGTGTAGTGTCATCATTGTGCTGAGCATAATGTTTACTGGGGGTGTGAAGGGGTGAATCCCCTTCCCCTCCGCGCTATCCCCCAGTGGGGATTTCCGCCCGGTCTCAAAACCCATCTGATATGCATTACCATTTTTTATACATTGAGTTTTTATCGGTAATTCAGAAATTGCAGACATGAGACCCATATTCATGGCTGGGTACATGTAGCTTAGAACACTCAGGAAGTGCTGTTTCCGGCTATCTGGGGGGTTTATAAAACCAAAAATTTTCTGGTACGCTCCGCGCCAAACGATGGTGGCGCTCCGCTTAGGTAGTCACACACATAAATTTCCCCAAAGGTTGGAAAGTCTGCGCTCGGGGAGCAGATGAGCATGCGTCAAAGAGCACTCGGAGCACATGAGCATGGACATTGGACACAGGAAGCATAGGAGCGTGCGCAGTGAATACATGGAGCACAGGGAGCACGCTTGATAACACTGGGGGAAGAGGGCAGATGCAGTGAGCACGTAGGGCCGATAAACATGCACACATGGAGCAATGGGAGCAAAGGAGCATGGTGTGCTCGAAGCAGGGGAGCAAGGCACGGAGCGCCCAAACAGAGGAGCGTACGTCGGTGTATTGCAAGAGAACATGTTTGTGGGAATCATAAGGCAGTATAGACTCGCAACGTCAATGCAGAGACACGGTTGACCCTGTATGGTGGTATTTTATCCGCTAGAGTCCGCTCTTTCTTCCTACGTTCTGATAATATTTAGCTTTATTCGTTGTCTCAGTCATAAATCTTTTGCTTAGGCATTGCCAATATCTCTCCAACCCAGACTTAAGGGTGCACTCTTCTCGACGCACATGCATGACACGGAGGGAATGGCCAAATTGTCTTGGCGTATAGCACACAATGACATAACGTTAAGAACTCGAGTTGAGCTAGCATTATGCACAGAAGCTTTACCGAAATCTTGTTTACATGTTCGTTTAGACGGTACGTACGTGAAATGTGGTTTCTTGCGTTGCTCTTTTATCAATTTCTCTTGGTTTATTTGAGTGGAAGCGCTTTCAAACACCTCATCAGCACACACAGTAAAAGTAAAGTAAATCAATATTGTTGCTTTATTCCTGGTATGTTATGTCTATACACACTCACTTGTTGTTCCTTTGATACGAGTTAATGCGTCTGCCGATGTTGCAACTTTTGCTGGTAGTATAGCTTCTAATGGAACATCCTTGAGATCGGTTACGTAATGAAGATGCTTGTATGCGGTTAGGTTAGGTTAGATGAGGTTTAACGTACCAGTTTCCAACCAATTGGTTCAAGTCGAGACGACCACGGCCTTTTTTCCAGTTGTGGATGCTTGTATGCGAGGCAAAAGCTCATACTGTAGCTATAGTAAGTCAGTGTATATTCCTTCTGTGTTAACATTTTGTGTAAAACTTGTGTACTGTTTATCAGGCGACTAAAAAAAAGGGGAAAAATAAACCCTATACCCGCATTGCGTACTGACACTAATCTCGGCTTCCACAACACCACATAGGCCTATACAATTACACACATTCCAGAGAGGCCTCCCACCCAAACGGGAGCCGAAAAGAGGTCTCCCACCCAAACGAGAGACGAACCAGGGAGGCCTAAGGCCGATCAGCCTTGTGGGGGGGAGGGGTAGGTTCGGTTCCCCTATGTACTTCTATGGTTGACGCCCATGCAAGACCAAAAATACCCTTTACTCTTGCAACATAATTTCAGAATTCATTAACTACGTGCCTTGGGCGTAGGAGCCCAAGTTGATGGGGGGGGGGGAGGGACTGGAACGACCTGCCCGAAAAATTGAACCCAAAATTTCAGCAGCTCCACGCACGTTCGACATGTTAATGTACATATCATATAGGCATGCATCGGTTATCACACCGCATGCCAATTACATACAATAATTTGCCGTGTTTCTACCTTCTTTATTGGTTTTAATTTTGGCGGAAGTCGTTGATCGCCGGCCTGGGGGAGGGGTCTAAGGGGAGACCCCATTTGAAAATTTTTGAAAACTTAGGTGTCTTTACATGCAATCTGGTGCCACATATGCTACCTTTGAAGTAAAATTTGTGTTAAAACATTTATGTATTTTAGGTAGAAAGCAGTCAGCATCAGTGAGGGTGGGGCATGGCCCAATGGTCCTCAATACACCACTGATAATCATAATATAAGTTTAACCATTAAAAACCACACTGATGAGTTAATACGAAATATATACCGGTAGGTGCTGGGGCAATCCAAATCAAAATTTTATATTAATTACTAAGGAAGTTTTTTAAACTATTAATACCCTTTAGCTACATCATTGCATTATATTTCTTTCAGTAAATGCCCGAAAAATTCTCAGAATTTTGCCCGAATTTTCACAAAAATTTTTGGTTGGGGGCTGCAGCTCCCCAGCCCCCCGCCTCCTACGCCTATGCTACGTGCAGTAAATCGAATAAACACTGGCTGATCCATCGACCGTTTGTCACTGTTTCCCTAAATTGTTACATCGTTTTTAAATATGTGGACATTTTTCCATGCTCGTTAGAGAAACCGATGAAACGTGGGCAAATTTCGACATAAATATTCGTATACGTGTAGTTTAAAATGCAGTGCTGCAATATGAAAATGTCACGACAAACTGGATGAACAAAACTTGCTTTCTTACTAAATGGAATTTCCTAAACCACTCGCCCCCAAGAAGCTTCTCCCATCAGGGCCGTATCCAGACAAGGCACTGAAGGGAAGGCGATAGCTTCCAGAGGGGGAATATTTTTCATAGGACAAGATATTATGAGATGTACTCCGGCGATAGTATTTTTTTCTCAAAAAAGTTTAAGGGGACAAAAATGCGAGGAAGTCATCGCTTATCTTCCCACCACCCTTGACTACCAGGCTGGTAACTTCAGTAATTTGAGTATATAGTTACAGACGTTGGGGAACCCTCTTGCTTGTCTCTGATCTGATTCAGATCCATCATCAGGACCAAGAATGATATATTCCAGGTAGGTAGGCCTAGAATAAGGTAAGTAGGCCTAGAATAAGAACAGTAGGTCGAATTGGTATTTCACGTGAAGAATCTGCCGACTCGGACACAGTTCCAAAGTCAAGTCCCCTTTTTACGGCACTCGGAATTGACTCAAACTATGAGGTCCTGGGATAACAATTGGCCCTGAAAGTGCTGCAACTCGACTATTACTTGAAGCCGATTCCAGTGAAGATCACAAAAGTGGAAACTACATACAACTAAATTACTGAGTCGATCGCTCTATGATACGACCCCTACCTAACAAAGCCCCAATTAGTTAAAATACACGAGACTCGTGACAGACTCGAAACTTAATTGGGCCCAGTGGAACTGATATTGGCTCGGATGCGGGCTAAGGGGACTCGAAAACAATGCTGGTTTTTAAATATAATCTTTGGAGACTTCATGTATCCTTTAAATTTAATATTACGTAAGTCATGATCTTACCCAAGTCCTTCTTGCTTGTAAATTCCTTCCCAGCCGAAACCCAAGGTCTTGTATCTCTTGCCCTCTCTGGGGTCATCGACCGTTAAGACCAGCCCCTTGTAACCGCTCCTCTCTGCCCTACGAATTATAATTTCAACCAATTTCTTATCGCGAAACATATAGGTCTGCATCCAACGTAGTCCACTTGGAGCAGCAGTGGCTAAATCCTCCAGGCGACAGTTTGAGATTACACTCAAAATCATCAACGTTCTACAGGAACTGGCAGCTGAGAAAATTGATGAAAAAGAAACAATAGATTAAAAGTTCGTGGTCCAATTATTCAACTTCATCGTTGCCATTTATCAGATGTGCACCTGGGTTTGATTTCGACCGGTCTAACCGCCTATTTGAAAAATATTTACCGTACTTTATCTATTTGAATTTTTACGCATTCTGTTCTGAAGCAATTATTTATTGCATTTATTGTTACCATATTATGTTGTCCTGTTAATGACTGTGAAACCCCCATAACACGAAATCGCATGCAAAGGTTTCCTTTCCCAAATATTCTCTAGGTAGCTCCCAAACCCCTGCTGTAGACGCCTCTTCAGTGTCCCTAGACGTAGCCCCCTCCCCCTCCAAACTTTGGATTCGCTCTATTCTATGTACTTAAAATCGAAAAGTTTATACCTGCCTGCGGAGGGAAAAAACTACTTTTTTAATCTTTTTTTAACACAATAAACATTTCCACAGTACAGGAATTTATCCCATACAAGGAAGAGAGGGTATAACGCATAGTAGCCCCCACCCCTTTGTATCCCGCAATGCATTTTAACAACTGAACGCTGTTCTTGTTTGGTTCTTGTATTCCAGAGTAAATTATAACTTATATAATGATTTATAAAAATCGAGAATAAAAGTATGTTAATGCAATTATATAATACAATAATTGGCACAAAAAAAATACATATAAATCTTATTAAGATAAATGAACATTAAGAACCATGACAAGTTTGTAACAAGGGCTCCAAGCTTTCCCTCGGCTAAAAAGAGGAGCTGCGTAAATGAAAGGATTTCTAAAATGAATGGTTGCAAAACCTTGTGTCATACCAGAATTTCTTGCATTGTACATAGGCGTGTTCTCAGCTGGACGAAGGGTTTAAACGGTGTGTCCGAACGCCGTCCTGTGAGAGGGGTCTAAGGGTCCCCCTTTGGGATATTTTTTAATGTTTGAGGGTCCTCAAATGTAATTTGGTGTGACATATTGTGGAAATTTTAAGGAAGAAATAATGTAAATGTTTGACATTTTTTACACTTGAAACAAAGAAGCTAGGTTTTTCGTACTTAAATTGTAGGGGGACGGAAGCATACTGTCGCCCCCACATTTTTGACTGGAGTGGCTTTAGCTCCCCCACGCCCACACCCATCCCCTTTATCTGCTTCTTACGCCTTTTATGGCATTGTAGCTTGCTTTGTTGCTCAAAGAAAGTTCACAATAGAGGGGTTTCACCGACGTCACATGATCGTGCATCTCTTTGGTCGCGTGTCTTTTTGGTTTTGACGGGCACGCGTCCATTGTGTCACAGTAGTATCTATGGTTATGCCGTGCTCGTGTGCTGTAAATACGCTTACTGCGTGTTTTCATTTGCCCTTCAGTGCCTGGGAATCCCACGAGAGTGACGTCACATGAAATCCCTCTATAAAATGCATGGGTGATCTTAACAGGGATGGATATTTTAATCTGCTTTGACAATATGCCTTCTGACCTCAGTGTTAAGCAGATGTTCAAGAAATTTACCATTTGGGCAAAATATATTTCCATCACCATATTTCAGGAACCTTTTTTTTTTCTTTTGCTACTTGCGATGAAGTATATAGGTTACTCTGCAACTTGGAAGCAATTCTTGATTACGGAAGGTACAACTCACAAAGACGAAAGCTTTTTAAGTAGGGTACTAATTTTCACAGAAGAGATAAGCTAATAAACTATGCACGAAGAGCAGTCATCTATAGCCTTACGCAGTTACGAAATTTCCGGTTAGAGTGTCTTCATGTGGCACAAAACTGAGAAATTATGGTTATGAAAGAACTTACGTGAACAACACCCCATAAAGGCTCAAAGTATTGGGACACATTCAATCATTTAATGCGATAAGGCTGCCAATGGTTGATCCTAGATTCTCCGATTACTTATTGCATTACAGGTTACTTCAGGCATGGACCATCTAGCGCACTCTGACTTTTGGCCTATACGGCAACTCTCGAAGAAAGTCCTTTCAACTTTCGACGACTTTTATAACACTTCCTTGGTGACAAACGAAAGTGGAATTCTTCTTAATAAATTATTGTGGGCATTATAGATTTTGGGTTTTATGTAGGCCTATATATTTACATGTGTAAGTGTCACAAGGCAACACAAGTTGAGTGAACAGTGGTTGAAAGCGTGTGCATCCATTAAGCGAGTACGGTCCACGGGTTTTCACGTGTCCGCACAATTCCTTGCGACTCGAACATGTTGAGAATTCCAGTTAAGAAGGTTCTGCTTTCTGTAATTTCTTCAGGGTTACGATTTCTCACGATTTGGGGTATTATTATACACAATACCATATTTTCGCGATTTGTGACTTTTTGAGAGGGCTGCTCCTAACGCACCAAAGGTCGTGACAACTGATAAATTATTGGTGTTAACGACTGACTTAGGTAGGGCCCTACAAAGTTTCTCGACTTCCAGTAGCGGGGGCGGATCTAGGGTCTTTTCTGAGGGGGGGGGGGGTCCAACATAAAAAGGGCACATTCATTTTTTTTAAATTTTGGTTCCCATAAACGTCAGCGATTACACAACTTACCGCATATTGACAACGAAAGGATCAACCAAAAGACATGAAAAAACTGGAATCAAAAGCTGGAATCTAAAAGGTGAAATTGCAAAGCGCGCGAAGCGCGCGAAAAATTTTTGGGTAAGCCTACACTTATAAGAATTTGTACTAAATTAAAGCTTATATCAGTATATAGAATAATTGAGCGGACAGTTAGGCCCTATCGAGCATAACTTTATTGTACTTCCCTCCTCGAGTCACTAGTCGTACCGTACGATAGACACAAGTGAACGTTAACCAGGTTTAGCGAAATGCGATTCAATACCCGACGTTTACATAAATCCATGTATTCTACTTATTAACTTGAAAAGGTGGAGAGGGTTTGTACTATATTTAGCTATAAGTATAACTGAACTGAGGAAGAGTGGACAAAGCGTACCGAAAGTTTTGGGTTTTATCCCAGAAATTACCCTTATGAAAGCCAAAATAAGTAAACTGACCATGAGTGCATGGCGGCAGAATTTTTCCAACAGGGGGCCGGACCATGTCAACTACCCCAAGTTCCAACATTCCCTATTTCGAGGGTATGATGAGAAGGGCAAATGTAGGAGCCTCATTATCCCATGCAATTGCAGGCATATTTTGCATTATATCACTCAATACTTCCTGATCCGAGTTGCGCACTGATAGTGTTCTTTGAATCTGGATCGTGAAATTGAAAAGCGGGCGAAGCGGGTGAAATTTTTTGATAGGCTTACACATAAAACATATGACGAAACGAAAAAAGAACCGTAGGGTTTGTAGACCGTATCGGGTGTAACATACATTGTATCGAAACCACCTGGACTACACGATGAAATAGCCAAACTTTGCTCCGTAAGTCGCTCACCAACTGACTGTACCGCATGACACACACAAGAGAACACCAACTAGACTTTTGCGATATGGGATGAAAGTTACGACCTTTACATAAACTATGTATTCTGCCCATATGTTACTTGGTAAGGTGGGCAGGACTTGTGCTATCCTGCTATGTGGAATGGAACTATTGAAAAAATAGAGTGACTCTACAGCGCGCGTAGCGCGCCGAAAATTTTGGGTTCTTATTACAGAAATTATCCTCTTAAGGGCAAAAAACAGGTAAACAGTCGATTAGTTGTCGGAGGCTGCGTACTTTCGACTAAGACTCCCCCACGAAACTGTTAAACTTCTCCGAAAGGGGGGCCAGCCTTCCCAGACGGGGGGCATGAACCCTTCCCCCACCTGGCGCCACCGCTATCTCGACTGGGGGAGGAGGTTAATATACTGTATGTTGTGTTCCCTATATAGTTGCGGCGCAACTGTCAAAAACACTGTCAGAACAGATGACTGAAGTCGAATGTTTGCTTTTCATTTGCGACAGCAGACCGGTCATCGGTCCAAAGACGTCAAAAAATTGAACCGACTGACATGGCGTTATTTGACCTGGTGGTAATTTTATATAGTAATTTTAAAATGAAACAAACACCGATTCGTCTGTTGTGACTTCTGGTCAACTCTTGGCTGTGGAATTTACCTAAGACTGGCTTTTTATTCCCATCACTAGGTCAACACTATAAAAGAAGAGAGTAATTCCAGACTATAAATATCATAGCGAAACATATTTACCTACTCTCTCTTGTTCACGAGAGGATGGATACTAGAGGGTGGAGGGAAGGTTTCGTAGATGTAGCGTTTAGGGAGTGTGAACAGATCATTATTTTGTAAGACCAAAAGACTTAGCAGTGACCTTTGGAATCAATATTAAAACCCAATAGTAATGCGTTGCATAAAGCACTAGCTAGTGAGTATGACGTAATATCTGAATGCCCAAGCACGCCACACGTGGTTCCAAGCGAAAAGTGATTAGAATGCCTGATTGTCACGCAGACATACTGTAGTCACATTCTCTGTAAAATGATTGCACTGTTCGGGTTTCGAGGCGGCCAATATAGGCTACCGTAGTCAAATATGTTGCCGAAAGTTTCTGCGATTGATACATGGCTAGACTAGTGAATTGGTCAATACTGGATGGGGGACTCGGAATCGGACAACACTGTCATTACCTGTGAAACTGTTTTTTTTTTTTTTTTGCTAGTGTGAAAAAACAATTTTTCTAAAAAGGGCAGATTGGAAAATTTGAGGGGGGTCCGGACGCCGGCGACCCCCCCTGGATCCGCCACTGAGTAGTAGCCTGTACATTACAGAGTTGGAGTCGTGTCCACCCAACCCGAGTCCGAGTCCAGAATCGTCAGAGTCGGAGTCCAGAAGGCCTCGAGTCCTAGCCGAAGCCGAGACCACCAGGATCCGAGTCGGAGTCCAACTGCATTGTTGAACCTCTCTTGTGATGGGGTATGGGAAGAACTGTTTGCACCGAAAGTGTGCCTATGGCGGTGATCTGGGGCCTTTTCATGAGCAAGAAATGAGTCTGATCACTGTTAGGAATAACATTCTTCGTTGTACACATAGTCCATGTAGAATTAAGAACTGATTATAGCGCATGGCATTTTTTCATTTAAAAAAAATCTATGAGAGAAAATGTCATATGCAATATGTGGTTGTAGAGATTCAGTTTCTTCTTATTCATCATCGGATAAGCACGGTAGTCATGAATTTACTATAATAAAGAAAGGTATCAGTAGACGTCACTTCCGTGAAACGTATTTATTATGTCGCATTTCGTTATCGTTCGCTGTAAGGTTTTCTGACACACTGTGCTTTCAAAAATAAGTACACATCAAAAATATATACATAACCCCTACGTATCATAAACCATATCAATCATACTAAACCTATTTAAAAGGCTATTTCAAGGTCTCCATCAGTGAACTTATGAAGCTCTGAAATTAGATGTTTAAGTAGGTTCCATTAGTGTTTAACTTTTATGATATAGATTTTGATAGATTTCTTGTAGGCGATTCAAAACATGAAAAAACCACATGGGTTCCATAACGATTACATACTTCACCTTTTGCTGTAGCAACTTCGCCCTCTTCGTTAGCGAACTTGTGGTAAGCTGTAGGTGATACGCAAACTGGAAAACTGATAGGCTCCCCTTGAATCAATGTTGAAAGGTCTCGATCTTTGACAGGTCTCAGTATGCGCGGAATCAAATAGTACCTATACAGAGAAAATACCGTACCCGTATAGCACCAAATCCTCACGTTTTGTTTTGTAAGGTATCACATTCGTGTCCCAAGGCATGCACATCATGCATGATATCATAGGTTAGGTTAGGGTTAGAGACATGGAATAAGGTTAGGGTTAGAAGTTTGGTGACTTATTATCATGCATGATAGCATGTTGAGGATTGGGTGCGTATAGTTCAAGCCAAATGTTTATTTATGATATGAAAACAGTTAAAAGGATGAAATTAATCTAAAGTACTTCGATAACATTAACAATAAATTCTTATGACGTCGACATTGTGTGCTTCTGGGGATATTCGTAGCAGTTGAAAGTATCACAGTACTAGGAGTGATTTCATGCATCTTTGGGCATTAGGGATGGAGCCAGGTGGGGTGGAAGAGGGGTACTAGTCCATGTACCCCGTTGGTAAAGACTTCCCCCGTCAGGGAAGTTTCCAATTTCTTTAGGGAACCATAAGAAGTGACATGAATAAAATCCTGGCAGCTACCAGTCGCCCCTGAAGGTTTACTTGCTTTTGCTCTCAAGAAAAACCTTCAGTTTGCTTAATAATTACCCCAAATTTTAAGATGTTATGTAATAAAATCCCCACGTTTTTAACATTTCTCCAATAAAAACCCCAAGTTTTGGACACACGAAGCACGCCGAAGATTTTGGGGTCGCTATCCTTCCGGCTACTTATAAACTTTGTTGGAGCTTTGGGTTGCTGGATCACCTCCCCATCATGGAGCTTGTTGCCCCCGTCGGGCAAATCCTGGTACCGCCATTGTTGGACATGCTTTGTGACGTCACATGCTTCCGTTCGCAATGCTGCCGGTCACAGCTCATGTGCCCTCTAAGAGGTACCCCTGAATAACAGGACCCTTATTACGATTTCAATCCGTGCGGTCAAAATGTCCAACAAGCAGAGACATGCGTGATGGAATGATGTCAGTGAAAAATCTCTCTAAACTCTCGAACGCAATCCTCACGGTGGAGGGGGATCACAAAGTTAAAATGTGGAATATAGTAGAAATTTGTGAGACAGAAATATTGTGGAAGCTTAAGAAAGAATCTGAACCTAATGGTATGTTATGGTGCGTTAGTGTAGTGTGTGTGGGTGAGTGGCGATGGGGGTTGTCATGTGAACGTACAGGAATACCCATTGGGTACATGCACAACTCAACAGGCAAGTCAATCCTGTCAGGGGTGGCGCCAGGTGGGAGAAGAAGGGCATTCCCTCATCGGGGAAATTTTCTTATTTCGTCGGGAATCCTGAATAGGCATGATAATGTATTCAATCCCCAACGGCGACCAGTGACCTCTATGGTTTATATGATTTTGTATTCAAGGAGGTCAGATTCTTCAAAAACCCCAAATTTCTCCAATAAATGAGTCTGCACAAAATTTTCACGTTTTCTTTAGTAGGGGATCAAGATTTTAAATCGCACCGCGGGTTGAAAATTTTGCTTTCGCCGTCCTTCTGCTACCCCCGTCGTCTTTGTCGGGGATTCGAGTTGCTGGCACCCAGTCGGACAAATCCTGGCGTCACCTCCTACTTCCTATAGTGCTTGTAATGAAGACAATCATGAGCAAGACTATACTAGACTACTTGTAAATCATAAGCACAGACATGTAATGTACAAAATGCAGATGTTGCTTACAAACTAAACTGTTCTACTAAACATATTAATAAATTTGATCACTCCATTTCTTCGGGAAGCAAACATTGTCATGGAAAGTTTATTTCAGGTTACATTTATCCTCTGTTGTAATAGACGTAAGCAAGGGTATGAAAATTACATAGTTGGATATTTGATGCGCAAAGCTTTAAAAATCCAAAATATAGCCGCAGTTCACCTCAATATCCATCAAGTATTGCCCATTTTACAGGGTAATTTCTATTTCACATTTGCATCATAAATAAAAAAAATGACTAAATATGCAAATCTGTGACCTCGAAAGATGGACACACAGAATATGGCTAATGTTTGCCTTTGTTTTTTCAACCTTCATTTCAAGGACACTTGTTAGTACTGTTAACCCCTGGGGTATTTATTATGGAAGTTAAAATTGTTTCCTTGAAAAATATTGATATCACTCACCAAACTTAAACTGTATGATCAGTAACTAAGAGATAATTTATATAGGGTTGACAAAAGAAATGTTAACACTGTGCAACACTCCACATTATATTTTTTGCATATGCAATAATTTCAGAAACCATCAAACTTTGAAGGTTTAGGTTAGGTTAAAGACAGACAGTCATCACCCTAAAGTATATTTTTAGTGTAGGGGTATGAAAATTCTCAGTTGGTGCAGGGAGTTGCCAGAGAGGCAACTCCCTGGTCGGTGACTGCTCTTTGATTGACATCAAAGTTTGAAAATTTGAAAGATGCAGAGTAGCTCACATTCCACACAAGGCAGAGAGAGTGCTTTTATTACATTTTATAGCCTTGTATGCTCACCAGGACATGGCCTTAAGCAATAAAACAGGTTTATTCCTGCACAAGGAAGAGCTTCATACAGTTATGGGAGGAGCTACAAGTTGCATAGTTGGGAGAATTGGAACTGTCTGGGATGATGAAAATTCCCCTTTAATTGAGAAGGGTAAAAGATATTGAAATGATTCCAACGGATCTTTCATTGGGGCATTTTATGTATACCAAGTGGACACGGCTCTTTTTGGTGGCATATGTCACCATAACTTTAACGCATGGCCAGTCGGGCTGGGGCGCCCCCCCCCCCCCCCAATGTCAGAAATCTGACTTAATCGGGCAGGCTATTTTGTCTCAGTTGGCAGAAAATTGGACAGTTAAATTAGGTCTGGAGTCGGGCAAAAATCACCGCCCTCCCTGAGAAAAACAGTCCTGTACGGCCATGCTTTAACGAAAAGTCCCGGGTCGAAATAAAGATAGGGTCATTACATCGAATCAGCTGTAGCTTTCATAATTGTCTTCGAGTACGAACTCCCGAGGAACGACGGCCTCAGAGCCTGCAGCAAATTCTTTAATGACGCAATTGATCGATGCTTTTGCGCGACTGTCCGTCATGCCTCCAACCAGGGAGGTGTTATTAGATAATACCTTCCATGCTCTAACTAGGCACCCTATCCACATGGATGGTAATGTATACATTCATCATCAACTTAAAAAAGTAACCACTATAAACTGTGGCAAGCAGGTAGTATAGATAAAATAATACCGTTTGTATGCCTCATTGCACTCGTTCAACGTAGTCTCTTCATCAGCTCCAGCAGAATAATAAGCCCATGCCTGCTTGCTCAAAAGTTCACGAGCTACTTGCTCATAAGCCTTCACACAAACCAAAGCGCTCGACGACGCCATATTTGAAGTTTAAACGTTCGAAAGGTGGATACGAACCTTCCAACAGAAATCCTAATTCGACACATATATTAATAGTAACCGACAACCTTGGTCAATGTGGGCTTTATTGCAAACTGCTGTGAGCTGATTCACCTTGCCTGCGTAGCAGGTTGTACGGCATATTCCATGTTCAGTCATATGCCTGGTAGTTTGAGAAGCATAAGAGCTGAGCAAACACAGTCCGATCACCGGGGTAATTCACACCTGGTCTTGAGAATCCGAGATAACTGTCACAGGGGCCAAATGTCAAACCCGCTTATCGCCTGTAGGTGTTTACTCAGTCTCATTATTGCGAGAAAAGTTTATCATCAATGTTTAACGCCATTTTTGTTGTATGGAAGTGAATCGTGGACCTTGTATCAGAATCAAGTTCAACCGCTCCGTACTGTTCAGCAGTGTCATCTTCGTCTTACTGTATCGTAAAGATCAAATGAGATCATTTTGTCAGCAGTGAGGTCTTAAATCGTGCAGGGTAGAAAACTTAGTACAGGTCAAAACTCGTTTATGCGGGCTTGGCCCCGTTTGTAGACTGGATGACGATAGACCCATAAGGCCCTCCTGCACGGTGAACTCTTTTATGGGTCGCGATCTGTTGGCCGTCCGAATCTGAGATTTAAAGACACTTCCAAAAATGCTTTGAAGTGTGTATTACAGCAGGGGTCGGCAACTAGGGGTCGCGACCCTTTTGAGGGCCGCGAAAATATTACTGAAGGTCGCGAAAAGGATTTGGGAGCGAAAAATAATTGCCATATTTCTCATTAAAAATAAACAATGGGAGTGATTCTAATCTAAGAACCAGTGATCTGCTTTATTAACGCTGCATAACCAACAGGCGCGTAGCCAGGGTCTTCGGCCCGGGGGGGGGGGGGGGGGCAAAATGAAAATTTTCGTCCCGATTTCATGATTTTCCAAACTAACTGTAGAGGTGGGTTCCCCCCCCCCCCCACCGTTTCTTTTTGGTCCAGCTTATCACCCCGGGACAAGTCCGGAAGCTTCGGAATAGAATTGGGGGCATTAGAATAAATTATCGACTTGATATTCAAATGGCCTTATCAGTATGCGAACTTATAGTCACGATGAACACAATTTAACTATTTACCATAACTCGATTTGATGAAGCCGGGGTGAACTGTCAGTGGTAAACTCGGTGTAAGATCGAGGAGGAATCATTCTTGAGGGATCAATGCCTTTCTTCAGAGAGACCCTTTGAGACTTTATCATCGCAGAGCGCCACCACCAGTTGGCGCGAAGCGTACAGGGAATATTTTGGCCAAAATGCCTTCCCAAACTACACTGAGGAAATGATCCTTCCCGGAGTGTTGTACGTTACACCAGTGGCGTGAGCAGGATTTGTGAGGTGGGGGTAGACTGTGAATTCCACCGACTGGCACAGAGAAAAGTCCAACTGGCTAGACGCAAACCATTAACAGGGGCGTAGCAAAAAAATGTCAAGGAAGTGGGAGGGACGCAGCTCATAGAAAGTCTCTTAGCGCAAGGAAATTTTGGTCCAAAATGCCTCCCAGATGGCTGGAAATGACACTTCCCGGGCCTATTTATCGCATATAAAAAGGGGAAACACTAGCACTATTGTACAAAGTAAACATAAAAAAATACTAAAAATAAGGTGGGCGACTGCCCTCTTCCTCCACCCCCTGGCTTCACGCTTGCCTAATGACCAGTATAAAGGTAGTCATCTTTATAACTAGATGATTGACAGACCGTTCTTCAGACTGCTAGTTGTTTAGTGATTATTGTTATAATAGAGAGACAAAAAATTGGTTGTTCGCCGTCCCGGGGGAGGGGAATTTTTGCTTTAAGAAGCTCGCTGAGATGAAAAATGGTGCTATATTTGACACATTCTGAAGCATGTTAAAACACCCATAACGGCCAATTGGGGGAGGGAGAGTGAGCCTGATGCTCGGCCAGTCTCGGTCAGACTGCTTCCGATTTCCCTCGACTGATTTTCCCCCGACTACTTACAACGGTGGAGGCCATGGCCCCGGCCCCCATTGCGCACGCTACTACGTTACACTCCAGAATTACTACATATTTTGGGTTTAAGATGTTAGGAGGATTGCTGCCAAAGTCAGCCACACCAGGAGGTCCCCTGAGAACAAAATAAAATTTAAGTGCATAGAGCTAAGATTTATCACTTTATATCTAGTCAGCTGGGAAAGCAAAATATGGGTGGAGCTTGCCTATATTATATTAAAATTCATGCTTATAGTTTCTCTTGGCAATTTTTCTTGACCACTCATTAGGGTTCTGACACCAAACTCCAATAAGTGGCAACGCAACTGGATACTTTCCACTCATTGTGTGACTTTGAAAAAAAAATCTGCACCGGGACATTTATTTTAAGTATCCCTTTTGATAGTGATTAAAAATAAAAATCGGGACTGTAGCTACTATCCCTATAGCTCTCACACTGACAGCCTTGCTTTACGTCCATTTTTCTATCCCCTTACTCTGACTGCTCTGCTTCATAGTCTGTCCTTCCGGACTCCCTAGTCGTCTAACGCTCTCTATTCCCTTTCCTAGTTCATCTTTTCCTCTTTCTCATGCACAATTTGCCTCGCTTCATCCCTCGTCCCGTTTCTGCCTTCTTAGCCCTTCTCTTTCTCATTCCCTTTGGTCTTTTCCACGGTCCCTAGCCCTACCTGTATCAGTATACTCGTCCCGTCGATATTGGAACCAGTGCTCTACCTTATCAAGCCCGTTTCCTTCTCTCCATCCTTTCCTTCCATCGATGATTCCTATTGTTATTACTTTATTTCCCTTTTCTCCTGTTATTTTCCCTTTTTTTCTCTTTTTCTCCCTTCTTCCCCTTCCCTTTTCCTTCTCTCTCTTTTTCCCTTCGTTTAATTTTTTTCAGTTTTCCGTCGTCCCGATGTTACTTCGATTTACTTCTGCCCCCTGCCCCCCTCCTCTGGCTACGCTACTGATAACCAAGTCAAATCAAACTCCTCTTACCGACCCGTCAATTTGAGAGCCACCAAGATTCCAGAGTAGAAAGTCGGGGCCACTAAGCAAAAAAGTTTGGCGACCCCTGTATTACAGTATTAGATCATTGGAAGTCGGCTGTAAATACTATAGGCAGGAGTGGAGAAAGTTAACTCATTTAGTTCGTGAGAGTTACAATAATAACAGTGTAAAAGAGAGCATGAGATGTAGAGAAAAAAGAAGACAAAAGTAATTTGTATCACCCTAGTCATTCTTTGTACCTAACTGTGTATTACTGGCTTCAGGTCTTAGGCGAGCGCGAGCCGGCCCCCCCCCCCCGTGCGCGCGTGGGTGTGTGTGTGGGGGGGGGGGTGTGCGTGTGTGTATTGCAAAATTTAATGAACATTTCATTCTGTACCAGTCCTGCACGACGTGTATAGTGAGTGTACCTTGAATCGGTCGGTACCTTGATCGGTCACTGCATACAAAATGTAAGACAGGCGCGCTATGGCCAACAAATAAGCATATGACAGTGAAGAAACTCCAGCACAACATGACAACAACTCAAACTCTGTCAAAAATAAGCATTCACTCCCATTTTTAGAAGAAATTTACCCAGCCTAGCCTACATCTTGTGACCGTGACCTAAAGGTGGCTTGAGACCAATCTTTAAATGGCCTAAAAATTATTTTAAATAATTCTTCAAATCACTGCGAATGGTCTCCTTCTATCATCTTATGATTTTTTTTTATAATAGTGATATCATTCATGGAATATATTTCGATATTACTCTTATGGTCATACATAATGTTTGGGTGACCGACCCAAGGTACCGTACTTGAACCTGAGGCATCTGAAACTTGTGGTGGAAATATCTCTGTCTCTTGAGAGTTTGCCAACGAAATTCACTCTAACTTTCAGGATTATGAGAAAACATGTTCCTGAGAATAATGCATAAGTTTAAATTTCATATTACTGTCTCGTTTGTATGTTTTTAGTGAAAATTCCCTTAATTGACCGACTCATGGTACCACCATCATACACAGGGTCTGATTAAGACTTTCGTAGTCCTTGGCACTAATTAGTTTACTGTGCAAAGGTGGCGCCGACGGTTGCCATCTCCCAAACGGAGGACCGAACTTCTGACAAGCCGGGTCGATTGAGGTCCTGGAATGGTACCATCAGGGGCGTAGCCAGGAATTTGTCAAGGGGGTGGGGCGAAGCCCATAGACATACCTCTCAGCGCTCCGCGCCACCATGAGTTGGCGCGAAGTGCAAGAAAATTTCGGCTCAAAACTCAAAATTCCTCCCAGATCGCTGGAAATGGCACTTCCCAAGCCTCTTTACCTCATATAAATAGGGAAAACTAGCAATATTGTAAAAATAAACATTAAAAAATACCAAAAATATGCTCAAGGAGGAGGGCGGCTGCCCCCTTCGCCCCCTGGCTACGCGCCTGGGTACCATTCAAGTTATGGGGGCGAGAAGGGCAATGAGGAAGGGATTAGATGAGAGTTTTTGTGCAGTAATATTTCATGACATGTTAACTTTACACAATCAGAATACTTGATTTCACGAGATTTGTGATTATTTTGGGTCTTTTTCAGAAATTGCAAAATTGCATGGCTGGCGAAGCGCCGTAATATTTTAATGTTTGCACAGAAAAATATCTATTCACCGAGACGGCAGTAAAATGATTTGCCGGGCTGCTGAAAAATTCAAGCCGGCTCTATAGGGGGCAACGTGTATAATTGGTCGATCCTGCAACATAATGTATGCCCGACACATTTCCTGACACGTTAACCGTAATACAAATACAAGAGTAAAACCAAGCCTATCCAAATGATGATGAAATTTCTGAACTTAAAAGAAAGATTTGTATTAACTACTTACAGTTCACGTCTTTTAAGGCAATTGGCGTGTATTAGTTACCTTGATGAAATGAACGACAAAAGAAAAACAGTGAAAATCTCCAGTGCACCTAAAATTTTGGACTTGGTAAGAAGAATATGCTCTCCTAGAGAGCAAAAGAGGCAAACCGTCGGAACGACTGATCGCGCACTTTTTCGTATCTAATACTTCTCCCGAAGGAATTGAAAAAAAAAAAAACAGGAAGAAAGGGATCAGTCTTCCCCACGTGTGGCTTTTCCCCATTCTCTTACCCTCAGTGACCATATCCTGGCGAACTGCAACCAAAAGTTAATGATCTAGTCAAGCTAGTCATAGTAATCCTAACGGGAGGTTTATGACTTCCCTCTTGTGGGAGGAGGGGGGGGGGCAAGCAGGGGCGTCCCTAAGGATCGATGAGTGGGGGTGCTTGACCTTTTCCCAACAAAAAGGGTTTCATTCCCGTCAAAATATATGTGACAAGAACGGTTAATTCATGACCCTCGTTTTAGAGAAATCTTTCAAAAGTACAAGATGGAAAGTTTAAGTACGGCCTATAACGGGAAGACAAGATAAACAAAAATAAAATAAATGAATAAATAAATAAAATAAATAAGAAAATAAACAAAAATCTACCAGAAAAGGCAGTTTAACATTTGGCGATGTCAATTTGACCTTGGCGCATCCGTTTTTATTCATCTTCTACAGCAGGTCGATTTGGTCGTGGAAGTACTTGGTCCGAGGTAGGACTTCCATGGTAGGAACATAAGATCGTCTTTGGTATGGGGCTCAGTTGGCCGCCTTAGGGCCCCATTCCTGTAATGTCCCTGTGTGAGGCCCACGAGGCGAAGCCCCCGGAAGCTCTGAAACATTTACACGATTGTGAGCAATAGAATAAAGCATTTACTGTCTACAAATGGTATTGACAGATTGATACGCACTAAACAGACCATAAAATCGCAGTCTGTCTATATTTTTTCAAAATAGCTTAATTTGGACTTACCACTGATAGATTTTCTCAAGATGCAGCGGGATTGATGGCAGGTTGGGTGGAGGGTTATAGAGTTTCTACGGGGTTTGGATATAATTGTACTCACTTTGTTCTATGTGAAGTTATGATAGGTTAACATAATAGCCTACACTATGAATGCTCTTGAAACGCTCTGAAAAATAACACTTGCGAACATTTTAGTAATATTTGCTTTTATTTTACAAAACAATTACCTACCTACAAAAAGCACTGAATATGTAGCACTAAACAGACCTAAAAATTGCTAATAAACCCTTTTTTATAGTAGCCAGGACCATAGGCGTAGGAAAAGGGGGGGGGCTGGGGGCTCGGCTCCCAGTCGAAAATTTGGGGGCTGAAGTATGCTACCGCCACCCAGACCCAAGGGCAAAAACCCCTTAGTTGTCTCTTCTGTAAGAAATGTTAAAAATTTGCAGTAATTTTCCTTAAAGTTTGTCCAAAATGTTGCACCAAATTGCATCTGAGGGCCCTCAAATACCCCAAAATTTCCAAAAAACCCCATACTAAAAACATACTAAAATGCATTACGGCAATGCTAATTTTTGATCTTCTAGGGGGGAGGCAAAAAATTTTCCAAGGGGGCTTCGCCCCCTGCCCCCCCCCCTTGACTACGTGCCTGTTCTGATTACAACACTTTTATGAAAACAGAGGTACATCTCCAACCTCTGTTGGGGCCTCACGTCAATATGGGATCTTTCAATTTAATTCTCAGCATGATCTGGAAGGTTGAAAGTACGTATGTGACGTAATACATTTTTCAGAAGTTTTTACCTAGCGCTTCGCGCGTAGCCATTACCGGTATAGATTGTGATTGTTAATGCACTTACGACTCGAAAAAAGCATTCTGAAACGCGCTTGTTAGTCCTTCACCCCTTTTGCTATAGCTATAAGGCAGGGTTGTTCCCGTTACACTGACTGTGAAAGTAATTCGTTATAGTTACAGTTATTTCCTTAAAAGTGTAACTTGTTACAGTTCTAGTTATAATGTAGAAAATGTAACTAGTTACAGTTACTTTTGACTGACAAGTAACTAGTTACATCTCAAAAGTAACTAGTTACCTCAACTTGAATACATCTACGTATCAATCGGGGACAGTGGCGTAACTAGCCTTGTGGGTGAGGGGGCGAAGACGACCCCAAGGGGGACCACCCTCTTCTAAGATGAAGTAATGGAAAAGTGAAATGACCGAACAACGGCGCAGAATGTCCCACTCTCCTGAGGGGTGGGATTCATGGGACCGCCGTTGGACTCCAAGTAGGGTCCAGGAGCATTACCCGGTGGGGCCTAGAGAGCGAAACCCCAGGTCCTGGAATAATTTCTTACGTGTGAACATTAGGGTGAAGCATTTGACTACGTTCAAATCACATTTAATGTGCACAAAACGACCACAAAAGTTACAAGTTGACTATTTTTTGTGATATGATACTCGAACTAGAGGCCGCACAATACGATGCATGCATGGGTTGTGGGCGGGTAGGATGAATGATGATAAGGGTTGCATTGGGCTTTGAAACAAGAATTTTACGTAAGCTGTCGTATTGGTAGAAGGCCAATTAGAGAACATGTATCTGCGATGTGTGCGCCTGGAGTTAGGCCTGTTTCACTTCAGATGAATAATAATGGGTTCCTGAAGACATTAGTACTAGTGCAAAAGCTTACATGGGTTTTCTATAGTTCTTTTCATGCGATGTGTATCGAGTTCTTAGAGACCCGTGGTGGGCCTCTTTTCTACTGAGTGGAATGAGAGTGGACCCCTGATGCCCCAGCACGGTTGATGTACAACGTCAGCATCTTTTGAGAAAGCTTGTGGGGTCTTGGTCTGAGAAGGGAGTCGAGGGGGCGGCCGCCTCCCCCACTAGTTACGACACTGTGCGGCGGAGTGCTTCGTAGACATTCTTATTTTTGCGTTGGCCCTCAATTCTATATGGCAAGTTACAAAAAACACTCATGGTCGCATAGAGGACGGGGCCTGCAGGCCCTCCTCCATGGAAAATTTTGAAATAAAAAATTGTTAGATGCAATTTTCTGGCATCGAGCTTCAGCTTGAAAACTGCAGGAGTCGGTACACTTTCAGAATATGGATATTGTTACCATGGGCGTCCGGAGGGGGGGCAAGGGGGGGCAAGGGGGGGGGGCACTTGCCCCCCTGGAAAATCAAAAACTTGAAAAAACGAAGAAAAAATAAAGAAAAAAACGAAGAAAATATAACATCAACAATTCTTAACAGTTCAATCAGTATGAATTTCTACTCTCAAAACAAGAATTGAATAAAAATATCAACACTCAGGCCCCAGCAGTCCCCCGAGCATATTTTTGGTATTTTTTAATGTTTATATTTACGATATTGCTTATGTTTTCCCTTTCTATATGCGGTAAATAGGCCTTGGAAGTGCCATTTCCAGCGATCTGGGAAGCATTTCGGGCCAAAATTTTCTCGTGCTCCGCGCCAACCCATGGTGGCGCGGAGCGCTGAAAGTCTGTCTATGGGCTTTGCCCCCCCCCCCCCCTTGACAATTTCATGGCTACGCCTTTGTCAACACTGTGTGAAAATAGCATCTAATCTCTTTTCTGGGATTAAAATATTTTCCATGAAAAAAGTTGGGTCGCCTAAAAAATTTTGCCCCCGTTGAATTTTTTTCTGCGGACGCCCATGATTGTTACCATCTTATCTTAGGACAGAGCTAGGTAGATAATGAGAAAGAGGATGGGTGTGACTGCAGTGACAAAATGAAGTGATATTTCGTAACTTACTTTACCATACTAGAAATACAGGTTTCCTTGGCAGGGAAATGGAGTATTAGTTGTCAGAAACTAAATTATAAGCCTGCAGGTGCCGACTTTGCAAATTGTTTACACAAACTAAATTATACGATCTAATAACAACATTTAACTTTGTTTTCCAAAGTGACCGAAACTCAAATTCAGCCTCTTTCCTCGCCTCAAAGGTCCAGCGATCGTCAAAATAAATGCACTCTGTGTCCGCTGTGGCTATTTGTAACGAGGAAGTAACAGGACCAAAATGTAATGCCGTTACAACTACTTTTGCACTGAATTGTAATTAGTTATTTGCTGTTACGTGATTTCAAATGTAACTCGTTGCGTGACTTCGTTACACAAAAGTAACTCGTTACAGTAACGGCGTTATTTGTAACTCGTTACTTCCCAACCCTGCTATCAGGGAGGTCTAATATCACCTTCCTGCATACATACTCTCCCTCCCATTCCCCACTGCTGGAAGCTGTTCGTCTGGATTTTCCGCGTTCAAAATTAGTAAATGTACGATAGCTGTAAAGTGCACGGCGTCGTAGTCTACAGTGTCATTTGAATGTCAGGCAATGAGCATCATGTCATGCCCCCATTTTATGTAATCCAGAGCTTCCAGGAGGCCTTTTACCGGCGTCTGCCAGGCTGCCAGCCTTAGATACCCTTTTACAATGCACAATGAAGCAAAGAAAAATTTTCGAAATAGTCCAAGATTGTTTCTTTGGGCTCCAGGCACGTGATTTTACTTAAACCTTTCCCCGAATAGAAAGCATTACAGTAGCCAAAAGGGGCTTCGGGGGATTTGTTGACAACATACCCTTCTCTTAGACAACATACCCTCCTCTTTCACCCAACCAAAATTAGAATTCACTAAATTATGGACATTTTAGCCATGATGATCAGTTCCAAAAATATCCCAAAGGTAGCACCAGTTTGCATCTAAGCATGAAAATTTAGGAGTTTGAATTATTGCAGAAATTTGAAAGCAATGGATTTTTATTGACAAAAATGAAGTTTTGATTTATATTGAAGAAAATGTGAAAACTAACTGGGTTTGTTATTAAAGAATATTTTAAAATTTTTGTTGGAGAATCTGCCCTTCCTAAGTGCAATTCAAGCAGATTGTCGGGGTAACTAACAGTTGTCGAGGCTCCCGGACGAAATTAGAAAATTCCCCTGATGGGGGGCGAGTCTTTCCCGACGGGGCATGGCCCTCCCCCAGCTTATATGTGCGTATGTAAAAATAATGATAAGTATCATGCAGGAAAACCGTCTTAAAAGTTTCAAAAATGACTGCCAAGTCTGACGAATTTGGGATACTTTTTTCCAGTAAAGTTGTAGCAGACGACACTCGCTCAGCTGACAGTGCTACTGCTAGTGACAGCCAGGGAGTCTCACTGACAAGCCTATTCTGACGGTAAACACCTCTGAAGCAGAGAAACGCAGTTATTCACCGTCAAAACGAATCATTAAGCTGCAATAAAACAACTTCATAGGTATTGCGGTTTGCTTACATTTCATTCTGTAACAATGTAATAAATGCATTCATGTTGGCTTAGGCCCAAAATATCAAGTTGTTGGTATTAATGTGCGTGTAATGCTCATACCCGTTTTGCGAAAACAGCGTAGGCCTTAGGCGATAGCCAACTGACAGACTGATGTTTGGTGAAATTTATTAAACCTGTATCTCACACATTATCTTCATAAAGGGACATGGCAAAAATATGAGAGTTTTACTTTACGGGTACAACTATAGAATACAGAGCCACTCTTGCACATCACCTAACATTTGGATGCAAGGATGCGATGTGACACTGTTTATCTGGCACCTTAAACTTTGACTCTGCATCCTACAGTAGCATCTGTGCATCCACTCCAAGATCTGATATGGTGAAATCATTCACTCTGCATCCAAGCATCAGCACATCCACTCCAGAATATTGCTTGTGGTCTAAACAAGAATGGACAACAATGAGTCGTTCTCAAGTTAACCTTAGGCTGCCTGCTGTATACATATTCCGGTTTTATTATTAAATCTTTCATGTTTATGTAACAGCCCCAGATCTTGATACCTTAAATGCTTGGCAAAACAAGTGGCAAATGCGTTTCAACTCTAGTAAGTGTTATGTTATGCACATCTCATCAGGTAGATCCACCACCCATTTTAATTACAAACTGGGCGGTCAGACTTTGCAAACAGTTCATTCTTATCCTTACCTTGGTATTCATCTCCAAGATAATTTGAAATGGGACACCCAGGTTGCTCATGCAACTACAAAAGCTAGTAGGGTCCTTGGCCTCATAAAGAGGAACCTTTCCAACTGCACCGAGCAGCTCAAAGCCACTGCCTATACCAGCTTAGTCAGGCCCCATTTAGAGTATGCTACACCTGCTTGGGACCCTCACCTTCAAAAGCATTGTAGCCAGTTGGAAAGGGTGCAACGTAATGCTGCAAGGTTCGTCACACATAACTATAGTAAAACGGAAGGAACGGTCACCAAGCTCCTCCATGATCTCCACTGGACGTCCTTGCAGAACAGGAGGTCTGCCTCCAGATTAACCCTATTGTATAAAATTAATCAGAACCTTATTGACATACCTAAAGAAAACTTCCTAAAACCAGTGACACTGCAGGGCCTTCGGAGAATGAACACGCAAAACTTCCAACAACCTGCGTGTCGTATTAATGCTTACAAATACTCCTTTTTCCCAAGAACTATAAAGGAGTGGAATATGTTACCTGAAGGGACTGTCAATGCAAGTAGTATAAATTCGTTCAAGCATAATTTACATTTTGATTAAGTCATATCCCCTCCCCGCACACCTCTGGCTCATATGCTCTACCTTTTTTAGAGCCCTGCCAGTACACGAGAAGAAGAAGAAGAAGAAGAAGCCCCAACTTTGACTCCGCGTCGGCACATCCACTCGGGGGATGCTTAAAATGGACTTAAAAACTTTGAAAAGTTTCATTTTGACTCCCCATCAGAGCATCTATGCATCCATCCAAAAATGCTTGCAGCGGACTTAGAAAAAAATTACGTAAAGTTTCGCATGTACGAAGAATTTCATATATCAACAATGTGTTGTTCTCAAAAGGCATTTATACTTGTAAGACACCTCACACCCATATTTATCTTGGTATAAATTTTTACACTACATCTGAGCATCTGGGCATCCACTTGGGAAGTGATTGCAACTTGTATGGACTAAGAAAATTCTTGAAAAGAAATGCATATACCAACATGTTATTATAGACTACCGATTTTCACAAACATCGACTTTGCATCCGTGCATCCTGATGCTCAGATACAACCCTTGAGTGGCCCTGTTTTCTACAGTTACTCCCTTTGCAGCCTCTGGTTGCATGTACTAGCCATAGCAAGATAAACCTAAGAGGAATTGTTAACTCCTGTTCATTGCTCCAAGTCCAAGTGAATATTGACAACTTCTGTGACTGTGATAAACATGCAATTGTTAACTGCAGCTCAGCTGTAATTTGGTTAAGATATAAATGTCTATAGAGGTTCTTCACTGACATCACTATACTGCACATCTCTCTATTTTGATGGCAAGGCATCCATTGTACAACAATTGTAACTAAGGCTGTATCGTGTGCGCGTATTGATAACACACCTTCTACGCATGTTCAGTTACAGCCAGTATGCCAAATTGAAACACAATGACGTCACATGAAGAACCTCTATACTTGTCTGTACTGTCACAGAGCTGGATGTAAGTCTTTTCACTGGCTTCTAGTAATGAATTGCATTTGTACGATACATAGCTATACATAGCACACACTGCAATGCTGACACAATAACACATGTATGCTCAATCATGAACCTGAAGGTTTATTGTTTTCATTCATCAGTGGTTAAATATATCTCATGCAGGTTTAGATACCAACCTTTATAGCTGCAGTTGATAGCATGTCTGTGGTACTGGTAGGCTAGAATGTGACTATACTGGGCACTGCTTGGTTTTAGTTTAGTTGTATTTTTTTGATTAGGATTTGGACTACAGGGCATCTTATGGGGCACTATATCCCCCTTTGCACTTGTCATATTATGTTATACAACTTATGTTAGAAGTACCAGTAAGTACTCTAAGTCTTTAGTACAAATAATGGCTAGGGTTTTAAAATAAGTGACTAAGAAGAAGTACTGAAGGCCCAGGGCTAGTCCTCAGTAAAGGGGTGTGTATAGCCAGTCTCTGAATGTGTCCTATACCAGGTCCTTACTATTACCCATTGAATATCTGGGGTCATTAACAAACACACTCCTGGTCAAAATTGATTTTTTTTTTTATGTAACAAAGATTGCAAAATTAGAACCTCATCCTAATATTTACTACCGTAACTTTTCCTTTCCAAATCTGTCACTGAAAACTTTTAGAAAGGGTAAGACATGTGAAATAAAATCATCAGCTTTGTCATCCGATAGAATTTACTGTTACAAGTTACAACTACAGAGCAAAACCTGGTCGATATCAATATGTTGTGAGGCCACACAAAACATGATCATCTTGTTACACCACACAATCAAATATTTAGTATTTCTTGTTCCTATGTCCATAAGGCAACTTGCCCTCTGTAGAGGGATTTCATGTTACGTCACGCGCAATGGATTCCCAGGCACTGAAGGGCAAAGTACACACACAGTAAGCGTATTTACAGCACACGCGGACAGAATAACCATAGATACTTGGACGTGTGCCCGTCAAAACAAAAAAGACGCGCAATCTTGCGCTTCAAAATTTTGTCTAGATGGTTAAAGTCACATGGCTAAAATCCCTCTATACTGCACAGTATGAAGAAATGACATACACGTAGCTCATTTACATATAGGAGGTTATATACAGTAGTTATCCCACTATTTCAATAAGTTGTAGTAAGGACTGTGTATAGTGAGCTGTAGCTAGGATGTATGCCATAGAAATTATTAAAAGTTGGGGAGAATGATGTGTGGTAATTTGGACTGAAGCCATTGATTTGGCTCCCTGTACAGCAACAAACCAATGGCATGTAATACAAACATTATGTTGTTGCCTTTGCCCCAGTTTTTGCGGTTGTATTTGCGGTATTCCGATTTCGCCTAACAGGTTGATCTAGCGATATATATATATATATATATATATTATATATATATATATATATATATATATAATTATATAATATATATATATATATATATATATATATATATATATATATATTTCACTAATTTGGGATTAAGGGGAAATATCGTATGAAAAACCCGCCTATAAGGGGAAATCGTCTATAAGGGGAAAAAATCAGGTCGACTTAACGAAACTACACGCTTTTTCTATAGGAATACGTAAGCGGATGGTAATGGCCTTTTCACTACATAATCTATATGCCATTACTTCAATGTTGACCAATTTACGTACACGTATCTGTTAACACGTAAATTGGCTGGCCATTGAAATAACGTTAATGTATATCTATTTTTCAAATTCTACCAAATGGGGAAATATAATCTTATGTATTTTATTGTTTTTTTTTCGCCTTTCGAAAGGGCGTCTAGCGCCCTCTAAAATTTTTCCCCCTACCGTGGGTTTTAGCGTTATATATATATATATATATATATATATATATATATATATATATATATATATATATATATATTATATATATATATATATATATATATATATATATATATATAATATATATATATATATATATATATAACGCTAATTCCCACCTTAAGGGGAAATTGTTATATCTGCTTGTACATAGGGCGAAAAAATGATAGTAAAATACATAAGAAATAAATTCGCCCTAACGTCCTAAACATATAATTAACGTTATTTCAATGGCCAACCATCCGTTCATGTTAACAGCTAGGTGTCCGTAAATTTGACAACTTTGAAGTAATGGCATCTAGTTTGTAAATCTAAGAGGGCGCCCTTGTAAGTTTACGTATTCCTATAGAAAGAGTGTGTGGAAACGTTAAGGCGAAACTTATACTTCACCCGAAAAATTTTTTCCCCTTAAGGTCGACTTTTCAACAACAACTTTCCCCCTAAGTGCCGAATTAGAGAAATATATATATATATATATATATATATATATATATATATATATATATATATATATATATATATATATAAAATGCTAGATCGACCTGTTAGGCAAAAGGTCAATACCTCCAATACAAAAGGCAAAGATAAAAACAATAAAATACATGAGATTATATTTCCCCTTTTAGTTTTGAGATGTATATGCACGTTATTTCAATGGCCCGTAAGTTGTTAGTGTTAATGGATACATGTACGAAAGTTGGTGTGCAGTTAAGTAATTGCATAAACATTACATGGTGAATCAGACTTGCATATAGAGTTACGCATTCTCATATAAAACAGTGTGTAAAACATTAAGGCGAAACGGTTTTTTCACCTGAGGGTCGAATTCTCCCAACAGTCGCGTTTTTTCATACCATATTTTGCCTAAATCCCAATTTATAGGTATATATATATATATTTATATAACGCTATTTCGACCTGTTAGGCGAAATCGGTATACCGCCAATACAACCGGCGAAGAAAAAAACAATAAAATACATAAGATTATATTTCCCCTTTTGGTTCTGAGATATATATGCACCTTATTTCAATGGCCCGTAAGTCCTTAGTGTTAACGGATACATGCACGTAAGTTGGTGTGCAGCTAAGTAATTGCATAAACATTATGTGGTAAATCGGAAGTTTGCGTATAGAGTTACTCATTCCTATATAAAACAGTGTGTAAAATGTTAAGGCGAAATGATTTTTTCGCCTAAGGGTCGAGTTCTCCCAACAGTCGCGTTTTTTCATACGGTTTTTCGCCTAAATCTCAAATTAGCAATATATATATATACACATACATTTTCCGTACTGAGGACTAGTGTAGGGCCTAGCTCACAGTATAGCTAAGGGGTTGTGTAAATTTACGTGGTAGTTGTGCTTGTAGTGGGCAGGTCTTGTGTTATACTTCTGTATATAGTGATAGTTCAAGTTTTACAGTACCTTCCATACGACAGAATGATGTAGCTCATTAGAACCCATAACCAGCTGGGTGGACGAACTTTTTTCGTCCAGCTTATCGCTATGAAAAAATATCGGAGGGGTGGCGGCAACCACAGAGGCGCTACACAGGCTAATGAACCCACTTCTTCCAAAGCAGGCCCCAATGTGTGCCTTGATTTTATTTCCCAATGCAAACACTTTTCATATGTGGCATGTAGACAGGGTTGTAGCTCTACAGTTGGCAGTTCTGTGTGGTGTCACCAGAGACTGCCCTTAAGTGTCCATGACTCATGGTCATTGTGCCTGGCTCTGTCCAGTACTAACTTCACTATAAGCTGTTTGTAAATTGATGGTTAGAACTGGATTTGAAGGAACTTGGAAGGAAATTGTACTTTTTCTGTGGAATCTTTCAAGTTCTGTTCACATAGTTTTAAAATACTGTACAGTTCCAACAATAAATCAAGCTGTATACCCCTCTCCTTTCTAGCATCATACACTCAACTAGCTACACTCTGTTTGGACTCATTACTTGAATCCCACCATTTGGTTGAGCTACAACCATGTAGATGCCTCATATTGAGTACATTATCTCTGCTGCTTCTTATCAAGCAATGCGTGTTACTGGAGATTAAATGGTGAGAAGGATGTGCACTTCTTAAGGAGGGAAGGATGGTAGCCTTGATGTATCTTGTACTCAGTTGGTATAAATATATGCATGTCAATTCTTCATATTACTATGAGTAAAAAGAAAAAACCCTATCATGTTTTGTGGAGATCAAAAGTCATTTTTGGTCTCCAGAGGTCAAATGATGAAACTTTAAAACTGCTGCTCTGCTCAGTAGATTGCAAAAACAGTAACCATGTGCATGACCCATATTGAGCAGATGGGCCCTGTTGTTTATGGTGAAAATCAAAGGCAATTGAAGTCATCAGAGGTCAAATGGTGAAAACCTTGTAAAGACCATGTTTTTCAAGGGAGGTAACCTTGTCGGATCGACGTGGCATGTGGATGTGTCATGTCAAGCAGAAGAAAATAGTTTTTGCTACTCATTTGCATATTGGCTCATGGTGGCTTCTGTCTTTTAGGTCTGCCACTGATACTGTAGTTCTGTCATAGGGACAAGCAGAATGAAAAGCTTTGTGTACTCTGCATGCATTTTCTTCTTGGAGGTCATTTGTTTCAGTGCATTAGCTCCATGCACTGTGATTTTGCTATAGGCTTATCATTTAAGAAAGCTATACTAATCATTATGCAGCAGGTACACATAGCTTTTCAATATATGCAGCAGGTATATATATATATATATATATATATATATATATATATATATATATATATATATATATTTCTCTAATTCGGCACTTAGGGGGAAAGTTGTTGTTGAAACGTCGACCTTAAGGGGAAAAAAATTTTCGGGTGAAATATAAGTTTCGCCTTAACGTTTCCACACACTTTTTCTATAGGAATACGTAAACTTACAAGGGCGCCCTCTTAGATTTACAAACTAGATGCCATTACTTCAAAGTTGTCAAATTTACGGACACCTACCTGTTAACACGAACGGATGGCTGGCCATTGAAATAACGTTAATTATATGTTTAGACGTTAGGGCGAATTTATTTTTTATGTATTTTATTATCATTTTTCCGCCCTATGTACAAGCAGATATAACAATTTCCCCTTAAGGTGGGAATTAGCGTTATATATATATATATATATATATATATATATATATATATATATATATATATATATATATATATATATATATATATACCTAACTGTGGAATAAGGGGAAATTTTTGGTCAAAATGTCAACGTTAGGGGGAATTTGCCGTTAGGGGGAAAAATTTGTTTCCCCTTAACGTTTTCACACACTGTTTTAATGGGAATACATGAATGTATGGTAAAATGCATATGGCTGTACGTAATATACGTAATTACTTCAATGTTGACCAAATTACGGACACGTATCTGTTAACACGTACAACTAATAGGCCATTGAATTTACGTACATGTATACCTTTTTACTTAAAGGCGAAATATACACTTATGTATTTTATTGTTTTTTATTTCGCCTAAACGTACCAAGATATACAAATTTCCCCCTATTGTTCAATCTAGTGGTATATATATATATATATATATATATATATATATATATATATATATATATATATATATCACTTTTCAATATATGCAGTAAATTCAGGAGCTGAGAAGTATACTGTTATTTGGGAGGGATGGTGTTTACCAATCAAATGATACAGTTTGGGGAAGAAATGTCTGTTGCTCATTCCTGTAACCTTTCAGAAAACACTTCAAAGTTCAGTTCTGATTTTTCTATTGAAGGGAGAAACAGAAACAATATGGCATTGCATCTTGGAAGGTTCAATGGTAAAGTTGCAGTCTGCACAGGAGCAACAAAAGGGTAAGGAAACCAACATCTTCGCATTTCACCTTGCCTGTGCAGCAGGCGGTATGGCATATTCCTTGTTCAGTGATATCCCTAACAGGCTTAGACAAATCCCCCGCCCGACAGTCCGGGACAAGTAAGAAGTTACTCGCTCAATTGTTCAATATCATAGCCTACCAGGCAAGTATTCTTGTGAAGTCTCCTCCACAAAGGAGTTTGAAGGCATATTAAAAGTGGACAAGTACATTGTAGATATTCATGCTTACAAGTAGACTAAGAGAACAGCTTGCCTGATGGCCAAGTAATAAAAAAAGAATTTGTTGAAGCCTGATACCTGCCCAACTGAACACAGAATAAATTCTTTTGGATTTTCATAGAAATATGTGGCCTCAAGACTGGTTGATTGTGAGTGAATATTCAAAAGAATGCAACATCTTGTCCCGTTTAGTCTGTGCCACCCACAGAGTAATTGTAATACCCACTTTATGGTGGTACCCACTGCACGGGTGGTTAATATGCAACACGGTAATGATCGGACTTCTCAAACTTCTGTCAAGGCTTTCAGTTTTATTGCTACTGGAGTACACACACTCACTCAAAAACAATTGAATGAATAATGAGAGAGTACATGAATAAGTCATATTATGTTAGTGAAGTTTCCATCCAAAACTGGATGCAGTCCTCTTCCTGTGGGTGGATGGTGTTTGGGAAGCCTTAAAGAGGGGCTGAGCAAACAGTCCATTCCACAGGGTACATTTCACCATGACTGTCAATCCTACCCTCTTTTTTCCGTCAACCACTTGTCCGTAAGAAGGAATGCTAAAATACACTTTTCAAACAGTACTCCACTGTCAGACAGCAGTGCTAAACAAAAACTAGAGGTAGGGGAAGATCTCAATTGTATCAAGACCTGAATTAGACAAATGGAATATTTTGCAATGGCAATTTGAAATCCTTTCATCACCACTGCAAACAACTATGCATTCAAAAAGTGTATATGATACCCAAACAAGTTCAAGGTAACCTTTATAATATTTGAAATGGCATGTTTGGTTTTACAATACTGTAATGGGCCACCAAACTATGTTCCATACATTATCCATTCCCATTGACATTTACTGAATATTAAGGCATTAATACTGAACTTGCATAACTCTAATATGTGAGGCACCTTGGTGGATCAGGTACTACTGTATGTCACCCACTGACCATTTTGATTCTGCCAGTTAAAAAAATATCCATTGAAAGCTTTAGTTTATACCAAAGTCTCAGTGCATGAATTCGCTACACATTTCAAAATTTGGTTAAAACTGGCATTTTTTGATTGAGTAGAGATTACAAGAGAATTAATCAATTTGACAGTAGCTTAATTGCATACAGGCTGGCTTAGTGATATGCCATGGTGCATCTCATATGAAAAGTTTTTTCTATAAACAATGAATAGTAGCATATTTAAACCAACACTGTTGTATGTGTATTTATATGTCAATTTTATAATCTCATTCTTCAAGGATTGGTTTTGCAACTGCAAAAAGGTTGGGAGAAGAAGGAGCCAAAGTTGTGGTCAGCAGTCGGAAGCAGGTTAATGTTGATGAAGCTGTGGATAAATTGAAAGCTCTCAAGATTGAAGCAACAGGTGTTGTTTGCCATCAAGGCCAGTCTCAAGATAGAAAGATGCTCCTAGAACATGTAATGCATGAAAATATTGTGTGCTATTAAACTGAGACCTTTATTTTTGATTGTAAAGCGAATCTGTAGTTTGAAAAAGGGAGGGAAATGAGAGACATCATAAGTATACCACAGGTGTCATTATGGTTAGACCACAGCAAGTTAGGCAGGAGAGGTGGTTGCATGGGTCAGGGAAGTAGGACATGTTCTCCTGTTTTTACCCCAAATGAAGACAAAAGTGCCTCTTTTACCAACAGTAACTGTCTGGGTATTGAAATGAGGAAAATGCCCATTTGGAAAGTGCTCTTTCAATGTTGTGTCCACCCTCCCCCCCCCCCTTAAATTTGTTAAACGTCTTCATATTTTTTAGCAAGGTGACTACTGCAGCTAGTGTGATGAGACTTCATAGAATGATAACTACCCAACCCAGTATATTTCCAAACTTTTTTTCAAATGTGAAAACTTTATCACTTTGACAGTATAAGTACACATTGTGTGTTGTTGATTTGAGGACTTGATATGACTTAACTGTTAACAAAGAAATACAGTGTTTAGTGCTGTCGAATGTCAGTATTAATGCCCGTACTACCTTGAATATTATACAGGTCATGTATGGATTTGCTCTTCAAATGAGGTGGATGTAAAGTATTTTATTGAAGTTGGGAAGACCTCTGTAGGTTGAATATGACAGTGGACACATATTTTCATCTTTCCTAGTTGTATGAAAATACTCTTTTTGGTTTCGATGATAAGAGAAACCTATGCAGTCATGATGGCGTGTGTATGTATGTGTGTATGTGCGTGTGTGTGTGTGTGTGTGTTTGTGACACTTTGCTCGTTAACACGATATCTCAAGAAGGGAAACTCTGACAGTTTTCAAACTTGGTACATAGATGCCCCATATTGAGAGGAAGAACCCTATTGTTTTTGGTAGGGGTCAAAGGTCACCTGGGGTCACCGGGGGTCAAACTCCAAAAACCTTGTTAACACAATATCTCAAGGTAGGAAGCTTGGATGAATTTCATACTTTGTGTGTAGATGCGTTATGGTAAGAGGAAGAACCCTATCATTTTTGGTGGAGGTGAAAGGTCATCTGGGGTCACCGGGGGTCAAACCCTGAAAACTTCGTTAACACAATATCTTAAGAAGGGAAGCTCTGCTGGTTCTCAAACTTGGTACATAGATGCCCCATATTGAGAGGAAGAACCCTATTGTTTTTGGTAGGGGTCAAAGGTCACCTGGGGTCACCGGGGGTCAAACTCCAAAAACCTTGTTAACACAATATCTCAAGGTAGGAAGCTTGGATGAATTTCATACTTTGTGTGTAGATGCGTTATGGTAAGAGGAAGAACCCTATCATTTTTGGTGGAGGTGAAAGGTCATCTGGGGTCACCGGGGGTCAAACCCTGAAAACTTCGTTAACACAATATCTTAAGAAGGGAAGCTCTGCTGGTTCTCAAACTTGGTACATAGATGCCCCATATTGAGAGGAAGAACCCTATTGTTTTGGTGGGGGTCAAAGGTCACCTGGGGTCACCGGGGGTCAAACTCTGAAAACCTTGTTAACACAATATCTTGAGGTAGGAAGCTTGGATGAATTTCATACTTTGTATGTAGATGTGTTATGGTGAGAGGAAGAATCCTATCATTTTTGGTGGAGGTGAAAGGTCATCTGGGGTCACCGGGGGTCAAACCCTGAAAATTCCGTTAACACGATATCTCAAGAAGGGAAGCTCTGATGGTTCTCAAACTTGGTACCTAGATGCCCCATATTGAGAGGAAGAACCCTATTGTTTTTGGTAGGGGTCAAAGGTCACCTGGGGTCACCGGGGATCAAACTCTGAAAACCTTATTAACACAATATCTCGAGGTAGGAAGCCTGGATGAATTTCATACTTTGTATGTAGATGCATTATGGTAAGAGAAAGAACCCTATCATTTTGGTGGAGGTGAAAGGTCATCTGGGGTCACCGGGGGTCAAACCCTGAAAACTTCGTTAACAATATCTCAAGAAGGGAAGCTCTGACAGTTCTCAAACTTGGTACATAGATGCCCCATATTGAGAGGAAGAACCCTATTGTTTTTGGTGGGGGTCAAAGGTCACCTGGGGTCACCGGGGGTCAAACCCCGAAAACCTTGTTAACACGATGTCTCGATGTAGAAAGCTTGGATAAATTTCATACTTTGTATGTAGATGCCTTATAGTAAGAGGAAGAATCCTATCACTTTTGGTGGGGTTCAAAGGTCATCTGGGGTCACTGGGGGTCAAACCTTCAAAACCTTGTTAACACAATATCTCGATGTAGGAAGCTTGGATTAATTTGATACTTTGTATGTAGATGCCTTATAGTAAGAGCAAGAATCTTATAATTTTTAGTGGAGGTCAAAGGTCATTTGGGGTCACTGGGGGTTAAGCTCTGAAAATCTTGTTAACACGATATCTCCACGTACGAAGCTTGGATAGATTTCATACATGGTAAATTGATGTGTTATAGTCAGAAGATGTACCCCACTGTTTTTGGTGGAGTTCAAAGGTCATCTACTGTAGGGTGGCTGAGGGTCAAACACATAAAACCTTGTTAACACAATGTCTCACGGGAGAAAGCTTGGATAGATTTTATACGTAGTATGTGGATGCATTGTGGTGAGAATATGAACTCAATCATTTTTGGTGGAGGTCAAAGGTCATCTTGGGTCAACGTGGACCAAACACTGAAAACCTTGTTAACACGTATCTCCAGGTAGGAAGCTTGGATAGATTTCATACTTACAGTACTATGTGGATGTGTTATGGTGAAAAGATGGACCCTATTGTTTTTGGTGAAGGTCAAAGGTCATCAGGGGTCACCAGAGGTAATAAAGCAAAATTTCCCAAGAATTCCCAAGAGTTTTATATGGGTTCAGCAGAGGTCAAAGAGCAAAATTTTCCAAGATTTCCCAAGATCGTCATCTGGGGTCACCAGAGGTCAAACTGCAAATTTCCCAAGAATTCCCCAAATTAATTAGGAACACAAAACTGTATTTTTCCAACATGTTAAGATAGCATTTGACCATTGACTGAAAGATATGGGACATCATGGCATTATTTGGAATAGAACATATATCATCGAAACCTCAATGCATTTTTGCATTCTGGTTTTCTTTTGCAGGCTGTTAAAACTTATGGTGGAATAGACCTGCTGTATGCCAATGCTGGTGTAAATCCACATAAAGGCAGTCTTCTTGATGTAAGTTTATTTCTCATTACTCCCATACTCCCTCCCCGCCTCCACCTGCACCTTTGCTCAAATGTACATTCTAAGAGTGATAGACTTCTTAGCATCTTAGTTTTTCTGCATTTTGGAAAATACAAAAACCCATAGTTTACATTTGTTAAAAAAAAAAAAAAAAAAAAAGAATGGCTTCAAGAGAGTAAAATCAAGACTTATCTTTAGCTGCTTCAACAAAAGTAAGCAAAGTCAGCAAATTAACTGGTCAGTACAAGGGTGCTATTTACTGTTCCTATCTTGAGATACCACATTTACAAAGTTTCCAGTTTTTGAACTTTAGTGACCTCAAATGACCTCTGACCTCCTCTGAAGGAAATGTCCTTTTTCCTCTCAATATGACAAAGCTATATACAGAGAATTAAAAGTGTCCATCATTCCAGTCGTGAGGTATGGTGTCTAAATGCAATTTTCAAGGTTTTCAAAGGTTTGCGTCAGGTGACTTGAGATAACCTAGAACTTATTGTCTAACTATAGTACATCCAGATGCCAAGTATGAGAAGTGTCAGCCGTTCCTATCTTTAGATAAGGTGTTTACAAGGTTTTTGGTTTTTCACCTGTGCTAACCTCTGGTGACCTCTGACATTCACCAAAAACACAAGGGGTCTTTCTCTTTATGTGATAAATCCATATACCAAGTTTGAAAGGTGTCCATCATTTCCTAACTTGAGATATCATGTTTACAAGCTGTTCCAAGATTTTTGTAGTTTACCTTTTGTGACCTCAGACTAACCTTTGACTTTTACCACAAACAATAGACTCCATCTACTGACTATAGTTGAAAGCATCTACATGCCAAGTGTGAATGTGTCCATACTTTCTACCTTGAGATATCATGTTTACATGGTTTTGGGGTTTTTACCTCAGGTGACCTCACATAACCTCTAACCTGCTTCATAAACTATAAGTTCTCCCTGTCAATATTATAAATCCATATACTAAGTATGGAAACTATCCACCCCTCCTACAAGTATGAGTTGAATCATCATTTCACGCACAATTGCACTTGATAGTGATGACTCACAACGTCTGCAGGTACAGAAGAATAGGAACAGGCTGTTCTCTTTCACACCGGGGCTCCCTTAAGATTTACTTAGTGAATGACCTGTGACGTAATTCTTTGTTGTTGTGTTGCATGAGTGTGTACGTGCAGAGTACTATGGCCTTGTTATTGTAGACTGCAGGGAGGAGGTTACAAGCAAACAGCCCATTTCCTGTGTGACTGTGTGAGGCTGCTTTTGTATCCTGCAGTCAGTTTTGTTTACTTTAGTCTGAGAATGTAACACTGTCCGAGAATGTAACGTTCAAGTCTCGATGTGGGCTCGTCTTGGCATGGGTTTTTGACCTCTGTGACCTCACATGCCATCTGACCTCCACCTAATACAGTAGGGTTCTTCCTCTCAATGTGATAAATCAATTCACCAAGTATTAAAAGTATCCATTATTCCTGCCTTGAGATATCATGTTTACATGCTAAACATCACAAATTTTTGATTAATTAGGAGTAGGAATTAAGTGTAGTGTTAATGGATTTTTTACAAGGGCGTAGCTTAATAGACATTTCTTTCCTTCAAAACTGAAATTCAAAGCACGCTTCACATGTTTAGACTTGCCTACTCTGTGCAATTTGTTTACCCCCATTTGTTGGTGAGAGGCATTTTGACAGCAACAGCATTGACAAGGACAGCCACCACTAACAATAACAACAGCAACATCATTTAATATGATGATGTTGATGATGACAATAGTGATATAGGTCAACTGGCATAGAATTAATAATTAGAGAAGACCTGCATTGTTTTGTTTTTATAAATTTTGTTCTTTGTTCAATGTCTGCCCTGTGAACACTTCAAGGATCTAGTTTCCTTTGGAAAATATTTAAAGGTAGAATAAAATAACCCCACATGGTGGTTTTGAAGCTACTTTCAGAGGTTCGTTCAATGGTTCTGTTGAAATCTGCATGTAAATCTAAAGAGGGCTGCTTTGTTCCCCTGACCTCTTTCTAGTGACACCTGTGAAAGAGTACATTTTGTAGATGCTTTGAAATTTAGTAAAAAGTTCAGTTACCCATATCAGTGATCCATCTGCACTGGCTAAAAATGCACATAAAGTACAGTTCATTGGTCATGGAGAGTGTGATAGGGTTATAGATAGAAATTGTCTGCATGGTTGTGTAGTCAAAGAAATAGCGCAGAGTACAGGGGTTTAAAATGACCCATTTCTAATCATCAGAGGGTAGAAAAGTGGAAGATCCAAACAATGGGTTTTTTTCACAAGTGCCCCTGACTTCCACTTTAATTGTCAATCTGGCACTTTATTGTTTGTGAACTCCAGGGGTTGCAAAAACAAGACATATTTGTCATCTCCTAAAGTAATAGTGGCACTGTTTGGACATATCATGAACAAACTGTGATATACCAAACACAGGATTACTCATAGGATGCCTTCATAGATTGCAAATTACTGTATGTATTAAATGTGGAAAAATTTATTGGTTGAATGTAGTTGTTCTTAGTTAAATTACAAGAGTGGCACCATTAGAAACAATACAGTACAGTAGGTAGGATTTTCTGTATCTGTGAGAAACAGTCAGTCAACAAATCTGTGAAATTTATCATAGTGAAGGGGAGGAAGGGGGCATATATCCCTGGATGCTGGATGTAAAGGTGCAAGGTACCAAATTGTGATGTTTTTTTACCAGGATTTCCATGAAGGGGATTTGTCTCCCCCCCCTCCTTTCCAGAAGAAGGAAAAACCCCTCCCCTTCATTTCCATAAAAATAAAAAGTCAATATTTTGGTTTCTTACTTAAGAAGAGGGCACTTCTGCAGCAATGTTTGAACTTACCTAAATAAATAATGTTTAACCCTTCAGATTGTGCCTTATAGGGACCTTGAAGCAAGCTTTTGTCCCCCTGAACCCACTTGTAACTTTAGCCAAGGACAGCATCAATTTGGACTCAGCGTTTAGCAGTAATAAATCCCCCCCCCCCCTTTTTGAGTTTCTGGCGGAATCCCTGTGTACGGTTTGGAATTTGCTTTTGTGGGAAGTGCAGTGTGAGGAGGGTAATGGTAGTACCCTTAAGTTCAGTTTTACCTGGAACCCACACTTTTGACCATGTTACTGGACCTTGGTATATGAAACCTTGTCACTAACTTTAAAGTTTAATGGAACATTCTTGTACTCAGAATTTCAAAATTTAACTAGGGTGGAAGAACTTTCCATTTACCCTAACTGACCCTCTTTTTACCCTGGTTTCCTCAACATTTCTTTAATCCCTTGACTACTAAAAGTACAGAGGCATGGGTCTTGGAGTTTCCTGTCCCCCCACCTTACCCTGTCTCCCCTCCTCCCTCTCCCCACTCTCCTCAACTAGTGTGTGAGGAAGTGAACATTCTTATTATGATGTCAGTATATTTATGTCATTAAAATTAGAAAATAGAAATTAACAGTACAAAAATCAAAAGACCATATACAAGTGTAAACAAGGAAAACTAGGAAATGAGGAATTAAAATTGAGAAGAAAAATAGGAATGAGAGACAAAAAGGAATTAAAAAGTAAGAAACCAGAATTGAGAGCAAGAATGAGGAACAAGACACATGTTATGTTAAGAATAGCTTTGATGTCACAAAGAGACTTGGCCATCTTGTAGTCTCTTTGTAATATAGTAGCCACCTTTAGGGGTCAAGGTGCTGGCTTGTATAACATTTGTTTGGCTGGCTTGTATAAAATTAGTTCACTGTCTGCAGGGTGATGAAAAAAGGCCAAACCTGGGGATAATATTAATTAGAGTTTAGTGTCGAGTGTTAGCAGAGATTTGTGCAGAATAACATATCAAAAATGTGCTCAAATCTTCATGAATTTGTTCAACTGACTTCATTTTAAGCTTGTGAGTTGCTGAATTTCCTCTTACTCTAAACAATGACACAAAACCTCATCAAACTCCAAGTTTATGTGAACAAATGTTGTTAAAGTATTGAGTGTTTTCTGATTGGTAGAACAATTTGCAACAATTTAAGTAGGTGAGATAGGTTAAAGAAAGCAAGAAAATGGTGCAAAGAAAAAACAGAAGTAAACCCTCCAATAATGTTGAAGATAGATTAATTTCAAACTTTTAGTAGCAGTAATGGCAACCTGTACCTTCTACTTGTCCTCCTTTCAAAATAAAATTGTGTTTCGGGTAAAGTGTGCAAATGAACCCATTGTTGTTAAACTTTGTAATGGGAAAATATAGATACACTTCACGTGCATACAGTGAAAACACGTGTTGGATAGCAAACATTGCTTGGTTGGTATTGAATTGGACAAGTATGGAGGTCATTTAAAGTTTACTTTGGTTTAAGGATGAATTGTCTTCAATCTTTTGCCTGCAGATATCTCTTGCTTCCACAGATTTTGTGGTTTTTGTGTTTTTAAATTTCAGTGAAACAATTGTTAGGAAGGTACTGACCCCTTTGATACATAGAACCCATCAAATAATATTAATACCATGTAAGAATGGCCAAGATTAGTCCAAAAAGTGAATTAAGTCTTCGGATTCGTTGGCCAGTGGAGCCTAAAGTGCATATTGAGTGTTTTATGGAAGGTCAGTCAAATCTAGTACATGCAGTTTTTATCATTATTATAATGTAAGTCATGTAAATTTGTGTTAGCTGGATTGTATTATTCTACGTGATGGTTGAAACTCAAAAGAAAGCATTAATACCAGCATTGGGATGAAAGGAATTCTGGGCTTCACCTATGTTCCGCATTATGAGTCATATTTGTTTTGATTAATTGCCAATAGCCAAGAAATGAGAAACGTCCAAATTCTTAGTATGTACCTGTAGAGTTTTATTAGTTCAGCTTGTCACGGATGTTAACTTATTTTGTAAGAAATGGCATCAAACCTTGACCTAGAATAGGCTTCATCAAAGGAAGTAAAATGGCTTCTCTGTGAAAGTTCATTCTCGCTTTAACCATGCTTAGTTCTGATTTTCTGGTTCAAGTAATCCAGTCCAAGGATATTTGATTAGAGGTACTTATGTAACACTTTTAAAGGAACTTAATAATGCTCTTGAAAAGGTTTCTTTATGGCCCTTAAAGTGAATTTTGGTTATAACCTACTGCAATCAGTCTTGACTTTCACACTTTGTTGTCATTGGACTGTTCGTATTTTCGGAGAGGATTTTCTGGTTTGAGTACTTTCTGAGGGTGCTACCCTTTTATCAGTGCAATGAAGTTCCAGAATACCCTGTTACATTGTGAAACATAGGAGATAATTTGAAAAAAAAAGATGACAACAAGAGTAGACGAGTTGGGAAATTCGATAATTCCGGTCGGGTCACAAGGTCAAGTGTACCATGACAATGCCAATGTGTTTAGCTCTGCATGCTCAGCATGCAGCACCCGTGCTGGGACACTGTAAGCATGGTACACTCACCTTTGACCCATTCCCATATTGCATTGCGTGGAAACATTACCCAGCTCGTCTATTACAATACATTTAAGAATGCCTTTATTATGATTTAAAAACAAAAATGTAACCCAAGTCATAAGTGAGGGTGCACTTTCAAATTGTCAAATACAGGTGTCAGCAACTTTTTAGCTTTAGATTAAAAACATGTGTTACACCTTCTATACATGAATGTACATTTCTGTAGCAGGAATGCATGGTTATCAGATGTTTCATCATATGGTACCTGTACCAAACAGAAGTTGCAAAACAGGTTTCAGTTGTGACTTTTATCAATTTTGGTGACATTAAACCATCTTAGCAAACCATTAAAATGAAGTTGAAATACTTGTATGTAAAAGTATAATGTTTACCAAAGGAAGAAAGAAAAAATTGTTGGATATCTTTTAATATATTTATCAATGGTTTAAGGAGCAATGATCTTATGAAAATATTCTCATTGTGTATGTAAACAACAATTTTGTGAAGGAAGCCATTTCTAAAATGTCGACAGTCATGCTAGTGTAAATATGATATTTCACTAGTTAGGAAGCAGTGAGGATTTTCATACTTTATAGCATGTTGATACATAATATTGAGTAGAAGAAGCTGTGTACTTTTGTGGAGATCAAAGGTCATTTTAGGTTTCCAGAGGTCAAACACTGAAAACTGGGCTAATAAGATATTTCAAGGCAGGGATTCATGCCATGAAAATGCCGATAAGCCTACAATCCCGAGTAGTCCCACACAGCCCGGGAAAGTCTTATTAGTGATGGTCAGTAACTTTCACATTCTGTGGTTTTAGTCCAATGAGTTGTATCTTCACAACTGTGCTCAATCTGGACATATCATCCGTCCAGTCCATAGTAGCCACTAGAACTAATATTAAGCACCACAAGTCATTATTCGCTCGAGTGCACATTGTGCTAATAGAGGTGGGGTTTTGTTACCTTGTTTTGATGCAAGCATGATTAACTGTTGTCAGCTTCTACGAGAATTTGGGCTAAAAGGACTTTCATGTCATGTTGTAGATCTATACCTTTCATACTGAGACTTGGTTTGTTATATACATCACATTTATTAAAACAGTGGTCAAGGACATACACACATTATCTTGTATGAGCTATCAGAAGTGATAAAGCTTGAACTCTACATAGTGCAGTGAAGTCATTGAAATCTCAATGCCTTTTTGCATGGTTACATAATGCAAGTGCAGGAAGATATTGTGTCTCAAGGAAACTGGGCAATTGTGTGCAGAAACCTTTTATCCATCCCCAACAGTAGTTAAATTGCCTGCTAAATCTACCCATCTTGAATGAAGTAAAAACTTTGCTACAGTACTCTCTCTTTAAAAGAGGTAAATTTCAGTGAAAAGGGATTACAAATTTCCAACCAAATGCCTCCAAAAGGATGGTTGTACAAACGTGATTGTACAGAACATTCATGATCAGAAGGGATTTGATCATTGTTGGGATGCATGGGTACAGTCACCTGAGTGCATTAAAGCTGAGGGTGCACTTAAGGAAAGGTCTGCTAGGCCAATTATCTGTTTGAAAGATGGTGTACTTGTGGGCTTCTCCCTAGCTTTAATTCCAACCACAAAGTTGGCCTGTGGTCCAGTGGACATTAAGTTAAGTGGACCTTGGTCCAGTGGGACTCACCCAGGATGCAGATATATCAATTGCCATGATATTATGTATTTATGTATGTTTTTTTTTTAACTTTCAGGTAACAGAACAACAGTGGGACAAGGTAGGCATGATATATTCACTTATTCTTTATTCATACTAACATGTATTTACACAGGCTCTCTGTTGGATCTTTAAAATGGCAAGAGCCAAAAGATGCTTCATGATATTAGAAGTTTGAATTCTTCTAATATCTGTCTTGACAATTTCATGTGGCTGGTCTATCTTGGTATATGATTATAAATTTATCCAAAAATGTGATCAAATAGCAGAAATTATGGCTTAACTTGGTATAACCAAGGTTCCAGAAATAGTGTAGGTAAAACCACTCAACTTAGAGAGTAACAGACAAGACATTCACAAACAGATTTTGTCTGTTGAATATTTGGGGGCGCTCTTTCTTAATTGGCAAGTACTTTATGCAAAGTAAAAAATTCTTTTGCTTTAACAGGAAGGATAGAGCAGATTTCAAGACTATAACCTACATCCTTGTAATTCTCAGTTCTGATTTAAACTTTACTGCAATTTAAGTGTAGGAAATAATTTTCTTTTGAGAGACAGAGTGTAGTCTTACTGACATTAGATGGAATGTGTACAATATTTGGATATGGCTTTTTCTTCCTCCAGGGGTCATTTAATGTCAAATCCCCCACATTTGTGGTCATGGAACACATAACCATCTTTGATTTTGCCAAAAACATGAAAAATTAACACAATATTAAACACAATGTTATTTACATGTGACCTGAATGACTGATATAGCCTTTTCCTCTAATTGGTTCAGTTCAATTTACATGGGCTTATGACTGAAGTCAACACTTGGAAATTTTTCCGTTAGAGGAAGCTAATTGGAATATTAAAGAACTTTTTTTTCAACAAAAATCCTTTTTTCCATTGTCATTTCAAAGGTCAGAATGTAGGTGAGCATGTTATAAATTCAAAACTGCCTTTCCTTGCAATCCTACATGTTTTGATTTACCTTGACATTGATACTCATTCCATCACTTTTGGACTTAGAAGCTGAACATGTGACCAGTTTGACCAATTAGGTACAGTAGTAGATAGAAGCTGTGATAGAGCATGTCCTTCTTTAAGTCATGAAGATGATGAATATTAGTTGAAAATAGTCCCACTTTTCATGATTGCATTGCAGCATTTGGCCTAACACATCCAGACGTTTTCTAGAAAATGTTGCAGTTAAATTATACATAGTTTTGCCTCTCATTTCAAGGACAAAGAACAGTTTGGATGTGGGCATGATTTTGATCAGTGGATTGTTTTTGTAGACAAACTCCCCCCACAGTCCCCCCCCCAAATAGTCATGTGACCTGCCCTGTTTAAATGCAAACTTTTTTTTTTGCAGAGCTATCACTTCTGTATGAACATACTGAGTAATAAGTTCTTGGATATACATCCAATGTTTTTCCTTGTGTACAGATGTGTCTTTGCATTCCCTTTTCTGTTTTGGGTTGAAATAACCAAATTAAATTAAATCTAAGCCTAACTAATTTCTGTATTTATGAGCAACAGTTTCAAGAATCTCCAAAAGGCATGTGTTTTTGACATTGTTGCTGGGTTATGGCTGAAGTTAGTTTTTTAATTTCATTTTTAAAGTTTTTTAAAATCTTTCACTTCTTGGCCTTTTGGCAGAGATCATATGTTGTACATGTTCTTTTCAGCCAGTCTAGAATGGAGCCATGTATGCATTACAGACCCATGAGGCAGGGCCTAAATGTTGAGAGGCTGGTCCATTAAGTCTTCATAGTGTACCTTCTGGGTATGTAGCTCTGTCAGAGGGCAGAACCTCTCAGGGGTAGTGTTTGGTTTCCCCATTGAGCATCCAGCCAAAAGGACCTTTGAAAATGTACATTTTTATTTTCCCATTTTTTGTAAGACTATGAATTGTTACTTTCCAGAGTCTTCGTTCTGGAGGAGCCTGCTGCTTGTAATATTTAAAAATTTGTGTTTTTCTTCCTGTTGCATTACAGACATTTGATGTAAATCTGAAATCTGTGTTTTTACTTATAAAAGAAGTTTTACCATATATGGAACAAAGGGGGTAAGTCAAGGACCCTTTTAAGAATGATTTTAAAGACACATGTTTTTGAAAGATATAGAATTCCTTTTCTGAAACACAGTGAAGATTTCTGGTACAAAAGAAGATGAGTAATTTAATCTCCTCAAGAGATTAAAACACACTTTGTTGTTTGAAAAATATTCCATAGAAAATGAATGATGTGATAGGTGATAAGATAAAAGGCCACCTGCACACTACACAACTTTGCATACATTTTATCAAAATCCAAGTGAGCATGGGCTAACAACTAAGACTAAGGATTTTTAGGCCAAAGTCAGAAAAAGTGACTTGTTCAGTATTTTCATCTTCATGTCACAAGCAATCTAAAGCAGTCTAACCAGTCAGTGATTAGGTACTGTTCATGAACTTCATGAAGCTGCACAAGGGTTTTCAAATATTAGATGCAACCTTGTCAGCATCAGTTAATCGGTCTCATAGTGTGCGAAGGGCTTTCGTTCAACTTGGAATCATAACGATGATGATTTAAAACTAGAACATAACAATCTAATGAAATTGCAACATGCAAAGTCATACATTGTGCAGAAGGCATAAAATCTTGCTCACTGTCTTACTACTACACACTACAAAGTGGTGTAACTATCGTTTATTGGCAAGTAAGGGGACAGAATGGGAAGCCCCATCAAAGTCTTCCCCCTTCTCCCCTCAACCCCCAAAGGCTAAGAATCTCCTCTGATGTAAGTCCACTTCTCTTTCTACTGCCATTTACTTGATAGAAGTCTGGTTACCCTTTTGCCAAAATCATTTCTATGCTTAGTAATCATGTTTGATATTGCAAATAGACCTTATGCATTGTCGTCATGCAACATCATTTTGGAGGGTAAACAATGAAGCACACTGCATGCACGACATAGATTTCACACGCGCCCATATTAGACTTGCGACCCTATCCGACCGGTACACAAATCAGCTTTCTGCATTTGTTGGTGTAAGTTGCTGTGATAGGTGCTTGCCTCCATTGGGGGGCGCACTTTCTCTTCTGTGACGGCATATATGCATAAGGTCGATTGAGAGCATGTTCAGTGGACAGAAGGATGACTGAGTTTTGACAAAGAGTTGTAACAGGGTGAAAACTGTTTAGTTTAGTGACTATTGTTGATTCCTTGCAGGAGGCATAGGGAATCACTGCAGTCAAGTGGCATATGGGTGTGTGTATGCACGTATGCTTATGATAAGTAAGGGCTTGTAAAAACGATATCCCAAGTTAGGAGATATGGATAGTTTCCATATGTGACATATTGATTTGCAGTATGGAGAGAAAGAATCAGGTAATTTTTAACTGTTCAAAGCTACCATCGAGGGTTACCAGATGTCAAAACTGAAAAGCCTCTAAACATGATATCTCAAGTTGGGAAGCATTTGGATGTATTGATGTCATTAGAAGAATGCCACTGTTTTTAACTATAGGTCAAAGGTCAGCTGAGGTCACCACAGATGGAAATGTGTACTGCTTGTAAAACACATTATCACAAGAAGGGTAATTTAACATTGCATGATCTCATACTTACCATTTGAATGCCCCATATTGAGTACCAAAACTGTGGTTTTTGTAGGCAGACAAAGGTCATCTGAAGTTGCTAAATCTGTGTCAAGCTGTAAGCATGATGTCTCAGAGGTTAAACTTTAACAGATCCTATGATTCCTGGTTCACAAAAGTGTTACAGTTAGTCATGGAACTTATCCAATAACCATTTTACACCTAAGTGTATTCACAGTGTCTTTACAATGAAACTCAGTTTGAAACCAAGTGTAATGAAATATTTTTTTCAGCACAAAATCAGTACACCTTTAGGAAATCTGGTTTTTATGCCTTTTGGTTATAGACTAGATCTCTTTAATGTGGGGGTACGGTTAGTAGGAAGCTTGATGGCTCCCTCCCCTTATCTTTCCCCTCCTCACGGAGAACACAACTGAGTAAGAGATCAAAAATTAAATTTTATAATAGATGAGGATTTTCCAACATTTTGTTCATCCCTGTCACCATTGATAATGACCTTTCCATGAAAGACCTAATCACATTTATTGAACTTCTGAGGAGTTTCACCTTTAGGAAGGGTATAACTTGTTTCTCAGGACCACTATTTTGTTCTGTCACCTGCTAAAGTCTGTAACTTTTGAATCTACCTTTGTCAACGAATTGTATCTTCTTTATAAAAATCATAGGAGGAGCCATAAATAGGTGACAAACTGTACAGGTCATATGCAGTGAAAGCATGACATATTGTGCTGAGTATGTATTTGATCACTTGCTGAAGGCAAAAGCAATCTTTACAGTTATGATGGCATGTGTTTGTTTGTGTGTGTGTTTATGATGCTTGTAAACACAATATCTCAAGATAGGAATGATGGATACTTTTCATACTTTTCATGTACAGCTTTTTCATACTGAGAGGGAAGAACTCTACTATTTTTGGTGGAGATCAGAGGGCATGTCAGGCCCCAGCAGTCAAAAGCCAAAAATATTGTAAATATGGTATCTCGAGGTAGAAAGCATGGATAATTTCATACATGGCATGTGGATGCCTAATAGTCAGGAGATGGGCCCTATTGTAGAGGTCAAAAGATTATCTGAGGTCACCGGAGGTAAAACTTCAAAAACCTTGGAAATTGCTTGTAAACATGATATCTCCAGATAGGTATGACGGACACTTATCATATTTGTTTATGGATTTATCATGTTGAAGGAAGAACCCTATTGTGTATGGTATAGGTCAGAGGTCATGTGAAGTCATTAGAGGTCAAAAACTGAAAACCTCATAAACACTAATATCTCAAGATAGGAATGGTAGATACTTTCCATTCTTAGTGTAAAAATTTATACCATATTGAGAGGAAGAACACTCATATTTTTGGTAGTGGTGGGAGGTCATGCGAGTTCACCAGAGGTCAAAAACCAAAAAAATTGTAAACATGGTATGTCAAGGTAGGGAGCATGGATACTTTTTATATGTAGTCTGTGGATGGGTTATAATCAGCAGTTAAACCGTTTGCTTATGACAGAGGTCAAAGGCTATCTAAGGTCACTGGAGGTGAAGCAGTGAAAACCTGGGTAATTGTAAACACTTATAGCTCAACATGCAAATCATGGATACCTTTCATACATGAAGTAGGTTTGTCATATTGAGAGGAAGAATCAGCTGATGAAGTTGGCTGCACTCTTGGTCTGAAGCGCCTATGTGCAGACCAGTTAAATAGCTGACTGCTTGATTTTGTTGAATCTGCTCAACTTTGTTGAAGCCATGTATTAGTTCTTGCTCTCCTTATTGCAAGGCTCTCAGATGGCTTCTCATTCAGTCTTGTCTCAATTCAGGGTTGTTACTCTTTTTGGGAGAAGTATCAGGGCTTTCCTTAGGGAGTACTTAGCGCTGAAATTATGTCAATTTGAACTCTGGTTAAGTGAAAGAAATACTTAAAATATATTTTCAGAGGCAAGGAATGGCTAAGCCTTTCACCTTTCTATTTTTAATTATCTATTTATGTATTCATTATTGAGGGAAAGGACCACTTGTCAAATATTATCCTTCAGTGCAACCATCTTGTAAATTGCACCATATAATATATGTATATTTCTTTTAATACAGTGGTGGTGCTATTGTGACTAACTCTACATCTAATGCATACATACTAGAGAGCATTCCTGCCTCTGTAAGTTTCCTACTGTTTATAAATCCCTGTCAGCTTTATAGTCAGCCTTGGATTTAAGTTTCTGTATGATAACGATGTCATATTTTTGCTCAAACTCCCTTTAAATAGGCAATTCACATTATAATTTCATGAGTTCTTCTAAGTTTTGACACCTCAGACTATAAGGAAAATATTAACGTCAGGTCTAGATGTATTTGCGGTCAAAATGAAACCTGCATAGTAATTATTGCATAAGGCTTGTAGCAATATTCCAGAAAACTTAACTAAAAAGGTTGTGGTACATATGTGGATAGATTCTGCTTTGAAGAAGAATCTGAAGCAAACAGGCACTGTAGGTAACAAATGCCTATGTAACATTTGTGTGTATTTTATTACTACATTTACTTGAGGAATTTTTGTCAGACTCCCATTCAGATTAATCTCTGACAGGTTCTGTAAAATATTAATGAAAAGCTTACCTACAATAGTACATTGCAGTTTGTGAAATCATGCAGTGAAGGGATTATTGATTTGTTTACCTACAGTACTGGCATCAAGATGTTTACTGCCAAATACTTCTGTATCATATCACAACAGAATGCCAAAAGATTTCTACATGCTTTTGCCAGTAATTAGTCAGCTACCTGGCCCAATTTTTACTGGCAGTGGTGGCACCAGAAATTTGAAAAGGGGAGGAAATGCATGGCAGAAGAAATGATTAAGGGGCAACACCGTGAAATGACCCAATGGTATGGGAGGGCCACAGGTGGTACAAAGTGCTCCCCTTATGGGTGCAGGGTCTAGGGGCCCACCTTAAGACTTAGCACAATGACTTGATAGGGGACTAGAGGCTGAAGGTAGGGAAGCTGTGGGCTTTTTATGAAATGATGGGCATTAGAATAATGCATTTAAATGTCTTCAAAGGAGATTGAACTCACAAAATCAACTTTTGTGATTCCTTGCCATAGGCAAAAGGAATCAATGCAGTCATGATGGCATGTGTGCGTGTGCATGTATGTATGCATTTGTGATGCATACTTGTAAACGCAATATCTCAAAACAGGAATGACGGATGCTTTTCGTACTTGGTATATGGATATATCATATCGAGGGGAAGAACTGTATTGTTTTTGGTGGCAGTCAGAGGCCATGTCAGGTCATCAGAGGTTAAAAACAAAAAACTTTGTAAACACAGTATCTCAAAGTAGTAAGCATGGATACTTTCCCTCAGTATGTGGATGTGTTATAATCAGAGGATGGACCCTATTGTTTTTGGTAGAGGTCAAAGGTTATCTGAGGTCACAGAAGGTAAAACTTTCCGTTTTGGTAGAGGTCAAAGGTTATCTGAGATCATGGAAGGTAAAATGTCAAAAACCTTGGCAATTGCTTGTAAACACTATATCTCAAGACAGGAAAGATGGATACTTTTCATACATGGATGGATTTGTCATGTATTAAGAGGAAGGACCTTATCCTTTTTGGTGGAGGTGAGAGTTCATATCAAGTCACCAGAGGTAAAAAACCAAAACCTTGTTAACAAGATACAGGTCTCAAGCTAGGAAGCATGAATACTTTTCATACTTGGCATGTGGATGCATTATAATCAGAAATTGAACCCTGTTGTTTTTTGTAGAGGTCAAAGGTTATGTGAGGTCAGTGAAGGTAAAACTTCAAAAACCTTAGAACTTGCTTGTGAAGAGGATATCTCGAATGATGGATACTCTCCATACTTGATGTATGGATTTATCAGATTGAGAGGAAGAACCCTTTTGTCTTTGAAAGTCAAGATCATGAGAGGTTACCAGAGGACAAAAACTGAAACTCTTGTAAAAATGATATCTCAAGTTAGGAGTAGTGGGTACTTTTCATACATGGTGTATAAATTTATCATATTAAGAGGAAGATGGTGGAAGTTGGAGGTCATGTGAGATCACCAGAGGTCAAAAACTGAATCCTTTTTAAACACAATATCCCAATGTAGGAAGGGTGTATACTTTTCATACTTAGCTTGTGGATGTGTTACAGTCAGAAGATGAACCCTATTCTTTTAGATAGAGGTCAGAGGTTACACGATGCCTCGGGGGGTGAAACAGCAAAAATCTTTGAAATTGCTAGTAAATGCAATAGCTCAAGATGCAAAGACTGATAAGTTGCAATATTAAATGATGTGGTCATTCCTTTTATTTCCATTCCGCAAGGAATCACTCAGCCTTTGGGCTTTCTGGTTTCCATTCCGCAAGGAAGCACTCAGCTTTTGGGCCTTCTGGTTTCTTTTGTAATAATTAAGATGGACTAACAGCTGCTCAAGTTGATGATGTAGTTTAATTTTGAATGGAAAGGAGAGCAGATGTTTGGGATTTCCAGGGGAGTTGGAACAGTAATATCACTCAAGCTTCCCTACAGGAAGTAGGACTGATTATACCTTGTAATAGTGATCCAGATGTGCCCCAAAATTGCATTTTTTAAGACAATTTAATAGTGATCCAGAGTCTAATACATTGCATTGGAGGCTGTTTCTAATACAGTTAATCAGCCTGTTAGCTCTTCATAGTAGGGATAAGTACAGCATTTAGTTAGGGGGCAAGTAGGGTGGGGAAGTAGAACATTGTAAAGGTCAGCATTTGAAAGGTCAAACACCCTCATTTCCATTTAGTGCTGTCCATGGAAGTGTTCAAAAGTCAACTCTCCCTGGAATGGTATTGCTTCCTTTGTCCTTCATTTGGGGGCTGACATTGTCATATAAATTAATACAGTACTTCATGCAGTTTTTTGAAACATCAGAAATTTATGGTAATCAAGCAGATGTTTGTTTGACCAAGGCCATCGGGACCTGCATTCAGTTTTGTTCTCTGTTGGTTTTTTCTCCTTCAGGTATTGTCTGTGTATGCAGTTAGTAAGCTTGCCCAAATTTCTCTGGTCAAGACCTTGGCAGAACCATGTGCAGAGAAAAATATAAGAATCAATGCTATTGCTCCAGGGCCCATCAACACAGAATTCTATCATGGGGTAAGTTGCAATATTAAATGATGTGTGACCTAATAGGTGCCACCAGAAACTTCAAGAGAGGTTTGACTATCACATCAACTTGAACACCATTTAGGTACTGTAACTGTGGTATAAGAGCCTAGCTAAGAGGTCATTCCATTTTAATCTCAATACATAACATGAACTGAGATATTGTCACACTAGCCGGTCACTAGCTGTAGCCAAAATTCTTTATAACATTATCATTTTGTGGCTGTTTATGACCCTATTTGGAGAGCAAGAACTTTTGATGTAGAGGAAAAAGATGTGGTCAGTGAGATTTATACTTGTTGACTTTGTTGGGTTATTTTGACTGATTAGTGGGCAAAAACTACTGAAAATGAGAACAGAACAATGGCAGCCCATTGTTTGTACTCCCATTTCCCATGATCCCTTGCACGCATTTAATCTGCTATTGAAGCTGGCAGAAATCAAGAGGTTACTTTGAGTTCTTTGCACATAGCACTCACATTGGAAACAAATCTTCTAGAAGGCTGTACAGTGGACAGATAAGACCACACAACCCTCATGCATGGTTGATTTTAAAATAATGAATCCTTCACATGTGATGTGGACAATCAACCCTGTAGGCTACCTGTACATGCTTTACTGAAGGGTAAAATGGCAATTATCAGTGTCACACTTTCTCATGTTGACCATAACATTGTTGCAGTGCAGAGAGATTGAGAAGATGTTGTGATCATGCAAAAAGGATTATCTTTTGTTCCAAAATGTTGACCTGGCCCCCAGGATAAAGCCTTAGCCAGAAACAGTAACTCTGTCTGCTGCTGCCTATGGCTGATTTCATTTCATGTTATCTTTTGGACAATATCTACCCTACTTCATGTACTGCTTACAGTTATCTGATGACCCTTTTGTTTCTGACTTGGGAATCATCAGTTTACCTACTACAGCTTCTTCTCCCCAAACTCTAAATGCACATTTTTGGTATCTAGCAATGTATGTTGCTAACATATATTTTGCAATGCAGTTTTGGGATCAATGAATCTCCCCTTCCCTTAATGTTTTGGCCCCACTGGTAACATGATCTGGCTTCTTATTTGTTTTACAAATGACAAAGCCATAATAATGGAAAACTTGTGTGATACAAACTGAATGTATTTAAGAAACTAACTTTAAATCAGTTGCTTGGGCTATAATTTGGCCATAAGAATGATACTTTGTACATAACTTCTTGATGTTTGATGGTAGTATTGAGATACTACAGCATAGCTGCTCTAGTTAATCATTTTTTACAAAAGTGCAAAACCCACAATGTTTGGGGGTGGGGGTGGGATCAAAGACCCATGAAGGCTTCTATAATAAATGAAGTTCATTGATGCTTTTCCAAAATATCATTTTCACATTTTCAAAGTTTTCTCAGGGAGGGGTCCAGAGAAAGAGTACATTTTGTATCCGGTTAGGTTAGGTTAGATGAGGTTTAACGTCCCAGTTTCCAACCAATTAGTTCAAGTCGAGACGACCACGGCCTTTTTTCCAGTTGTGGCTCACTGGCTTTTTTCCCCACTCCATTGTTTATGCTGAGCACCAAGCACAAAGGCAGTAGGTTCCATTTTTGATTCCTTGCCAAAGGCAGAAGGAATCTATGCGATGGTGATGTCGTGTGTGTGTGTGTATGTGTGTGTGTATGTATGTATGTATGTGTGTGTGTGTGTGACGCTTTGCTTGTAAACACGATATCTCAAGAAGGGTAACTATGACTGAGCTCATACTTGGTGTGTGGGTTGGTCATATCGTGTAGATGATCCCTATTGTTTTTGATGGAGGTCAAAGGTCATTTGGGGTCACAGGAGGTCAAAAGGTCAAAACCTTGTAAACGCGATATCTCAAGATGGGTAAATCCGAGGGATCTCATACTTGGCAGGTAGGTTGCCCATATTAAGTAGATGATCCCTATTCTTTTTGGTGGAGGTCAAAGGTCATTTGGGGTCACCAGAGGTCAAATAGTAAATACCCTGGAAATTGCTTGTAAACACGGTATCTCCAGAAGGATAAATGTGAGGGATCTCATACTTACCATGTATATTGCCCATATTGAGTAGATGATCCCTATTGTTTTTGGTGGAGGTCAAAGTTCATTGGGGTCACCAGTGGTTAAAAGGTCAAAACCTTGTAAACACTATATCTCAAGAAGGGTAACTTTGAGGGATCTCATACTTAGCATGTGGATTACCCATATTAAGTAAATGATTTCTATTGTTTTTTATGGAGGTCAAAGGTCATCTGGGGTCATCAGAGGTCCAAAGGTCAAACCTTGTAAACACGATATCTCAAGAACTGTAACTGTGAGGGATCTCATACTTAGCATGTGGATTGTCTATATTGTGTAGATGATCCCTATTGTTTTTGGTGGAGGTCAAAGGTCATTTGGGGTCATCAGAGGTCAAAACATTAAAACTTTGTAAACATGATATCTCAAGAAGGGTAACTGTGAGGGATCTCATACTTACCATGTATATTGCCCATATTGAGTAGATGATCCCTATTGTTTTTGGTGGAGGTCAAAGGTCATTTGGGGTCACCAGTGGTTCAAAAGGTCAAAACATTGTAACACTATTTCTCAAGGAGGATAACTGTGATGGATCTCATACTTAGTATGTGGATTTGCCCATATTTAGAAGATAATTCCTATTATTTTTGGTGGAGGTCAAAGGTCATTTGGGGTCATCAGAGGTCAAAACATCAAAACCTTGTAAACACGATATCTCCAGAAGGATAAGTGTGAGGGATCTCATACTTACCATGTGGACTGTCTGTATTGAGTAGATGATCCCTATTGTTTTTGGTGGAAGTCAAAGGTCATTTGGGATCCCTGGTGGTCAAAAGATCAAAACGTTGTAAACATGATATCTCAAGAAGGGTAACTGTGATGGATCTCATATTTAGCATGTGGATTGCCCATATTGAGTAGATAATCTCTGTTGTTTTTTGGATGGAGGTCAAAGGTCATTTGGGGTCATCAAGGTTAAAACATCAAAAACCTTGCAAACATGATATCTCCAGAAGGATAAGTGTGAGGGATCTCATACTCACCATGTGGATTGTATCATATTGAGTAGATGATCCCCATTGTTTTTGGTGGGGGCCAAAGGTCATTTGGGGTCACTAGTGGTCAAAAGGTCAAAACCTTGTAAATACTATATGTCAAGAAGGGTAACTGTAAGGGATCTCATAGTTAGCATGTGGATTGCCCATATTGAGTAGATGATCCCTATTATTTTTGGTGGAGGTCAAAGGTCATGTAGGGTCACCACAGGTCAAAAGGTCAAAACATTGTTAACATGATATCTCAAGAAACTGTTAGGGATCTCATACTTAGCTTGTGTATTGCCCATATTGATTAGATCATCTCTATAATTTTTGGTGCAGGTCAAAGGTCAATTTGGGTCTCCAGAGGCCAAAAGGTCAAAACCTTGTAAACACGGTAACTCAAGAAGGATAACTGTGAGGGATCTCACCCTTGACATGTGGATGATCCCTACTATTTTTCGTGCAGGTCGAAGGTTATTTAAGGTCACAAAAGGTCAAGAGCTAGTAAACATATTTGAAGGAGGATAACTATGAGGGATCACATACTTGGCCTGTGGATTGTTAATATTTAGCATGTAGGTCATTTTGGGTCGCAAGATTTCAAAAACGTTTGACCGTATTAACATGATATCTCAAGTAGGATAACTGTGAGGGATCTCATGCTTGTCATGTGGGTGATTCATGTTTGTTACAATATATCAGTATGGCAAGGAATCACTAAGCCTTTTGGCTTTCTGGTTAAAGTCTTTGGTATGACCCGGCCAGGATTTGAACCCTATTTTGTATCAGTTTCAGTTTATTCTCCATGTATCCTCTATAAGAGGTATAAGAGACTTAATTATGTAATTAATTATAATTCTGAAAGTGCTGAAAAAATAGATGAACCATAAGGGCTATCTACCAGGAAATGTTTAAAAATTATGAATTTGTCTTCTGTGCAAAGTCAGTAAATGTATTTAATAAGAATAGTAAACTTTCTGAAGTGCAAACAAGCAAGCAGGTCATGTTCACAATTTCACCTTATACCAGGGGTTCTCAAGTCTTCCAGCTGAGGGACCACCTTGACTCTATTGTTTTTTTTTTCTTTTTTTTTTGTACTATTAATTGTAATAGCCAGAACCGCAGCATGCTTGTCTGGTAGATATAGTAAAATATACTGGGGCTTCACGAATCTTCCACAATGCATTTTAAATAAGTGCATGTTGCACGCTGCAAGTGGCTCACAGGCTGCCACTTGCAAACCTAGGTCCCATAACAATTTAGTGGTTCTTATAGAGGGGTTTCACCAACATCACGTGATCACGCGTCTCTTTGGTTTGAAGGGCAAGATCGTGCGTCTCTTTGGTTTTCACAGGCACGCGTCCGTTGTGTCACAGTAGTATCTATGGGTATGCCTTGTGCATGTGCTGTAAATACACTTACTGCATGTGTGCTTTGCCCTTCAGTGCCTGGGAACTCCATGTGTATGACATCACATGAAATCCCTCTGTTAGCCTTTCCTATTGTAGTATGCTGCATTTATAGGACTGGCCAAACATACCATTATCTCCTTGTTGATGCCCTCTGTGATCTGTTATTTGAGCAAATAGAGGCATTATATGTTTCACATATTTCTGTTTGGATAACTGCCTTGAATGACAAGAGAGTGGTACTTTTTTTAAAAGAACAGCTTGCACAAAAAAGGAAAACACTTGATATGCTTTCATACCAAATTTAATACCAAAATTTGAACATAATTTCACCAAATTCATTAGCATTAAAAAATACCAAATCTAAAAATGCAAGCAGGGTAAGCAAATGCTAGTGAAAGACATTGTGGTTACTGTGTTTTCTATGTACCATTTGCAATATGCTTGGTGCTGATTCTAAAGGGAGATATGTATTTATATGAGTATGTAACCAATGCCCATCACTATTAAACTCAAAAAGTTACAACAGCTGTGGTAAACTAGACACATAGCCAAGGTTTATTTAGTAAGAAATACCAGTGCCTTGGCAACCTTTCTTTTCATGTCATTATTTAATTACTGAAATATTTCTTGTGATGCAATTGTCCTCACATATTGCAAGTTTTGGGTCTTTTTTTGTATTAAGCCATTTAACTGCGTACAGTAAGATGGGGTGGAATAAAATTGATTTAGAGGGTAAAATTGAAACTTGGTATACAATTCATAGTCCAAAAAAGTAGGTGATACACCTACAGTCCTGTGTGGCCATAATTAATTAACTGCCCAGGTAAACAGTGATGCGAAGTTGTTGTCCTAGAGATAATCTTAACAGACCCAAAGACCTAGTTCTTAAAGTATATGTTGGTCACTAGCTTTGGTAACAGTTTTCTTCTGTGTTCTAGTACCCATCAGTTTTTTTCCTTTTTTTTCTTTCTTTTTTTTTGCACCCACATATTTTTGTTTCAGCTTGTAATCCTGTAAAAGATATAAGAAATAAATTTGAATTGAATTGAATTGTTGCAGCTCCACAAGCTGCATTAATTGCACAAATCATCTTGTGGGCGTAGGCAAGCTTCTTTGAGGGTTGTGTTACCCCATGACAACACTTTGCTTCCCTGTGGCTTATGATTTCAACCCGCTTTGAGAAATACTGAAACTGAAACAAGCAGATGCAGAGATCATACCTTTGAAATTTTGAATCAACATTTCTAACATGTTGTTTTTTGGTGGAACGTTGTTATGTATGTTGAGAATAGACCTTATGCACTGATGTGATGCGAGGTCATTTTGAACGGTAAACAATGAAGCACACGTAGACTTGACACGCACGTGTTGTAGACTTTCTCGCATATCCATCCAGTACACGAACCAGCTGTCTGCCGTTGTTGGTGTATTAAGTTGCAATATGATACACACTTAGCCTTATGGGGGGGGGGCACTTTCTGTTCTGTGATGTCATGTGCATAAGGTCTATATTTATAGACAATTTTTTGTTATGTTTGTTCACTTTAAAGGTAGTTCCAGGTGTAGGTTTCAACGATGAATTTACTCAGACGTATGTAAGGTTTTTGAAAAGGTAAGTTTGTTGTGACACAAGTGCTGTTTTACTGATTTCTGGTTTAGCATGTCATGCATACTATCAAAAATTGAGTACAGATATGTATTAAACTAGAAGCTTTTGGGACTGTAGAATATCATCTTGCAAAATTCTGCTTCTAAAGTTCCAGACACAGTGGTTTCCATGGTAGTGCTAGGATAGTCATACAATGTGTACCTGAATGGTATGTGTAGTGTAAGTTAATGGTGTCATTCAATGCACAGTGTGAAAAAAGCAAGTAGATATCTGCAAAGATGGTGGTATCTTCTGCATCACCATGGAAAATTTGTAGTTGAAGGAGGATTATCTCAAAAGTTTGTGGTGAACTCTGAGGAAATATGAGGGTCATTTGTTGGAGTGCTATTTTCTGGGCTTGTTCTTATCAGAGTAATGAAATTTTAAATCTGTTACACTTTTGTCTGAAAATACTGGAGGCCACTTATGCAATACTATCCTGCAATGGTTCTACTGGTCTCAGAAAAGCAATTATGTCACTAGAATTCTTGTACTTAAAGCTTGTGACATATTTGATTAAGCAGATGGGAGATATGACTTTCACTTCTGTTGGCATATCTATTACTTTTACTTAAATGCCCTTGAGTTTCTCCTCAAAGTAGCATTTGTTGTTGCTTATCTAGCATGAATTAGTTTTGTTTTTCTGTAGAAAATTTTTTGATTTTGACACAAAAAACTTTGACTTCATGAAATGTAAAAGTGCCCCATCTGCAGACACTTCAAGACTGGTACATATAGTACCATTCTGACCAAAGGGGTGACCTGAAAAAGGGTTTCCACATGAACTGTTGATGTAATGGCACAGTTACATAGTCTTGCACACTGCAGTTACAGTGGTCCTTCGTAATGCATAGTTACAAAGGTAGAGTGTTCCAACAAAATGTTACGGTACCATATTTCAGACTATTTCATAAAGCATGATACCATGTTGCAATTAAGGTCCTTCTGCACCATCATACATTTCTTCAAATCGTCTATATTCATTTGTGAAGTATTGGTGCAGTATCACCATTGTAGAACTGAAATGGCTTTTGCAGTTGTTAGCTTGTGGTTGAAGGCTTTCTTGCTCAAGATGAATGCGGGGCTGGAAATAAGAAATCATTTAGCCTGGGCAAGGCTTTTTTCATATTAAGGTTTAGGGCATATTTAGGGTGCATTTACACTAGATCCGGATCTGATTGCCTGATCTTATCAGTAGATTGAATTACTCGTGTGGCTTCATCCTGGAGCATTTACACTTGTCTCGTACTCTGATCCTCCTCTGTGCTTCAGCCGAAGTGGTCTCCAAATGAATTACGAAATAGAAGCACATGCGTGTGTGCACCAAAATGTAAACAAGGAAATGAGAAAACACGTGTTGATCTCGGGTCACTGTTGATCCTAGAGCATTTATTTACACTACAAGTTTTGATCGCCTGCGCAGGGTCTGATCCTCCCCTCTTACCAGGATCAAAATTGGGCGATCAGATCCGGATCTGATCTGTGTTACACTACAAATTTGATCTTGAACAGTGGATCTGATGCCGCGCAGGTGATCAGATCCTGATCTAGTGTAAATGCACCCTTATGCATCTCAAAGGGTAACAATGTCAAACAAAAGATTTTGTGTTATCTGGGATATATTTGATTGTATTTTGTTAGGTGTGAAGGCCAAGGTGAACAGGATGCAATATTTTGTAGGCACCAAGGATTGCCAAAAGTATGAAGGCCATGGCCTCCATAGCTGGCCTCTGTGGCCTGTGTTTATTTCCAGCCCTGTGGATGGCAGTAAAGTCTTGTATTAAAAACCTTTGAAACAGTGACTTCTTTTGTCATCTCCATGTAGGCCTGGAGAACCAGAAGAGTGTGCTGGTGTTGTTGCCTTTCTTCTTTCTAAAGATGCATCCTACATCACTGGAGATTGCCTTACTGTATGTGGAGGCTATACTCAAAGATTGTGAACACAGGTCAATAAAACAGGTCATGTACAATAATTGAGTAAATACTGTAGTGTGCGTTTATGACCTTTACCATTGGATAAATTTGGTCATTTTTGGACAAGAAATCATGAACTGAAATATTATGAAGAACACCGTATTGTGTGGCATTGCAGATGGACTGCACTGTTGAAAATTTCTGCAAATATGCACAATGTGATCAGTGAGCATTTCTCATGCAGTTTTATGCAGTTTGTTTAGTGGCTGATATCATTTTAAATGAGCGGGAATAAAACTATTCTTGGAATTAAAGATAAGGTGAGAGAGTTAATAATATATATTTCTATAATTTGGGATTTAGCCAAAAAACCGTATGAAAAAACGCGACTGTTGGGAGAACTCGACCCTTAGGCGAAAAAACGATTTCGCCTTAACGTTTTACACACTGTTATATAGGAGTGCGTAACTCTATACACAAGTCTGATTTACCACATAATGTTTATGCAATTACTTAACTGCACACCAACTTACGTGCATGTATCCATTAACGCTGAGGACTTACGGGCCACTGAAATAACGTGCATATATATCTCAGAACCAAGAGGGGAAATATAATCCTATGTATTTTATTGTTTTTTTCTTCACCGGTTGTATTGGCGGTATACCCATTTCGCCTAACGTATTTTAGCCCCCCTTGTGACCACCCGCAACCCCCGTCTTCCTCCCTTGTCCCAGATTATTAAGAAACATTTCCCAATTTTACAGATGTCTAAAACCTTTAAGGACAACTTTCATCGCCCTCCTGCAGTTGTTTTCAGACAGCCTCCTAATTTAAAATCCCTGCTTGTTAGGGCCAAGCTTTCACAGAGTTTCAGTGTGGAGAGTAAAGGGTGTTTCAAGACTCATTCTAAACGATGTGTAACATGTAGTGCTTTAAAAGAAACCGCTTTTGTACAGAGTCATTATACAGGCCAAAAGTTTAAGCTATTTCATAATAGCACCTGTGATTCAGTTGGACTGGTTTATCTTATTAACTGCTTAGATTGTAAGAAACAGTATGTAGGAGAAACAGGAGGGGAACTGAGGATTAGACATCGGGGGCATAGACAAGAAATACGTAAAGCCAATACACCTCTTGGGAAACATTTTCAATCTTGTAAGAACTTTGAGCTCATAGGAATTGAAAAGTTAGTTAACAATAGTAAGAGAGTTCGGGAAGAAGTTGAGCTTAATGGATTTATCGCCTTAACACGTTCGCTCCTGTGGGCATGAATGTAAAAGAAGTCAGTCACGACATTTGAGTTATTCTTATCCGTTTTCCACCTGGTTTTACTGTTTGTATGTTTTCTTAGTGTCAGTCTACTTTTGTACGTGAACAAGAAAAGTTAACGAAAAGTTACCTTTTCGAAACGTCGTAGATGTTTGAGTATGCTCACTTGCCTTTTTAACTTTTAACCAGTTTTTCTATCTTATTGCATGGAAGATTTAAATGATCCGTTTCCTAACGTGTTTTAATAAACTTTTATGGATCCTTCTTAATATGTCGAGTGTCTGGTGGCTTCTTATTTTCATCTATATATATAACGCTAATTTGACCTGTTAGGCGAAATCGGTATACCGCCAATACAACCGGCGAAGAAAAAAACAATAAAATATATAAGATTATATTTCCCCTTTTGGTTCTGAGATATATATGTACGTTATTTCAATGGCCCGTAAGTCTTTAGTGTTAACGGATACATGCACGTAAGTTTGTGTGCAGCTAAGTTATTGCATAAACATTATGTGGTAAATCGGACTTGCGTATAGAGTTACGCATTCCTATATAAAACAGTGTGTAAAACGTTAAGGCAAAACGATTTTTTCGCCTAAGGGTCGAGTTCTCCCAACAGTCGCGTTTTTTCATACGGTTTTTCGCCTAAATCCCAAATTAGCAATATATATATATATATATATATATATATATATATATCTGATTCAACATGGTGATATTCTGCATGGTTACGTCATCAAGCCTCAACTGTCATTTTCAAATTTAAGTGGCAGTTCTGTGCATCATCCTCTCCATGCCTATCAGAAAGATAACATTCTGTTCAAAATGGCCACTGCAGCTCATAACAGAAGGGGAGGAAGGCAGTCCATTCTTTGCATATAAGCCACCTGCTTACAATGAGTCTGCCACTTTCTTCCTTGCAACCTCTTCTTGACATCCCAACAACCTACTCAAAGTGGAACTCTCGAAATAGGAAGAATTAAAACTTGGCGAATTTTGTTTTCCCTACTCATCCAAAATGGGCCAATGAATCTGGAGGTACGGTAGTCAGTAGTGAACCTACAAAATGACCTGTTTGGCAGTGGTGGTAGAAAGTATGAGGAATAGACGAGGAGGCGAAATAAATTTAATCAAAGGATAAGTAAAGCCAAGGTTTCAGTTTCTTGTCTTCTGATGCACATCTGAAGATAAAATAGTCAGAAAATAGAATCAGAAAATACTAAACATAACTATCGTTTGTTCATCTTGACAGTGGCATTTAAAGATAACCATGGAAAGACCTGAATGCAAGTTACTGAAGGTTTCTGAAATCTTTAAGTTAATATCAGGGTCAATGCAAACTTCCTCAAAATTTCACATCTTTAAAGTTTATAAATTGAAGAGAAACCTCACAATGTTGACTATAGTGAAGTATGGCCTCCATACTGTGGCTCTATATCATCTTGACAGGTGCACTGCATGTCATCATTTTTGCTAATGGCAGGCCTTTTTGCAGAAAAAAATTTATATCTCAAGAAGGAAACAATATTTGATGAAACTGTTTTATTTCACTTGTTTTTAATCTTTGTCTTCATCATATGCATCTACAATGAAGATGAAATGTGTTTGTTTGCCCCTCCTTTGAGTCAGGGGTGTTGTCAGTTTTTAAGTTGATGAATGCCACAAAGCAGTGAATGTTGTTATTGGTTTTACTTTGCCAGTTATGATAGATGTATATAACTGATGTGATGCCCTTGCAAATTTAATGTATAGATGAAAGTACCAAAGATGTTAAAGGGTGGGGAAAATGAGGACAGCCCCCATCTCCATCCTCACCCTCTAAGCAAAAAAAAAAAAAAATGGTCGATTTGTAGAGCAAAAAAAAAATGTGCTTTTCAGGGCAGAACTCACTTTTCAATTGTTTACCAATTAGAGAAAAATTTCAGGGCAAACACCCTCTGCCCCACTTGTGAAATGACTTTCTTTATGCCTATGGGTACTGCATTTTAACATTTCTCCAATGTGTTATTCTGTCGACTGATTTGACATTGTACATGTAGGGGCTTACATGTGGTGTCATGGCAGACTTGTTATGCTTTATAGGAGGGTCACTTTTGTAATTCATTTAAGTGGTGAAATGTTTAAATATTAAAACTAAATGTCAATGTGTGACAAATATCATTTACAGTTTACTTTGCAAATTATTATAGAATATATTTTTGTCTTACTTGCAGATCATATACATAAAAATGTATGTTTTATGTGTCTTTTCTGAACTAATTTTAATACTACCTGAAGTGGTTAGTTCACAGTTTTGGGGGTTAGCATTGTTGTTGGAACAAAGTATTTGGGAGCACGTTTGTGAGACTGCAGGAATAGGAGGGACAGCTAGAGGCTATAACTCCCATTTCAGACAGATAATTTGTTATTTCTGGGCAAAATGTATACACGTTTTCAAGTACACGTACTTAAAATTTTAGGCAGAAGTGCTCAGCCTCCCCCTCCGCCCCCATCAAATGAATGTGGTCCTGTATGCTTATGCTGACAGTTTGAAAGTGGAGGGAAAGAGTTCTTAAGCAAGGTGCCTGCAAAACCTGTATGAATGTGATGGAAAAGGTGAGTAATTAATGCAACTGCCAAGTTATCCAGTCTGTATTAATGTATTGGGCAACTTAAAAGGCATTACCCAACCAGTACGTAGCGTATTAAGAGGGGGCATTGGGCCAGTCTCATTACTAGGATTTGTTGTTTAGGGGGCTCTGGGGGGCTGGGGATTTTTGTTGGGGACTCCTGTTTACTATCTAAGCAGAGCCCCACCATGAGTTGGTGCAGAGCATACCAAGAAAATCTGAGATTTTAATACATCCCAGATCGCCGGAAATGGCACTTGCCAGGCTTGACAGCATTAAGAAGTGCAATTTTGGTGAAAAAATGTAAAGTTTGATTTTATTTTATTCTCAAACACATTTCTGTAAGGACGGATTAGCTCAGCCGGCTGGACGTGGGGTCCGAGAATTGCAAGTTTGAATCCCGTTTACTACCTAAGCGGAGCGCCACCATGAGTAAGGAGCAGACCAAGAAAATTTGAGATTGTCATACATCCCAGATCGCCAGAAATGGCATTTTCTAGGCTTGGTAGCAGCCACTGAGAGTGCAGTTTTGGTGAAAAATGTAACGTTTGATTTTCAGACACATTTAAGTTTGTCAGTTTCTCCAAATTTATTCAAAATTATTCAGAGTGGAGTTATCCCGATGGATTTTAGTGGATTGATTGGAATGGAGATTTTCCACAGCCAGAGTCTATCATTATCAAATTGAATAGCGCAGTCGAGTGATTTTTTTTGGGGGGGGGGGGCAGATCACCAGTGGTGTCGCCTGGGGGATCAACGATTTTGTGGGGGCTGGCATCCCCTAGCCCCCGTAGCTACGCCCCTGCATTAGGCCATGGCCCCCACCCTCATTGACGGAGATTTTCTTTACTGAGTATCTAAAATACGTAAATTTTGTAACACAAATTTTACTTCAAAGGTATCATATGTGGCACCAGATTGCGTGTAAGGACACCTAATTTCTCAAAAAAAAAAAAAAAATTCAAAGGGGGGACCCCTCCCCTTAGATACCTCCCCCATGCCTGTGATCACAAAACATAATGAATGCCCCTCCCTTGAGAGAAATCCTGGTTACGCCACTCTACCCGACTACCACAAACAAAGCACGAATGAGTAAACTAGCTACAAGGATATGTCAAAGTGTTATAATTTACCATTGAAAGCAAGAAATGAGCGGGCTTATTGTCCAAAAAAGGGAAAAAACCTATGTCAGATAGAACTGCCATAAGTGAGCTGCAACAGCTTCGCCGTTGTTACTTGTTATGGCACTGTATGTATATCAAAGCCAGAATTTTTCCGTTTTCGAAATTCGGGATTCCGCTTTGTGAGTTTTTAATTTTCGGTGATCTTCCCGTTTTCCCGCGCGTTTTCCGTGTTTTGTCCGTTTTTCAATAAATAAAGAATTTTTAATATGAATTGTGGTCAGGGTCTCGGTAGCCCTGCGTATGTCTGTACGTTTTTCACGCTGCTAAGCTGTAGTAGATCTTGATAAGCAGTAAAAGTATCCATTGTTTTCCGCTTTGACTGTTCTAAAACTGAAAGTTTACAACTACTTCTGCTCACATTTCTAATGTTTTTTCTTCATTGCCAGTCAAAATCACGAATTCCGTGTTCTATTACCGATGCTCTATTATGATGCTCTTCCAGGTAGGAAGGAACCCAGTGCTGTCAACATCAGATGTATATAAAACCCGTTTAGTGCATATGTAAAATACTCTATCAAGGTGGCGATTTCTACCTGTAAATGAGAATGCATCAATGTAGTGTACTGTACCTGTGTGAAATAAGTCTAACAAAAGTAAATTGCCATATGTCCTTTAAAAAATAATATAGTTTTTGTAAGAATCTAAAATTTCCAAAATCAAAACATATCATGATACCTGATACTAGATGAGCAGTCTCCATTACGCAAAACCCAACCAAATATGTAAATTTAATCCTAGCTGAATCGTACTTATATGATTTATCTGTTTACTGATCTACCTCAGTTTTGACGTCTTTTGTGTTTATCATCACGGCTTATTCACATTTACTTTTAAGACGGACAGAAAGTTGGCAAAACTGTGGCAACCTAATAGTGCCAGCCTATTAGGTGACACTTGTATGTCGGAGAAGATGTGATTGCCCTTGCAAATCGCATGAACAAAGTATTAAATATTTGAAAAGAATGAAAACGTCATATTTGTTATAACTTTGTTTTATTTGAGGAAATGGGTAAGATGATTATAGGCCAATATTATTACATTAGATACAGTTTCGTGACTTTGAAAGCTTTGATTCAAATATGGAATATACGAAAGAGTTTGACATCGCAGAAATGACATACTCTCAGTGTACATTGCATTAGCTAATTAACCTGATATTTCAAAACGCGAGTTTGTGTGAGTGATATTCTTGTTTCATTTGACAGCAAGTAAAATATACTAAAACCTACTTGGTTGTGTCAAATTGACAAAACCAAGTAGGTTATAGCCTCTGATTTTTGATAGTGCCTTTTTGTGCGAGCAGATTACTTGGCGGTATTTGAACTCCTATTCCTATCTTCCACTAACTCAGGTCTTGCAGGCACGTTATTTTAAGAATCCTAGAAATGACTCGTAGAAGTTTATTATTTTCAATGCGTAGCCTAGTCCAAAAGCACCTGTCTCATTGCAATGCGTGTGTGGTCCATTTTCCTTCGAAAGTCCATAGTAAGTACCGTACTGTATTAGAAGCGCGTTGTTGTACATAAAGTAAGTTTCTAGTGCCTTTCCTGTCTCTCTTGAGCAGGGGCGGCGCCAGGGTATTTCGATGGGGGGGGGGGCAAAGCGTGAGATGAGTGATCGCCGTCCTGGGGAGGGGTCTAAGGGGAGGGGCGTCCCCTCCCCTGCTCCCCATTGAGAAATTTTTTGTTAATTTAAGGTTGCTCAGATGCAAAATGATGTCTTTGGTACATATTCTGAACTGATCATATATGTCTGGAAAGTTTATAATTTATTAATATTAATGTTTGTTTTGGGAAAGATGCTTTTCTGGGGAGGGGTGTCCCCTCCCATTTGAGAAATTTTTTATTAATTTAAGATTGCTTTGATGCAAAATGGTGATATCTTTGGTATATTTTTGAACTGATCATATATGTATGAAAGTGTTATAATTTATTGAATTTTAATGTTTGTAGGGGGGAAGATGCTTTTCTAAGAAGGGGTCTAAGGGGAGGGGTGTCCCTTCCCCTTTGAAAAATTTTTATCAATTTAAGATTGCTTAGATGCAAAATGGTGATGCCTTTGGTATTTTTTGAGCTGTCATATATGGCTGAAAAGTGTTAATAATTTTATTGAATTTTTTTTTTGTTTTAGTGAAAGAGGAGAGTAGCCTTTGTTGTCTAAGAGAAGGGTATGTAGTCAACAAACCTCCTGAAGCCACCCCCCCCCCATTTATGTATGGGTATGCTTTCACTCAAAAATACGTGCGTTGAGTCGACAGAAACACGAACTATTACGAATATTTCCGTTGCTTCATATATGCATTATACATCTAAAGGCTGGCAGACACCGGAATAGGGCCTCCTGGAAGCTCTGGACTAATTACATGGATTAAATATATGCCTACCCCACCCTCCTCCTTTCTTCTTTCTCCTTCGCTTCCCCTTCTTCTCTTTCGTTTTCTCCTTTTCTTTTTTCCTGTTCTTTTCCTTCTCTCTTTCCCCTGTTCTTGCAAATGATAGGAGGCGGTTGCCCCCTGCCCCATGTGGCATCGCCCTGTTTTTCTTTGCTCTTTTTCTGATTGACTCAAGATTTCTTCATACAGTAAAGATTGTGTTGTGTACGGCCATGCACCTACTATTTAAAATTCGTTTTCTATGGATTACTCAGTCGAGACAACACCAAAATAAAGCACAATAAGGCATAGGCGTAGGTAACTTTTCGAGACTGAGGGATGAACCTTGTTTCGGATCGCTGTCCTGGGGAGGGGTTACCCCCTCCCCCTTTGGAAAATTTTTGGGTATTTGAGGGTCCTCAGATGCAATTCGGTGCAACATTTTGGGCAAATTTTAAGAAAAATTACTGCAAATTTTTTACAGTTTTTACTGAAGAGACAAATAAGGGGTTTTTGACCTTGCATATTGGGGGCAGAAGTATGCTTCTGCCCCCAGATTTTTGACTGGGGCTTTAGTCCCCAGCTCCCCGCTCCCTACGCGTATGCAATAAGGGAGACATATAATATTACTTCAAAGTTTAATTCATTTTATTAAATGTTTTTTATATTTTTATTGTCAAAATGTTCGTTAAGTGATTGACTCATGATACCCCCAATATATATGTTCACGTTCTTAATTTTAAATGGTCATATGCTGGGAATGGAGAGACAGTAAATGTTTGAGATTGCCAAACATTTCATAATCCGGACAGGGGGGAATACCCATAGACGAAAGGTTCACTTGGTCGAAGGTTCTCTAAAGACCGAAGATTCCCCCGGACGAAAATATATTCCGAGTTACGGGTAGGGTTGGGGTTTTGGTTAGACAGAGATTCATGGATCAGGCGTATCCCCTGATGCACATATTAGCTGTCTGTATTTTTTGGTGTAACTTGCAATGATACGCACCATTTCTCCAAGAGAGGTCTCACAATAACTTGCTTTAGGGTATACTACTGTATTGTTTTAGCTTTACTCTCGGTTCCTATGCCCTTTTTGTTTGCGCGTTATGTATAATGGCCTTAGTGTTTATGTAATACTTAACCTGCATTCACGTAAACAATGGAGAAAACAGAAAACGTTATCCGTGCGGGGAATGCAAGTTTCAGGTATTTTGTAACGAGCAATTGAACTAATATTGTGATAGATGGGTGACATACTGTAACACCTCACCCCACCCCCCTACAAAATTATGTGTCTTAAAACGTTTTTTAGACGATTTTATTTTTTGAGTTGAAAAACCATAGGGGGGCAAATGCCTGCCCTGCCCCCCCCCCCTGTGGCGCCGCGCCTGCTCTTGAGTCCCTTCTTGCAAGTGCTTCACTTTCCGAATCAAAATGGAGGTCGTTTGGCTAATTTTCAAAACTTGCTGTTTTTGCTCTCCTGGTATATTTTTACTCAGTGCAACTGGAGGATTTTTAAAACGTTGTACCATATCCATTGTGTGGGGTACGTTCGTGTGGAATTGTGGATAGTTTCAAACATTCGATTCAATCAGGGAGGTGTTATTAGCTAATAACGCCTCCTTGATTCATTCAACCGCTGGCCCGAGATCGATAGCGTGAACTAAGAAGGACCACTGTACCACTTACAGTTTTTAGATGTCTAGTCTTGGTCCTGAAATTTTGCGTGGGTTTAAAGATGACTGACGTTAGACTCTCTGAACAACGACACTGCAATACTGCTGGGTACACATAAAAATAGCTTCACCGTTCCAAAAAAAAAAAAGACTCGTGTAAGAGTAAAGTCTATAAAGTCCACTCAGATAATCTGAAACATTTTTTTAAAAGACTAATTTATATCAAAGAACTTCTCTTTAACATGACTAACAAATAATTTGGCAAAGACGACTGCGGACTCTCTGCGATGGTTTTCGCCGTAGTATGCATTGGCGTAGACAGGGGGTGGTACAGGCCTAGCGGCTGGGCTTGTACCCCAGCCCCAGTATCCGCCCCCCAGGAAAAAATCCCTCTCAAAAAAAAAAAAAGATGTTACTGCTTTTATGCAGTTTAGCATATCTGGTCTCCTTAAAAGAATCCCCCGGAACTTTTGTCTCCCCCGCCAGTATCCTGGCTGGCTATGGGCCTGGGATGGCCAGGGTGACCAAAGACACCTCAATCAAATGACAAATAACAAAGGAAAAACGCGATAAATAAGGAAAACTATCAAAGTAGTAAATTTAATCAAACGACATAGAAGAGAGGAAGGAGGGAAAAGAAGGATTGGACTACACTGAAAAGTGAATACCGAACTGTATTCTTACATACCATGGCCACCCTAATCAAATATCCTGGCTGCGCCATGGGTAATCTGTGCAGTTTCGTACAGCCGAGTCGGATAGTTCACTGCGCAACAGGGGCGTAGATCGGGTTTGGGGATTGGGACGGGTGGGGCAAAAATTTTCCGACAACCCTAATTTCAATAGAAAATGCATAAATAGTGATCTGATGTGTTGAAAAAATAACCTCTGTGATATAGGGATATACATTATGTTGAAAGGGTTAGATGGGAGATTCACATTAATACTTTAATAGGTTCAAACTGGCGTTTTCTCGAAGCCCTAAAGTCATCTGTACACCACAGTATTATATTTTTTCTACTCTGCCTGTTTTTTTTACTCTGCCTGAATTATTGGGGGGGGGGGCAAAACGATATGTTTTCCCCCATATATTTTCTTTGGAGGGGCAATTGCACACCCTGCCCCGAGGATCGACGACCCTGCTGCGCAACCTGTTTCATCGGCCTTAAAAAGGATTTGATGACAAGATGAGATGAAGAATAAATCGAATCCGGGCAGCGAGAGGTTTCTTCAGAAGGTTGTGTTACTGCTTCTGCACAACAAGCTGACATACAAACATCGCCGAAAACGTACTAGTCGAGGAGCTGTCCAAGTGTCAGCTCCCTGTTTCAATGAGTAGTTCTAATCCCGGAATAAGTTGGAATTCTACCAAATCAGCAAACAAGTAATCTGATGTCACGCCCCTTTCAATAGCAATTATAAGTTAAGTACGGTAGTTGCGAGCCGTATTGCTGTGACATGATCACAAAATTTCATGGGCTGCCTAAAAAGTCTACAGAAGGCCAGTATTTTGAGTCATCACATGATCACGGGAATGTTTTTCTAAAGCAACATTGTTCCAGCATTATTCAGTCTATAGTCAATCTACCAATGTCTTGCGCATATATGCAGGGTTTTTTACTCAGGGCGCGAAATGGAGAGAGTGAGGGTGAAATTTGGAGCCCCACAATCAGTTGGCGGGTACTAACGGTTTTTTGCCCCAAAGCTAAAACATGGCTGGAAATGTCACTTCATATGATTGATTGATTGATTGATTGATTGATTGATTGATTGATTGATTGATCGATCGATTGATTGATGTTTATTCTGCCAATCATAAAAACAGAATGGAAATGGGTTGAAAACAAGCGGTCATAAAGCAAATAAAACCAAACATTAGCTAAGACCTAAAAAGGTTACATAAACGTGAGGAAATGAGCACTAAATAAGACGACACTATAGTACCATCATCTAAAAATACAAGGGTAACGAATAAAAGGTTAAGACGTAAAAAATTGAATAAAATAGGAACCTAAAAATAGCGAAGAGCGTGAAACGAAAACAAATAGCCACAGACTTAAAACATAAACACAGAAAATAGTAAAATAGTAAACATATGCCAGTGAAGTTGTATCTTAAACTTTTTCTTCACTTCGATGTTACAGTTAAGTCTGTTACTCTTTTACATGCTAAAAAGGGACCTGTGGGTTGGGTTGGGCGGGACCATGTAAGGGACTGAGACGCAGTCCCCTAGTGACGCAGTCCCTTAGTTATTACGTCATAATGGTCGTGTGAGAAGTATCCCATAACAGAAGTATTAGGATGCTTCTACGGTTCTACAGGCGTCGTAAGAGGGCGCATGGACCATTCTCCGGAAGGCATGGGGTCCAGGGCTAACACCCGTTGGTGTTCAGGGGTAAGCCCTATAGGAAGCTCAAATAGTTATTGCAAAATAGGGACTCTCGAGTCCATGAAGGCTTTAGCTGACCCCATTTCACTAGTAGCACACCAAGCACTTTACAGAGATTTTTATTTTTACCAATTTGTAGACGAGTATTAAGATGAACAGCTATAGCTGCAAATGGCATATGAGCGAGAGGAGGATAGTTATGACCAAAGGTATTGATGACTAAAAAGTATATTGTTCGGTGTAAATGTACAAAATAAAAGTAATAAACCGGGGTTGATCTGAGCGAAGCACTAATCACTCTACCCAAGTTAGGAACTACGACAGCTAAATGACTTTAGATCATTCAAAGTTTCTTGCAAATAGTTTAATGTCATGTTTTTAAAAGCATGGAAGCACTACCTCCGCAGTAGTGCTTCCATGGTAAAAGTTTAGGAAACGAGCAATGTATACCCAGGGAAAAGGGCTTATCACCTCCCTGGTATACTTCAAATCCTGTGTAAAACGAATAATATTTGATTGTTTCATTATCGGCTAGTGATGCTCTATCCTCTAGAAAATTTAGAGGTGTACATCAGTCTAGTTTTTTATTGTCCTGATAATGGTCATCCGAAAAAGCGAAGTGCTCCTTAACATCTTGCTAAAGAAAGGGTGAAGAAGCAACGTTCAGGGAAATCAAAGAGAGACAAATGGCACTTGCATCAAAATAAGAAAATGTCAAGTATTTTTCGATTAAATGTGGCATTGTACTTATTCTGCGTAAGTGAACAACTTTCATTTACAGTACATTACAAGGAGAGAACAATACATTATTCTTTTGATGCCACCGACTCATTAGCGGCTCGCCATAGGGGCACGGGGGGGCACTTGCCCCCCCCCAAAAAAAAGTTTGCAAAGCATGGTCTTCAATTTTCAAAAATAAAAATAATAAATAAAAAACCATGTAATTCGAGATGGGTTAAGCCCTCCCTTTTCCTTGAGTGGGCTTAAAATTAAAGAAGTGAATAACTTTCCAATGCAATGCGAAGGTTAAACATTAATAAAGTGCTTTCAAAATGACATTTTTTCGGCGCGCTTCGCGCGCGTTTTCTCATTTGCTTGTTTGTAATCTGATTAGCATAGGCATCATAATGTCATTTACACAGTGTAACGGTAATGCTGGAGTTAAATGCCCATAGTTTTGCAGACACTTCAGAACTATCGGGGTCATAGATACAAAACCCATTAGCCGTGTTGATTATCATCCACGACTGAAAGCAGTTTTGCCAGGGTGTCACCTGGCCAGATTAGCATAGGTATCTGTCTACAAAAAGTTGTAACGGGCATGTTGTCTAAAAGTATTGTGTTTCCCATAGAAGGAGAGGTTTCCCTTCCCTTGTCCAAATTGACAGCACCGTTGGCCCACGAGCGGTCTTATGACTGTCAAATGGCCTGTTATAAGCAAAAGTTTCTCCACCTCAGTGCTAAAGTATACCGTTTCAATTGATTTAAAATAAACACACAAAACAGTCAGTCTAAGCTCAGTGTGATGAGACTTTTGACTGGTGGCCTAGCTATTTGTATATAGGATGAGACGTCGTTCTGAGTTAGGGGAACTCCTCTCCCCCTTTAAACAAATTCGTTTCGGAACGGTACTGAGATCCAAAATACTTAGTGCTATCATTTCATCGTTTTCAAGTTTCTTCATGCTCGAAATTTTCGTTAGTTTAAGAAAACAATCCAGAAAACCAACATTTATGGCTTCTTGGCAAAGCTGAAACATATTGTGACACAATGCAAGAAACAATAAAATATTTAAAGGTGAGGCTCATTTTATACAAATGGATCAAGCCGCTTTGCCCATTTCACCTGCCTCTTACTCCACCCCTATGGTAGTACGGTAGCGATCGGTTGATATGGTTGTATTTATTTTTAAAGTAGTCAGCTCATGACTAACTGCCTGAAATGGTTTTTGAACAGCTTTTGAAAACTACATGGGCATCGCTGTAATACATAATCATAACCATACTCCCATAGGCGTAGCAGGCGGGGGCTGGGGGGCTGCAGCTCCCCAACAAAATATTTTTTGTGAAAATTCGGGCAATATTCTGAGAATATTTCGGGCACCTACTGAAAGAAAAATAATGCAATAATGTAGCTTAACGGAAATCGATACTTTAAAAACTTCCTTGGTAATTAAAATATAGTTCTGATTTGGATAGCACCATCACCTATATATTCGGTATTAATTCACCAGTGTGTTTTTAATGGTTAAACTTATATATTATGATTATCAGTGGTGTATTTGAGGAGCCATTAGGCCATTCCCCCGTAACTGACGCCGATTTTTTAGTACCTAAAATAAAGCACAAAATTTTACTTCAAAGGTAGCCTATGTGGCACCAGATTGCATGTAAAGACACCTAATTTTTCAAAAATTTTCAAAGGGTAGGGGGTGATGCCTATTTTTGTCTTTTAGTACCTAAAATACGTACGGTAAATTTTTTAACACAAATTTTACTTCAAAGGTAGCATATGTGGCACCAAATTCCATGTATGGACACCTAATTTTTCAAAAAATTTTCAAAGGGGAGGGGGACACCCCCTCCCATTATACCCCTCCCCCCGCCGGCGATCACACAACATAGTGCCTGCTCCACCCCCATGAGAGACGTCTTGGCCAAGCCACTGGTTATTATCATCATTATTGTAACGACTTCCCCCAGAATTATAACCAATGTGGAATAGGTAGTGACGTGGCAAATTATTGTATGTAATTGGCATGCGGTGTGATAACGGATGCATGCCTATATGATATGTACATAAACATTTTGAACCCGCGCGGAGCGCGCGGAATTTTTTTTTCTATTTTTCGGGCAGATCGTTACAGCCCCCCCCCCCCTTCAAATCCACTTGGGGCCCCTACACCTATGCATAATCCTATTGAGGCTATTGTACTATCCGGAGCTGACCATTAATATTGCTGGGGGGTGATCCGAACCTCTCTGAATACGGACTTGAGTTTGCCCCCCCCCCCCCCAAACAAAATTTCTTAGAGCCGCCCATGCACCGACTACGTTCTTGTCGAATTCTTTCAGATAATAGACACATGCCTTTCTGAACGAAGTATGATCCGAGGTATTACTTCATGGTATGATCCACTAACAAACACTTTAGCAGGTGTTACTTGATGCAGCACTGGCAAGAATTTTCAGATATGTGATAAAGTTGTGAGAGAGAATGCTATTGATGTGGATTTCCTCTAACTAGAAACATAGTTGTAGCTGATAGCAAGTGCTTTGTTAAAGCCGCTCAAGCTCAGGCCCTGCCTAAAGCATCGCAAAGTTGTCTAATGGCTTCTTGCCTAGTCTCGTGACCCCTGGCGTCGTAACTTCGTTTGGGAGTGAATTTAAGTATTTTGCATGCAGTGGAAATAGCCCACTACCAAGTGTAATATCTCAACATTTATATCTGTAGTCAGGAAAGTCTCTACCCACACCATCATCATTTGATTTTAGAGGTTGGAAATATCATTCATTATACGTGTTAATCCCTCTAACAAGCGGTCATTCCTGAGGTCTTTCTGCACCAAGAGTCTAAATGGAACTATCTACTCTACGTGCAAAGGAGGTGCAACAACACACTCTTGCTTTGCATTCTCAAACAGATACAGCCGAAAAACTAAACGTTTAAGACATTGTCAGAAAGTCTGTTCGAGCAATTAGTTTTGGAGACATTTTCAGCGAGCTTAAGAGGACTCATCAGCTCAAGTTGAAATGTAATCAAGGTAAGCCTGGTCATCTTTTTGGACTTTTGGACCGGTCATCCCGGTGACCCTTAATCTTCCCCTCCTTCAGTTTTTGGCATGTAATACAATGATGATAACACTTAACTAACAGTTCATGTCTATGACAGCTTTAGCCTATTGCCAGACGAATTTGGGTCCAGCTAAGACCACATCCGAGGCTAGGCTAGTCTTGTAATTCACAATGTCAGTAAGTTGCTGTGACGGATTGCCTCATTTTGCAGTCAAAGAAAGCAGATTCTTTCAAAGGAACATTTTTTGGCTCACTATAGAGTTTCGTTGTTGCGGTGTCTTTTGTAGTTTCGTTTTAAATAGTTTAACGGTGCAAGCGATGGACAAGCCCCCTCCGAGTAACTATAAATGGTCATCAAAGTATTCTATGAAGCAAGGGCGTAGCCAGGAATTTGTCAAGGGTAGGGGCGAAGTCTATAGACAGACTCTCAGCGCTCCGCGTCACCATGGGTTAGCGCGAAGAGCAAGAAAATCTTGGCCCAAAATACCTCCCAGATATCTGGAAATGGCACTTCTTAGGCCTATTTACCGCATATTAATAGGGGAAACACTAGCAATATTGTAGTAAAAACGTAAGAAATACCAAAAATATGCCCCCTTCGCCCCCTTGGCTACGCGCCTGCTATGAAAGTCGTGAATTTCATCTGTAATCGCGAAGCAGTTTTCTTGTATTTGTCTTGCCATACAGCCACTCTCGTGCCATGAGCAACTCTCGGCGAGAACTTTGACCATTTTATCTGGCAGATAAGATGGATACGCTACATTGCAGTAGTGGGCTATCCCGGACCCGGCGGTGAATTGTCTTCGCTCCGTCAGGAGGATGGGATATTGTACTGTTGCAGTCACTTTCTTTGCCAGTTAAGCTAAATACGGCAATGTCAGTTGAAATAGCAACCGTTGTCATGGTAACGGTTGATTTTCCAAGTTACTAGTCTTATGGTATAACCCATGGTTGGGTACCACAGGGTGACCAGAAGTCCATAACTGAGGGAGGGGTCAAAACGTGCCCATGTTTGTGTGCCTGTGAGTGTGTCCAGTTTTGTTTTGTTAATATCTTAACGGTTCTACCGATTTTCTGCACTTGATCGGAAAGTGCCCTAGGTGTAACCTTGTGCCTCGCTTACTACAGGAAGTAAGGGTCAATGGTTAGAGGTTAAAGGTCAAATTGTGTAAAAATCGTTTTTGGCTATGGGGTCGGTCGGTGACACGTCACTTCCGCACGACAACAATGTGTTGGAGTGAAAACAATATATTGCACGTAGTGTAGTCCAAGGATTGTTTAAACTCCAGCAGTGTAGCCCGTCAAGTGTTCCCAAGTGGTCATACTGCAGTCAGTTGTTGTTTTCACTCCAAAGTTGTTAGTACGGAAGCCGAGAACATCGCGGTGGTGTGAAATCGGACATGCTAGTTTTCCCACCCCTTTCTTCGGTAAACATGGGAAGGAGAAATCAAGATACGATTTCTCCTTACGATTATCCACCGATAATGTGGATTGGAGAAAACCAGAGTTAGTGAGGGGGTACTTCAAGAAAGGACCATTACACAGTGTCTATTTTCGAACACCCTGCCCATAAATGGACACGCCCGCACATGACACAGATTGACGCTATATGACTTTGGTTATATTATTATCAACGTGGGATGATCCCACCGTGGTACGGAGAAATCGTCGACGAGCGAGCTAGCTATGTTACTTAAATTGAAAAGAGGATCCGTGTCATGTGCGGGCGCGTCCATTTATGGACACTGTGTAATGGTCCATGACATAAATCGGTACAAATACCCCGTATGCAGGGCATATATTTTGCAAAATGTGCACTGCCACGAAATGGTATCGTACAATGGATGTCTTCCAATCCCCTCCTCGCCCACTTTTTTGTCGCTATCCCTTCCCGTCGCCCCTGTTGGTGCTTCGGGTTACTGGACTCCGTAAGTGGGCATGGACCTTGTTGGGCAACATCCGACATTACCCTTGCATTTATCTGTATTGCTGATTAAAATGCTGAAGATCGGCTTTTCCCTGATTTTCAAGGCCCTCATAAAAACCGGGAAATCACATGAAAGGGCCTTTCGTTGCTCATACTAGAATAAATTATGCAGTGACTGTATATCGAAGTGGCTAAGTCATTTGCCATGCAGAGTGGGTCATGTTCTATGAGACGTAATGGAATGTTAGGCTCAGTTTTGTAAATACAGTACGGTAGGTCTAGCCCGGCTAGGCCTTTACAACTTAACACCTAGCCTAGTCCCAGGAAAAGGCCTGAGTATTACCGGTCGACCAAGGCTCCTTACACGCAGTTCTTACTGCGGCCTCTTGGTTGACGGCCGAAACTGACTTTTTTCTCACAGCAAATTTAGGATCTAAGTCATAATGCCATAGTAACTTTTCTTGCTTAGATCTTACAGGATCTTTGCAGTTTTATTTAATCACTGAAATTATGAAAAGGTAGAAAAGGGTAGAAAAGTTTGAAAACAAAACAAATCAAAAAATAAGTAAAGAAATCTTTTTCGTTAAGCAGAATTTACTGTAAGGCGAGGCGACTTTGATGGTATTACGTCAAACAGGGTCGTATGGAAGTTTGATCGTTATCATTATGCATCAAGGCAACTTGTCATGTGGATACTAAGGAACGATATTACGCGAATGATCTTTGTGACGTAACGACGTTATGTCGCCACATTCTGACATCAACAAAGTTACAAAATATTTATATCAGCAATATCCTCTTAGTGAATGACGTCACCGGCTGTGGCCGGTAAGTCACTAAGGGGATTTCCATGTAACGAACTATACATGTGCTCTGAACCTAAAAGGTCTTTTTATCGTAACAGTCCAACTTTCTTGAGAAATCTGTCATAACTATGGGTGTTGTCTATAGATAAAAATGCTAGAGAGGTGATGATCTTATTTTAGGAGAAAATAGACCTAGGCTATTACCATTTAAGATGGTAAAAGGTAACAGCCTATCTAGTCATTTTTGTAAACACTGCAGCATAAGGGCTTTGTAAGTGGAGGGCTTACCTGCGTAGGCACTAGAACCGAAAATTGTAAATCTTTGGCAGCATCGATATTTCTGTTTAGAGAAGCAAAATGCCTATAGTTTGTAAACTGCGTTTGAGACCTTATTCAGTTTTGTCATTGAAACGTTATGTTTTCTCACAATTTACTGGATTATATTAAAAAAACGGGCAAGTTTTCCACAACAGACCTTGGAATGGACGATCAGATACTTCGGAGTACCGTATTTGCCACACTGAGCAACAGCATTACTGGCAAGTAAGGTCCAAGCTTCCCTTGTTTGTTGAAGTACCAGGCCCATGTGACACATGATAAGGACAAGGCCGGGCAGGATTTAAGCAGGGGCCAGTAGGGATGTGCCCAGAGGCCCCACACAAAGCGGGACCCTACAAACTAGGATATCATCTTCTTTTAGGGTTATTGGGAGGTAAAAGTTAAGCCTACATTTAGAGGCCCCCGTACAGAGGGCCTCCGCAATGTAGGCTGTCAAATAGTTGGTTTAAGTCTTTTGGGAGACGGTCTATTGGCCTTGATTAACATTGTAGTCAATACCGTGACTTCATTTGTCAGAGTCAAAACAAAACTCATCGCAGCAGCTGTACGCAAACGAAAGCACTAGCTACAGTGTTACCGAGTGCTTACTCCAATGAATCTGTATTCATAGGCCCACTTAAAGGGGGGAAGTGTTCGTGTATGTTTATTACATCATTTCCTCCTTAATAATGAGTGTTCAAGGCCAAGACAAGTTCGTGCCCAGGACCCTCGCACTTGTAAACCCGGCCCAGGTACAAGGAACACATCTCATATTTGCATGTGGATTTCTGGCGCATAGGATAAACAGAACAGATTCTTGTAACAATGAAATAAATGAAACCTTATTAACGCATACTTGTGCGTGCGTAAGCGTGTGTGTGAGAGCTTTTTTTATCAGACTATATATTTGTCAGCTGGATGGTCACGCTGAGACAGCCTTCAAGTGACAAAACAAAAAAAAATCCTTCAGTAATTATATTTCCACTCGAAGTATCGAAAAAAACTTTAGTTGATTGTTCGCCCTTACATAAAAGTACCCTGCCAATATACGGTAGTAGTGGTAGTTACTTAAAGAGAACGTTAATATGGCGCCACGTGTTTGTAAGTGTGACGGTGAACTTTATATTGTTACAGCACAATAAAGTATTTTCGTGCCCTTGTTTTTCAATTTTTTAACTTACGCACTGCTCTGTAGGTTTTAATTTCTGCTGTGTGTATGTCGTCCATTGTGTGCACATGTAGACGAATCCGTTTTTCAATCCAAAATTTCAGAGAGCAACTAAAAAGCTAATCATCTTTGATCGTTCAACCTTGTAGAAGTAAAAGATGTAAAGTTGCACTTACCCTGTCGGTTGGGTAAATCCTTCACGGTTACAGAACATGAAGTTCAGACATAACTTCAGCTACCCAGCGTTTGGAAAAATCCCGTCTTAACCCCAATAGACCTTGTGCATATGACGTCACATAACAGAAAGTGCCCCCTCTAATTTATGGAGGTAAGCGTGTATCATTGCAACTTACACCAACAATTGCAGACAGCTGATCTGTGTATCGATCGGACACGCAAGAAAGTCTACTACGCGCGCTTGCGAAGTCTAAGTCGCGCTTTTGCTTCATTATTTGCCTCCAAAATGACTCCACGTGAAGTCAATACATAAGGTCTATCAAGGTCTACATAAGGTCTACCAAAGGTTAAAACACCTTATCCTGTTTATGAATTTAGACCCATTCGTCTTGCCATCATAATATTTAACTCAATTAGGAAAGTTTTAATTTCCATATTAACAGCTCAGCAAATGGTATTGATAGGCATGGAGACCAACGTGAGTTTGTTTCTAGGATACGGTTGTTTGTATTGATGCCTTCTCGCATTAGTTCATACAATTTTCTCACTTTGAATTAAGCCAAAGGCTTGCTTTTTGATTTTGGCAGTTCTCTCAATATCGTGCTACCTAATGAGTTACTCCGTGATACCTGAACTTTGCACTACCTGATTGGTTTCATGAAAGGGTGGTCAGGGAAAATAACATTGAAACAGTCTCTATTCGAAAGAATCTGGGGAGGGGCATAGGCGTACGGGGGTCAATATTTCTGGGGGTCAGGGATAATTTTTGCCCGAATTTAGAATTTTGGACCAAGTTACCCGAATTCTGATACCGCTGTATCGGTTGCAAAAGGGCATAAATTTACATTCTTGGCCGTCTCATTTGCCGAATGGATCCACTATTTTTGCCCGAATTGGGAGGGCATATGCCCCCTACTCATCCGCCTCGTACGCTTATGGGGAGAGGGGGACCTTCGGAGTGAATCATTATCGGTACTAGGCTACCGATTACTCTTTATATCAAATGTGCAAACGATAATGAATTGTCTGCCAGAATACTTAAATGCTCACATAATGAAGAGCTATGTTACGTGAAATCTAATAAATACCATAGTGCTAGGGTCTGTGAAAAAAACGTACTGATGAAAGTGATCAATTGGCTACTTATATTTTACCTCATATTACATACTTTGTTTCAGTATAGTACCATATTGCTTGCTACTGGTCCGTTAAAAACCTTTCGCCTGCTTGCATAACTTTCTCCAAACGTTTACCCTAAATGTTAGTACTTTTATTAAGCGAGGGTGGTACCAGGTGGGCTCAGGGGAGGATGATGGTGCCCCTCCCCGTGTAGAAAGGCGGCCCCTCTGTGGAGAAATTTTCTAATTTCGTCCGGGAGCTTTGATGGGCACAATAAGCCGTGCAATCTCAACGGCAAACAGTCGACCCAATGGTTTACGCTAATCTGTTCTCAAGGAAGGCAGATTCTTCAATTCTTCAATCAAAACTGCAACATTTCAAACTGTCTTCAATAAAAATCCCAATTTTCTTCCAATAAAAAATCCCCAAATTTCAATTTTTTGGACCAGAAACCGAAATGTTTCAAATTTCTTCAATAAAAATCCAAACTTTTCAGATTGTTGGACCACCGTTTGGGAGCTTGTTCCACCCGTCAGGCAAAAAAGACACCACTTCTGCTTTTAACATGCAGTTGTATGAGAGATTTTAAAAAAAGTTTTCTCACAAAATAGGCTACACGGAGAAGAGAACTTAGAAAATCTTGCCAAAATTTTGAGCAGGCAATTCTCATGGCATGTATATGCTAGAAACTATAGCACAGATCAGTAATTACTGTGCAAGCCATGAGGAACAGGTGGCAGTACTTAAGAAAGCCTGCGCTTTTCAGGGCCGGCAGTTTAATACAGTGCACTGTTCCACAAAACTTTCTTTGATTCTTTTTATAAACTATTGACTTACAAATACACATTCATATCATGGTTTTACTCTTTATAACTCTTTATAAATCTTCTTGTATACATTATTATATGTAATTCCACGTATTTATGGTGGATTTTATTTAACTTGAAACTTGAAACAAATCCTATGACGTTAATTCACGCCATCTGTAGAAAGAATAACTCAAAGGACCCTTAACATAAAGAAATGAATCAATTTTTGAAGCTAACCTATAAATAGATCCTCCGTAAATGTTGAATATTCATATGTTCCATCTGCACCTAATAGAAAATAGCCACCCACGGTGGAAGAGGATTTGAATCCAAGAGTTCTGAGGAGGATGTTTGGAAAGAAACAATGCGAAGGTCGAAAAAGGTGGCTCTATATATTCCCATGGGTTAGTCTTGAGCCAAAAGCTCGCCGGTCATTTTAATATCGATCTCGCTTTTTCGGGATGGAACATGAATTTTCCTTTGTCGTTCTTGTTAAATCATATTGCATTTGAATACTGTAGTCCATTCTTATGTTAACTATTCGAAGCATGCATGGAGATTTGAGTCAAAACGTAGGCCTAACTCATCGTGGCTAAACAAGGTCTCAATGAAAAATGACGTAAAAGAAAGACAAGGAGAGAGGAATTTCAATAGAACTGCAACGTCATCCACTCTCAAATATCTGGATGGTCTCATTACATTAGTTAATATGGGTTCCAATACATGATGTATGCCACACCAACTTGAGATGAAAGTTTTCATTCTCGTTACGACAGCGCAAAAGGGCATTTTAAAAGTGGATTGTGGTTTCATTACCTCCTCTCAGTGCTAATGTTCGTCAATGTACAAAGTGCGTTGTATAATTAAGATGACGCTATGTGCAAAAGAACTGATATTTCGCTCGTTAGGACATCCAAATGATGTGATACAGGTTTTGTCTTACCAATCTCATTGATAAGCAAAAATATGAAGATGTTGGATAAGGCATAGCATACTGAAGTCGGTATTTATAGAAGGGAAAGTTAAATATTTTTAGCGGCGAACTAAGTAGAGTTAATTAGTTATAAAACACACGAGAATAGACCAAAATGTCACCGACGTAAGGCAATAACGGCTGTCAGGAATTTTATTTAAGAGGCAAAATACCTTGAAGTGACGACGACTCGCACAATCCGTATGACCAGTGGTAGAGTGGTTCAATAAAAATATATGACATATGTGCGATGGAGGGAATGCTGCCGACCTTAATACCATATTCTACCACTTCTAGCCATTCATTATTGAGAATCCTGCATTCTGATTGGTTAAACACTGACCTGTCTGCCTGTTATTCCACAACACAAGGTCAGTAAACGTAAAAACTGATACAAATAGAAGTTTTTCACACATTTTCGTACGTAGAACAGAAATAAACCACATTTGTCGGACTATTATTGTCTTTCTAAGCCGTCTCGACTCCAAATTTGGCAAAATAACGGAGAAGCCGAATATTTTGCTAAATTTGGAGTATCGACGGTTAATTCACCAATAGTCAGCCAAATGCGATTATTCCTTAAATAACTTCCTATTGTGTCTTATGTTTGATGAATGAAGACCGTGGTTTGCAAAATTTTGGAGCGTAAGGGTCCCCTCGTGCCCCTAGTAGTTCGGCAACCTTCATTGACACTGGATCGTACCTATCACCGGATAGGTATGCATGAAAGTCATGACAAAGGTCACATTTTCCATACACAAAATATACTGCATGGTATTGCCGTATGTACGTTTGTTTTAATTTTTTTTTGTTTTAATTCAACATGAAGACTGTTTTCCAAATAGCAGTTACAATGGATTATTAGACAGAGTTTTAGTATCCGTCGCTCTTGTCAATGCCATTTAACTGTTGACAACAGCCAACGCATACGGTACCAAAACTCTATCCCATAATTTTTTGTAATTGTTATTTGGAGAAATGCTATGCTTTACTTATCCACTCCGTTACAATAAACTTTAGTACTGTCGCAATACCAACCAATAGAATGTAGGGATGACGTCAGGTGTGAGCATATACGGCTAGAAAGTGTAACTCCTGAGAAAGTTATTACATTGCCTCATCCCACCTAGACTTTGCCAAGTCTCTCGTGAGTGTTCTCGCACTGCTAGTACCTACAGCTCACCATATTTACCTTGGGTTTAATACCCCTTCTATCGGCTGCTTATTTGAATTGCTGTTGAGAAGCAATAGAAATAAGCAGTCGATAGAGGGCGTATGAAACCCAAGGTAAATATGGTGAGCTGTAGGTACTAGCAGTGCGAGAACACTCACGAGAGACTTGGCCAAGTCTACATCCCACCGGTTTATTTAAGGTGTACCTTAAGTCTAAAATTACAAGAAAATGTGTAACAGAGGTTAGAAAGTCAATATCTCATTGGGTCAACTCCGATCTTTATTGCCTCTTCATGCAGTTGCTTAGATATCAAATTTGAAATTTATTTACTTAAGGTGAAATTAGTTGATTGCGCAACAATTTGTGATGTACTCCTTGTACAACTTGAAGTCACATGCTCTTGTTTCCTTTTGAAACAAAAATGTTTATGTGGCCTTCAAGGAATTACTCTCTAGTTGCACAGCATGTTACGAGGAAAGTGAAGTTGCAAAACCACATTCTGTAAAATAGGACAGTGGTCTCATCTTGGAACAAAGTGAAGTGGAGTTAGGAAAAACAAAGAACAAGAGTGACATTACGAATATTTTGCACAACAGAGCATTTTCAATTGAGTAAACTTCAACATTTGATGTCTATCAAAGCACAGAAACTAATATATATATAGATATATATATATATATATATATATATATATATATATATATATATATATATATAATCGTAAAAGGTGTTAACCAGTCAATGGTAAAGTGCTCAACCTGTAAAGGGAGCTAAAATATTGAAAGGTTGTAACAGGGTTACTACAAGACAGCTTTACAGAACTGTTTCGTAAGGGCCAATTTGAACAGGTCCTCACTCTTCAGAAGCCTGATGTAGAATGGTGTCAACAACGTTGAATACGCCGTGCCCGTTGAACCGTACTGTGGACGTGTTCGTGTTTGAAAACGTGTTCGTTTTTGAAAACAGGCACGGGTGATTAGGTCGAGTCAAGATACCTTACCTATTGGAATAATTACACAGCAGATGTTTATTACTGTGTCTGCAAGAGCTGATAAGTTCGTTTCTTTTGTTAAAAGTGGCTAAGGAAGGTTTGAGTATGATGAAGAACTTTTCTTCTAGACAGAGGTGGCAGGCTTTTGATGATGTGGAGTATGCCCGAGCTTTGCTTATAAGGTTCCATTTCACAGCTGCATGGCAAACATGGACCAAATAATATCAGCGCACAACAAATACATACTGACCAAACAGAATCTGCAACCAGCAACACAAAACAACTGCAATTGCAGAACACAAAGCCAGTGTCCACTGCAAGGCAACTGCCTCACCAACAACATAGTGTACCAAGCCACTGTAACCCGCCATGACAATCACAAGGAAGAAACTTACATTGGTCTAACAGAAAACACCTTCAAAACCAGATACAACGCCCACAAGTCTAGCTTCAAACACAAAGACAAGAGAAACGCAACTGCACTCAGTGAACATGTCTGGAAGTTAAAGGATTCAAATGTAGAACACTCTGTGAAATGGAACCTTATAAGCAAAGCTCGGGCATACTCCACATCATCAAAAGCCTGCCACCTCTGTCTAGAAGAAAAGTTCTTCATCATACTCAAACCTTCCTTAGCCACTTTAAACAAAAGAAACGAACTTATCAGCTCTTGCAGACACAGTAATAAACATCTGCTGTGTAATTATTCCAATAGGTAAGGTATCTTGACTCGACCTAATCACCCGTGCCTGTTTTCAAAAACGAACACGTTTTCAAAAACGAACACGTCCACAGTACGGTTCAACGGGCACGGCGTATTCAACGTTGTTGACACCATTCTACATCAGGCTTCTGAAGAGTGAGGACCTGTTCAAATTGGCCCTTACGAAACAGTTCTGTAAAGCTGTCTTGTAGTAACCCTGTTACAACCTTTCAATATATATATATATATATATATATATATATATATATATATATATATATATATATATATATATATATATTATATATATATATATATATATATATATATATATGCAACAGATTGCAGAATACGACGCCCCACTTTTGGAAACTGCCTACACAACCCTTTTTTTTTCTATTTTCGGAAAATTACCTGCGCTCCTTATGGAAGAGCATGAAATGTCATCTAGCTGGATTGTAGTGTTAAAACAGATTTTATTGTTTACTTATGTCAAGTTTTGCGGGCTGAAGTGAAAAATGCTTGGTGCTATGTTGTGAAGGTCGTCTCCTGCCCTCAATTTTAATTTTAATGTGGCGATCATATTTTTAGTATTTTCCAGTAATGAATGCTTGTACGAGTGGTTTAAACAATTTTCTCAATTTATTCGATCACTTTTGATGTAGCACACGTGAAAGGATAAATTTTTTCCCAACGTATTCTGATCGCTATTTTGTGATTTAATATGGCGGCCAAATTGCATTCGATTGCTTCTTACTGCAATAAATATAAACCAAACTTTCGATAAACTTAGAGTAGTTTGATATGGAAGGCTTTGTTGTTTTATACTCTTGTCATGACTGCGCCACATATTATGTCAAACGGGTATGATATCCAACCCCGCGCAAGAAGCTAATAAGCATAAAATCCAAAATAATTGCTAAGTGATTGCGTTTCTTTGAGGCACTGTAATTCAATAACGGTTTACTTTGTACCTCAAAAGGTTTAAAGATTACAAATATGATCCCAAGACAATCTCATTAGCTCATTAAGAGTGCATTGTAACATAACTATGACGTCTTGTGACTCATTGTGATTTCTTCATAATTTAACTACCGAAAGACTTTGCAGTACTTTTGATTTTAAAGGTCAATGCGCTGATTAAAATCCCATTATTTGTCTTTTGTAATCGTTATCTTGTCTTACAAGGTCAACATTTTAAATTTTTGTCAGTATTTTATGCTTAAACTCAATATTCTAAGTTGAAAAGTGCAACTTTGACTTTTCGTTTTACAATTTTGTTTTGAAATTTCATGTAAGTGGCTTTAAAGTCGAACTTTAAACTGATCATGTTATTATTTTTACTGTTAAATTACACTAAAATAAATGCAAGCCTCACGAATTTGACTTTTAATCTGAATATCTCCCAATTGCCAAATGCAAAATTAGCCGTGAAATTGGATTTTTCACCTGTCCAAGATGTGCCCCAGTAAGTTTGAAGCATTTTGGAGTTTTCCCCATTTTCCATGTTGTGAACCTATCATTGGGTAACACACCATATGCTGGTGCATGAGTGTGTGTATGCGTGTAGTACGTGTAAATCGGGGACATGAGCGTTTTTCCCTAGTCAAGTGTGAATACACCCCAAGTGGGGATATCCACATTTTCACTGTTAAAAACGTGAATTATGTTCTGAAATATTGATGTGTATTTATTTATGAGTCAATCAGGGAAACAGCCGTTCTATTAACGCGAACAAATGAAAGAGTTCTGTACCTCTGGAATATATGACAGAAGTTCAAAGGAATTCACTGTGGAAATTTAGACAAAAGTATTAGAATTAAGGTTAAAAACTCGATTTATCAGTTTATAGAGGTGGCGAAGATGTGATTAAACTTTTACAATCGGAGTCGAGAAATCACGCCAAATAACAAAAAGATAGATAATTCTCCTTTTCTTATGGGCATGCACTCTCTAAAATCTTTGGAGTGAAAATCACTCTTTTAGAGTGAAATTAGGGATCACTCTAAATTTGGAGTGAGAAGTTTCAATCGAAAAAGAGTCATTCTCACTCTTTTAGAGTGGATATTCAATCTTTATTTTGGAGTCATCCCTAATTTCACTCTTTGGAATTTAGAGAGCATAATTATACCCTGGGACCTAGACGCCTGGGTGGAGGAATACATTGCCCCAAAGAAAAAAGATGCTCAGAAGGTCCAGTTTTGATCTTATTTTGTCTCCTGTCAGTCATGAGTGTCTGAAATTAAAAGCATCGTTAGGTGAAAGGGAAAGGGATGTAATGATGATTCAAAACGACTGGGGATGTAACGGAACATGAATTCAAAACAAATGGAGATGTAGCTGTACATGATTCAAAGTAACTACTTGAAACGCAAATTGTACGAAAATTTTTTTTTTTTATTTCGGAGTGCTGAGTTCACATTACCGGTACATGGTGCATGTAGATCAGTACAATTATACAAAGATGAAGCTCTCCCTGTAAGTCCATTTCCCCCATTTGTTTACACATCGTTTCATTTACAAGAGTTATCATAACAGTGTCACGACCATTCGTGGATGGGAAAACATCACTATTTCGGAATGGTACAAAAATTGGGTGGGCCTGCCCACCAAATTTCTTGACAGTTCCTCCGACTGTTCACTAATTAGCATGCAGTTGAACTTAAATGTCATGATGACGTACTTTTCCTGTCGTAGATACAAACCATTTTTTTCACCTAGTCCAGCATTTCTAAAAGAAGCAATGAGTTGAGGTAAAAAGTTTGAAACAAGACCTTGTCATTGTTTTTGTATACTCAACAGTTTAGAAGCTACATATGACATATAAACACAGAAGCGCCAAGAAAAAGCAATTTCCTAAGTTCACTTGGTTGCTTCTAGTTCCGCAGGTTCTAAAAGAGCAAACCAAAATGGCGTTAGTTAACCCAACAAAGATTGTAATGGTGGTCATAACTTACTTCATTGAAAGACCCACAAATGTTTTAATGTTACTCACGCGAAGCTTCTCCTAAATTTCTCAAATAGCCTATTTGCTTAGTTTAGATTAGTCAATTGTATTTTGTAAAAGGTAAAGATTTAACGGTAATGTAAACCAGTGCCGAAAAGTTCTGGCATAGCAAAATGGTTTATTTAATTAATATTGGTTTTGAAAACACAACACATTTTATCCTCTGTGTACAAGTGGAAACTCTATTAGAACAAATTACCAAAGACAACCAGTTCTTGTAGCTTTGGTCCCTTAACCAAAACATTGTACAATTTATCAGTACAACAAACAGTAACATAAATCTGAATGAATCATAGTGTATGTTATGAACTCGTGCAAAAATGTAATTCTCCGTTATCAGGCCACATAAAGTTCTTAATTGCACCATTGTAAAGGAATGCAATTTAACTACGTTCAATGCTCTTCTACGTTCTTGGGTAGAAGATACCAGAAATTTCTTTCAATAATGCTTGCATCCACAGGGCCTCAGTCTTCCGTTGGTGATCAGCGCCGCCTCCTTTTCTCTTCATTGGATTTGTAATTGGGCCTGAGGGAACGAAGATACCATTGATGACATGCAAATTGAAGAAAAAATAGGATATTATTTAAAAAACTAATCTTCAGTACAGGGCTGTAACTTTCGAATCCGGACTTGGACTCGATTCCAGACCGAATCCGTTTTTCGTTGGACCCGAATTGGCCCGGAATGAGCTGCAGCTAGACTCGGACTCGGAACCGAGTCCACAAACTTTCAAGTTAAATATATGTTACCTAGAGCAAAATTGTTATTGGCACACAGATCAACACATGAATGGCCACATACAGTCAACTAAGTAACAGGGTGAGACAGGGTATGAAATTCACCCCTAAAATGTCCGTTTTAATTGAATGTACGGTACCAAAATAGTACAAAAAGCATTTGCAGGAGATTCTACATTTTCAAATGGCTGGACTCGGAATTGGGGGGACCTAGAATCGGAATAAGCCTGGAATCGGAGGGCCCTGGACTCGGAATTGGCCAGAAATGGTGGCCACTGGAATCGGGTTAGGTGGACTCGAATACAGCCCTCCTTCAGTAACAGCAGACAGGTAATTTAGGTACAACCTATGTTTCGGTGGGCTGAGCAGTGGGGAAAAATGAAGGAAAAATTTAAGTGACGAGAAATAGCGAAACAGCAAGTGAGCAATTTAGAACAGGAAGATATATATGGGTAAAGAGCAAGTAGGGTTGGGTTAAAACAAGATCACTGTTTAACGGTAACTCTAACTGTTCAAATTTAGACCAGCTTAGTTTGCAGTAAAATATCAGGTAGTAAGAATAGCCTTAGACCAAACAAGCCCTGTGACAAGTTCACTGACTTTAAATTGAATTTTACCTGTTTCAGATAGAAAAACTGTGAGAATTTGGTAAGTCATTGGACTTGTGATCCAAAGATAATTGGTTTAATTGCTACCTATGTTGTATACTGAGAAAGATCTTTTATCTCAATTGCTTCTCTCCACCCAAAGATTTAATGGGTACCTTTATTAAATTAAAGGTAATTTGTTGACTGGGCTCTGTACACAACCGGCATGCGGCTCCCCAGGGTTTGGCTTTGTGACAGGTCATCGTTGATCAGGGTTAATAGTTTGTACAACGATTTGATAGTTACTTACAAAAGAACTATCAAAGAAATTTAATACTATTCTTATTATTACTTTTTATAGAGCTTTAGATAGGATGCATGTGTGTGTGTGGGGGGGGGGGGGTGTATTTACACCAAAGATATAAGCATAGATTCCAAACTCCTATACCTTCACTGTTATGGAAATTGACTCCTCATGGAGACTCAGATATCGGGACGGATGTGTGAATTTGACATGCCCCCCTCCCCGTTCTATTCGGCGATCTGCGTACAAAAATAAGAACACGTTACAGAAAATTCCATCAATGTTAAAAGAGGTTAGCACAGAGAAATCCTAAGCTTACGATTTCTCTGGGTTAGCATGCGTGCACTTTTGCAACGCATTCTATACGCGCAACTCATATTTCTCTGTGTTTTGTTCGGAATACTTGACGTACACATTTGCAATCTCGGAAAACAAACGCCCTAGTTGATTCCCCGTTGTAAGCGCGTAAGGAATTAAACGCGCATGTACAAGTGCGCTACCTAAAGATACCATTGAAACTGACCAGTGCATAAGTGCTTGAGTTTAAACCAGTCATTGTGCGTTCATGTGCAAGTATACTTTTATGGAATGCCACCAGGAAGAAATAAACTTCTTGTAAGTGAAAGCTATTGAGAATTTATAGTTCTTATATTTTACAATGTTTCGAAATAACAAGAATTAATACTTTTGTAAGCCATTGATTTGCCTGCATGCTTTCAAAACGACTGAACAGTGATCGGCACTTCCGCCCGATATTTTGACCATCTATGGGGAGTCAGCGCGCCATTTTAAGTTTGGAATCTATGCTTATAGTATCTTTGATCTACACAGTGTACTCACGTCTTCCTGCGGCGCGGTTTTTACAGCTTTTACTGAATAAGGACGGCAAAAGGTGGAGTCCACATGAAATACGGGGAGATGATCTCTCTGTCCTTTGACCCTCACACGTGGGAATAATCGGAAGGATGAGAAATATTGTTGTACAAACTGACAGTGCAAGTCCAGGCAATGGCATCATCTGTGATGAGAAATGAAAAAGTGAATACTTCCTTTCATTAATCCCTTATTGTTTACAAGTGTCCTTAAATAACATCCATAGAAAAAATTACCTTCATGGGTTCGAAAAGATTTAGATATCAGTTACGAATAGGAAAAAAAATTTCCTGGCCAAATTTGCATTTTTCATATCTTCTGCGCTAGTTAAGACATCGCTTTTTGTCAGGGTTGGCGGTCTTGAGGCCAAATTTTCAGGCATTGGCTTCGGTTTCGGTCTCGCGGGGTGATTCCTGGGTCTCGTAACCCTGAACTCGATTTCTCCACAGTTAAGGTATCTCGAGCTCAACGAGGCCTTGCTGTTCAGTGATGATAACTGCCCACAGCACAGCTTTTTCGTGTCAAATATTTAAGAGTGTTTAATACTAACCAAGTCTGACGTAATGTTAAATCAATAAAAGTCAGGGGCTGCACCAGAGGAGGACGGTTTAGGAGGACAGGGCGACTTTTGACCACACCCACGGGGAGGTCTAGTTCGCCGTCGCTGAAAGTTAGAATTTGTTGGGGAAGAAAGAATTGTTAACATATAAATGACGCCAGCTCATCACAACTGGATGCCGAATTTGGGTTTTTTGATTCCTTACCGAAGGCAGGTAAGGAATCTCTGCGATGGTGATGTAGTGTGTGTGCGTGTGTGTGAGAGTGTGTGTATGTGACGCCGAGCTTGTAAACACAATGTCTCAAGAGAGCAATGATCGACACTTTTCGTATTTGGTGTATAGATTTGTCATGTAAAGAGAAAGAAGCCTATAGCTTTTAGTGGAGGTCAAAGGTCATTTGAGGTAACCAGAGGTAAAAAACCGAAAACTTTGTAAACACGATATCTCAAGTTAGAAATGACCAACACTTTTCATATGTGATATATAGATTTGTCATGTCAAGAGAAAGTCCTCTGTTGTTTTTGGTAGAGGTCAAAGGTCATCCGAGGTCACCGGAGGTCGAACTGCGAAAACCATCCAAAACGGCTTGTAAACACGATATCTCAAGATAGCAATGATCGACACTTTTCATATTTGGTATCTAGATTTTCATGTTAAGAGAAAGGACCTTATTGTATTTGGTGGAGGTCAAAAGACATTTGAGGTCACCAGAGTTCAAAGACCGAGAACCATTAAATCACGATATATCAAGATAGGAATGACTGATATAGATTTGCCATGTTGAGAGGAAGAATGCTATTGTTCTTGGTAGAGGTCAAAGGTCATCTGAGGTCACCAGAGGTTAAACTGCGAAAATCTTGTAAATGGCTTTTAATCACTATCTCAAGATAGCAATGACAGACACTTTTCAGATGTGGTATATAGATTTGACATGTTGAGAGGAAGAACCCTATTGTTGTTGGTGAAGGTCAAAGGTCATTTGGGGTCACAGGAGCTAAAAACCCGAAAAACTTGTAATCACAATATCTCAAGGTAGGAATGAAGCACATTTTTGATATTTAGTGTATGGATTTTTCATGATGTAAGGAAGAACCCTATTGTTTTGGTAGAGGTCAAAGGTCATCTGGGGTTGCCAGAGGTCAAAAAGCAAAATTTCCCAACAATTCCAAGATTGTTATATGAGGTCACCAGAGGTCAAAAAACAAAATTTCGAAAGAATTCCCAAGCTCGTCATCTGGGGTCACCAGAGATCAAAAAGCAAAAATTTGCCAAGAATTTTCAAGGTCCAAGATCCATTGGAATGGAATCCCTTTCAAGACACTTCTGTTTTTCCTTTTTTGTTATATTTGATGGGGTTCAGAGGTCATGTGAGGTCATCAGAGGTCAAATTGTTGAAACATCATAAAATGATGTAGTCAAGAAAGATAAATTTGAGGGATAAATCTCAGTGCAACAAAGCATTCCCATTTGGCAAGGAATCACTAAGCCTTTGGGCTTTCTGCTTATCGAAGAATCTGATGTACATAAGGGCAAATTTAAGTAAATCGTCGGGAGGGGGGCTGGACGTTTGCAGGGATTACATATTTTATCTCACCTATTAAGGCTCTCTGTCGACATTGGAAAAGTTCCTCGGGGTCAGTCTTCCCCGATGGGGACCATGCCCCCTGCCCCATCTGGTACCACCCCTGGTTTGCCCGTGTCTGTTTCAAGAACGTTACAATCAGCATTTGTTCTCATGCAATGTGTAATCCAACACGGCAGTGACTGTCATGTAGTTGGTTTAGGGTTGTTAACTGTTGAATATTCGAATGTTTCCATTTTCACACAATTGATTGTCATGAAGCTGTGTTTTTCCTGTTTATCAGAAATAAGTTCTCTAAACTCAAGTAGTAACATCGCCGTTTGCTGTGCATATGTTATGTAGCTATCCCTGTAGAGTTTACGCTAGGCCCTTACGATAGGCTATACACATGTGCAAATTAATGGAAGAACAGTAATGTTAAATGTAGCTGCAGCTTTATTAAAATGGTACTCTTTAGCCAACAAACGGTACTTAAATCATTTCTATGTCATCGACAGAGTGTATGGCGTTGAACATTGCAACTTAAAAGACACTGTGTTTAGCTGCTCACCGATTTGGTTGCATCAATTTACAAATCAAATCGTAGAGAAAAACCTACACCAGACAGTCACTTTTAATACTTAAGATCTTAAATTGGAGTACCTGACTTCGTAATATTTCTAAGATTGGTGGCCGAACCATTCAACTCCTGAGTTTGGACAATTCCTAAGGCAGGCTAATGTTTTTGACATTTTTAGACAAAGCATCTTCATACTGAAAATTATCGGGGGATTCAGCCCCCTTATCTGTGGCCTTGAATTAAACTGGTGATCATACGGCATTTTTCTTAGAGTAGTTTAATATCTGAGTGTATCATTTCAGTGACTACTATGTGCTATTGATGGTGATGTTGTTGTAAGTCTGGATAGTTGGCTAAAGTGGTAGATTCGCTCTTTGCTATTTCCACTCTGTATGTTAGTGAGGTAGCCTTGCAACCTATAGTTGGTTGGATTTGAGACAAAATGCACCCACCCAGCCCCCACCCTCCAAATTTCTGTAGCAAGGATTTCAAACAGTTTTGGCAGCCTTGGACTTGAGAACAACATGTTGAAAGTCAAATAAACGTCTTCAGTCCGGAAGAAATTGATGCCACTACTGAGAAAACTTCGGTTAACTCTGTCTTTAAACGGCTTACTCGTTGGAACCCTATGAACTAATATCAAAAGTATGCCATATAAACACAGACCATAATGTTTGTACAACTGGATGATAGCAGTGACATATTGTGAAGGCTCAAGTAGCCCAGGGAGTAAAATCCTAAAAAAGTGGGACACATTAATTTCACTTTCATTACGACAGTTGGCTGTGCCGTATTTAGTAATTTTGCAGGATGATAACACTTTACAGGAATAAGGTACGTAAAGCTGAAAAGTCAAATGTGGAGTGATTTACTGCTATGTGTCAAACCTGCAATAATTAACTCAGGTGTTAATGTATGGGTCTTCGAAATTGCAATTTTTCACTTCTGAAAGATATTTTTCTAAATTTCTGATCCCCGTACATGGTCCTAAACCAAATGTCAGAGGGCCTTCGTAATATAGCCGCCTATTGCTAGGTTAATATAGGTCTGTAAGCATGGGGACGATTATACACCTTACTACACTCTAAAAACAGTTGGGTAAACTTTTACCCAAGGTTGGGTCCGTATGCCGCCACCTAAAATCTTGGGTAAAAAACTGCCCAAAGTTGGTTAAAAGGATTCCCATGGTGGGTGAATTTTCCCCAAGTAAAGGTTAACTTTTAACCAACTTGGGTAGTTCCTTAGTTCCTTACCCAACAGTTTAGGAGGTGACATGCGGACCCAACCTTGAGTAAAAGTTTACCCAACTGCTTTTTGAGTGTATGTTTTCAGTGATTAAGTAGCTGGGGTTCAACACCGGTTCCTCTAGACATTGTGAAAACAGGGCCTTATAAAAGTCTTACGGTAGCATAGGTCCATAGAAAGAAAAAAAACAATGCGAAAGATTGTAAAATCGAATTTTTAGTTAAGTATTCCATTCAAAACCATTCTTCACTTCCAATATCATAAATTTGCCCATAAAGTTCACAATTTTGACTAACAAATCTCGATATCTTGACAGTTAATCTTACAAGTTTTACTTTCAAATTCCATATTGTAACGTTGATTCTCATTATTTAAATCTAAAATCTAAAATGTAATACTTTTATTTTCGGAGAGCAGAATGGGACTAAAAAATCTTACGCCCATGTGTTATCAATTTGACTTGAAAAGTCAAACTTTTGACCTAAATCCTATTGTCTTGGTCACATATATTTGCTTCTCTATTTCATGATAGGCACTTCTGACCTCACATAATGTTGACTTCAGAATGAAATATTAGGTTTCAATTACATAATTTTGACTTTTTAATTGCCTTTTCATTTCATTATTCTGATTCTCATATTATTGTTTGGAAATGAAAAACCAAAATTCTGACTTAAATGTTTAAAAACCACCTTAAAAAGTCAAACTTTGCTGTTAAAATTTTACTTTAATCAAATGAACTTGGACAAATAATGACTCTAAATGCAAAATTATGACTCAATTAGTCTTGATAATGAGATTTAACTGCCATCTATGGCTTTAAAAGCCACAAACCTTGAGTAACACTACAGGTGAACTTTAAGGAATTAAACGTAGCACCTAAATTAAAACAGTAAGAAAATATGACATTAATAATTACTTGGTTTGGTATCTGAACGTCAGAACAGGATTTTAAAATTTTGGAAATCAATTACAAGAATTATGACTTTAATAGTTAAAATACTTGGTTTCATAAGGAATAGGTTAACTTTAAAGGAAACGTTCAGGACAGTTTTAGTCGTTTTTGCCTTTCCTATGTCCCTGTCTATGTTCTTTTGCTGGCGGGTTATGAGACCTCACTTTGAAATATTTCGAGGCAACCAATTTTAGGGTCAGCCACTAAATCATTAGAAACATTGAATAATTTTTGCTTCCTCTCGCTTAAACACCTGGAACAATGTTAAAGTTAGCTAAATTATGAGGGTCATCTAAAGATTAGTAAAGGGCCGCAAGTATAAAATTTGAAAAAAAATGACATTTAGAAGAAAAAATTACATTTTTCAATGCCCATATTTTAAAAAATGGGATAGTTAATGCGGCTTTGACAGCATTTCTGTATATATAGCTATAAATTACTCTACAAATGAATTTTCGGCAATTGATCTAATTCCTGTGAAAACATATCAGCTTTCAAGCTACCACGAAATTGCGCTTGTACCTTTCTTCCTGAGAACATGGTATTGCGCAATACTTCTGGTCTGTCATTTCTAAACTCCTTGAGCTTCAACACTAAAATTGTCAGGATCATTCAATTTTACATAACATCCTTTAAAGTGTACATATTACGCGTCTTTATTCTTCAGTTAATAGAACCATTATGCGAAGACATCCAAATTTTCAATGGAAATTTGTCATCAACGTCACTGTGACGTCATCATTGTGTTATTTGCAAGGTATTTGAAACATTTTGTCCAAGATAGTTTCATAACCATGTTCATTGGGGTAAATATGCCAAGAAAACCTACGTTTTACATACACCTTTCAGGCCTTTTCGAGATAAAGTAGGAAAAAGGGTCTTTAAAAAACCGCCCCTTTGGATTTGACCTAATTTCGGCACTTTCCCTTCGTGCATAAAACTGCATAAAACTCACTTGTAGGAATTTTTTAGAGTCAAAACCTATATCTACCCGACTATTAGAGAAAACGTTGTAAAGTAAGAGTAAAGAAGACTTGAGTAAGTCGATCGGGTCAGTGAGGTTACCCCTTTCCATGTGTGATTCAAAATCAGCGCGTCTTTTGCTTTGACGCAATCCTTTCAGTTAAGTCTAATATGTACAGAATCTGATGGTAGATTGCACAGTGTTCGTCGGGTAGATACAAAACAATGTACTTTACGAGATAATAGGTCAAAATAGAGGACAGCCTTCCAACAAATTGATCTTTTTTGAAATCAATTTAGATTCGTCTAAGGGTCTCGGCGGGCACGACAAGACACGTTTGCGACCAGGCGCCAGGAAAGAGGTAACACTAAGTAAATTCTAATCTCGGCAAAGAGCCAAATTTGCTAATGACATACAACAGTATTGTGTAAAAGTGTTCGTTCTTGCAATCATGGGCATGAATTCGGAAGGCCAAGGGCCGTGTCCTAAATTAAAAAGTGTGGCAAAAACCACCATTTCGGCTCCAAATTTACTTTGGATTTTAGTAATTATTATAATGAATCTAGGGTGTATAATGGATAACTTTTCCAACTAAAAAAGGAGTAAAACATTACATTACTGAATGTCTTAAATTTTAAATGTTTCTATTTGTGTCTCTAGTTATTACTTCCTCCAGGTTCATTTAGGGCTGCTGAGTGGAATGATTGCGAAACCTTTAGCATCATGCACCCATTCTCCCTACCTCAAGCCTACTGCATCATGAAGTAAATTGACCTTTAGTTTGAATTAAGCTATAAAAAATAAAATAGTCAAATTGTGATTTTTGTGGTTTGATCAGTGCACATCCATTTCCATTTGTACGAGCTTAAATGCTTTATTCTAACTACCCACAACTTTGTAAATACGCCAGAGCCGCCGAGATTGCCACCCTGAACCCCATCAGGGGCCTCAGGAAGCTCCTGGAACCAACCAAAGATATTATAAGCATAGATTCCAAACTCCTATTCCTACACTGTTACGCTCTGTGACTCCTCAAGGAGACGTGTATATCGGGGCGGAAGTGTGAATATGACATACGCGCCGTTATATTCTGTGATCTGCATACAAAAATAGGAACGCGTTGCAGAAAATTCCATTGTTCAAAGAGGATAGCGCGGGTGCACTTTTGCAACGCGTTCCATACGCGCAGAATACATTTCTCTGTATATTACGTGGAATGCTTGACGCACACTTCTGCGCGCTCTGGAAACAAACGCGCTAGTTGCTTTCCCGTTGTGAGCGGGTAAGTAATTGAACGCGCATATGAAAGTGCGTCACCTGAAGATACCATAGAAACTGACCAATGAATGTCCATGAACTTGCAAAACCAGTCATTGTGCGTTCATGTTCAAGTGTAAATACGTGGAATGCCGCGTTGAAGAAATAAGTTATTCTTGTTCAAGTGGAATTTATTGAGGCGTAGTACTTCTTCAGTCTACAACATTCCGAAATAACAAGTATTAATGCTTTTGTAAGACATTCATTAGCTTGTTTGTTTTCAAAACGACTGAGCAGTGATCAGCACTTCCGCCCCGATATTTTGGCCTCCATGGGGAGTCAACGCGCCATTTTAAGTTTGGAATCTATGCTTGTAATATCTTTGGAACCAACACCGCACGGCGCCCCCATGCACCTTCAAAGCCATTAGGCCGTTCTAACTCTTTTGCCAAAAACTCAAAAAGAGGTTTGAGCTTTTGGTTGATATACCAATGTTTTCCCATGGGTTACTGGGCAATTCCACTTAGGTCCCGTATTAGTTCTCCTCTTAAAAGTCTGCTGACATGAAATTACATAGTTGGGTATTTGATGTAGAAAGCATTAAAAATCCAGAAAATAACAACAATTCCCGTTAAAATCCATCCAATATTGACCATTTTCAGGGTAATTTCCATTTCATATTTGTATCATGAATAAACATGGCTATATATACAAATTTGTGACATCGAAAGATGGACACACTAAATATGGCTAATGTTAGCCTTTTCTTTTTCAACCCTCATTCCAGGGATACTTGTAGCAGTGTTATTCTGAGGGATTACAAAGAAAGTAAAATTGTTTCCTTGAAAAATATTGATATTACTCACCAAACTGTAAACTATCTGATCAGTAATTAAAAGATAATTTATATAGGGTTAACAAAAGAAATCTTAACACTGTAGATGTAAAGTTCTTTTAGAAGTTAGTCTCCTTAACTTGGACTGAAAAGGTTAGTCAGCATGACCGTAAATTGTGGAAGACACGGGGAAGACAAAAACACAATCGCTCGAAGCCTTTGCATCCGGGCGAAAATGTCCTTCGACTTGATCTGTGGCATTACATGGTACAGCAAAATCTAATTTCTTAACTCGTCTATTGCCTTAACAATTAATGAAGTGGCTACATCACAGTATGTGACGCAAATGACACCAATGTATGACAAAAACGAAAGTACATATCATTACCTTTGTGTTTACAGTATAACTCAATCCAACCCGAAGAATACGAATCTAAAACTCCATTGGCATACAAACCTATTGATAGCACTTATTGTAAATTAGGGTGTCCGCTAAATGGAAAGATAACACACAAGGCACCGACCACGGACATATGTATAGCAAAGATAATATAAGCATAGATTCCCAACTTAAAATGGCGTTGTGACTCCCCATGGAGGGTAAAATATCCGGGTAAAAATGCTGATGACAGTTCAGTAATTTGGAAAACAAACAGGCAAATGAATGTCTTACAAAAGTAGCCTATTTGTTACTGGCGTTTATATGAATACTGAAGTTTTTCTAGTGGTATTACACACAAGTGCACTTGAATATGAACGCACAATGACTGATTTGAAGTTTATAGACTTATATCGATAGGCCAGTAAATTCTATGGCATCTTCAAGTTACGCAATTTCATATGAGCCTTTAATTTCTCACGCGCTCTCAACGGGAAAGCAACTAGCAGGTTCACTCTCCATGTTTGCAGAGTTGTGCGCCAAGTATTTCGGCGGATAAAAAGAAAAACGTATACTGCGCGTATACGGATCGCGTTGAAAAAATGCACCCACGCTAACCTCTTTAAATGATGGAATTTTCTGTGACGCGGTCGAAGTATCGTACACATATTGCCGATTAGAACGGCGCGTATATCAAATTTACACTTCTGCCCTGAGGCTGATATTAGGGAGCTTTAGATTACACGACGTTGGTAGGGCGACGCGGCGTTTTAACCCACAGTTCACGTCGTCGAGCTGACGTCCGCGCCCTGAAACTGTTGCGCTTTAGATTTCTACGACCCGGCATGAAAGTCGCGTGGTGATATTCGAACTTCGTTTGAGTAGCAGACGCTCAAACCGATCTGTTAATGGTAACAGTATTTAGATGGAAGTATAAGTCAAACTTACTCCTTATGTAGGCCTAAGTTGGAGAGTGGCAAACCTTCATCGAGATCGTGAAGAAATTGCTATGGTTATTTAACTGATATAATGGACGACGATGAATTTATGATATGTGTGCAACGCGTATTTTAAGTTTCTAATGCAACGATCGGCATGTCAACAAAATTATATGACGTCATATGCTGCCTCTCGTTGCCGTTCTAGCCACAACGACAAAACGAGCGACTTCCGGTGTAGAATTACACCGACAACGTGAAGTTCACGAAGACGCACGCGCATAGTTACAACATGACGTCATTACGTCGTATTCGACGTCTGCGTTGTGCAATCTGAAGCTTCTTATTTGCGTCTCCATGAAGAGTCATTTTTCGTAACAGTTTAGGTATAGTAGTTTGGTATCTATGCTTAGACCTATCTTTGATGTGTAGAACCTACATACATAGATCAGTGTGACAATGTTCGAGGCTTCTGGGGCGTGTTAACTTCCCAACATCAAAGATATTACAAGCATAGATTCCAAACTTAAAATGGCGCGTTGACTCCCCATGGAGGCCAAAATATCGGGGCGGAAGTGCTGATCACTGCTCAGTCGTTTTGAAAACAAACAGGCAAATGAATGTCTTACAAAAGTATTAATATACAAATAATGAATGTTTATGAGTGCGATAGTATGAATTATTTCATGAGTTGAAAGATTGAACGTTCTATTCAACGAGGCGAAGCCGAGTTGAATAGAACGTTAAATCTTTCAACGAATGAAATCATTCATACTATCGCACGAATGAAAAACATTCATTATTTGTTTTATATAACACCTTATAACTATCCAACGTTACCTTTATCTAGTCGTTGGTTAAAGTTGTGTTGTTTTGGCGTTTGCCGTGCGGTAGCTCCATGGTTTGTCGTTTGCTAGCTACGCGTCTACTTCGTACGGTATGCAATGTGCGATACACAAAGCTGCGTTGCTTTATTGAGTTGCGGCATAGTTTGTACGTACGCGCAGTGATTGTGACGTCACAGCCGTGTGTTATACTAGACTATTGCACGACCGTGTGTTATACTAGACTATTGCACGATGGATAACACACGACCATGATGATAGAGCCGAATCACCCATGGCATGTGACCACCAATCCTCCAATCAAATGTAGAGAAATAAATAAGGTGTTATATAATACTTGTTATTTCGGAATGTTGTTGACTGAAGACGTACTACGCCTCAATAAATTCTACTTGAACAAGAATAACTTATTTCTTCAACGCGGCATTCCACGTATTCATACTTGAACATGAACGCACAATGACTGGTTTTGCAAGTTCATGGACATTCATTGGTCAGTTTCTATGGTATCTTCAGGTGACGCACTTTTATATGCGCGTTCAATTACTTACGCGCTCACAACGGGAAAGCAACTAGCGCGTTTGTTTCCAGAGCGCGCAGAACTGTGCGTCAAGTATTCTGGATAATACACAGAGAAATGTATTCTGCTCGTATAGAACGCATTGTAAAAGTGCATGCACGCTAACCTCTTTTAGCAATGAAATTTTCTGTAACACGTTCTTAGTTTTGTACGCAGATCACGGAATAGAACGGCGCGCATGTCAAATTCACACTTCCGCCCCGATATATACGTCTCCATGAGGAGTCACAGAGCGTAACAGTGTAGGTATAGGAGATTGGAATCTATGCTTATAATATCTTTGCCCAACATGCGCCCTTTTGTTGTGCAAAAGGAACGCTTTCAGTGCGCTATAGGGGGATGTCACGACATCATGTGATCGCGCGTAGTCTCTTTGGTTTTGAAGAGGAAGATCGTGCCTCTCTTTGGTTTTGAAGGGCACGCGTTCATTGTGTCGAGTATAGACCTTATGCATATGATGTCACAATGGAAAAAGTGACCCCTCTTTTGGAGGAAAATGGCGGAAAAGCGCGTATCATTGCAAGTTACACTAATAAATGCAGACAGCTGATTTGTCAACCAATCGTATACGCGGGTAAGTCTACTACACGTGCGGCGAAATCCACGCCGTTCGTTCTCGAGTGCTTCATTATTTTCACCCACAATGACGTCAGTGTGATGTCAATGCATATGACGTCACGCTTACCTCCAATGGAGGAAAGCGTGTATCATTGCAACTTACCCCTGCAAATGCAGACAGCTGATTCGTGTATAGAGCTTATGCATATGACGTCACGCTTGCCTCCAGTGGAGGCAAGCGTGTATCATTGTAACTTACCCCTGCAAATGCAGACAGCTGATTCGTGTATCGGTCGGATACGCGCGTAGATTCTACTGTCGCGTGCGAAGTCTACGTCGTGCGTGCACTTTGCTTCACTGTTTTGGCGCCAAAATGACGTCACATGACGTCAGTGCATAAGCTCTGTAGTCTTTGAACTTCAAACCAGTCGTTTTGCGTTCATATTCAAGTGCACGTATGTGTAATGCCACGAGGAAGAGATAAAGTTCTTTTTGCGAGGGGTTTTACTGAGAAGAGATATTCTTAGGTTTGCCTCAGCGTTATATTATTTCCAAAGGTAACCTACATCAAGTGACCCTCAAATCGGCTTCAGTTTCTTCGTATATTCCACACTGACGAGAGCAGGATATTACGCTATGATTACACATTGACGTGCGTTCTTCAGTTACTTGGTGTGGCTTAGTGCGTGTGCTAGCGATGAGATAAGCAACTCCGTGGATTGCCCTCTTGTTTTTTAATTGTTGCATACTAAATATTCTGTAACAAACACAATAATTTGCAAACTTGTTGTTATACAAATTAAACTGAGATATATACACTTTTAGCAAATACAGTCGTGAAATTCAGTGTGGCTATTTATTTATTTATACATGTATCTTTGAAGATGTATAAGAAATTTTACATTAATAAAAATTGTTTAATCAGCAATGCCATTACTGTATAAATATATTCAATGTCATGATATGAAAATATTGAAGCAATTCATTCATATTTAAAGCCAAAAGAGTAAGAATTTGTTGTTCAATTGATTGTCTCCTATAATGGCACTTTCAAGTCTGTTTCTTTGCAGATATTATCAGATTGGCAAAAAGTGATGTAAGCATTAAACTTTTCAAGTACTGTACCTCCAAAACGAAATGTTATTCAAGCTTTAAGTTAATCAAGTGATGAAGGTAACATCTTTTTCTATGCAAATATAACAACACATATACAAAGTATACACAATTATTCACAAAACTAACTTATATTCCGACTATAGTTACAGACTACAGCTGCTAAAGCTTTCCATTGTAATCATGGTAGGCTGGCCTCGGCCGCCTCGGCACCGTCATCGGCGGAGGTATTGCCTCGGCCTTGAAGGATATGGCCTCGGCTTCTGCCTAGGGACTTGTGGCCTCGACTTCAACATTGCAATTCGTATGCTCCAAAAGAGAGCTGTCAATTTTCAAGTAAACTTCTTGCAAGGTTAATGTGGCGTCACAGACTCATTTCATGCATCCAGCATCAATTCACAAATGATCTACGTAAAATATTTGCTAAGGACAGCATATTTCAAATCATATACAGGCAAGAACATAGTGTATTTGCCCCTTGAAGTGAGGTAAGGTAAGCAAACGACAAAGAGTACAAAGATAAATGAAATTATCTCCATTTTGAAATGAGCATAAAATGCCGTAGTTTGCCGTTTATGCTTCCTGCACTTTTCAACAGTTCATCAATATTCAAATGCAGTTGACCTTTTCAAGTAACAGCCTGCGCTTGCTTCTCGTTACTTATTTTTTTTTTCTTTTTCTTTCTATTGACATCTTTGTAGTTGTTTTGTGACTCTTATGCAGCACTTGAGACCAAACAGGGTATCTCAAACTCAAACTAGTGATATCTCGAAAATTATCAAAAATAATGACAAATATTGGGGAATTAAGCAAGACTTTGTTAATTGTTCAAATGGTAATGATGACATATGATGGGTTTCCTTTTACTAGAGATATTTTTCATAAAAAAGTTGTCGAAAGTCAACAGCTTTTTTATTTGCCGCATATTTTTAAATGATAAAATGCCTCCAACCCAATTGAATTGGGCAAACCCGAGAATTCTAAACAAAAATGCTTACTTTCATTCATATGACAAAAGGATTGTTCGTGAATTGTTTAAACCTGTACAAAATAGCTCCGTGATTTACCTATAATGTGCTGTATATTTATTGTGAATTATATCCATAGGGGAAACGAATTGACATTTTATACAGTCAATTGATGTTGGAATTATGAGACGACAGCCAAGCACAAGCTCTTAAAATGAATATGACAGAGAGTTGAACATGTTTTAGTGAAAGGCGCTTATATCCAAGTGATGTTGCCTAAGATTTTTTCACATCACACAAGTTTACTTCTCTTGCCAGAAAGATCGCCTTAGATCGTAAAATGTGTAACAACTTGAGAGAATATTTCTGGTGACTAAATAATCTTGGGTAGCAACAAAACAAAAGTGTCATTGCTTAAAATGAGTACAACGGAGAATTTTCCATTATAGTTTTCCCCCATCTTGTAGTAATGCATTTTAGGTTCCAGTGCAATCAGGATCATGAAGCCACTTGATCCCATCACAGACGTTACATCAAATTGATCGTAGATAAATACAGCGAGATTCGCCCTATCATCTTTTCATCTATAGAGGGTAACGATGTAGGAGTGCGCTAACCCCTCCTAATCTTTTTAACCACCAGGAAGTAAGGTCAATGGTCATTTAGGGGTCAGTACAGTCCAACTTTATACCCTCTTAGCCAGAGCATACCATGCCCTTGGAAGTTAGTCATGATATTTTTTTGAAATGTGCTTATTTCTGGGTGTACAAGGATTTTAGACCTAAGGTCATGTGAGGTCATATCGGGTTGGGAAACCGCAAACATGCAACACCTACTGTCTGATATGGGATCCTTACTGTTCATTATGATATTTTGAAGCCCTCGATTGGTCATTCGACGATTTATTTTGGTGTACTTGGGCACGCTTATCATTTCAAGGTGAACTTCTTTTGACCACAAGGAAGACAAGGTCAAAGGCCACCTGAAGTAACCAGGGGTAAAAAGTGAAGCATTTAGACACAATAAGTCAAGTAAGGTAGGTTGATAAATTTTGATCTTGGCATGTGCATGCATTAAAGAAAATTAAAGGAGCGTGCACCTTTCTGTTGATTCCATCAAACGTCATATGAGGTCACCAAAGGTCAAACACTGACAACCTTGTAATAAAACGGTATCTTCAGATGGCCACACGGAAGTCAAGGTCTAAGGCCACCTGAAGTAACCAGGGGTAAAAAGTGAAGCATTTAAACACAATAAGTCAAGATAGGTAGGTTGATAAATTTTGATCTTGGCATGTGCATGCATCAAAGAAAATTAAAGGAGCGTGCACCTTTCTGTTGATTCCATCAAACGTCATATGAGGTCACCAAAGGTCAAACACTGACAACCTTGTCATAAAACGGTATCTTCAGATGGCAAGCTTGGCCACTTATCTTGCTGATGTGTTATAGTAGCCAAATATCATTTAGTTCACCAGAGGCTAAATATAGAAGTCTGGCTGACAAGATATCCCAGGACAGTAAGCAAATATACTTCTCATAATGGAGAAATAAGAGACTATGGTACCACAATATCCCAAAGCTCACAATATCCTAACGCTGCATGACCTCCTTTCTCAACGTGTGACATTATTTTCGTCACTGAAGTGTTCAGTTGTTGCATAATTAGAACTTGGTTGACCTTGAATATGCAATTTGTGATCGGAGACATCAAAACATTAATGAAGGGGATGTGAATATTGATTTATAAAATTCAACTGACGCAACAAACTCAATTTGTGCGACTGTAAATTTCCTTCAACTTTTCCATCAAGTTCAACAAGTTTGAGCTACTGCACTTGCTCTTGTAGACTTGAAAGGTGCATCACCTCAAAAGACGGAAATGACAGTTACCACCTCTCATTCCTCCCACTTACTTTTTGTAGTGAGCCCCCCTTCCCCCCCCCCACACACACACACACTCTTGCTCTTTGTGGTGAGCTGCCAAAGCATCTACAGTTCCACTGTTCTTCCATGTCTGTTAGCTCGGAAACGCACAAGTGCACTTTAGACTTGTAAACAAGTTGACAGGACATGTAAATGAGTGACAGGACGTCACTTGGGATCAGTGGCGTACACAGGGGGAGGCCATTGGGCCATGGCCCCCCTTACCGATGCCGAATTCGTTTTTTTTTTTTAGTTCCTAAAAGTACGTAAATTTTTCAACGCAAATTTTACTTTAAAAGGTAGCATATGTGGGGCCAGATTGCATGTAAGGGCACCTAATTTTTTAAAAAAAAATTCAAAGAGAGGGGTACACCCCTCCTTCAGGCCGGCGACAACATACTGCATGCTCCTCCCCCCCCCTTCCCCCGTTAGAGAAATCCTGCATGGGTACGTCACTGCTTGGGATTGTGCGCGCAGTGAGTTCAGTCAAGGAATCACATAATCACACTGATCTTTTAATTCAAAATTTTAACACCTGTGGTAGGAATAGATCATGAAAGATATTACTGAGCTGTTTTACTCTCTTTTCAAATCATATACAATTCACCCCAAAACAATAGAAGCAAGACAAGGCGAGCAGTACTTAAGTTATCGACATTTACCAACAGCCAAACTGATGCTTCAGAAATACCAAACTGTAACAACTTCTGCATGCTGTCAGGAAAGACTTATTCGAATACACGTCCTTCGTAAAGTACGTTGTTTTATAATTAAGCCGTTGTCCATGAAGTAACTGCACAAAGTTACTTAGGCCCCATAAAAAAATTACTTGTTTCTCATCACTGACTTCTGAAAAAATCCGTCGCCCGGTCCTTTTTTATTTTTTATTTTTTATTACCAACCAGTTTTCAGTGCGTTCTGTCTGGGCCCTATTTTATATACTGTAGTACACACACGCTAAAGCCCAACGTTCAACTGGCACAGTATAGTACTAACGTTAGTAGCCTATGGTGCGAAACCCCCGCAGCTGGTCAGTTCGCAGCGTTGAAACATTGCATTTTAATATCATTCTCATTCCTTTGTACTGAATGTACTACACGGTCCGCACATTTAGTCTAAATATATTCCCTTCAAATCGATGTAAAACTTCAACTCACCGATCCCTGTTACTTTTTGTGTTGTCACTTCAAGTTCAGTACTCCGTGGTGCAAACTTTGCCAATAGGTTTTGCTATGACGTCATTCGAGCGAAATTTCTCCACGCGAGTGGCAACTGAAAAACTTACAGTATCGTACTTGCTTGACACGGCATGCTGGCACTAGCCGACCGCGCAGTTTGTGACAGTAGTATGACTTGCAGCACATTTTCGTGAATCCACAACGGTCTGTGCGCGGCAGAGCATATTGATACAGCAATGATCGCAAGTACCGGAAGAACGTTTGATTGTGGGATTTGGTCGGAGTGATTTGGGGCAATATATTTATGCAAAAAACGTCAGAAACGATGTCAGAGATCACATTTTCTTATTTAAAAAAAAAAAATGCAGACATGGAAACGATAACGTCGGCCCGGGAGGTTTTTATTTTTTAATAAAAAATAAAAAAAAAATCCACCCGGCGTCCAAAATCGGCCCGGCCGGTGATGAGAAACAAGTAATTTTTTTTATGAGGCCTTATCTAAAAAGTTGTAATGTAATGAGCATCGTGAAGAGACAGTCTTAATGAATACTCGTTGGAAGCCTTGGGACAGTCAAAAAGAGTTACCATTAAATGACATGGGCTGTTCATGAGTAAATATGTTTAGGCGCTGGGTTCTATGTTTTTATAAGAATTTTATTGATGTATGGCTTTTATCCCCATAATGAACACTTCGAAACAGAAAACTATCTAAACTTAGTGGAGTTCACTAGGATGTGACTGCTCGCTGACGCAATCCAATTCAGAACATTTGTTTTTGTTTTACTAAAATTTACAAAAGAGACATTCCAACGATTTTGCGTCTAGGACATGCTTCTGCTTGGACCTTTGGCTGTCAGGTGCGCCCACTCTTCAGCCCCCAGACAAGAAAAAGCTCTGTTTAAGACTGGCTCTAAAGAACAGATACACAAAAGGTTTTGAGTTTGTCCAAACCAGACTTGTAGTACTCGAGTACGTACTCGTACTCGAGTACTCAGTCTCAGTACTCGTAATCTTACTCAGTCGTGCTCCGGTACTGCGTACTCTTACTCGTACTCGTACTCTGGATCTGCGTACTCGTACTCGACATGTCTGTACTCGTACTTGTACTCGAGTACAATAATTCTCCTGCATATTAACTGCTGCATTTTATTCCAATTATTTCATCATATTTACTTCAATCTTTTTATTTTCAATTGGTTTAATCAAATGGCCAAAAATTCAATTTTATCAAACTGGTAACCCTCCCTCTCAACAGAGGTTGACTCAGAGAATGCTTCCACTTTTTAAGGGAACAAGCAAGATCATACAGGCTATTGTGGTGGTCAGGCTTGGCGGGTCGATTAATTCCTTCGCCATGCTTTCGGGAAAGTTTCAGCCTCAAGTCAAAAAGATATCCATCGAATCAGATAAATGTGGGTTCACTGTAGATATGCAGTTTCTGCGATCTCTGGACTTTTTTGCTATCATGATCTGCGTTCAGTCGGTGCTCTGGTTGGAGGATGCGTAGTTGCGAAGCTGTGATCAATTCATTATAACAATCTGTGAAATTGTACTCGTACTCGTGAGCTGTGTGCTCGTACTCGTACTTGTACTCCGGTGTTTGTACTCGTACTCGTACTCGTACTCTTGCCCTCACGAAATTGTGTACTCGTACTCATGTATCGTGTACTCACGTACTCATTCTCGTACTCTCGGCTATGTACTCGTACTCGTCCTCTCAATTTTGTACTCTACTACAAGTCTGGTCCAAACCCATCGAAACGTCACGTATGATAGTTACTATACATATTGCAGTCAGATCTTTTCCTAGATATGGTGTAAACAATAAGGAAGGTTTAGCCATCTTAAAAATTTCTTGCTTCCTACACGCACATATACAGTTATATGTGTCTTTTTCTTGCAAAGTACTTTGTGAAACGTTTGAACAATAGTCGTTGTTCAATTACTAAAATATAATTCTTTCATGACAATTAAACATTAAAAACATAATATTTCAAAGAATATAGATTACACTGTTGATTAGTGCAGAGCTTTCAAAGTATGCGCTTTAAATGACCATGAACTATTTCCTTTATGTGCCATTTTGATATCTGTCGCTTTTGCCAACGGACGGTGGGCAACTTGTTCACAATCTACATTAGACAATTTTCGTTTTTACCAAACATGGAAATGCATGTTTTCTTCCAAAAAGTGACGTTTAAAACAGGCAAACTGCTTCTAAGGAAAGTAGTGAGTAACATGCAGAAGCCAATACATTCCATCGTGCGTAGAACTCTAACACATATGGCGCTCACAAAGATTCTGTGTGATTTATATACGCCAGCTTGTCTTGTATTTTATAAGTTGTTCGTACGATTATAAAATTATCAATCTTGCTGAAACCTGATGTTTATTTCTGCAAAATGCAAAATATGAAGGTGAACTGTCACATGTGTTTGCTAAATGTATGTAAACCCACCATGAAATAGACACGCATTAAGTCCCATTATAACAGTTTAACACGTCTACGTCATCGACGCAGGCGTCAAATCAAGTATCTGTGTTAAAACCAATGTGTGAGGAAAGGATATTTTGCTCCCTGATATAATGGTGACACTCCTATAAATTATCTAATGCATATAATCGTTTAACTTGAGGGAATGGGTGACAGTTATCCATCTAGCATCAGTGGATGATAACAGCGAGTGAAGAGTTTGCTCGTACTTTTAGTAGCTCACTGTAGCTGCCTGATGTAGGTACAGTGCTGTGTTGCCTAAAACCGGCAAAAACCAGTTAATGTTTAAACCACGTTAACAGAAGGCTAAAGCTGGTTCTAATCACTCTCAACATAGTCATTAGCTAGATTACATGTAAATGAGGTTAACGGGATCAGTCTCTAAAGACTTTAATACATGCGAAAGTATTATTGTCATGAAAAGGGCGCTCTACTGAGGGACTGGGCTAATTAAAAGATTCAACAGTGAGCTGTAGTAAGTTGAGTATAAACACATAGATGTGTCATTTGAAGAATATAGTCTGTTTATTATTTTCCAAGGTAGTTGCGTTTCGTTTATATTTACAGTCGTATAGAGTTTTTAACCTGCAAGATTTCTATGCCAATAAGTGGTGCCCCAATAAATTGATCACTTTTATTGTATGTGCATAATTTTGATTGGAAAGTTACATGATTGGTTCTTTATGCAACTCCCTTAGGTGCCTTTAGATAAATCACCCTATGCAATGAAATGCACACTAATCACTCGTGCATTGATATTGCTCTCATTTACTGTAGCTTTGTTGAAATAAATGGGCAATTTCATCGCACTTCATTTAATTATATTATACATACTTAAACTGCCAATCTGATGGGGCATATACATTTTTCTAAGAAAGACTAGCCTTAAAGAGCAAATTTCTTATCCCAAACAGTTCCAACATTACCAACTAAGTTACTTCTAGCCCCTCCCAAAACTGTCATAAGCGCCTTCTTGTGTAGAAGCAAAACTTGTTTATTGCTCCAGACTATGTCTTGGTGAGCAAACAATCCCCCCCCCCCTCTGCATTGTGTGAAATGTGAGCAACTCCGCATATTTTGAATTTTTAACCTTTGACGTCAATTAAAGAACAGTCACCAATTTGAGAATTTTGGTTACCCCTATCCAAAAATGTACTTGGGGTGATAAGTAACTGTCTTTAACTGCAGCAAACATAAGCATGTTATCCTAGAACTATGTGTTTTCTTATCACAGAAAACAGTCTTTTAAGGATTTCAGTTTGAAAAGTTCTTTTGTTGTAAATATTTGTTTTGGGGAGTTTTTCGGAACATAAATTTCTAGCACATATTGTGGTGAACCCATTTCACTATATACTATTGTAAAAGTGCGTTCACACCAAAACCGAAATCTGCTGCGTTTTGCGGGCGGGACGCGAAATTTGTTATCTCAGAACGAATGGGGCGATTTTCAAAATTTTCATTGGTGTAAAATTGCCCCTAGTTGTCTTGGGAAAAAAAAATTCGCATCCCGCCCGCAAAACGCAGCAGATTTCGGTTTTGGTGTGAACGCACCTTAAGATAGTGAAAGAAAAAAACACTTATGTAGGTTTTGGAAAGATGACGAAATAGACCTGGAAGGAACAGAAAGCAGTTCTGCATCATTTAAATTTCAAACTCGTTACGTGGTTGGTTAAAGGGGTTAGATAGGGCCCGGGCCAACCTTTAACCCCAACTGGTCTTGTCAATTTGTGATCAGTGCCATAATGAAGAAAGGAACGGGTGTGTTTGGCAAGGGGGGGGGGGTAAGTAATGCAACTGTATGAAACACGGGATAAATTGGATCAAGCAAGAATGCTTTTTCCTTCAAACTATTGTGAATGTAGATGGTAAATACTTCCAGTACAGTATTATAGTGACAAGCTTACATTATGGGACATTTAACCACGCACAAGACAACCCTTGACCTTTTGTTAACCATCGACATGGGCGTCAACGGCGGGGGAAGGAGGCATGTCCCCAACTTTTCAGAGTTGATTTTGAAGTGGGTCTCGTCAAGGTGATCCCCCCCCCCCTACACACACACACTTTTGGGACGTTGTTGACGCTCTTAACCATAGGGCTAAGGGTAAAAATGGCTAATACACGAGTTGGGTAATTCAGTACTTCCGGTGGGGTCACAAGGTCAGCTGTATTATGACAACAGTTCGTCAAGGTAAGGTTTACTTGACCTTTGACCCATCCCCTGATGCATTGCGTGAAAAGCATTTTCCCAACTCGTCTATTCAGTGCATATTAACTTACCATTTGTAAAACCATCACGGTACCGCATGGTAGGCATTATACATTTCCTTTACATTTACTCTCCTGTCCATTTTATCAAATGATGGACAGTTGATGTACTTCTATGACACTCTTAAAGTCACTACATATTTTGTAGTCATCAAGTCTTAAAGAGGTAGTATTTTTAGACCATTGCAGGTGTTGCCTGTGTTTTGCTCAAAGACGTGTTCAAAACCTGTCAGTTAAAACCAAGTTTGTAAGCCCTTTCAAGTGGCTCATAAGGGGAGGCTTTCCGGCCCAGCCCCCTTGTTTTGCCACTACTTTCTCTTTTAACACGATCCCTGAGGTGCGCTACAAGGTTTGTTTGTATTTTTCTCGATCATTTGATGCAAGAAAATCGCATTTAGTCGGGCTTAATTTCAAAATATTCCTGGAGAACCCCCCAGATCTTCTTGTTTTGCAGAATTTGAAGGGACACTAGGTCATATCTATAGCTTGCCTATTTCGGAATTGCTGAGTGGTCACACCACATCATAATGAACGTGTGGTGTAAAGCACTTTTTAGGATTTAGTTGTGCATAGATGAAAATTCTTTATAGATAGAACCGTCTCATTTATACCTAAATAAGTATGATGATGGGACTGTGTAATATCATGACCGCATTCCACGAGATAACAGACAAATACCCCCAAACAAATTTGCTTCTAGAGAGTCACAATCAAGCTTGGCCCACGCTGGGGAAGGTTGTAACACGGTATGGGGAAAGTGTAACGGCTTTTTCTTCTCAAAAGATTTTTCTTTTTATGTGCACAATGAGTTAAGACTAGACCATTTAAAAACTTCCACTTTTCAAATATGTAAAAAATACATCTCTTTCAAATGGAATGACCTTAGCTAGGTTAATGTTTGCGTGACAGTAGCAAAAATCTAAAGGCCAGGTCAAATTTAGTTACCAGAATTAAAAAGGTTAAAGGTATGCTAGGTATCTCCTACTAATTATCATGATGGCTAGATGACAGGAAATCATATTTTTATTAGACTACTGGTTAGACCAGTGGTTCACAACCTTTTTCAGCTCACCGCCCCTTTCACCAAATGGTGTTTGTTAAACGCCCCTTTCCCCCGTCTATAGCATTCTGTTGCCATGAATGAAACGACAATTATAATAAAAACAAATGGTGAAATAAAGGGGAGGCAAACACATACATTGTTTTTACGTACGGGTCCGACACAGGGAAGCAAAACAACAGTGCGGGATTCAAAAAGCTGGCTCTCTTGAGTGATGGTGAATCACAAAGTTGGGGTTAGGGACGGAGAAACTATTTGAATTTTGCAGATGTCAAAGGCCCACCGAAGCGTGGACAGTTCCCACAAGGGCTCCTAATGGGGCTCAGGGCAATGTCTCAATGGGGTCCGGGGCAAGCCCCGGGGGCTCTGGGGTATTACCAAAATTGTCGACACAAGAATGAGACACTGTAAGTCAATTTTGACTGTCTTCCGATTACTTTATATTTAATAACCTTAAACGTTCACTAGAGATTACAGAAATCACCCATAGAGCTACTAAAGAAGGTTCTCTTTGATGCTGCAAGAAGCTTTTCCTGTGGGTAGGAGGAAGAAGGATGGCAGGGGTTGCATGGGGCTTTAAGAGACTTATGCCACTCAAGCTGTCCTACGGGCAAAAATAATGAGAAAGCCGAAATTGGCAAGCCGTAAGATTGCATTTTCAAAAACATTTTAACGTTGTACTTGTGTTTTACTTCATAGTGCATTGCAAAAATTATCTATTATGTTACAGTTATCTGCAAGTTTTACTTCTGTCAGCATGCCATGTTGATGGACAGCACGGAAAACCTACATTCAAGGTAAAAGTGGCGGGACAATTTTTAGTCATGACCCTTTGCTCACCGCTTTCAGCAGGATGCCACTAATGGGAATACGAGGGTCCTCGCCGAGAAAATTTTGAAATTAATCACTGTTAGATGCGATTTCGTGAAATCTAGCAATAAAGATAATTCACAAACTTTTTAGCGCATCTGAGGAGAATATGTTAGACCTATTCGACTTGTTGACGTCATTTATCTCCTTTTTAAGGGAACGAATTTGAGAGCTCAGCTAAGGAAAACCTTTTGGAATCTTGTAAGGCCCGATTTAAACTTAGTATCTCATTTTTTTTTCAAAACGCCCCCTGCCTCCCCCTCAGAGATAATCGCCCCCATGAGTTGCGAAAATGCCCCCTGGGGCGATAACGCCCCCGTTGGGAACCACTGGGTTAGACTGTTCCAAAATTGCAGTGAGCTAACTGGATAATGCTGTTAATACACGAAAATGATGATCACTTTTGTATTTGTCTTGATTCCCATGCAGGTGGCAGGAAATAGCAACTAACCGTGTTTAATTCTAAAACAAAAAAACCATGGGAGGATCCCTAACCCCCACCTGTGTATTGACCAAGTACCCAATCATTAGACTGCTTGTTACCCATCCCGAAAATGCTGTAGTCGTGCTGCAGAATACCGGTACTTACATGAAGGTAATGTTTTCTCGAGAATTTATCATTACTGCCAGATGTCAGGAAATAGCAACTAACGGGACTTACCTGCGGGGGCAAGTCCTTGGGGTAAACTTTAATATGAGGGGGCCCTTTCAGTGTCAGTTGTGGTGACATAAGTGTGTGGTGGGACTCTTACTTGACACTGTTTTAGCGGAACGCCACCATCAGTTGGCGTGCAGCCTACAAAAGAAGCTTTGCCAAAAACTGTCGCTGCCGGCAGATTGCCGGAAATAACATTTCCCGGACCTTTGGTTTTAGCCTTTTTTATCTTGCTTTATTTAGAAATATTTATCTCCTCTAAGAATGGGCAACTCGGACACAGTTTATTGCCCAAAATTATTGTGTGGGGGAGAAATAGAACATGACATCACCATAATATCCTACTGTTAAACAGTAAAACGAAGATGATATGTGCACGTGACATCGGCATAGAAATCCACGAAAGGTGGTTTTACCAAGTCTCAATTAGTGTTAATTGCAACTAACGGGTGCACCTGCAGGTACTACAGTAATCGGATAATTGTTACTGTAATCAAGAAGCTGCCACGAATGCTGTAATCACCTGATACAAAAGCGCACTTAGACATTCTGATGGTAGTCAGTCGAAGCAGGGATGTGGCAGCTCCCTGGTCGAGGCAGAGTGGTATTAGATACCACCTCCCTGTTGGAAGTATATGATGTTACTCGTGTTAAAGAAAATCCATACCGGGAATTCCACCTTTCTGCGCAGGGCCATTACCTGTAGTCATGTTAATACCAAAGTTTCAAATGAAATGTGTTACTAGTTTCAATTGAAATGTGTAACTACTAAAAATAAACAGAATTCATTCAGTCTAAAGCTAAAGGGCATAAGCGTACGAGGGGGGGGGGGCATATGCCCTCCCAATTCGGACAAAAATAGTGGATCCATTCGGGCAAATGAGACAGTCAAGGAAATAAATAATGCCCTTTTTGAGGGCCATGACAACCGACACAGCGGTATCAGAATCGGGCAGCTTGGTCCAAAATCCTAAATTCGGGCAAAAATTATCCCTGTCTCCCAGAAATATTGACCCCAGTACGCCTATGCTAAAGGTTCCATCAAAGGGGAAGTGAATGATTTTAGGGTTAGGTTTGTAGCAAGCAGATACCTAAATGATGGTTCAACAGTACTACCCTGGTGATTCTCAACCTTTTTTATATCTTACCTGGTTGAAAAGTTTTCCCCCATTCTTTCCCCTAATATTTCTACGAAATTTTATTTTCATGTATTCTCTTACTAATTTTCTTTCCCATTCTAGAATGAAGGCGAAGTCAATTCAATTAATGTTCATGTTATCTGTAAGGAGCGGATCCAGGATTTTGAAAAAGTCGTTGAGGTTGGTGCTCACTTTGTGAGAGTGAATGTTAAAGGCAAGAAACCCCGAAGGAGGGCTGGGGGTCTTTCCGGGGAAATGTTGAAGTAAAACACGCAAGGTTGGGGAGTAACGAGTTACAAATAACGCCGTTACTGTAACGAGTTACTTTTGTGTAACGAAGTCACGTAACGAGTTACATTTGAGATCATGTAACAGAGCAAATAACTAGTTTCAATGAAAAAGTAACTGTAACGGCGTTACATTTTGGTCCCGTACTTCCTCGTTACAAATAGCCACAGAGGACACAGAGTACATTTATTTTGACGATCGCTGGACTTTTGAGGCGAGGAAAGAGACTGAATTTGAGTTTCAATCACGTTGGAAAATAAAGTTAAATGTTGTTATTAGATCGTATAATTTAGTTTGTGTAAAAATTCCAAAGTCGGCACTTGTAAGCCGCTTATAATTTAGTTTCTGACAACTAATACTCCATTTCCCTGCCAAGGAAACCTCCTGTATTTCTAGTACGGTAAAGTAAGTTACGAAATATCACTTCATTTTGTCACTGCAGTCACACCCATCCTCTTTCTCATTATCTACCTAGCTCTGTCCTAAGATAAGATGGTAACAATATCCATGTTCTGAAACTATATCGACTCCTGCAGTTTTCAAGCTAAAGCTCGATGCCAGAAAATTGCATCTAATAATGTTTTATTTCAAAAATTTCCATGGAGGAGGACCTGCAGGCCCCGTCCTCGATGCTTAGCGACCATGAGTGTTTTTTGTAACTTGCCATACAGAATTGAGGGCCAACGCAAAAATAAGAATGTCTGCTACGAAGCACTCTACCACACAGTGTCGTAACTAGTGGGGGAGGCGGCCGCCCCCTCGACTCCCTTCTCAGACCAAGACCCCACAAGCTTTCTCAAAAGATGCTGACGTTGTACATCACCCGATCTGGGGCATCAGGGGTCCACTCTTATTGATTCCTTGCCGTAGGCAGGCAAGGAATCTATGCGATGGTGATGTCGTGTGTGTGTGTGTATGTGTGTGTGTATGTGTGTTTGTGACACTGCTTGTAATCGCGATATCTCAAGATAGGATTGACCGACACTTTTCATATTTGGTATATAGATTTGTCATGTTGAGAGGAAGAACCCTATTGTTTTTGGAGGAGGTCGAAGGTCATCGGAGGTCACCAGAGGTCAAAAACCGAAAACCTTGTAATCGCGTTATCTCAAGATAGGGATGACCGACACTTTTCATATTTGGTATATAGATTTGTCATGTTGAGAGAAAGAACCCTATTGTTTTTGGTAGAGGTCAAAGGTCATCTGAGGTCACCATAGGTTAAAATGCGAAAACCTCGTAAATGACTTGTAATCGCGTTATCTCGAGATAGCAATGACAGACACTTTTCATATTTGGTATATAGATTTGTCATGTTGAGAGGAAGAACCCTATTGTTTTTGGTGAAGGTCAAAGGTGATTTGAGGTCACCGGAGGTAAAAAGCCGAAAAGCTCGTAATCGCGATATCTCAAGATAGGAATGACTTACACTTTTCATATTTGATATATAGGTTTGTCATCTTAAGAGAAAGAATGCTATTGTTTTTGGTGGAGGTGAAAGGTCGTTTGAGGTCACCAGAGGTCAAAGACCGAAAACCTTGAAATCATGATATCTCAAGATAGGAGTGGCCTGTATGGACTTGTCGTGTTGAGAGGAAGAACTGTATTGTTTTTGGTAGAGGTCAAAGGTCATCTGAGGTCACCAGAGGTCAAAAACCAAAAAACCTTGTAATCGCGATATCTCGAGATAGGGATGACCGACACTTTTCATATTTGGTATGTAGATTTGCCATGTTGAGAGGAAGAGGCCTATTGTTTTTGGTGAAGGTCAAAGGTCACTTGGGGTCACCGGAGCTAAAAAGCCGAAAAGCTCGTTAATCATGATATCTCAAGATAGGAATGACAGACACTTTTCATATTTGGTATATAGACTTGTCATGTTGAGAGAAAGAATCCTATCGTTTTTGGTGGAGGTCAAAGGTCATTTGAGGTCACTAGAGGTCAAAGACCGAAAACCTTGAAATCGCCATATGTCAAGATGGGAATGGCCTATATAGATTTGTCATGTTGAGAGGAAGAATCCTATCGTTTTCGGTAGAGGTCAAAGGTCATCTGAGGTCACCAGAGGTTAAACTGCGCAAACCTCGTAAACGTCTTGTAAACACGATATCTCCAGATAGCAATGACCTACACTTTTCTTATTTGGTACATAGATTTGTCATGTTGACAGGAAGAAGCCTTTTGTTTTTGTTGAAGGTCAAAGGTCATTTGAGGTCACTGGAGGTAAAAAGCTGAAAAGCTCGTAATCACAATATCTCAAGATAGGAATGACCGACTTTTCATATTTGGTATATAGATTTGTCATGATGTAAGGAAGAACCCTATTGTTTTTGGTGGAGGTCAAAGGTCATCTTGGGTTACCAAAGGTCAAAAAGCAAAATTTTCCAAGAATTCCCAAGATTGTAATCTGGCATCACTGAGGTCAAAAAGCAACATTTCTTAAGTATTTCCAAGATTGTTATATGGGGTCAACAGAGGTCAAAAAGCAAAATTTCCCAAAAATTCCCAAGATTGTTATATGGGGTCACCAGAGGTCATAAAGCAAAATATCTCAAGAATTCCCAAGATTGTAATCTGGCGTCACTGGGGTCAAATATCAACATTTCCCAAGAATTCCCAAGATCATCATCTGGAGTTATCAGAGGTCAAAAAGCAAAAGCAAAATTTCCCAAGAATTCCCAAGATTGTTATACATGTATGGGGTCAGCAGAGGTCAAAAAGCAAAATATCCCAAGAATTCCCAAGATCATGATTATGGGGTCACCAGAGGTCAAAAAGTGAAATTTCTCAAGAATTCCCAAGATAGTCATCAGGAGTCACCAGAGGTCAAACAGCAAAATATCCCAAGTATTCCAGAGATCGTCATCTAGGGTCACCAGAGGTCAAAAAGCAAAATTTTCCAAGAATTTTCAAGATCCAAGATCCAGTGGAGTTGAATCCCTTTCAAGACACTTCAGATTTTCTTTTTTGTTATATTTGGTGGGGTTCAAAGGTCATGTGAGGTCAGCAGAGGTCAAATTGTTAAAACATAAAATGATGTAGTCAAGAAAGATAAATTTGAGGGATAAACCTCAGTGCAACAAAGCATCCCCATTCGGCAAGGAATCACTAAGCCTTTGGGCTTTCTGGTTCCACTCAGTAGAAAAGAGGCCCAACCTTTCTTAAATTTTCATTAAGAAATTGTTCAGTTCCACTACTGAATTCTGAAATGTCTTAAAAATTCCTTTTTCCGGGGCGCTCTGTGCGCACTCACCACGGGTCTGTAAGAACTCCATAGACATCACATGAAAAGAACTATAGAAAACCGATGTAAGCTTGTGCACTGGTACTAATGTCTTCAGGGACCCATGTGAACCGGGCCTACCTCCAGGCGCACACATCGCAGATACATGTTCTCTAATTAGCCTTCTACCAGTACGACAGCTTATGTAAAATTCTTGTTCCAGAGCACAATGTAACCCCAATCATCATTCATCCTACCCGCCCACAACCCCATGCATGCATCGAATTATGCGGCCTCTCAAGTATTATATCACAAAAATAGTCAACTTGTGACTTTTGTGGTCGGTTTGTGCACATTAAATGTGATTTGAAGGTAGTCAAATACTTCATTCTAATGTTCACACGTAAGAAATTATTCCAGGACCTGGGGTTTTGCTCTCTAGGCCCCACCGGGTAATGCTCCTGGACCCTACTTGGAGTCCAACGGCGGTCCCATGAATCCCACCCCTCAGGAGAGCGGGACCATTCTGCGCCGTTGTTCGGTCATTTCACTTTTCCATAACTTCATCTTAGAAGAGGGTGGACCCCTTGGGGTCGTCTTCGCCCCCCTCACCCACAAGGCTAGTTACGCCGCTGTCCCCGATTGATACGTAGATGTAGTCAAGTTGAGGTAACTAGATACTTGTCAGTCAAAAGTAACTGTAACTAGTTACATTTTCTACATTGTAACTAGTAACTGTAACAAGTTACAATTTTAAGGAAATAACTGTAACTATAACGAATTACTTTTAAAGTGTAACGGGAACAACCCTGAAAACACTGTAAGGTACGAATTTTCGAAAATTGGCAATCACTATAACTTTACGAAGAAACAGGTAATGAAATCGTAGATCATTATACAGTGTGGCCACCCGGTGGTCAAGTTTTGTCAGGCCTATCTTTCAAGAGGGCAGGGGGCGCTGCTATAAGGAAATTTTGCCCCAAGAAAAAATATTAGAATATTAGTATTGCTTTACACTTCTCACCATACCTCGCCCCTATAAATATCTCGCTCCATGAAAGCATCCTCCCCCCTCTCAACACTTTGTCTACCTAAGGGCATGGATCTTGGAATATGATTGCCAGTGTAACTATGATCACATGGTGTTTAAAATGACCAAGCCGGGAGATGTGGGGTCCTCCCGTAAGAAAATTTTGAAGTTACAGACTGTTAGATGTGATTTTCTTGCTCATGGAACTAAGGTGACTACGGTACGGTACTAATAAGGCATTTAATGACACTACAAATTATTTTGAAGTGTCAAGTGACTAGCAATTGACCGTATAGGCGTAGGAAGCTCTTCCAGACTGGGGGGAGGGGCTGAACGTTGTTTCTGACCGCCGTCCTGCCGGAGGTCTAACCGTCTTAGAATAGGGGGTTCCCCCTCCCATCTTGAAAACTTGAATATTTGAGGGTCCGTACATGCAACTCAGTGCAATAATATTGGCAAAATTTCAAGGAAAATTACTGCAAAATTTTTGACATTTTTTTACGGAGGAAACAAATAAGGGGGTTCATCCATGTATCAAGGGGCACCACATTTCTGACTGGGGTAAACCCCCAGCCCCACTCCTGCTTCCTACGCCTATGATTGAAGGTAGAAGATTATGTGGTTTCAAAGTGAACAAAACAAAAAAAAGGCTCTATTCATCTATCGGAATCCAGTACTCAGTACACAATCACATTCATCTCATTTCTCCTAAATTCACTTCAAGGATTTTGGGACCCGAATGAAAAGCAAGGATCTAAGCGAATCGCTACCATAGGTTAGCGCGAAACACTTCGAAAATATTGGGCTAAAAGTAGCTCCTAAATCGTCGGAAATAAACCTTCCCACTTGCATAAAGTCATGCAAATAATGACAGCCATATGCGCGTTTTTTTATTTATAGGCTTAAAACTTAACACAAAATCATGTTAATTGAAACCATGCCTTCTAAAAGTATTCATCTATGTTTACCAGTGTTAATACACTTAGTATAGCATGCGACGAGTTTACCATGCATCCCACATTACATGCCTCAGTAACAGCTTCCTTGGTACATCTCATCAACTATTTCAAAATCACGAGATTTCCTACTAAATTAAGATTCGTGCTGCAGGGCTTATATTTTGACTGTTCGTTTATGGAAATTTTCGGGAGGTCCCTAAAAGTCAAAACATCGGGGAGCCGTACTATACTTATAGGTTATCTTGATTATTGGGTAAATCCGATCTTGGCAACTAACAGTAAAGTGTTTTATTTCAAAACTTTCTTTAAACACTCCCCCTTTTGGGGCCCCGAACATAAGTTTGAACTTCAAAGTTAGCCCCCATTTCGCAAAATCCTTGATCTACCCCCTTGGAATCAACGAGCACGATTTAAAATAGGCGATTTAAATTCCTCATCGCTGCGATGCAGCTTCTTATAAGTACGATGAAAGAAACAAATCAGCCAAAGTTAATTGGCATATGGCCTTAAAACTAAATGTCCTAAATGGTAGCGGTTTGCGCTAGAACTTTGTTTTCATACATTCGGTGTTCAATTTTGACCCAAGGAGTGGTAAATTACACTGGAAGGAGTAAACAGTAGAACGTATACTTCAATAAATTTAGATTTAACCTTTAAAGGGCAATCTCATTATTTTAATATGTAAATTTAATGCCGATAACTCCATTAGAGCCCCAAACACTCATACTTTCAGGATGTTAAATTCAGCATAGTCAAGGAGAAATTTGTATCGACTAAAGTGAAAACTTAATTAACCAATCTAATATATAAGAAATTAGAATACGTTCCTATTGATGGTTGTCCTAATGAGGGCGTTCAACACGTAGGTGGTTACCCACAAGCGTTTGAGGCAGAATGCTGGCGGATGCAGTCCCATTTCCAGAGAGAAAATTTGCTATTTTCGGGTACAAAATGTGCCATTTAATTTGTCTGGCATTCATGCTCATCCACCCCCCCCCCCCCTCATGTGAATGTGGACCCGTTCGCTTGTGTCGTTTCTAAGTGCAGTGGCGCCGGCACGGGGGGCATGGGGGTGCGTGCTCCCCGATGAAAATTTTTTGAAATTTTAAGATGATCCCAAAACGATTAAGCTATATATTCCTGTAGGGGGTAGGGTGAGTTGTGCTTTAACCGAGTGATAGATCTATTTAATCATTTTCTATCACAAAAGTTTCTCAAACTATCAGAATTTTCGCAGATCCTTCGCAAACTATCAAAAATTTCGCGCGCTCCGCGCGCTTCAACCCTTACCACAATGTTCTTATTATCAATATCTTCTGATAGCAACTCCCGGAGAAGCACAGCAGCAAAAGTTGAAAGCTGTTCACGAATTACCAGATAAAAGACTGGCTTTTTGAGTGGTATGTATCTTTGTTGGGCAATTGAAAGTGTCTCGATGCAGATTCTGAAAGCAGATTTTGTCATGGAAATCTTATTTAATGGAAAATTTCGCGCGCTTTGCGCGTATGCTTTACGGTTTGCACTCCATCTCATAAACATTATTAAGGTAATAATACATGGAACTATAACAGCAACATCTGTAGGGACCTAGCATCAATATGAGATCTTTCAATGTAGCATGATAGTGTTGTTGTAGCATGATTTGGAAAGTTGAAATTACGTATTCGCCGTTATACATTTTTAATAAAAATTACGGAGCGCTTTGCGCGCAGCCGTTATCGGTATAGATGGCAGGGGCGTTGCCATGGGGCGAAGGGGGAAACCCCCTTGAACATATTGATATTTTTGATTCCTTGCCGAAGGCAGGCAAGGAATCTATGCGATGGTGATGTCGTGTGTGTATATGTATGTATGTATGTATGTATGTATGTATGTATGTATGTATGTATGTATGTATGTATGTATGTATGTATGTATGTATGTATGTATGTATGTATGTATGTATGTATGTATGTATGTATGTATGTATGTATGTATGTATGTATGTATGTATGTATGTATGTATGTATGGGTGTGTGTATATGTGTATGTGTGTGTATGTGACGCCAAGCTTGTAAACACGATAACTCAAGATAGCAATGACCGACACTTTTCATATTTGGTGTATAGATTTGCCATGTTGAGAGAAAGAATCCTACTGTTTTTGGTGGAGGTCAAAGGTCATGTGAGGTCACCAGAGGTCAAAAACCGAAAACTTTGTAAACATGATATCTCAAGATGGCAATGATCAACATTTTTCATATTTAATATACACGTTTTTCATGTCAAGAGAAAGAACTCTAATGTTTTTGGTAGAGGTCAAAGGTCATCAGAGGTCCCCAGAGGTTAAACTGCGAAAACCTCATAAACGGTTTGTAAACACGATATCTCGAGATAGCAATGACTGACACTTTTCATATTTGGTACATAGATTTCTCATGTTAAGAGGAAGAAGCCTGTAGTTTTTGGTGATGGTCAAAGGTCATTTGGGGTCACCGGAGGTAAAAAGCCGAAAGCTCATAATCACGATATCTCAAGACAGGAATGACCGACACTTTTCATATTTAGTATATAGATTTATCATGTTGAAAGGAAGAACCCTATTGTTTTTGGTAGAGGTCAAAGGTCATTTGAGGTCACTAGCGGTCAAAGACTGAAAATCTAGAGTTCGCAATATGTCAAGATAGGAATGGTAGATATAGATTTTTCATGTCAAGAGGAAGAATGCTATTGTTTTTGGTAGAGGTCGAAGGTCATCTGAGGTCACCAGAGGTCAAAATGGAAAAACCTTGTAAATGGCTTGTAATTACGATATCTCAGGATAGCAATGATAGACACTTTTCAAGTTTGTCATGTTGAGAGGAAGAACCCTAATGATTTTCGTTTAGGTCAAGGTCATTTTGGGTTACCAGAGGTCAAAAAACAAATTTCCCAAGAATTCCCAAGATTGTCATCTGGGGTCACCGGGGTCAAAAGCAACATTTCCCAAGAATTTGAAAGATTGTTACATGGGGTTTCCAGAGGTCAAAAAGCAAAATTTCCCAAGAATTCCCAAGATCGTTATCTGGGGTTATTAGAGGTCAAAAAGCAAAATTTCCTATGAATTTTCAAGATCCAAGATCCATTGGAGTTGAATCCCTTTCAAGACACTTCCGTTTTTTTGTATATTTAGTGGGGTTCAAAGTACATGTGAGGTCAGCAGAGGTCAAATTGTTAAAACGTCGTAAAATGATGTCGTCAAAAAAGATGAATTTGAGGGATAAACCTCAGTGCAACAAAGCATCCCCATTCGGCAAGGAATCACTAAGCCTTTAGGCTTTCTGGTTAATGTTTACTTTTACAATATTGCTAGTGTTTCCCCTATTTATATGCGGTAAATGGGCCTGGGAAGTGCCATTTCCAGCAATCTGTGAGGTATTTTGGGTCAAAATTTTCTTGCGCTTTACGCCAACCCATGGTGGCGCGAAGGGCTGAGAGTCTGTCTATGGGCCTCGCCCCCCCCCCACTTGACAAATTCCTGGCTACGCCCCTGATAGATGGTGATTTTTAATACACTTACGACAAAAAAGCATTCTGAAAACGCGCTTGTTAGTCCTTCACCCCTTTTGCTATACCTATCAGGGAGGTCTATTATCACCGTCCTGCACCAATACTCTCCCTCCCGCCCGCTCTCCATTGCTGAAAGCTATTCATCTGGATTTCGTTCAAAATTAGTAAAAATATGATAGTGTTAAAGTGCTCTACGTCATACTCTACAATTATCATTTGGGTGCCAGGTAATAAGCATTATGTTATTGCTCCGTTTTATGTACTTGATCCAGAGCTTTTAGGAGGCCCTATGCAGGTATCTACTAGCCTTAGATGCATTTTATAATGCACAATGAAGGGGAGGAAAAATTCGTTATAGTCCAACAATGTTTCTGTGGACTCCACGCACGTATTTTTGGGTAAAAACTTTGCCTGAATAGAAAGCGGTAAAGTAGCCAAAAGGGAGTCTTCAGGAGTTTTTTGACAACGTATTCTTCTTTTAGACAACGTACTCTCCTCTTTCGCCTAACCAAAAATTAGAATTCACTAAATTATGGACATTTTCCAGCTATATATGATCAGCTCCAAAAATATTCCAACGATATAACCATTTTGCATCTAAGAAACCTTAAATTAGACCCCTTAGACCCCTCCCCCAGGACGGCACCTTTATGTAGTGACAAGAAAAAGATCCCCACTGCTGTATGCAAAAGCAGGGAGCATAAAAAAGGGAATATTTAAGCGTCGCCACTCGGGTGGAAAGAACATCCAGCCAGTCGGAAAAATTAGAATTCACTAAATTAGGGACTTTTTCCAGCCATACGGGTGTGTGATCAGCTCCAAAAATATCACAAAGAAAGCACCATTTTGCATCTAAGCAACCTTAAATAAACAAAAATTTCGCAAAGGGGAGGGGCACCCCCTCCCATTACACCCTTCCCCCAGGACCTTAGCGTAGTGACACCTCACAAAGGAAGGATCCCCCACTGTGTGTACGAACTCAGGGAGCACACAGAAAACGCATTTTGCGCAGATTTGGGAGGCTAACTGGAGTGCCTTTACGATGTCATCTGTTTTGCCCCCCCCCTCCATCACCAAAGTGGCGCCACTGTCTAAGTGGGACGACTTTTGCACGTTCATCAATATATTCAAAAGAATCTGTACTATTTGTGCAATGATCCATTGACTGAGGACAAAGCCTGCTGGACCTCGTTAGTATGAAATATCTTTTGAATGATTCTCAAATAAGAAGGAATCAGAACACCAGAACGAATTAATTGTTTTAAAACCTTTTTCTTTTATGATAACTGAATTTCAAGGGGCAAAGGAGTCCTACAATCAGTTTTGATCTACCCCGCGGAGTGGACTCTGTTTGCTCAGCCCCCTCTTTAAGACTTCCCAAACAAATGGGATATGACTGAACAACCGTACAGACTGTACTGCTCCGAAGGCAAGTTTTGACCGTAATCAGTTGATAAGCATGAGTTTTCTGTCATTAAGAGAATGAAATCCAGGTATAAACGGCGTTTAAATGCTGGAGAAGGCAAAGGTACCTTTAAAGTTAAATCAAATAATGTCCCAGATGTCATAGAAGTAGGACGGTGTTCAAGACGGGGGGCTGAACGTTGTTCCAAACCGCTGCCGTGGGGGAGGGCCTAAGGGAGTTTCCCCCTCCCTTTTGAAAATTTTTTGAACATTTGAGGGTCCTTCAATGCAGTTTGGGTGCAACATAATGGGCATATTTTAAGGAAAGTTGCTGACATTTTTTTATATTTTTACAGAGAAAACAAATAAGGGGTTTTCGTCCTTGGATTGAGGGGGGCGGAAGCAAACTTCCACGCCACCACATTTTTGACACCCTGCGCCCTTCTTTCGCCTATGCCAGACGTTATCTCTCTCCGCTAAGTCAGATTTTTGAACATCGTTGAAGTTAACTATAGTTTAGCTGTTCAAGACGCCAACAAGTGAACTGTTACAGCGCCCTCAGTTTATTTGATGTGAACATGGTTTGTGTACGCATTGAAGCCAATTATGATATAGTCTGACTTGCTGCAAGTGCAATACAAATACGGGGACCTATGAAGTAAAATCCATACGATTCCATTCACTAGGTGCAGAACTTAAATTGACCACAATACAAATTGTACGTGTAATCAAACACTTTGCTTGTTGCTGCCGGAAAATATTATTGGTGCACATATTTGAATGAATTCTCAGTGAGGTAGGTCTAAACAAATGGAGTTAAGGCATTAATGGCCCTTATCCTAAACTCACACACGTCTGTATCACATACTTCATCTACAAAGAGGTTATGCTTGATTTCGAAATAAACATTACACCTATATGAAAAACCTTCGTAGAGTCACAGGAAGAAATTTGTACTCAGTACTACATACGTTCTTGGGACTTGCCATGGAGCTGGCTTCATTTTGGAACGACCGGATGGAGCTGCGAGAGCGTGAAGCGCCCCGCTCACGGAGAGGGGACTATGGGCAAAGCCCCGACGAAGACCAGGGATCGAAGCATTAGAGTGAAACGTTTAAAACTCTTCAAATGGCATTAGGTGTTCAGTAACTAAACTACAAAAATCACCATTGACCACTTTTTTAATAGCGGACTTACAGTCGTTAAATCTGTTGATAATGCGGCAGCAGCTCCTTCCCAGAACTACCCTGAACAGTAAGTTGCAAAATTTTCTTTGAAATTCTACTAAATCGCTACAATCACAAGCAAACCTTAATGATGGGGCTGTGTTTTATTCTTTTTTATTCAAAATGGGATCCATCTTTCGAATTAATCTCTAATGCGTACTTACGTTGGTAACATTGACAGTGGCGTCCCAGGGTTTTCAAAAGTGAGTAGGGGGATATGGGACCAGCGGGGTAGTAAGGAGAAATATTGGGGGCATTGCTCTTCTTAATTGTGTGTCTTTTTACAGGAGCGGACTGGAGAAGCAAGTGGGGACAAGGGCGTTCACTGGGAAAAATGCCCTCATGCCTCCTCTTGACGGCACCAGTGAATATTGGAGGATAAGCTGTCGTCAGGTACCGTAGTCAGCACCCTTATTGTCTACAATCATTTTACAATGTATGGAGTCTAAGACTAATTTCTCACTCAAGCGGTTGCAGACCGCTCTCATTGGGACATAAAGTTAGCTATTTTCGGGCAAAACATACCGGTGTGCTATTTTTCTGCAAACATGGATGAGATTCCAGGGAAAGTACCCCCCCCCCCCACACACACACACACATTTGAAGTTGTTCCTTAGTCTGACGAGTATGGTCATTTACAGGTCTGATACCCTATACTCAGTAGAGCAGATGATCTTTTCACTCACTTCCCAAGAGGAGAATGGGAAAATGACATTCTCTTGGCATGTTCACCCACATAGTAACCATGCACACGAATTCCGCTTCCCCTGGCAAAAGATTTTCTCAGCAATAATGACAGTTTTATAGTCTGTCACTGTTAGAATATCAAATAATTCATAATTTTCTTCCGCCGAACCTGCTGTCATTTCGAAACGATATTTTCATTATCGTTCTTTCACCAATAATTTATTACTTTTCGCTAAACGTCTCGAAACGCCATGCTTCATTTCCACAACCGATACTTTAGTAACAAGGCTTACTACGATTGGTCCAAATCTCGATCTTTAATTACGATCATGAGACGTAACTCTTTCGTAACGAAGTTTGCAATTAGAACATCACATCTACTGGAGCGATCAGAGTTATGTCGATCCGAGTTTTGTAGCGCATAGTCTGTTGCCTTTCTTTGTCAAGCTCAAAGTACGGAACCTATTTGTCAGTATACTCAACCTATAGTTTGTGGGTATACTCAACCCATATTCTGTGAGTATACTCAACCTTTGTCTGTCAGTATACTCAACCCATATTTTGTCAGTATACTCAACCTATAGTTTTCGTATACTCAAACCCATATTTTGTCAGTATACTCAACCTTTTTTTGTCAGTATACTCAACCTATATTTTGTCAATACACTCTGATGCTATACTTCTGGTATGAAGTGTTTTGTCTCAGGAAGGTTCATTGCCTAGAATCCTGCAGTAGCCTTATTATGACTTCCTTAACCATTCTTCTTAGTATGTAAATTATTATCTAAATCTCTTAATCTCTGGAACAAACCCATGGGCGCCAAAAGGTGGCGCATGCACCCCCCCCCCACTTTTGGAAATGTCATATGGTTTGCCATACCCCACTTTTTCCAGAACCCAAACAAAAATAGCAGGTACATTTTTGATTCCATAGCTTACAAAATAGCTAATTTAATGAAATCAAGCTTGAACATGGTGGAAACAAACCATTTAATGAATTAAAATGGCAGGGAAATGCCTCAGATTACATCTCACATCTTCTGAAATCCAAACTTATACAGGGGCCCTTAAGTGGGCCCAGGATCTCTCGTTTCTTTAGCTTCGTGATTTTTACTTGAATTATTTTCTTCAAGGTTATGTCCCTCCTCCCACTTTTGAGAAGCTGTTGAACCTCATAGACAAACCAAACTCTAAGTTGAGTAGCTCTTTAATATGTATTAGTACCCTCCCCCCTCCCCCACTGATAGTTCCCACTCAAACAATTTGCCCCTGAACAATTTCCACCCAGGACAGTTTCATATTTTCTGGTGGGGGAAGTTATCTCATGGGTAATTGTTCAGGGGTAAAAATTATCCGGATAAGAGTTATCGGGGAAGATTGTCCTGTCACGTGATAACACGTCTTGAGACACGCGATAGCACGTCTTTATAAAGGGAATACAGTCGCTTCAGTCTTGTTATGAAATACAGGCCAAATCTTAAAATCTCTTCTTATTTCCCATAAAATTATCTTTTATGATATTACACAACATGACTAGTTTGCAAATTAGTGGTTAAAGTCAAAGTCATTTTGAATGAATTTGTCGATTCAGAACAATTGAGACTGTCACATAAGAGCTGTACATAAATTAGGATGGTGGGGTCTTCTAAAGGCACAAATATTGCCCCGAAAAACAAGACGTCAAAAAATCACGGAATTTGTAAGCTAAGAACTACCGGATAATTTACAATTTCATGAAAGCGACAGGGAAAACAGTCATACCTCATAGAATCTGCAGTTTATTACGAAGTGTTAAAAGTAATAAAAATGCAAAGAAGATGCAAAGAACTTCAATCCACCGCAATCGAAATACGCTTTCTTTTCTACCCTGCATAATAATATGCGATAAGTATTCTAAACGAATCTTAAAGGCCGACTATAGCTGCTTTTAGTACGTTACTTCAACTAATAAAAACGGAATAACTTTATTACGCTACTTAGGCTCACAACAAAACGGCTGTTAGTAGCAAAAGTATATGTCGCGCATTAAATGCATCAGATTTTCAGTAAGAAAAATGACAAACGATACAAACCAAATTTTAAAGTGCTTATAAAATTTCCAACTTGACTTTCCATCGTTATTCACAACCGCTTTATAACTTAACCATTTCACATGTACCATTCCTCCAGCAAACGTCAAATCATACTACTTGGAAAATGGAAATTAAGTTTTATAATTTTTGGGGATTTAAAAAAATGCTGCATACGTTTTTGCCTTATTGTTACTATTACAGCTTTTCAATTTTGTACCATTATGAAACATTTTGTCATGTGCATTATCCTTTCTTGGTGAAGAGATACCATGCGAATATTTTTTAAACTGACTCTGGTTCCTCAAAATTGGAAAAAATGAAACAAAAATTAACATTAAACGGATACTCACTTTTACTTTCATTGTCGCGACTTTCTGAATTCTCCGACAAAAAGGTTATTTGGCACTTTTTATCTAAGTTCAAAAGACACCTCAAATTTCAAACCAGAAAAAAATTGACGTTGCCAGTAGCTTTCTGGTAGCTGGTTGTATGTTTACTATCCTTTGCATATATGACTGCTGCCGTGAAGCTGTGGTTAAAGCTTCTCTCGTTGTTCCAATGGACGACAGAAAATAAAATGGTACCTTAAATATATGCACAATATTTATAGCCGATCTTTGCCATTCCTGAGCTCCTCCTACGTCTTTATATGGATAATACAACTTAAAATTGTGCTCCATTAATCAAACCTGCCGTGCAGACACCGTTAATCTGTTTAAGGGTGTCACATACTCCTGTTACATTGAGGTAAGCGATCTTCAGTATCAAAAAGTTAGCACCGGGAAACGTCTGCTGCAAATGTAGATTAAAGCCCTCTGTATATCATTAGTATTCAATACGTCAAACTTCATACAATTTTAATCATATATCCTATCGAAGATATTGCCAGGTATCAAAGCTGAAATCTCACCTGGCTGGATAGACACAATCCTTAGTCAACCCATTGAAGCACAGGTCACTGTCGTACAAAGTGCCGCGAACATTTTATTGTAACGTGTGGATAAGGTCATGTTCAGAGAAAAGGTGTTTGAAACCTAACCAGCAATTATTAGTGTTAATATAACATTTATAATATATTTTCACCCTATGAAGAGACATTCGTTTCTTAAAAATATTAAGCACTGATGGTCAAGTTCAAGTTATGCTCCGTCCCTCTGTAAGGCTTTCCAAACAATAGAAATATAGCTAAAATGACTATGCCGTACAGCCTGCTACGTAAGCAGGTCCCACTCACGATAGACATCGTTTACATTGTAAATAGATGAATGGGCCCATGGCCAAGGGAAATGCAAAGGAAGTGCCCCAAATTTCTAATGAACACCTTCACCCATTCTTCAAATCTTTGGTTTGAGTCCGCCAGTAGCAGACCTCTTTGGTGGATAGATGGGGACGCCGCCTCTTTCGACCCCCAAAAAGAAACATGCCTCCAAGCAAATATTACATACCTCGTCCTTAATTTGACAAGCTTGCTACTGGACCGGGGGTGAATATGCAAAACATTTCTCCCTTTTTTCAACAAGAGCATCTATCTACGGCATGTTGTGCATATTCAAAGCAACGTCCTCAACTCTTCCTCTTTTAAACAGTTGACTGATTTGAGCAAGGGCCAAGTAATTCCATTTACATTATATCCGTAGATTACATTATAACTAGCAAAGTTCACCAAACAAAACTATCGGGACATAAATCTCTGGGTATTTGCACATGAATCCATCTAAATCCATGATCTCAAAGAATCAATTATGTGCCGGTTTCAATCCTCCGTTTCAAAAAAGGGGCTCTGAAGGAGTTATTCTCCAATTTGTCTCCTGCTGATTTCCTGATAATTGCGTTTCGTTGCATTATCATAATCTTCACTTGTAAGGCATTGCATCATCCTTTTCTTTTTATTTTAATGAACAGTACTGAAGTCGACCATCGCATTGATTAAACAACTGGTCTTATGGTAATGAGAGGGGCTTCACTTACTATGATCTAGGCAGTGCAATGTAGTTAGCTTGCTAACGCATGTAACATTCTAAAGTCCATTAATTATTGCCAGTTCATGAAACAAAATTAGTTCCAACCTGAAAGTTCCTTGGTAGGTCCCCGTCACAAACTATCTAAAAGCATTCACAAGTGAAATCGCAATTTTGAGCCTGCGGTCATCAGTTACTCATTGTAAGTGATCGTTATCGCAGAGTGTTATTGAATGCATAGGCTGCCAGACCATAGTGATCATTAACAGTAGGTCCCTTTGAACTTTCTTAAAAAGAAAAGTAGGTTACATTAGTGCATTACTCCATAGTTTGCTTGAACGATATTATAATTACTTTACCATTGTATAGGACTTCAAGAAATGCAATTTACAAAACTTAGTGCTAACCTTATCTTATTTGTTGGGTAGGTCTATTCTAGGGCTAATAGAAACTCATTAATGAAAGAGGCAAATAAGGTCAATGGAATCTTAGGTCATTCGTTAGACATTTTCTTAAACAGACACAAACAACCATATACTTCTGTACCTTTGGAACAGACGAGTTGGGAAAATGCTTTTCACGCAATGCATCAGGTATGAGTCAAAGGTCAAGTGAACCAACCACTTACCCTGATGAACTGTTTTCATGGCACAGATTGACCTTGTGACCCCACCGGAAGTACTGAATTACCAAACTCGTCTATTGCTTTTAGTTCCAGCTCCCGTCCGCGCTTTAATTATACGATTGAAGTCAACAATGCCTTATGTAATGGCACAAATATAAACAGTTGCAAAAAGGTTTAAAGGTTTTCATGAATTTAACAAAATTGTGTGCACAGCATATTGATAAGAGAAGCATATCCTTCATCAGGAAACAATGATGGAATTGTTTTCACCAATATAAGAATAAGGAAATAATAAAATAGGTCTTAACTTTCAACTGTTTTAAAAAATAACTGGATAACTATCAGGGAAGGTGGAATATTATGCCCATTTTAAGCTGTGTAGAAATAATAGTGTGGTGCTTTCATAACTCCTTGCAATTTTAAACATTCACATTACGTAAAAACGTGGACGTGGATGTCAATGCCGTAGGCTAGTGTATGGTGATTTTCTACATCTGGGCTAACAGAAAAACTATTGTAGGTTGATTTCATCTGTAGAATAAGCACTGGGCTGATTTTATAAAGGTTGCTAGTTTCTTGGAAAAGTTTTCTTCCTAAGTGATGATTCAGAACGTGACAGGATATTGCAGACAGGTTGACAGATGTTTATCTATTGGCATTCAGCCGACAGCCATAACTGAAAATTTTGCATCTATTACTGGAGCAATTATTGGCGACTTCTGTATACTAATTTTCACTTTCCACGGCCGGCCAACTTGAGATTTTAAGTCGATTTCACTAATTGTATCTGGGTAGGGACATTTCCGTATAAAGGAGTAGTTTGAGGGCATATGATCATTTTCATTTAAGATTGAAATTATAAAAGTTTAAAATAAAAAACTCAAGACGGGTAAAGGCTGTCCGTAATTTGCCGGCCCAGTACGTGTAGAGACGACCACACATTCCGAGTTCGAGTATATTTTGAACTACACATGTCGTTATGAGATGATGTGAAATCTTGGAGACCAATGCTTTCAGCAAGTACAGTCTAGTGTAAGGTATTTGATTGAAGTGTACTTCCACTTTATGGTGGTCGAAAACCATTACACCATTATTTTTTTTATTGATTATGCTGCAACTCATACAGTAATGCAAACTGTTGTACAACGGAAAATATCATTTTTTAATGCCTTGAAACATTGCATGATCGATCACTTCTCCCCTGTCCCATATCTAACCAAAGTAAATTCATGATTTTTGCGATTATGATAGCACGCCACCTATACGAAAGGAATTTTCGGCGAAAATGGTAACACACAAATGTACTCCCTACCAAAACAGAGTTATGGAATTTCGTTGCTGAAGCAACGTAATCAATTTGTGATTTGGATATTGTAGCAAATGACATGAAGAACTCATTTTGCAAACATGGAGAAAATGAAGTTCATTTTGGAAGTTTTTGATTAATGCCGAAGGCAAAAGGAATCTATGCTAGCGGCGTGTATATGTGTCTATGTATGTGTGTTCGTGACGCTTAGCTTGTAAACACGATATCTCAAGATAGCAATGTTGGATACTTCTCATGTGGACTTACCATATTAAGATAAGATCCCTATTGGTTTTAGTTGAGGAAAAAGGTCATATGAGGTCACCAGAGATCTCCAACCTAATACTGCGTAAACACGTTATCTCTAGGTAGAAAGCATGGATACTTTTCATACTTAGCATGTGGATATTTTAGAGTCAGAAGATAAACCCTTTTGTTTTTGGTTTTTGGTATAGGTCAAAGATTATCTGAGGCCAACGAAGGTGAAAATACGGAATCCTTAGAAGTTGCTTGTAAACACGATATCTCAAGATTGCAATTATGTATACTTTTCATATGCTACTTGGCATCATAAATTTATCATATTGAGAGGAAGAACGCCATTGTTTTCAGTGGAGGTCAGAGGTAATTTGAGTTCATCAAAGGTCAAAAACCCGAAAACCTTGAAGAAACAAGATATTTCAAGATAGGTATGATAGATACTTTTCCTACGTGGTATATAGATATGTCGTTTTAAGAGAAAAAACTATGGGTTTTGTTGGAGGTCTAAGGTCATCTGAAGTTACCAGAGGTGAAACTACGTAACCTCGTAAACTAAACAGAGGGTGGGCTGTACCTCCAACTTATGTCGTTTCGTGACCGCCGAAAAGTTATGACTGAATTTTGTACCATTCCAAAAATAAAATTACATAAAACGACATATGTTTTTACATAAGCATAGCTACTTACAATAATTGGTTATTCTAAGTTTAACTACCTAATTATGAACACGTGTGAAGAATGTAGTGACTATAAGATGATTAGCATATAACGACTTTGTTTAGGGTGTAGTGAGAAGTGCCCGATTCCTCACAGAGACAGCCCTGCTTCGAATCCCAATCAAGAATTTCTTTCGTTCAATTTTTGATTCCTTGCCGAAGGCAGGCAAGGAATCTATGAGATGGTGATGTCGTGTGTGTGTGTATGTGTGTGTATGTGACACCTAGCTTGTAAATACGATTATCTCGAGATAGCAATGACCGACACTTTTCGTATTTGGTACACTCTTAATGCGAAAGAGTGAAATTAACTCCAAAAGAGACTGTAGTTTGGGACCACTCCTAGTAAGAGTGAGTTTCACTCGGGGTGGAGTGAAAATTCACTCGAAGTAGAGCGATATATTATTCCATGCGAGTGAAGTATCGCTCTATTTGGAGTGAATTTTCACTCCAACCCGAGTGAAATTCACTCTTACAAGGAGTGGTCCCAAACTAGAGTCTCTTTTGGAGTGAATTTCACTCTTTTGCATTTAGAGTGTATATAGATTTGTCATATTGAGAGGAAGAACCCTACTGTTTTTGGTGGAGGTCAAAGGTCATGTGAGGTCACCAGAGGTCAAAAACCGAAAACTTTGTAAACACGATATCTCAAGTTAGCAATGACTGACACTTTCATATTTGGTATAAAGATTTGTCATGTCAAGAGAAAGGATCCTTTTATTTTTGGTAGAGGTCAAAGGTCATCTGAGGTCACCGGAGGTTAAACTGCGAAAACCTCATAAACGGATTGTAAACACGATATTTCGAGATAGAAATGACCAACACTTTTCATATTTGGTATATTGATTCGTCATGTTGAGAGAAAGAATCCTTTTATTTTTGGTGGAGGTCAAAGGTCATTTGAGGTCACCAGAGGTCAAAGACCGAAAACCGCGAAATCGCAATATGTCAAGGTAGGAATGGCTGATATAGATTTGTCATGCTGAGAGGAAGAATGCTATTGATTTTGGTAGAGGTCAAAGGTCATCTGAGTTCACCAGAGGTCAAATTGCGAAAACCTTGTAAATGGCTTGTAATCACAATATATCAAGATAGCAATGGCAGACACTTCATATTTGATATATACATTTGTCATGTTGTGAGGAAGAACCCTATTGGTTTTGGTGGAAGTCAAAGGTGATTTGAGGTCACTGGAGCTAAAAAAACTGAAAAGCTTGTAATCACAATATCTCAAGATAGAAATGAAGGACACTTTTCATATTTTGTATATAGATTTGTCATGATGTAAGGAACTATTGTTTATGGTGGAGGTCAAAGGTCATGTGGAGTCACCAGAGGTCAAAAAGAAATTTCCCAAGAATTTCCAAGATAGTCATCTGGGGTCACCAGAGGTCACAAAGCAAAATTTCCAAAGAATTTCCAAGATTGTCATCTGGGGTCACCAGAGGTCAAAAAGCAAAATTTCCCAAGAATTCCCAAGATGATCATCATCTGGGGTCACCAGAGGTCAAAAAGCAAAATTTACGAAGAACTTTCAAGATCCATTGGAGTTGAATTCCTTTCAAGACACTTCTGTTTTTCTTTTTTGTTATATTTGATGAGGTTCAAAGATCATGTGAGGTCAGCAGAGCTCATATTGTTAAAACATCGTAAAATGATGTAGTCAATGAAAAATTAACTTGAGGGGTAAACCTGAGTGCAACAAAGCATTCCCATTCGGCAAGGAATCACTAAGCCTTTGGGCTTTCTGGTTGTTACTCACTTTTTGGTGTATTTCAAAGGAGATGATGTGAGGTCACCAGAGGTGAAATTGTGAAAAAACTTAAAACATGATATCTCAAGAAGGATGTTTTTGAGGGAAAAACCTTCAAACAAAACCTTCATGCAACAAAACATTTCCTTTCGGCAAGGAATCACTTAATCTTTGGGTTGTCTGTTTATACAAGTCCTCTTGGTTAAAGGCCTCAACCAGCGTGGTACACAACTTTGAAATAAGTTTGAAATGCCTTCTTTCGAGCTTTCAAATGAGGTGTTGCTTGTACCTAGCCAAAACTTGTGCAACGTACGAGAGAACTATGAAGCCTAGTGGTGAGCTACAGGCCCGTCGGAAGGTATTTAAAAGTGGTACAGTATTTTTCGGGGTATTTTTTGGTGTTCGAAGGGGCAGAGCCCCTCGTGGGGGTTCAAGGGAGCGAAGCCCCCTTGAAGGTTTTGGATTTTGAAAAATGAAATTGCGTATTTCCATGGGAAGTTAATACAAGTGGAATATTGATTTTAAGTGGGGATCCCCCTTTGTCACTACATAAATGTGTCGTCTTGGGGGAGGGGTCTAAGGGGAGGGAGCGCCCCCTCTCCTTTGAGAAATTTTTGTTAATTTAAGGTTGCTTAGGTGCAAAACGGTGCTATCTTTGGGATTTTTTTTTTTGGAGCCGATCGTACATGGCTGGAAAAGGTCCATAATTTAGTGAATTCTCTAATATTTCCGACTGGCTGGAAGTTTTTACTAACTGCAGTGGCGGTGCGTAAATTGCACCTTTTTTATGCACCCTGCGTTTTTGTATACAGCAGTGGGGATCCTTCCTTTGTCACTTTATAAAGGTAGCATCCTGAAATATGGGGTCCAAGGGGAGGGGACGTTCCCTCACCTTTGAGAAATTTTTGTTAATTTACGGTTGCTTAGATGCAAAATGGTGCTATCTCTGGGATATTTTTGGAGCTGATCGTAGTATAGCAAAGGTGTGAAGGACTAGCAAGGCCGTTTTCAGAATGCTTTTTAGTCGTAAGTGTATTAACAATCACCACTGCCCTCCCACCACTGCCCTACCCCTTTCCTTCTCCCTCTCTCTCTCTTTTAGCTGAAAAGTGGAACGGTAAATACCGTACTTACCGTAGTGGTTCCGACGGGCCTGGTGAGCTACCTTATACGCCGTCAAACACACTTTGTAAAATTTGTAAGGTGAT